>OY720637.1:17013432-17725378 GCA_963169105.1 Ceriagrion tenellum
TGCGCCTACCGTAAGGGATTCGCTGACTACAGGCAATACAGCACTACACATACTCCTTCATATCCTTCTCACACGATGGCCACCAATAGTCCCTTTTGACCCTACTTGTGGTTTCGTGTACGCCCAGATGGCCCGACGGTATATGATCATGACACTGACGCAGAGCCCTATCGCGGCAGTTGCGTGGCACTACATTTTATCCCCTCCTTTGGATCTTAGAATAAATATACTCGCTTGCTTCGCTCCTAAAAAAAAAATGCCACCAAAGGAGACGAAAGACGTGATTTTTCTCTCACTACTGGGCCCACAGGTTCAGCGACAGAATTTCGCCCCACCGCTCTTACAAATCTATCCTCTTCAGCCTGCTGTGTTCATTCTAAAGACGACTTTCCATATTTATCTGAAAAATAATAATTATCTGAGAGGCAATTTTTCTCATTTCTCTTCCAAAATCGTTGCATTACCAGCATTATTGCCTGTTTAAAAAAAGTCAAAATTTTGCTTCTGAAGCTATTTATTTTCTTTTACTATTTCTAGGATGGGAGTCAGTGGTGATTTTCCAAGTGTTGGTACTACTTGTAGCCCAACAAAACTCCTTTTGAAGGATTTACTGAAATTACATTTACTGCTATTGAAAAAGGAGTTGATATTCTTCGTCGCCGAAATAGGTTAAACCGAATACGGAAATTAACCGGACTTATATCAAGGCTAATGGTTATAATATTTACGTTGGCATCTTAAATTTACGTATTTTTCACCAGAAAATCATGAGTTCATAAATATTAGAATGCTACTTTCCCAATGACCTGGAAATTCTATTTGTCTCATTTGCGCTGGTCTCGGCCTCCTGGAGACCCTAGGACGACTCGGAAAATGTTTCACCATCTTTCTCGCGTAATTCGGAACTCCCGGCCAAACCTGTAATGGTTCTCGGCTTTCTTCGAAGGTGGACTGTTTTGACTGTGGGAGGGGGTTTACGAGGATTTTCTACTACGGAAATCATGTTTGGATCTTTAGGCGTGGACAAATTAATCATGTTGCGCCAGTTTCACAAGCCGATCAAGTCAAATTGACTCTCGGTAGACATGGAACGCATAAGCTATACGCGACGGTCGATTTTGGGAAAGCACGGAGACGGCTGGGCCTGCCATGTGGACCGACTTTTGAAAGTGATAGTACATACATTGATCAATTATATCAGTTCCATATTAGTTTATGTACTTTTATTTAAAGTTTGTTTATTTCTATAATATACCCACTACCTCAAGTCAATTGTAAATAATTTATCAAAATTTTCAAATTTCGTGAGAAGATTTAGTGATCCAATGGTAAGTTAACCTTATTTTGTTACATCAATAGCATCGTAATCTATGCAAATGGTGGCATGATTTTTCCATTGAGTCACTATTTATAAGACCCAAAATGTGCCAAAAATACAAAGAAAACTTAACCAAATGATTAAATCTTTCAGTCAAAAAAACGATTGAATAACTTCCCTAATGAATATGATGCGAAACCGCGACTGAATTAGTAAAAGCTCTCGGTGGGAAGGTCTCAAACCCCTGCACTAAGAGCATTTGGATTGAAGGTTTTTACTTTTAAATTATATCGGTTCCATTATTCCATATCTATATAACGCCAATCATCATGAAAATATCCAAAAATGGAGTAAGAAAAAAAAGGGGGCATTGATATATCGCATCTGCTTAGGTTTATGTAATAAACTACGGATATGGCTTTAATGGCCCAAACGCTCGTCATAAACATGGCTTTAATTTCAATAATTTACTTCGATAACTAAATCCAAATTTTAGATTATATTTAAAACAAAACAGGTATTGTATAACACGAATTAAAACATTTAGGGAGGTTTCCAGCGAAAATTTCCAAAAAAGGCGAAAACCTTTCATCAACAGAAGGACGCCAAGCATCCGGATGGAGCATTGAACATATTTCTCATCTGAAGAAAACTACGGAATCTGGATATTATTTCAATTTCAAAACAAATCCTCTTTCTTCACTCACTGACTAGCATCGAAATTGAAAAAAATAATAGCGCGTGGTTTTACTATTCCCCTATTCCATATCTCGCGTCCCCTACGGTGTAGGGTGTTTAATACTAAACACCCTACGCCGTATAGACGACTTGGAAAGAAGAATGTGGTACAGGAAAATAAGGGTATTCAAGATTTTAGCTTCCTTAAAAAAATTAATGCGAGGATGGAAACCTCATTATTCGCCTTTCTAGAACGAAATTGGAAACCCTTCGTCAAGATAGTTTAAATCACGTCGTAATCGCCCCAGGAAAAAAGAAATTATAAGTCATTGTTTAAAAAGGCCTGATTTTCTTAAATTAGGACGATATACTCTTGAAAGTTTTAGAAAGTCATCCTAATGATGGATTATCAGCAATTTCAATATAATGGTTTTATTGAACAACAATGGTGACTTCACCATATATTTCATTCGTTGCCATGGACACTCACACTTCCATGAACGAAGGTGCCAATAGGAGTATTATCCTGAGCATAAGTGTTCATCGAAAAAATATCTCGAAAAGAGAAATTCTTTGACCAGATTATAAACGGTGTTGGCGAATTTGAAGAAATATAGAATTGATAAAGTGCTACGAAGGGCGCGAAAGGAGGAGACACGAAGATATAAAGTGTGACCAAAAAGCAGAGGAGATCTGACTATGGGCGCGCTGAGTGAGTAAAATCTCGCATTAAATGTTCGTTCGTGACAGTTTTTTAGCGAAGCGAGCAGCTTTTCTTTGTATTTTATTGACTTTTTTTCTTAAATCTTTATAACTGGGGTCCCAAATGCTACGGCATATTCGACGTGTAGCCTAACCAGAGGAAAGAAGTATCTCTCTTTGACTTTTTTATCCGAGGCCCATCCTATTACATGCATAACAAAACCTAGTCTCTTTACTGCTGTCCCGCACATGTTTCATATGGGTGTTCCCCACGATACATCAGAAGTTAAGGTAATGTGACTTCCGGCAGGGAAGTAAAAAGTGAGAGAGATCATTCTAGGAATTTACCGAGAATATTGAATCAATCGATTGTAGACGGTCAAATAATGCATGTGCGATCTTTTAAATTTTAAAACGTCATTACCACCAATGTAAGGATTATTGGCAGCAGATGGCGGCCGAGGTCCCCGTCCACTTCATCGAAATTAAACTTGAGAGAATACGATAGGACAGGTAAGATTTTGATGGACTATAGAATCCCCCTATGCAATGCAGCGAGAGATTGTTTGGGTCTTGGTCATTCACAGGGCGTGGGAAATAATGTAATCATCTATCATCTTTGTGAGTCGAGAACCTCAAGTCCCTTTTGTCTCGTCGGTCGCGTTCGAATGAAAAATTGAGTGCTCTGACTCTTGAATAATAGAAGCATCAGACTTTGTACCGGCTAATTATGAATTCATTGTCTCATTATGTAGAAGTATATTTCTAGTGTTATCAGCATTTGAGTTCCACTATGTTACCAGCCGGATATTAAGATGACTCGATTTAAGAGATA
Source organism: Ceriagrion tenellum (assembly GCA_963169105.1). Classification (NCBI taxonomy): domain Eukaryota; kingdom Metazoa; phylum Arthropoda; class Insecta; order Odonata; family Coenagrionidae; genus Ceriagrion; species Ceriagrion tenellum. Next base: position 17,016,966 of record OY720637.1, read on the forward strand.
TTTTCGCGGAAGCCAATCTCCCAAATGAATTTTCTTCCTCTCCGATACAAAAATTATATCAATGTTCCCTGCAGTGATACGTTTTAATCGATGTACGCAAATTGAAAGGTATCACAACGCTAGCCGCTGGGTTTCAAATGAAAAGATTCAGTCACACAATAGCTGACGCATATAATCGATCTCCTCTCGTTGCAGTTTGCTGCGTCAGGAAGAGGAAAGGGGAAGAGGACGAGAAAGAACCTGGAGGGCTGAGGCCGGGTGAAACATTTGAAATGAATTGTTCACTCACCCCTCCCTCGTCCCCCATAACGACCCCACCCCCAATACCTCCTCCTCTATCGTCCAAACCCACTACTGCCCCGCCCCCGTCACACAAATCCTCCCATATACTGACCCGCACTACCTCTACCCCAAATTCCAATTCCCCCAAACATGCTTCATCGTTTCTTTCTTTCATCGATCATGCTTCCCATCGACCAACCCCTCACCCTCTCGCCATTTCCCTCCCCTCCATTCTGATACCACTACGCAAAATCTCTGTACCCCATTGTACGTCCCTGCAGATCACAAAATGTCAAAATTTTCAAGACTTCGCTGATGAAGAGTACAGGGAGGAGTTTATTTTGCCTTTCTGGTTATTCGAGAATCACTGGCTAAATTGTCTGGTAAGTATTTGATCAAATTTCTCACTTTCCACTTTCTTCAAATGCATTCAGTCATACCTACTCCAAGTTCTTTTATCTCGAATTAGAACGCGGTTCAAATTTGTGGAGGTCCATAGATATCAATTTGTGAAAATAACTTTCACACTCCACTGGTCAGTTCATGGGGCAATTTATATCACAATTCGGATTTCAATGACTGTCATCATCTCCGGGTGCCCTGTACTTCTTTGAATCCAGGTCTCTAATTAAATTTACCGTAAGAGTTTTTCGTTGCATGTATATATGATGAGGAAAAATATTTGATAAGACACTATTCGCTTTATTTACTGTTACCTTACAGTGGTTGAGTCAACACCAATGTCACACAATTAATTTCGATACTCTAACCTCAGATGAAATCAGATTCAAAAAATGTATGAAAATTTGCAGAATTAAATCCAAAAACACTACGTATATAATGGATAATAACAGTCGCTCTAACATTCTACTCTTCTTTTCAGTGATTCGGCATGTTCAAACGTATCCCGGAAGAAGATTTGTCAAAATTTCTATCTATAGTTCAAAATTCTGGTGCTTACGTCAATTTCAACTGAATTAATATGTATCAATGTAAATTCATGTCATCGACTATCCTTCGCTTGTGTTCATCAAGAAGGAAGACCTTTGCTTGTGATCATCAAAATTATTCTAGTTGAAATAAATAACTGCTACAATAATTAGTTTGAGTTGGTGATTTAGTGCACTACCAATACATGTAAAATGTGTTTGATTCATTATTTTTTGGACAACGGTCTAGATTATTTAGAAACTTTGCCTAAGCAATGTCACAGCCTATGATATCTGTTCACTTAACTTTCTTTTGGAGAAAACATTGGAAAGAATTACAAAACTAAAGGTCCGTAATGGGTTGATCGATAGGTAAAATTATTGGCTTTACACATGGACCAGACGGCGCCTACGGAGTTGAATCATATTTATTAGCACACGTATATCATTATCTACTCTCAGCTCCCTAAATCTTATGGTTAAAATGGATTTGAGAGCCTAGTCACTGACTTTTAAACAAGTAGTTGACCTCAGAGAGAGCAATATAGGTGTCCGTAGACTGATAATCTGTTGAATGCTTTCTTTTCATGCATTCTCACGAGTATATACTGGCCCTATCAGTTAAAGGATAGATCGGGTTGAGAAGAGTTAAAATAAACCAGTTTACAAATCGCCAATTGACGTGATTAAAATATAAAGACATATTTTACCTAAAATACGATATACATGGCTTGGTATCATCTCTAGCTTTTACGGACTCACCAATTTGCTCATAAGAAACTAGCCAAGTACCTCGCCAGATAATTGCCACCTGCCTCCCTATTTTCATTGTCCAATCCGAGGTGGTACTAGGAGGAGTGGAGGATGTAGGTCATTAAGAGGTTAGGGATTGTGCCGAATTATCTAACTCATGTTCTCACCTTGCTGCCTGTTGGTGCATCTCGGACGTCCGCTTTTCGCATTAGTCTCTAATGAATCGTCCCCATCAAGGTTCTTTTTCAGCCAATTATAGACGGTTTCTCGGTCTACGTTAAATTCCGCCGCTATTAGCTGCGCAGTTTTCTCACTGTCGAAATATAATGAAATTATTTGTCCCCTATGGGCTGCGCTTAAATGTGCATTGCCTCGGTGTTTTGGTAGACGGTGCGTCTCAGAGTTCAAATCACCGAACTGGGAACTATTGCTTTGCTTTGTGGCTTTCCCTCGGGAGCGAGGAAGATGGCGGGGCGTATAGAGATGGTGGAATAATGTCATGAGAAGACCTTCGTAAATAGTGAGAATAACTCAAATTGGCCCTGTTGAAGTCATTGAGGGCATAGTCAATACCCGATGTTCCAGCCCTGCGGAAAACATAGTTGCTCGCGCTGGCAGTCGGGACCGACTTTTCAAAGTGATAGTACAAAAGGGTGCGAAATGGAAGCTCAAACAGAAGATTGCATTTTGAAACTACCTTCAGCACGCGATACGGGCCCTTCCACGGCCCTTGGGACCTTGCCGATAGATAGATAGATGACCCTTGCCTTTTCCTTGCCGATAGTTGATCGTTGCGCGTGCACTGTCTCCATAAACTTTTCAACCTCCCTCGTAACCCTGTAACCCCGGGGCGTGCCTTCTTTTGGTCGCTCGCTCCGAAACACTCGAAAGGCGATCTCATGTGTTGTCCACATAACATTTCGTGTGGGGTGAACCCAGTGCTCCTGTGTTTGCTTGTGTTATACGCCGTCACGGCAAATGCGAGTTGCTTTTCCCAATCATCGTTCCACTCGTTCACGTAGTGCCTGAGACTCTTTGCGATAGTCTTATGGACCCTCTCTAATCGTCCATTGCATTCTGGATGGAACGGGGAAGTCCTTTACTGATTTACTTTCAACATCTCACATATCTGCCGGAACAGATAGGGCATAGAGTTAGTTCCTTGATCCATGAACAATATTTCCGGCACTCCAAATTTCAATATACATCGTTTTACTCATGCGACGGATACGGATTCCGCCGTTTGGTTGGATAACGGCACCATCACCAAGTTTCTTGTAAAATGGTCCAGGGTAGTCAAAATATATCGGTTTCTCCCATCGGCCTTTGGGAGGGGGCCCTCAACGTCAATGGCAATGAATTCTAAAGGTTTTCCGCCGCTGGCAACGCTTGTAGCGGGGCCCTGCGCCTACCGTAAGGGATTCGCTGACTACAGGCAATACAGCACTACACATACTCCTTCATATCCTTCTCACACGATGGCCACCAATAGTCCCTTTTGACCCTACTTGTGGTTTCGTGTACGCCCAGATGGCCCGACGGTATATGATCATGACACTGACGCAGAGCCCTATCGCGGCAGTTGCGTGGCACTACATTTTATCCCCTCCTTTGGATCTTAGAATAAATATACTCGCTTGCTTCGCTCCTAAAAAAAAAATGCCACCAAAGGAGACGAAAGACGTGATTTTTCTCTCACTACTGGGCCCACAGGTTCAGCGACAGAATTTCGCCCCACCGCTCTTACAAATCTATCCTCTTCAGCCTGCTGTGTTCATTCTAAAGACGACTTTCCATATTTATCTGAAAAATAATAATTATCTGAGAGGCAATTTTTCTCATTTCTCTTCCAAAATCGTTGCATTACCAGCATTATTGCCTGTTTAAAAAAAGTCAAAATTTTGCTTCTGAAGCTATTTATTTTCTTTTACTATTTCTAGGATGGGAGTCAGTGGTGATTTTCCAAGTGTTGGTACTACTTGTAGCCCAACAAAACTCCTTTTGAAGGATTTACTGAAATTACATTTACTGCTATTGAAAAAGGAGTTGATATTCTTCGTCGCCGAAATAGGTTAAACCGAATACGGAAATTAACCGGACTTATATCAAGGCTAATGGTTATAATATTTACGTTGGCATCTTAAATTTACGTATTTTTCACCAGAAAATCATGAGTTCATAAATATTAGAATGCTACTTTCCCAATGACCTGGAAATTCTATTTGTCTCATTTGCGCTGGTCTCGGCCTCCTGGAGACCCTAGGACGACTCGGAAAATGTTTCACCATCTTTCTCGCGTAATTCGGAACTCCCGGCCAAACCTGTAATGGTTCTCGGCTTTCTTCGAAGGTGGACTGTTTTGACTGTGGGAGGGGGTTTACGAGGATTTTCTACTACGGAAATCATGTTTGGATCTTTAGGCGTGGACAAATTAATCATGTTGCGCCAGTTTCACAAGCCGATCAAGTCAAATTGACTCTCGGTAGACATGGAACGCATAAGCTATACGCGACGGTCGATTTTGGGAAAGCACGGAGACGGCTGGGCCTGCCATGTGGACCGACTTTTGAAAGTGATAGTACATACATTGATCAATTATATCAGTTCCATATTAGTTTATGTACTTTTATTTAAAGTTTGTTTATTTCTATAATATACCCACTACCTCAAGTCAATTGTAAATAATTTATCAAAATTTTCAAATTTCGTGAGAAGATTTAGTGATCCAATGGTAAGTTAACCTTATTTTGTTACATCAATAGCATCGTAATCTATGCAAATGGTGGCATGATTTTTCCATTGAGTCACTATTTATAAGACCCAAAATGTGCCAAAAATACAAAGAAAACTTAACCAAATGATTAAATCTTTCAGTCAAAAAAACGATTGAATAACTTCCCTAATGAATATGATGCGAAACCGCGACTGAATTAGTAAAAGCTCTCGGTGGGAAGGTCTCAAACCCCTGCACTAAGAGCATTTGGATTGAAGGTTTTTACTTTTAAATTATATCGGTTCCATTATTCCATATCTATATAACGCCAATCATCATGAAAATATCCAAAAATGGAGTAAGAAAAAAAAGGGGGCATTGATATATCGCATCTGCTTAGGTTTATGTAATAAACTACGGATATGGCTTTAATGACCCAAACGCTCGTCATAAACATGGCTTTAATTTCAATAATTTACTTCGATAACTAAATCCAAATTTTAGATTATATTTAAAACAAAACAGGTATTGTATAACACGAATTAAAACATTTAGGGAGGTTTCCAGCGAAAATTTCCAAAAAAGGCGAAAACCTTTCATCAACAGAAGGACGCCAAGCATCCGGATGGAGCATTGAACATATTTCTCATCTGAAGAAAACTACGGAATCTGGATATTATTTCAATTTCAAAACAAATCCTCTTTCTTCACTCACTGACTAGCATCGAAATTGAAAAAAATAATAGCGCGTGGTTTTACTATTCCCCTATTCCATATCTCGCGTCCCCTACGGTGTAGGGTGTTTAATACTAAACACCCTACGCCGTATAGACGACTTGGAAAGAAGAATGTGGTACAGGAAAATAAGGGTATTCAAGATTTTAGCTTCCTTAAAAAAATTAATGCGAGGATGGAAACCTCATTATTCGCCTTTCTAGAACGAAATTGGAAACCCTTCGTCAAGATAGTTTAAATCACGTCGTAATCGCCCCAGGAAAAAAGAAATTATAAGTCATTGTTTAAAAAGGCCTGATTTTCTTAAATTAGGACGATATACTCTTGAAAGTTTTAGAAAGTCATCCTAATGATGGATTATCAGCAATTTCAATATAATGGTTTTATTGAACAACAATGGTGACTTCACCATATATTTCATTCGTTGCCATGGACACTCACACTTCCATGAACGAAGGTGCCAATAGGAGTATTATCCTGAGCATAAGTGTTCATCGAAAAAATATCTCGAAAAGAGAAATTCTTTGACCAGATTATAAACGGTGTTGGCGAATTTGAAGAAATATAGAATTGATAAAGTGCTACGAAGGGCGCGAAAGGAGGAGACACGAAGATATAAAGTGTGACCAAAAAGCAGAGGAGATCTGACTATGGGCGCGCTGAGTGAGTAAAATCTCGCATTAAATGTTCGTTCGTGACAGTTTTTTAGCGAAGCGAGCAGCTTTTCTTTGTATTTTATTGACTTTTTTTCTTAAATCTTTATAACTGGGGTCCCAAATGCTACGGCATATTCGACGTGTAGCCTAACCAGAGGAAAGAAGTATCTCTCTTTGACTTTTTATCCGAGGCCCATCCTATTACATGCATAACAAAACCTAGTCTCTTTACTGCTGTCCCGCACATGTTTCATATGGGTGTTCCCCACGATACATCAGAAGTTAAGGTAATGTGACTTCCGGCAGGGAAGTAAAAAGTGAGAGAGATCATTCTAGGAATTTACCGAGAATATTGAATCAATCGATTGTAGACGGTCAAATAATGCATGTGCGATCTTTTAAATTTTAAAACGTCATTACCACCAATGTAAGGATTATTGGCAGCAGATGGCGGCCGAGGTCCCCGTCCACTTCATCGAAATTAAACTTGAGAGAATACGATAGGACAGGTAAGATTTTGATGGACTATAGAATCCCCCTATGCAATGCAGCGAGAGATTGTTTGGGTCTTGGTCATTTACAGGGCGTGGGAAATAATGTAATCATTTATCATCTTTGTGAGTCGAGAACCTCAAGTCCCTTTTGTCTCGTCGGTCGCGTTCGAATGAAAAATTGAGTTCTCTGACTCTTGAATAATAGAAGCATCAGACTTTGTACCGGCTAATTATGAATTCATTTTCTCATTATGTAGAAGTATATTTCTAGTGTTATCAGCATTTGAGTTCCACTATGTTAACAGCCGGATATTAAGATGACTCGATTTAAGAGATATTTTCGCGGAAGCCAATCTCCCAAATGAATTTTCTTCCTCTCCGATACAAAAATTATATCAATGTTCCCTGCAGTGATACGTTTTAATCGATGTACGCAAATTGAAAGGTATCAGAACGCTAGCCGCTGGGTTTCAAATGAAAAGATTCAGTCACACAATAGCTGACGCATATAATCGATCTCCTCTCGTTGCAGTTTGCTGCGTCAGGAAGAGGAAAGGGGAAGAGGACGAGAAAGAACCTGGAGGGCTGAGGCCGGGTGAAACATTTGAAATGAATTGTTCACTCACCCCTCCCTCGTCCCCCATAACGACCCCACCCCCAATACCTCCTCCTCTATCGTCCAAACCCACTACTGCCCCGCCCCCGTCACACAAATCCTCCCATATACTGACCCGCACTACCTCTACCCCAAATTCCAATTCCCCCAAACATGCTTCATCGTTTCTTTCTTTCATCGATCATGCTTCCCCTCGACCAACCCCTCACCCTCTCGCCATTTCCCTCCCCTCCATTCTGATACCACTACGCAAAATCTCTGTACCCCATTGTACGTCCCTGCAGATCACAAAATGTCAAAATTTTCAAGACTTCGCTGATGAAGAGTACAGGGAGGAGTTTATTTTGCCTTTCTGGTTATTCGAGAATCACTGGCTAAATTGTCTGGTAAGTATTTGATCAAATTTCTCTCTTTCCACTTTCTTCAAATGCATTCAGTCATACCTACTCCAAGTTCTTTTATCTCGAATTAGAACGCGGTTCAAATTTGTGGAGGTCCATAGATATCAATTTGTGAAAATAACTTTCACACTCCACTGGTCAGTTCATGGGGCAATTTATATCACAATTCGGATTTCAATGACTGTCATCATCTCCGGGTGCCCTGTACTTCTTTGAATCCAGGTCTCTAATTAAATTTACCGTAAGAGTTTTTCGTTGCATGTATATATGATGAGGAAAAATATTTGATAAGTCACTATTCGCTTTATTTACTGTTACCTTACAGTGGTTGAGTCAACACCAATGTCACACAATTAATTTCGATACTCTAACCTCAGATGAAATCAGATTCAAAAAATGTATGAAAATTTGCAGAATTAAATCCAAAAACACTACGTATATAATGGATAATAACAGTCGCTCTAACATTCTACTCTTCTTTTCAGTGATTCGGCATGTTCAAACGTATCCCGGAAGAAGATTTGTCAAAATTTCTATCTATAGTTCAAAATTCTGGTGCTTACGTCAATTTCAACTGAATTAATATGTATCAATGTAAATTCATGTCATCGACTATCCTTCGCTTGTGTTCATCAAGAAGGAAGACCTTTGCTTGTGATCATCAAAATTATTCTAGTTGAAATAAATAACTGCTACAATAATTAGTTTGAGTTGGTGATTTAGTGCACTACCAATACATGTAAAATGTGTTTGATTCATTATTTTTTGGACAACGGTCTAGATTATTTAGAAACTTTGCCTAAGCAATGTCACAGCCTATGATATCTGTTCACTTAACTTTCTTTTGGAGAAAACATTGGAAAGAATTACAAAACTAAAGGTCCGTAATGGGTTGATCGATAGGTAAAATTATTGGCTTTACACATGGACCAGACGGCGCCTACGGAGTTGAATCATATTTATTAGCACACGTATATCATTATCTACTCTCAGCTCCCTAAATCTTATGGTTAAAATGGATTTGAGAGCCTAGTCACTGACTTTTAAACAAGTAGTTGACCTCAGAGAGAGCAATATAGGTGTCCGTAGACTGATAATCTGTTGAATGCTTTCTTTTCATGCATTCTCACGAGTATATACTGGCCCTATCAGTTAAAGGATAGATCGGGTTGAGAAGAGTTAAAATAAACCAGTTTACAAATCGCCAATTGACGTGATTAAAATATAAAGACATATTTTACCTAAAATACGATATACATGGCTTGGTATCATCTCTAGCTTTTACGGACTCACCAATTTGCTCATAAGAAACTAGCCAAGTACCTCGCCAGATAATTGCCACCTGCCTCCCTATTTTCATTGTCCAATCCGAGGTGGTACTAGGAGGAGTGGAGGATGTAGGTCATTAAGAGGTTAGGGATTGTGCCGAATTATCTAACTCATGTTCTCACCTTGCTGCCTGTTGGTGCATCTCGGACGTCCGCTTTTCGCATTAGTCTCTAATGAATCGTCCCCATCAAGGTTCTTTTTCAGCCAATTATAGACGGTTTCTCGGTCTACGTTAAATTCCGCCGCTATTAGCTGCGCAGTTTTCTCACTGTCGAAATATAATGAAATTATTTGTCCCCTATGGGCTGCGCTTAAATGTGCATTGCCTCGGTGTTTTGGTAGACGGTGCGTCTCAGAGTTCAAATCACCGAACTGGGAACTATTGCTTTGCTTTGTGGCTTTCCCTCGGGAGCGAGGAAGATGGCGGGGCGTATAGAGATGGTGGAATAATGTCATGAGAAGACCTTCGTAAATAGTGAGAATAACTCAAATTGGCCCTGTTGAAGTCATTGAGGGCATAGTCAATACCCGATGTTCCAGCCCTGCGGAAAACATAGTTGCTCGCGCTGGCAGTCGGGACCGACTTTTCAAAGTGATAGTACAAAAGGGTGCGAAATGGAAGCTCAAACAGAAGATTGCATTTTGAAACTACCTTCAGCACGCGATACGGGCCCTTCCACGGCCCTTGGGACCTTGCCGATAGATAGATAGATGACCCTTGCCTTTTCCTTGCCGATAGTTGATCGTTGCGCGTGCACTGTCTCCATAAACTTTTCAACCTCCCTCGTAACCCTGTAACCCCGGGGCGTGCCTTCTTTTGGTCGCTCGCTCCGAAACACTCGAAAGGCGATCTCATGTGTTGTCCACATAACATTTCGTGTGGGGTGAACCCAGTGCTCCTGTGTTTGCTTGTGTTATACGCCGTCACGGCAAATGCGAGTTGCTTTTCCCAATCATCGTTCCACTCGTTCACGTAGTGCCTGAGACTCTTTGCGATAGTCTTATGGACCCTCTCTAATCGTCCATTGCATTCTGGATGGAACGGGGAAGTCCTTTACTGATTTACTTTCAACATCTCACATATCTGCCGGAACAGATAGGGCATAGAGTTAGTTCCTTGATCCATGAACAATATTTCCGGCACTCCAAATTTCAATATACATCGTTTTACTCATGCGACGGATACGGATTCCGCCGTTTGGTTGGATAACGGCACCATCACCAAGTTTCTTGTAAAATGGTCCAGGGTAGTCAAAATATATCGGTTTCTCCCATCGGCCTTTGGGAGGGGGCCCTCAACGTCAATGGCAATGAATTCTAAAGGTTTTCCGCCGCTGGCAACGCTTGTAGCGGGGCCCTGCGCCTACCGTAAGGGATTCGCTGACTACAGGCAATACAGCACTACACATACTCCTTCATATCCTTCTCACACGATGGCCACCAATAGTCCCTTTTGACCCTACTTGTGGTTTCGTGTACGCCCAGATGGCCCGACGGTATATGATCATGACACTGACGCAGAGCCCTATCGCGGCAGTTGCGTGGCACTACATTTTATCCCCTCCTTTGGATCTTAGAATAAATATACTCGCTTGCTTCGCTCCTAAAAAAAAAATGCCACCAAAGGAGACGAAAGACGTGATTTTTCTCTCACTACTGGGCCCACAGGTTCAGCGACAGAATTTCGCCCCACCGCTCTTACAAATCTATCCTCTTCAGCCTGCTGTGTTCATTCTAAAGACGACTTTCCATATTTATCTGAAAAATAATAATTATCTGAGAGGCAATTTTTCTCATTTCTCTTCCAAAATCGTTGCATTACCAGCATTATTGCCTGTTTAAAAAAAGTCAAAATTTTGCTTCTGAAGCTATTTATTTTCTTTTACTATTTCTAGGATGGGAGTCAGTGGTGATTTTCCAAGTGTTGGTACTACTTGTAGCCCAACAAAACTCCTTTTGAAGGATTTACTGAAATTACATTTACTGCTATTGAAAAAGGAGTTGATATTCTTCGTCGCCGAAATAGGTTAAACCGAATACGGAAATTAACCGGACTTATATCAAGGCTAATGGTTATAATATTTACGTTGGCATCTTAAATTTACGTATTTTTCACCAGAAAATCATGAGTTCATAAATATTAGAATGCTACTTTCCCAATGACCTGGAAATTCTATTTGTCTCATTTGCGCTGGTCTCGGCCTCCTGGAGACCCTAGGACGACTCGGAAAATGTTTCACCATCTTTCTCGCGTAATTCGGAACTCCCGGCCAAACCTGTAATGGTTCTCGGCTTTCTTCGAAGGTGGACTGTTTTGACTGTGGGAGGGGGTTTACGAGGATTTTCTACTACGGAAATCATGTTTGGATCTTTAGGCGTGGACAAATTAATCATGTTGCGCCAGTTTCACAAGCCGATCAAGTCAAATTGACTCTCGGTAGACATGGAACGCATAAGCTATACGCGACGGTCGATTTTGGGAAAGCACGGAGACGGCTGGGCCTGCCATGTGGACCGACTTTTGAAAGTGATAGTACATACATTGATCAATTATATCAGTTCCATATTAGTTTATGTACTTTTATTTAAAGTTTGTTTATTTCTATAATATACCCACTACCTCAAGTCAATTGTAAATAATTTATCAAAATTTTCAAATTTCGTGAGAAGATTTAGTGATCCAATGGTAAGTTAACCTTATTTTGTTACATCAATAGCATCGTAATCTATGCAAATGGTGGCATGATTTTTCCATTGAGTCACTATTTATAAGACCCAAAATGTGCCAAAAATACAAAGAAAACTTAACCAAATGATTAAATCTTTCAGTCAAAAAAACGATTGAATAACTTCCCTAATGAATATGATGCGAAACCGCGACTGAATTAGTAAAAGCTCTCGGTGGGAAGGTCTCAAACCCCTGCACTAAGAGCATTTGGATTGAAGGTTTTTACTTTTAAATTATATCGGTTCCATTATTCCATATCTATATAACGCCAATCATCATGAAAATATCCAAAAATGGAGTAAGAAAAAAAAGGGGGCATTGATATATCGCATCTGCTTAGGTTTATGTAATAAACTACGGATATGGCTTTAATGGCCCAAACGCTCGTCATAAACATGGCTTTAATTTCAATAATTTACTTCGATAACTAAATCCAAATTTTAGATTATATTTAAAACAAAACAGGTATTGTATAACACGAATTAAAACATTTAGGGAGGTTTCCAGCGAAAATTTCCAAAAAAGGCGAAAACCTTTCATCAACAGAAGGACGCCAAGCATCCGGATGGAGCATTGAACATATTTCTCATCTGAAGAAAACTACGGAATCTGGATATTATTTCAATTTCAAAACAAATCCTCTTTCTTCACTCACTGACTAGCATCGAAATTGAAAAAAATAATAGCGCGTGGTTTTACTATTCCCCTATTCCATATCTCGCGTCCCCTACGGTGTAGGGTGTTTAATACTAAACACCCTACGCCGTATAGACGACTTGGAAAGAAGAATGTGGTACAGGAAAATAAGGGTATTCAAGATTTTAGCTTCCTTAAAAAAATTAATGCGAGGATGGAAACCTCATTATTCGCCTTTCTAGAACGAAATTGGAAACCCTTCGTCAAGATAGTTTAAATCACGTCGTAATCGCCCCAGGAAAAAAGAAATTATAAGTCATTGTTTAAAAAGGCCTGATTTTCTTAAATTAGGACGATATACTCTTGAAAGTTTTAGAAAGTCATCCTAATGATGGATTATCAGCAATTTCAATATAATGGTTTTATTGAACAACAATGGTGACTTCACCATATATTTCATTCGTTGCCATGGACACTCACACTTCCATGAACGAAGGTGCCAATAGGAGTATTATCCTGAGCATAAGTGTTCATCGAAAAAATATCTCGAAAAGAGAAATTCTTTGACCAGATTATAAACGGTGTTGGCGAATTTGAAGAAATATAGAATTGATAAAGTGCTACGAAGGGCGCGAAAGGAGGAGACACGAAGATATAAAGTGTGACCAAAAAGCAGAGGAGATCTGACTATGGGCGCGCTGAGTGAGTAAAATCTCGCATTAAATGTTCGTTCGTGACAGTTTTTTAGCGAAGCGAGCAGCTTTTCTTTGTATTTTATTGACTTTTTTTCTTAAATCTTTATAACTGGGGTCCCAAATGCTACGGCATATTCGACGTGTAGCCTAACCAGAGGAAAGAAGTATCTCTCTTTGACTTTTTTATCCGAGGCCCATCCTATTACATGCATAACAAAACCTAGTCTCTTTACTGCTGTCCCGCACATGTTTCATATGGGTGTTCCCCACGATACATCAGAAGTTAAGGTAATGTGACTTCCGGCAGGGAAGTAAAAAGTGAGAGAGATCATTCTAGGAATTTACCGAGAATATTGAATCAATCGATTGTAGACGGTCAAATAATGCATGTGCGATCTTTTAAATTTTAAAACGTCATTACCACCAATGTAAGGATTATTGGCAGCAGATGGCGGCCGAGGTCCCCGTCCACTTCATCGAAATTAAACTTGAGAGAATACGATAGGACAGGTAAGATTTTGATGGACTATAGAATCCCCCTATGCAATGCAGCGAGAGATTGTTTGGGTCTTGGTCATTCACAGGGCGTGGGAAATAATGTAATCATCTATCATCTTTGTGAGTCGAGAACCTCAAGTCCCTTTTGTCTCGTCGGTCGCGTTCGAATGAAAAATTGAGTGCTCTGACTCTTGAATAATAGAAGCATCAGACTTTGTACCGGCTAATTATGAATTCATTGTCTCATTATGTAGAAGTATATTTCTAGTGTTATCAGCATTTGAGTTCCACTATGTTACCAGCCGGATATTAAGATGACTCGATTTAAGAGATATTTTCGCGGAAGCCAATCTCCCAAATGAATTTTCTTCCTCTCCGATACAAAAAAAATATCAATGTTCCCTGCAGTGATACGTTTTAATCGATGTACGCAAATTGAAAGGTATCACAACGCTAGCCGCTGGGTTTCAAATGAAAAGATTCAGTCACACAATAGCTGACGCATATAATCGATCTCCTCTCGTTGCAGTTTGCTGCGTCAGGAAGAGGAAAGGGGAAGAGGACGAGAAAGAACCTGGAGGGCTGAGGCCGGGTGAAACATTTGAAATGAATTGTTCACTCACCCCTCCCTCGTCCCCCATAACGACCCCACCCCCAATACCTCCTCCTCTATCGTCCAAACCCACTACTGCCCCGCCCCCGTCACACAAATCCTCCCATATACTGACCCGCACTACCTCTACCCCAAATTCCAATTCCCCCAAACATGCTTCATCGTTTCTTTCTTTCATCGATCATGCTTCCCATCGACCAACCCCTCACCCTCTCGCCATTTCCCTCCCCTCCATTCTGATACCACTACGCAAAATCTCTGTACCCCATTGTACGTCCCTGCAGATCACAAAATGTCAAAATTTTCAAGACTTCGCTGATGAAGAGTACAGGGAGGAGTTTATTTTGCCTTTCTGGTTATTCGAGAATCACTGGCTAAATTGTCTGGTAAGTATTTGATCAAATTTCTCACTTTCCACTTTCTTCAAATGCATTCAGTCATACCTACTCCAAGTTCTTTTATCTCGAATTAGAACGCGGTTCAAATTTGTGGAGGTCCATAGATATCAATTTGTGAAAATAACTTTCACACTCCACTGGTCAGTTCATGGGGCAATTTATATCACAATTCGGATTTCAATGACTGTCATCATCTCCGGGTGCCCTGTACTTCTTTGAATCCAGGTCTCTAATTAAATTTACCGTAAGAGTTTTTCGTTGCATGTATATATGATGAGGAAAAATATTTGATAAGACACTATTCGCTTTATTTACTGTTACCTTACAGTGGTTGAGTCAACACCAATGTCACACAATTAATTTCGATACTCTAACCTCAGATGAAATCAGATTCAAAAAATGTATGAAAATTTGCAGAATTAAATCCAAAAACACTACGTATATAATGGATAATAACAGTCGCTCTAACATTCTACTCTTCTTTTCAGTGATTCGGCATGTTCAAACGTATCCCGGAAGAAGATTTGTCAAAATTTCTATCTATAGTTCAAAATTCTGGTGCTTACGTCAATTTCAACTGAATTAATATGTATCAATGTAAATTCATGTCATCGACTATCCTTCGCTTGTGTTCATCAAGAAGGAAGACCTTTGCTTGTGATCATCAAAATTATTCTAGTTGAAATAAATAACTGCTACAATAATTAGTTTGAGTTGGTGATTTAGTGCACTACCAATACATGTAAAATGTGTTTGATTCATTATTTTTTGGACAACGGTCTAGATTATTTAGAAACTTTGCCTAAGCAATGTCACAGCCTATGATATCTGTTCACTTAACTTTCTTTTGGAGAAAACATTGGAAAGAATTACAAAACTAAAGGTCCGTAATGGGTTGATCGATAGGTAAAATTATTGGCTTTACACATGGACCAGACGGCGCCTACGGAGTTGAATCATATTTATTAGCACACGTATATCATTATCTACTCTCAGCTCCCTAAATCTTATGGTTAAAATGGATTTGAGAGCCTAGTCACTGACTTTTAAACAAGTAGTTGACCTCAGAGAGAGCAATATAGGTGTCCGTAGACTGATAATCTGTTGAATGCTTTCTTTTCATGCATTCTCACGAGTATATACTGGCCCTATCAGTTAAAGGATAGATCGGGTTGAGAAGAGTTAAAATAAACCAGTTTACAAATCGCCAATTGACGTGATTAAAATATAAAGACATATTTTACCTAAAATACGATATACATGGCTTGGTATCATCTCTAGCTTTTACGGACTCACCAATTTGCTCATAAGAAACTAGCCAAGTACCTCGCCAGATAATTGCCACCTGCCTCCCTATTTTCATTGTCCAATCCGAGGTGGTACTAGGAGGAGTGGAGGATGTAGGTCATTAAGAGGTTAGGGATTGTGCCGAATTATCTAACTCATGTTCTCACCTTGCTGCCTGTTGGTGCATCTCGGACGTCCGCTTTTCGCATTAGTCTCTAATGAATCGTCCCCATCAAGGTTCTTTTTCAGCCAATTATAGACGGTTTCTCGGTCTACGTTAAATTCCGCCGCTATTAGCTGCGCAGTTTTCTCACTGTCGAAATATAATGAAATTATTTGTCCCCTATGGGCTGCGCTTAAATGTGCATTGCCTCGGTGTTTTGGTAGACGGTGCGTCTCAGAGTTCAAATCACCGAACTGGGAACTATTGCTTTGCTTTGTGGCTTTCCCTCGGGAGCGAGGAAGATGGCGGGGCGTATAGAGATGGTGGAATAATGTCATGAGAAGACCTTCGTAAATAGTGAGAATAACTCAAATTGGCCCTGTTGAAGTCATTGAGGGCATAGTCAATACCCGATGTTCCAGCCCTGCGGAAAACATAGTTGCTCGCGCTGGCAGTCGGGACCGACTTTTCAAAGTGATAGTACAAAAGGGTGCGAAATGGAAGCTCAAACAGAAGATTGCATTTTGAAACTACCTTCAGCACGCGATACGGGCCCTTCCACGGCCCTTGGGACCTTGCCGATAGATAGATAGATGACCCTTGCCTTTTCCTTGCCGATAGTTGATCGTTGCGCGTGCACTGTCTCCATAAACTTTTCAACCTCCCTCGTAACCCTGTAACCCCGGGGCGTGCCTTCTTTTGGTCGCTCGCTCCGAAACACTCGAAAGGCGATCTCATGTGTTGTCCACATAACATTTCGTGTGGGGTGAACCCAGTGCTCCTGTGTTTGCTTGTGTTATACGCCGTCACGGCAAATGCGAGTTGCTTTTCCCAATCATCGTTCCACTCGTTCACGTAGTGCCTGAGAATCTTTGCGATAGTCTTATGGACCCTCTCTAATCGTCCATTGCATTCTGGATGGAACGGGGAAGTCCTTTACTGATTTACTTTCAACATCTCACATATCTGCCGGAACAGATAGGGCATAGAGTTAGTTCCTTGATCCATGAACAATATTTCCGGCACTCCAAATTTCAATATACATCGTTTTACTCATGCGACGGATACGGATTCCGCCGTTTGGTTGGATAACGGCACCATCACCAAGTTTCTTGTAAAATGGTCCAGGGTAGTCAAAATATATCGGTTTCTCCCATCGGCCTTTGGGAGGGGGCCCTCAACGTCAATGGCAATGAATTCTAAAGGTTTTCCGCCGCTGGCAACGCTTGTAGCGGGGCCCTGCGCCTACCGTAAGGGATTCGCTGACTACAGGCAATACAGCACTACACATACTCCTTCATATCCTTCTCACACGATGGCCACCAATAGTCCCTTTTGACCCTACTTGTGGTTTCGTGTACGCCCAGATGGCCCGACGGTATATGATCATGACACTGACGCAGAGCCCTATCGCGGCAGTTGCGTGGCACTACATTTTATCCCCTCCTTTGGATCTTAGAATAAATATACTCGCTTGCTTCGCTCCTAAAAAAAAAATGCCACCAAAGGAGACGAAAGACGTGATTTTTCTCTCACTACTGGGCCCACAGGTTCAGCGACAGAATTTCGCCCCACCGCTCTTACAAATCTATCCTCTTCAGCCTGCTGTGTTCATTCTAAAGACGACTTTCCATATTTATCTGAAAAATAATAATTATCTGAGAGGCAATTTTTCTCATTTCTCTTCCAAAATCGTTGCATTACCAGCATTATTGCCTGTTTAAAAAAAGTCAAAATTTTGCTTCTGAAGCTATTTATTTTCTTTTACTATTTCTAGGATGGGAGTCAGTGGTGATTTTCCAAGTGTTGGTACTACTTGTAGCCCAACAAAACTCCTTTTGAAGGATTTACTGAAATTACATTTACTGCTATTGAAAAAGGAGTTGATATTCTTCGTCGCCGAAATAGGTTAAACCGAATACGGAAATTAACCGGACTTATATCAAGGCTAATGGTTATAATATTTACGTTGGCATCTTAAATTTACGTATTTTTCACCAGAAAATCATGAGTTCATAAATATTAGAATGCTACTTTCCCAATGACCTGGAAATTCTATTTGTCTCATTTGCGCTGGTCTCGGCCTCCTGGAGACCCTAGGACGACTCGGAAAATGTTTCACCATCTTTCTCGCGTAATTCGGAACTCCCGGCCAAACCTGTAATGGTTCTCGGCTTTCTTCGAAGGTGGACTGTTTTGACTGTGGGAGGGGGTTTACGAGGATTTTCTACTACGGAAATCATGTTTGGATCTTTAGGCGTGGACAAATTAATCATGTTGCGCCAGTTTCACAAGCCGATCAAGTCAAATTGACTCTCGGTAGACATGGAACGCATAAGCTATACGCGACGGTCGATTTTGGGAAAGCACGGAGACGGCTGGGCCTGCCATGTGGACCGACTTTTGAAAGTGATAGTACATACATTGATCAATTATATCAGTTCCATATTAGTTTATGTACTTTTATTTAAAGTTTGTTTATTTCTATAATATACCCACTACCTCAAGTCAATTGTAAATAATTTATCAAAATTTTCAAATTTCGTGAGAAGATTTAGTGATCCAATGGTAAGTTAACCTTATTTTGTTACATCAATAGCATCGTAATCTATGCAAATGGTGGCATGATTTTTCCATTGAGTCACTATTTATAAGACCCAAAATGTGCCAAAAATACAAAGAAAACTTAACCAAATGATTAAATCTTTCAGTCAAAAAAACGATTGAATAACTTCCCTAATGAATATGATGCGAAACCGCGACTGAATTAGTAAAAGCTCTCGGTGGGAAGGTCTCAAACCCCTGCACTAAGAGCATTTGGATTGAAGGTTTTTACTTTTAAATTATATCGGTTCCATTATTCCATATCTATATAACGCCAATCATCATGAAAATATCCAAAAATGGAGTAAGAAAAAAAAGGGGGCATTGATATATCGCATCTGCTTAGGTTTATGTAATAAACTACGGATATGGCTTTAATGACCCAAACGCTCGTCATAAACATGGCTTTAATTTCAATAATTTACTTCGATAACTAAATCCAAATTTTAGATTATATTTAAAACAAAACAGGTATTGTATAACACGAATTAAAACATTTAGGGAGGTTTCCAGCGAAAATTTCCAAAAAAGGCGAAAACCTTTCATCAACAGAAGGACGCCAAGCATCCGGATGGAGCATTGAACATATTTCTCATCTGAAGAAAACTACGGAATCTGGATATTATTTCAATTTCAAAACAAATCCTCTTTCTTCACTCACTGACTAGCATCGAAATTGAAAAAAATAATAGCGCGTGGTTTTACTATTCCCCTATTCCATATCTCGCGTCCCCTACGGTGTAGGGTGTTTAATACTAAACACCCTACGCCGTATAGACGACTTGGAAAGAAGAATGTGGTACAGGAAAATAAGGGTATTCAAGATTTTAGCTTCCTTAAAAAAATTAATGCGAGGATGGAAACCTCATTATTCGCCTTTCTAGAACGAAATTGGAAACCCTTCGTCAAGATAGTTTAAATCACGTCGTAATCGCCCCAGGAAAAAAGAAATTATAAGTCATTGTTTAAAAAGGCCTGATTTTCTTAAATTAGGACGATATACTCTTGAAAGTTTTAGAAAGTCATCCTAATGATGGATTATCAGCAATTTCAATATAATGGTTTTATTGAACAACAATGGTGACTTCACCATATATTTCATTCGTTGCCATGGACACTCACACTTCCATGAACGAAGGTGCCAATAGGAGTATTATCCTGAGCATAAGTGTTCATCGAAAAAATATCTCGAAAAGAGAAATTCTTTGACCAGATTATAAACGGTGTTGGCGAATTTGAAGAAATATAGAATTGATAAAGTGCTACGAAGGGCGCGAAAGGAGGAGACACGAAGATATAAAGTGTGACCAAAAAGCAGAGGAGATCTGACTATGGGCGCGCTGAGTGAGTAAAATCTCGCATTAAATGTTCGTTCGTGACAGTTTTTTAGCGAAGCGAGCAGCTTTTCTTTGTATTTTATTGACTTTTTTTCTTAAATCTTTATAACTGGGGTCCCAAATGCTACGGCATATTCGACGTGTAGCCTAACCAGAGGAAAGAAGTATCTCTCTTTGACTTTTTATCCGAGGCCCATCCTATTACATGCATAACAAAACCTAGTCTCTTTACTGCTGTCCCGCACATGTTTCATATGGGTGTTCCCCACGATACATCAGAAGTTAAGGTAATGTGACTTCCGGCAGGGAAGTAAAAAGTGAGAGAGATCATTCTAGGAATTTACCGAGAATATTGAATCAATCGATTGTAGACGGTCAAATAATGCATGTGCGATCTTTTAAATTTTAAAACGTCATTACCACCAATGTAAGGATTATTGGCAGCAGATGGCGGCCGAGGTCCCCGTCCACTTCATCGAAATTAAACTTGAGAGAATACGATAGGACAGGTAAGATTTTGATGGACTATAGAATCCCCCTATGCAATGCAGCGAGAGATTGTTTGGGTCTTGGTCATTTACAGGGCGTGGGAAATAATGTAATCATTTATCATCTTTGTGAGTCGAGAACCTCAAGTCCCTTTTGTCTCGTCGGTCGCGTTCGAATGAAAAATTGAGTTCTCTGACTCTTGAATAATAGAAGCATCAGACTTTGTACCGGCTAATTATGAATTCATTTTCTCATTATGTAGAAGTATATTTCTAGTGTTATCAGCATTTGAGTTCCACTATGTTAACAGCCGGATATTAAGATGACTCGATTTAAGAGATATTTTCGCGGAAGCCAATCTCCCAAATGAATTTTCTTCCTCTCCGATACAAAAATTATATCAATGTTCCCTGCAGTGATACGTTTTAATCGATGTACGCAAATTGAAAGGTATCAGAACGCTAGCCGCTGGGTTTCAAATGAAAAGATTCAGTCACACAATAGCTGACGCATATAATCGATCTCCTCTCGTTGCAGTTTGCTGCGTCAGGAAGAGGAAAGGGGAAGAGGACGAGAAAGAACCTGGAGGGCTGAGGCCGGGTGAAACATTTGAAATGAATTGTTCACTCACCCCTCCCTCGTCCCCCATAACGACCCCACCCCCAATACCTCCTCCTCTATCGTCCAAACCCACTACTGCCCCGCCCCCGTCACACAAATCCTCCCATATACTGACCCGCACTACCTCTACCCCAAATTCCAATTCCCCCAAACATGCTTCATCGTTTCTTTCTTTCATCGATCATGCTTCCCCTCGACCAACCCCTCACCCTCTCGCCATTTCCCTCCCCTCCATTCTGATACCACTACGCAAAATCTCTGTACCCCATTGTACGTCCCTGCAGATCACAAAATGTCAAAATTTTCAAGACTTCGCTGATGAAGAGTACAGGGAGGAGTTTATTTTGCCTTTCTGGTTATTCGAGAATCACTGGCTAAATTGTCTGGTAAGTATTTGATCAAATTTCTCTCTTTCCACTTTCTTCAAATGCATTCAGTCATACCTACTCCAAGTTCTTTTATCTCGAATTAGAACGCGGTTCAAATTTGTGGAGGTCCATAGATATCAATTTGTGAAAATAACTTTCACACTCCACTGGTCAGTTCATGGGGCAATTTATAT
The DNA here is from genome assembly GCA_963169105.1 of Ceriagrion tenellum. Classification (NCBI taxonomy): domain Eukaryota; kingdom Metazoa; phylum Arthropoda; class Insecta; order Odonata; family Coenagrionidae; genus Ceriagrion; species Ceriagrion tenellum. The sequence goes on from OY720637.1 coordinate 17,038,505, forward strand.
CACAATTCGGATTTCAATGACTGTCATCATCTCCGGGTGCCCTGTACTTCTTTGAATCCAGGTCTCTAATTAAATTTACCGTAAGAGTTTTTCGTTGCATGTATATATGATGAGGAAAAATATTTGATAAGTCACTATTCGCTTTATTTACTGTTACCTTACAGTGGTTGAGTCAACACCAATGTCACACAATTAATTTCGATACTCTAACCTCAGATGAAATCAGATTCAAAAAATTTATGAAAATTTGCAGAATTAAATCCAAAAACACTACGTATATAATGGATAGTAACAGTCGCTCTAACATTCCACTCTTCTTTTCAGTGATTCGGCAAGTTCAAACGTATCCCGGAAGAAGATTTGTCTAAAATTTCTCTCTATAGTTCAAAATTCTGGTGCTTACGTCAATTTCAACTGAATTAATATGTATCAATGTAAATTCATGTCATCGACTATCCTTCGCTTGTGTTCATCAAGAAGGAAGACCTTTGCTTGTGATCATCAAAATTATTCTAGTTGAAATAAATAACTGCTACAATAATTAGTTTGAGTTGGTGATTTAGTGCACTACCAATACATGTAAAATGTGTTTGATTCATTATTTTTTGGACAACGGTCTAGATTATTTAGAAACTTTGCCTAAGCAATGTCACAGCCTATGATATCTGTTCACTTAACTTTCTTTTGGAGAAAACATTGGAAAGAATTACAAAACTAAAGGTCCGTAATGGGTTAATCGATAGGTAAAATTATTGGCTTTACACATGGACCAGACGGCGCCTACGGAGTAGAATCATATTTCTTAGCACACGTATATCATTATCTACTCTCAGCTCCCTAAATCTTATGGTTAAAATGGATTTGAGAGCCTAGTCACTGTCTTTTAAACAAGTAGTTGACATCAGAGAGAGCAATATAGTATGTTTGAACGATTGACGATAGAATGTTTCTTGGTGAGTAGATTGTTAATTGGCGCGTTGCATGTGTGGTACGCTGGTTTCAATGTAGTTTCGGTGTTCTACCGTATCATTCATGCATGCCTGTTGTGGAAGCAACCCCTGCCACACCCACACACCCTTTGGGTGGCTTGCAGGGTATGACGTAGTGTTATGCTTGACCGCATATTTCCCGAATATGTTTTCCCCAAGATAGGTCGTGAGTAATTGTGACCCCTAAGTACTTGACAGACTCGGCGTGAATAATTTCCGTATTTTTAATTCTGTAAGCGCTACCTGACCTATTTTTCTTTTTCCAAAAGCTGACTGCTACGCACTTTTTTATGTTTAGTTCCATCTGCCACTTTTCGCACCAAGCATGAATAGCAAGTCGGTCGATTGTTAACGAGTCGCTATCTTCGGAATTGTTAACATCCCTATACACAACCGCGTCGTCTGCGAAGAGTCTAAGCTTACTTTTAACGACGTTACTAATATCATTTATGTACAAGAGAAATAAAAGTGGACCAATTACACTTCCCTGAGGAACACCCGATGTAATGCTGTGTTTGACATGATACCGTCTATGACAACCCTTTGTTCCCGCCCATGTAAGAATTGATTAATCCGACTTATAATGTTTTTATCTATTCCATACGCTTCTAGTTTTGAGAGTATCTTAATGCTAGGTACCTTATCAAAAGCTTTCTTAAAATCGAGGAATATCGCGTCAACTTGAACATTATTTTCACCCGAGAGCAAGATGTCATGAACGAAGAGGGCCAATTGGGTTTCGCAAGATCTACCCTTTCGAAATCCGTGTTGGTTATTTATTAATAATTCCTCCCTATCTAAATGACTCATAATGGAGCTTACTATTATTTGTTCAAATACCTTACACGAAATGGATGTGAGAGAAATAGGCCTATAGGTACTAGGGTCTTCCCTGTCGCCGCTTTTGAATATAGGTGTGACATTTGCTACTCTCCAGTCCTTAGGCACTACGTGATCTACTAAAGATTTGGTAAATATTAATTCTAAGTAAGGCGCTATGTCAGATGCCAATGTTTTATATACGCGAGCAGGTATTTGATCTGGACCGGGGGATTTTTTGGGGTTGATAATTTTTAGCTGATGTTCTATGCCGCGACAATTTCTGGTCCTAACGTGTGCGAGAAATACGAATGTTTTGTCAATTTGGAGAAAATAAATAAATAGCAGTGACCGCAAGACCTTTCCTGGGCCCAATCTAATTCCTGCCCATACGGCATATTACCCGTGTGTTATAAACCTTTAGGATTTACGGGATTACATTAGGCAAACATGCTTTAAATCCAATTGCACGAATTTTCCTAAACCACTTAAGAGGAAAATAACCTCCGTATTTATCTTTCGAAGGCGAGATGAACTTATAAATTATTATGTAAAATTATTTAACTGGAAAGAAGATGCTTTGGAAAACACCATATAAGAGACCAGTAAATACCCGTTGTAATTAATAGCCTCTCTCGAAACAATTATGCATCCAAGTTTGCAGCCCTGCTATGTACGTGTTTAAACACGTACGAAAGTGTTAAATCATACACGTAAAATATCTTACATTTTCCGCTCAACTCCATTAAAGAAATATAAGTAAAATATTCATAATTAACTGCACGTAGAATTGTTAATATTTATTGCAAAGCTCCGATAAATAACATGGAAGTTAGCTTGCAGAAATTATGGACGTTTGTTCTAGCCCTGTGATCCAACGGATTACACGTTGTGTTACGTGGTTACGCACGTGAAACCAGCTTGGTTTACCAGACCACGTAAAAAGGTTAATATCTACCGTATACCACTACGTAATACCCTGCGAGCCACCACGAGGCAGAGGCGTGTGTGGCAGAGGGTGAAGATCACCAAACATGCACTATTGACATGCAACTAGGATATTTAATTGAGACATGCTAGATAATAGGGTCACATGCTGCTAGATGGTTAGTATCTACATAATAAGAAAGGGATTATTGCTTGTTATTACATGCATCATTTACTACAGACTATATTTCACCTACCTATCCCTTTGCTACGCTGCCTATTGTTCTCTCTTATGGTACGCGGGAAAAATGACATAAGGTTTAACCTAAATTTTAACCTGCGTTCTGATATTAATTCCCATCCTAGTTCTTCTATTAAATTCGTAACACTTATATAATCACCATAACAGCCTTTAACAAATCTAGCGGATCTCCTCTGCACACGCTCTAATTCTTTTATCAAACCTTCCTCGTACGGACCCCATATACTAGCGGCATATTCTAAATGAGGCCTGACAAGTGTAAAATAGCTTCTTTCTCGTACTCTCTCATCGCATTTGCCTAGAAAACTTTTTACGAACTACGAATATTTATATATATTTATGTATAACTACGATGAACGAAATTTTCATCAGCGTGACTAGTATAACGCAAATATGAACATAATTTTGGAATCTATAGTTAGCTTTTTAGAAGTTATGAACCATAGTGCGGCTGGTGAGTTGGTGCCATTAGCCACCCGCGGTGAAGGGCGTTTGGACGCCGAGTTCGAATCAAGATGGGTAAGTACAGCTAAATGATGGTTTTAACCCCTCCACACGTCTTCAATAGCAGGTAAAAAGTTCCGGGAGTCCCAACAAAAGAATTCAAGCCACTCACTCATTCATCATCAGGGAGCACTGAGATAAAGCATTTTTAAAAATCTAGCTGTTTATTTCGAAGATAGGCTCCAGGTGATTGGGTAACAGGGGGTGTGGAGAGAGGGAGAGGACGGGTTCATGAGTCACCCGCTCTCAATCACCAACCTGGCTTTGACGCGCAGATATTAATAACAATAATAATAAGGCGTCTTTATTAGGGCGAGATTGAGACTAAGGCAGTCCATTCTTTCATACAACACCTCGTCAGAAAAATACATGAAATAAGTGTGAAGAAAGATGTATACATTTGTGGGAAAAACGTAAGGAAGAAAGGAGGTGATTAAATCTAAGTAAGGAGGTGATTGTTTGACGAGTGGTGCCATTTTTACGGCTTTTGGAGACACTCTTAATTTTACTATAAGGAGGTGATATCCTTGAAGAAAAAAACCCACAGTAGGAAAACATCTACAATTGAAGGGGAGTGTGAAAACTTACATACAGATTAAGCTAACGTAACACCAACAAAAAATGCATGGAATACGCAAGAAATGATAATAATAAAAAGGGTAATTCATACATAACTGCAAAGTTAAAAATAACTAAATAAGTAATAAGAGAATAAAAATAGATAAACAGTAAGAAAGTAAAAGTAAATAACCTAAAAAATTACATAAATGAAGAAATAAAATAAAGACAATAAATAAATAAAACAAAGATAACTCAAGAAAATAAAATGAAGATGAATGAACAATAATAAATGAATCATAAATTGATAATTAAAAAGTGAGTCTTAATAAGCGAAATAAAATAAGAAAAAGTTGCATACAATTAGCAAAAAAAGCTTAATCAACATTAAAAGTATATTAAGGAATAAATTGAGTTTAAGAAAATATATATTCTTAATAAAATGAAGCAAGCAAAAAAACACGTTAAAAACAATACAATCGTGCCATTGAGAAAGAAATAAAAAAGGTAATTTGATGAATATAATTATAGAGGAATTGTGCAGAGAGATGTTAGTGCCAATATGATAGAACTTGGGATCCTGAAGTGTCTTACTTGTGTGCTTTGAGGAGTGTCTTATGTAACGTTCTTCTAAAAGATGCGATTGATGGAGCTTCCTGTAAGGTCTGACTGAGGTTATTCCTTTCACAGCAGGCTGTCACAGTGAATGATTATTTGTAAATGACTGTTCAATGAAGAGGTATAACTAATTTCTCGTTCCCTCATGTATTTGTTTTGTGGACTTGATACAGTGTTTTGTAATCGTCCGTTAGTTAGTGAGGAGTTTTTGTAATGTATAGCTCTCGAGTTTCCAACTGGGTGATGGTGGTTTGTAGCACCATCACCTGGAGGGAAACCCGAAAGCTATACATTCTAAGCATTCGCCGGGAAAGCCTTAAATCTTACAGGAGTGTTTGTGTTTAACATTTGATACAATAGTGAGAGTGTATGAAGTTCACGTCTGTCGCTAAGCTTTAGCCAAGATAGTTTGTTTAATTATTCGGTGATATGATCTGATTTTCGTAAATTAAATAGGAATCTGACACATGCATTTAGTGAGCGCTGAAGCTTCAATGATAATTCTTGAGGCAAATCTAGTTATGCTATTTCAGGGTAGTTAAAAAATGTGGCAAAATTAGCGTGGATACTAATTGTTTCTTTAAGGATGATGTATTTCAATTTGATAAGAGAAATGGTGACTTATGTACAGTTTTGCAAACCTTATTCATATGAGAAGACCACGACAAGTTTTAGTCAATCAATATCCCTAGATTTTTAACAGCTTCGCAATATGGTATAGGGTCATCGTTAATACTTCAGGCGGAAGTTCATTAGCCCGAGAGAGAGGAAGAATCCTTGGGTATCCAATTACAATGGCTTGTGACTTGATTGGATTTATGTTTAAAAATTTTTTTGTTGCTCCAATTATCAAGTCTTGCGAGGTCATTGCTGATGCACTTTATGCTGTCACGTAAACAATCAACAGTTGAATGTAAATAGATCTGTAGATCATCAGTGTATAGATGATACTTGCAATTTTTTAGTACTGATGGGCAATCGTTGATATAAAAAGAGAATAACAGAGAACCAAGTATAGAACCTAGAGGGACACCACGTGATACTTCGGCTCATTGGGAGGATGTTTCATTGGTTTCATCTTCTGTTTCCGATCTGAAAAGTAGGTCACAATCCAGTTGATCGTGGATAGGGAAAAACCCATATTCTCCGCTAAACAAGAGAGCTTCATTCCAAAGAAAAGACTGCCTCGATAAAGATTTTTTTAAATGTTTCATTCCCTTGAATGTGCATCCATTTAAATACATACCTAAAGTTTGTACGACACACCCTCGGCACTCAACTTTTCATTTAAAATGTTAAGAGCTCACTCTTTGTTTTATGAGCATTTAAGAAATAGAGAGATGATGCCTACTTTTGATCTCCTGTACTATGTTGCCTCTGCTTGTTTCTTAATCTGCAACGTAGTACTAACATCACCTTTTCCATGATTCCTACGCAACTCTTGTACCCCATAAATGTAATTGCAAAATATATCAACACAAATAGATTCTGTAGCATTAGTGGCAGACCAGTAAAGTAGGGTTCTCCTTCCAACTAGTTTTTGCTTAAGCATTATTAGTCGTAGTTTAGTTAAATTCACTATGGTACATCATAATGCATGCTGGTGATAACTCACCCCCTGCTGCACATCCTTGATGGACATGGACACAAGACATCAGAGAGTGGACAGTGATTAGAGGTACTGGGGACCTGTTTCAACAGGCAAAAGAGGGATGCTTGAGCAGCCAATGCACTGGATAGTGTACGATATCAAGAAGAAGAAGAAGAAAGAGTACTAGTAAATGGGTCAAATTCAATTGAATCCGAATCATGCATTCCCTCAATCATATTTCCCAGTACCTTTCCATTATCAATACATAAATAAATAATAGCATATTTAAAAACAAATCCAAATACATCTTTACGTCCTTGTAAATTCATGAACCTATGAGCTGTTTCCTGTTCTAAGTTTTTCCTTAATCTAATTTCTAATTATTTAGCATTCAAAAAACAATAAAACAGAACATAGATTAGTTTCACAACGAAGACTATCATATTCTTAGTTTTGAATAAAGAAAGATAACCAGGTGAACACAACAGAATTTTTAAATGTGTTCTTGTGCTCTCATAGAAATTTTCCGATGAGGCACTTTGAAACATATCCATGCATTTGCTTCGTTAAACTGCTGGCTTTTGCTGTATTTCTGGCTAAAATTGAAAATTTTTAAGCGCATTACCACAGCATTTTAGTGGCAATGGGAGATGCAACCTGGGGTTATAGTGTTAGCATTTGGCGCAAAATGTGTGACTAAGTGTCAAACTCGGACAGCCTTTAAAGTCGATCTGATGGTCGCTTTTTGATTAAATGACCTCTTCGTTGTAATGAGAAAACTACCTCTCTCTCCTTTCAACATTTGGATAATTGGGGGACTTAACCATGACATGATCGTGCAAAGAAAATGGTTCCAAGAAAATTTCATTCCATAATAAAAGCAATGTTTTATAAAGTGTTCTATGCTAGTAGTATGCTTTTCTGAAGTTCAAAACATCGCTTTTCAAGTGCAAAAAGAAATATTTTTGGTGTGTCAGTTGAACAAATAATAAAAACAGCAGGCATAATTATCTGCGGAGTGCTCACGTCTGGAAATGCTCCAGAAGGTTATGAAGGCATTGTTACACAAGTGCCATGCAGAGATTTTTAAATGAAACTTGACGCAATAAAGAACTATAAAAATCTTAGCTGATATACATATTTTATGATGAAATGAGTTTTCACCCAAATAACCACACTTTAGAAGTACAACGGTGTTGAAATGAGAGTTTTCAGCGACAAAGCACATATGCCACCTGCACAACAGGATTCAAAATTGATTGAATCTTTTTCGGAAGGATTCAATGAAATCTCGAATCCATGGATTCAATAAGATTTGATCGAATCCTTGAATCTTGATCACATCACTAAACAATACCTTGCCATCATCTCGGATTTGAGTCGCAGTTAAGGCGGATGATTTTACTTCAGTGGAATATTGCACAATTATGTGCATTGCAGGTGACTCCATTAGGTTGATCCCTGCCTAGTACCGATAGATTCAAAATCAGTCAAAAAGAGCGAACATCTCCTTGTGTTCAAAGTTGGCTTTACCTCTTGGGCTGTGGCACGTTTCACATGACTCGCGACTGCTTATTACATTGTGTGTCTGGCAGTCGAGAACATCTGGTCCAGTAAAATACACAAAAATCCACAGGGGAATAGGATGCCTTGGTAGCGTAACTGGCTGAAGCACTCGACTGGATCGATCGAGGGATCCGGGTTTGAACCCTGATCATGGCAGATGATTTTTCCTCTGTGGATTTTCACATTCCTCACCATCATGTTGAGAATTAAATGAGAATTATGAATTGTATAAGTTTCTGTACTGTGACATGCACAGCCATTTAGTAGCATAAAAAAATCACTAAATTACCAAAGATAACAATGGCGTGAGAACGCCTTGTTATGTGCTTTTCCCATATCCAAGGCGGTAGGTCCCGTGGACATGTAGCATGAATTCAGCTTCAACAGCGAGGAATGTCCAGGGATACAAATACATGACGTCACCCACCATTAGAGGATTACATTGAATCCATAAATTTGATAAGATTCCATCAAAATCTTGTATCTTGTCCACCTCATTACAAATCAGTCAATTCTACATGCCAAAAGTTGATGTTGAAAAGTTGTTTGAGAAAACCCTAATGCTTGAACTACCTCCATATTAGAGAAATGAATTTTTTCCTAATTTTCACAGAATTCATGAAAACAACTGCCAGCTGAATTATTTCACCTGTGTTAGCTCCTAAAAATGACAATAAACACACAATTTTTCATATAAAATTGGTTAGAACCACTTCTCCAACTGTACCTATTTGTTCCGATGCTACTGTGCGCTATCATTTTCAGAGAAAGGGGGTTTTCACCACCTCGAGCACAAGAAATCTAATACACTGTATCCTTTGATGGCATTAACTTCTTTTTCAACCCCAGTAGCTTCCTTGATTCTTCTTTTAAAGAGAATGCCTGAAATATATTGGCAGAGGGCAAACAAAGAAAGGGTCTGGAGAAAGAAAACATGATGGAAATATATTTACAAACATTCACCTGTAGTGATTCTTTAGCCTTATAAAGGCCAATTAGCAATAAATTACCAAAACTTGCCTCTCAAACACGTGAAAAAATGTATAGAGCAAAATTTCACATGACTCTTCACAGAATTACTCTTCACAGATTAACATCTCAGCATCACCAGTGCTATTCACTCAGTCACTGTACTTGTGAAGGGTCAAGCGAGGTATAATGTTCATTGACTGAAGCTCTTGGAAGAGAAGTTTGCATGCATATGGAATCCTGATGGACGAGACAGAAGCACTGGAGCGACAGTAATGGCACCAACCAGAGTACCCCACAAGGCCACACTTGTTGCACACGTCAACTTGAAATGCATCGCTGGAGATCATTAGCCGCTCCACAAGCAGCATGCTGCTCACATATTCCATGGAAAAAATGTGATTCAAGCCAAAATTACACACAATGAACAAATTCAATAAATCACACACACTTTGAAGGCTTGCACATGCATAATTGCTACAGCTTTCTTTCAACTTGTACCACACACCTCTAAGAATATGTCAAGAAATCTCTAGCCTTTTTTAACCAAACCTCAACTCGATTGCACAGCCAAAACCACCTTCTCAATCACCAATCATGAAATTTCAAAGGGTCAAACAGCCATTCTTTTTCAAATAATTCTGCCATTTTCCATATAACTCTGCTATTCTCACAGCTAGATGTTCAGCACACTTTGTCTTCAATGCTTTCTTTCATGGCACCATTTTATACCACTATCATACATCAGATACAGAGCTTCATTTCTAAGTTTAGATGTTTGGGAATGCTGAGGCAACGGAGTGTCAGTGAGGTGTGGATTATCTTCCAGTTTGGTTGCATAAGCAGGTGAAAGATTTTCAAGAAGTACCAAAGCAGTACTATGGACCACTCTGGCTAAAATTAAGCCCAGATCATATGAGATCCTGTTGCCAATAAATTACTTGATCTCAAGTGCTACCCACTGCCACTCACTGAACTTGGTGCCATTGCAAAATCCACTAATGGTGCAAAGATGATGATGCCTTCATTTGAAACAATAAGGCTGATGTACCCTCCTCATCACATATAACAACACTGGCAATTGTATCAACATTCACTACACCCACCTTATTGGTATGAGATAAACAACATTTTATCTAGGGCACACCAAACAATGAACTCAGACCTGCTGGTAAAAAAGAGAGTACAGAAAAGGTAGGCTGGAGTAAATGAAATGCTTTTCACTCCAAAAATTTGACACTGCAACGTAACAGACAGAACAAATGTTGAAGACTATGTTTCAGATCAACCAAAAGCAACAGTTGTTCTCAACAGTCAAAAAGATAGAAGCTCAAAGAATTTAAAAAAATCAAACTGAGGGTTACCGGTACAAAGGAACGATAGTAGGCTCACCTGCTTAGGCAATATGAAGGCATAGATTCCAGGTACATATAAAGAGATTAGCTTGATCTTCAGTCCAGAATTCACAACATAGATCGTACAACTATTTATGATTATGTCATCAAATGAGTTACATAGCTTCTTCACTTAGGTTTGTCTTACTTTAAGGTATGAGAAATCACTTAGGATAAAGAAGAGATAGAAAAAAAATACTTCAAGATAGAGGACATGAAGGAAGATTTCACACATAATTAAAATGCTAACAAAAGACACACAAACCTGTTGATTTTCTACTACTTTGCCACATAAATGATTAATGCAAAAATGGATTTATGCAAGGAGAAGCAATAAACGAGCACTCACCTGGCTCCATAAGATAACAAGCAATCACGCTCCATTTCCCCCAGTCGCAGCCCACCTTCCCGAGACCTTCCTTCAGTTGGCTGTCGCGTCAGGACAGCACGAGGACCTCTCGCTCGGCCATGCATTTTATCAAGCACCATGTGCTTCAGCTTCTGATAGTAAACCTGTTAGTGGGAGGAAAGAAAAATGGCAAATTCAAAGAACTGCAGAATTGTCCACACACTAAATTAAACGGAGGCACCAGCTCGTGGTCACACACTTGTGTGAAATTCACAGGGAAAAAAATCATTCACCTGGACTCAGATTCTTATGCAAACCCCTTGATTTTGCACTGACTGCTCCAGGCTGTTAAGCTATCTAGGAGTCCTCTTCCTCTGTGAATCTCAAAGAGGCTTTAAGGAGCGAATTGTCCTCCCAGGTACAGAGCATAGATTGCTATGGAGTGCCTGTGTGTGAGTACTACACGCAACTGTCCATGAGGTAAAGCCCAACTTTAAATACGAAGGTGTTCACAAAGACAAACTTTACCTGATGGAAAGTAGCTCCTGGAACTTGCACATGGGTGTTCCATGGCACCTGGGAAGATGGCTGAGTAGCATAGGCCTGGGAGAGTCTTGCCTGGGTAGCTAAACTGGTAGGGGCACACAGCACAAATTTGAGGGGTCTGGGTTCAATTCCCAGTCCAGGCAAATGACTTTTTCATTGTGCATTACACACAAATGTGTCACACAAAGAAAAAGTGGAGAGCATCTCTGAATTAGTGGAAGAGTATAAGGCAGTTCACATCATTTCATACAGAAATAACATTACTTAGATTACTGATGAATAAAATATGAAACTTAACCACTTCCCTGAATTACCCGAGAAAACTTGGTCACCGAAGACTAGCAAATTCTGACATGCCCAAGTGTACTTGGGCAAGTCCGAAAAGTCTGTATCTTTCTCCTCACGCCCAAAAATTCTTGACAGCTGTTAGTAGTTTGTTTTTCTGCCATCAGTGGAACATGTTAGGGTCCGTAGCTCACTCTAGCCAAGCGGCATGTTACTCAAAAGGAGATTCGATGGTTATATGCGTAACGATATTTTCCCGATATTTTTCAGTGATTGCAAAGGTGTGAAACTGCTAGTAACTCTCTCAAAATTTATTTTATCCACAGTTTCTTCAATTTCTTTCACATTCCTTCATAATACCTCATTGCAGAAAGTTCATTTTCACTTGTTACAATGTTTATACGATCTATTTGCTACCTTTTTGACTACTAGTACCCTGAACAGTGACGGCAATGTTTGGAAAGGATTTCTCTTGGTGCATCGTCACTTATTTTCTTGCAGCTATCTATCACATCCACTTCTTGCCAGAAACCTATCGTGTATAAATTTACAATCAATGGAAGGATACGAATGGTTGCAGTCGCATGCGTAAGTCCCTTATCCCCTTGGATTGAAGAAAAGGGGCATCAGAAATTACTTCGACAGGCAAGGATGGCAATCCCCAAATCCGTGCCACGCCGTGGGGCAAACTTCACACCTAGGTGCAAAGTGTTTCTTGTTGTGGTGTCTTTGTTGGTCGACGTGAATTACTCCAGATCTTTTTGGTACCTGTGATTCTACATGCGATGCTTGGAAGCTAGAGGGTATGAAAGGGACAACGTTCAAATATATGAGCAAAGTCTGTCCATGGCCATCAGATCGCACTGCGCCCGCATTTTCTCATTGATTTTCACAGCGCACACATCGTTCTCACTTTTTTGCCAGAATTCTAAGTTTTCTAATGTCTTGGTGGTTGCAGTGGCCCTTTCTATGGGAATGTCCATTTTCATCAAGTAGTGAGAGGTATTTCAGCGATGGATTTTGGAGAAGAATCAGACTTCACCTGCTTTTGACTCGGAGGAAGTGGACATTGAAGACTCAAGACTTCTGTCTCAAGCCTTTCCCAGGAAATAAGCTCTGACTCGGAAGATCAAAGTAAGATTGTGGGATGAAATGTCGGTATCAAATCCTCCTTTAGCACCGCCAAGGTTTTCTTTTGAAGAGAATTCCTCATTGAACTTCGATCTGGACCCTGAGTTAGGTGCTTTGAAATATTTTGAACTTTTTTTTTGATGACAAACTCATTGTGTTCATAGCAAGTGCAACCAATTGTTACCCTAGTACCCCATGGAAAATATTACGGGACTGAGTGCATCTACAAAATACCGAGCATGCTGCCCCTAGGGTGTGTGGTACGGGGTAATTCTACACCAGGCATGGAGCACTCATCCCAGCTGAAATCAGAACCGTGCACCCTCTCCCAGCCGCTAGGTGTGGGCCAAAAGCAGTCAGAATAACGATGCGCAGTCATATCAGAAACTAAGAAGGGTTCAAGCATGGTCAGACCAGAAACTGGAGGAGTAGTGGTGGTGAAAGTCAGGGGCACATGATGACCGCAGAGATTTGATTACTTTTGGCTCCTGAAATATTACAGAGCATTGTGCAAAAGCCACGTACAGAGTATCATTGGTCAACGCGATCAATGCTTTCATCTCCATTTTTTGGCCAGACAATGTCTTATTGGAGATTTGTAAAAATAAGACAGCATCTGTACTTTGTTTATAATGCTGATTACGATCCCCAAACCCACCCGAAAGCAAAACTGGACAAAATCTGGGAGGTTCACGAGAAATTTGAGGGGAAGTTTAAGGCAATCTACAACTCAGAGAGGGATGTCATCATTGATGAAAGACTTAGCAAGGGTGGATTGGGATGTCATCAGTTCATGCCGGTGAAGCCGACTCACTTTGTACTACACAAGAAATTTTTTTATTACACAAGACAAAGAGTGGATACGTGTGGTCAAGTGTGATACACCTGGGGAAGGGACCTGTTCTTGATATGGACTTTGGTCATAATCCTATGTCGTCACAAGTTGTGATTTCACTGATAAAGCCACTACTCAACAAAGGATATTGCTTGACCTCGGACAATTTCTATGAGTCTCTTACGTTAGCTGAGTGGTTGGTTTCCCGGTCCACAGATACCTATGGGACACTGATGTAAACCAGGAGAGGAATACTAATGGTGTTGAAAGAATAAAATGAAAAAGGGGGAAGTGGCAGCCTTCTCAAAAGGAAAGAAAATGGAGATTTAGTAGGAAGAAAATAAGGTGGTGTCACTGCTGTCTTCAGTGCACAGTTGTTTCATGGAAAGGGTGGTGAAGAGAGGGAAAATAAATGAATAACCAATGGCCGTTGTTAACTACAATGAAAGGAGTGGATCGTGTGGACCAACACTTGGCAGATTACTCCATTCCCCATAAAAGGAGTTAAAAAAAAACAAAAAAAATTGTTTTCACCAGCTCGAACTTTCCATATGGAACCCTTTTGTTCTCTACTGTAACACTAATGGAAGAAAAGTGCATTTAGACTTCCATCTTAGGCTGATTGAGCAGTAAATAGATGCAAATTGCCCCCGTGTTGTAACCCCACAATTGGGTAGGCCACCCACAATGAGTCACCCACGATGCCTCATTCAGGAATTTTTCTGAAGCAATTCCTCCAAACAGAATAGAAACCCTACCAAAAAGTGTTTCCAAGGTTACCGAAAGAGAGATACAAGAGGAAAAAAATCAGAGAGGAAACAAGCTATGACTGTCCCAATTGTGAACTGATTCTTGATTTAAGATTTTACGTGTGGCAAAAAAACGTTTGAGGACTTTATTTTTTGAAGTGCAAGTTTTTTACAGCATAATACAAAAGTCTTTTAGTATTTTTTCTCATAAAAATAAACAACATTTTTATTTCAAAAAAATAAAGAGAATTTATGTCTACAGCACAAATAGTGTGAAAATATTGGTAAAATACAATAAATTTTAAAGTTAAAAAAAGATATTAAAAAAAAAGGTTTCAGAGTGCAATTATTTGCACAGATTATTTTGTATGTGAATAAATAGAGGATCTTAAATAAAAAAATGTGATGTTTTTTTGACCCCATGCCCCAAATTAATTCGTCCAAGAAGTGGTTAATCACATCTTTTTTCCCATTTTAATTCTTGTGAGGTCACATAAACTGTTTAAACACCTATAATAGTCACAGGTACACTTCCCAAGGCTTTGGAATGCAGAGGGTCTCCTGACATTAAGCGATTGTTCATACACCTATTGAGTAACAGACGCTATCAACTGACAATTTCTGGGGGAGGAGATTAATTTAGACAACGACTTACAGCAAAACTTTTAAATTACGTTAAATAGGACAATAGGGTATGGATGGTATACAGGTCATTCCATATTGCTTCGGACCAAAGACCGGACGAAAATTGCACGCATTTACCTTCAATTCCATTCTCTCCATTGATTCACAAAATTTATCTTGGAGCTTCTTTAATCCCTGTTGGCTCTCTGTGATCAAAACAGCATCTTCCCCATATAGGAGAACTCGAACAGTTACATTTCCAATCAAAACACCGTCGTTTTCACTATATGCATCTCTAACACATTTATCCATAAATACATTAAACAGCCATGGAGACATTACGCATCCTTGCTATACACCCCAATTTATTACAAACCAACCACTCAGAACCCCGTTAACTCTTAAACTTGCTTGTCATACATCGCCATCATAACATTCAATAACTGCCCATTCACTCCATAGTCTCTCAAAACCTTCCACAACTTCTTTCTAATTACTCTGTCATATGCCTACTCTAAATCGACAAATGCACAGTACACTTTATTTCGGACACTCAAACCTTTTTCTATCACTTGCTGAAGTGCAAAAACCTGGTCACTACATCCTCTCCCAAGCATAAACCCACACTGCACACCCCATATTCTGTCGTAAGTAATATTCCTCATTCTTTCGATTAATATTTTACTGAACACTTTTCCCGGGATACTCAATAAACTAATGGCCCGATAATTATTACATTCGGTCTTTTCCCCCTTCCCTTTGTACAACGGAACGATGATAGCATTCTTCCAATCCGCTGGAACATGAGAAACCTGTATGCATAAATTGTATAGTTCACGCAGCCTACAAATTAGTACTTTACACCCACACTTCGACATTTCATTGGATATCCTATCTATGCCTGCAGCCTTCCCATTTTTCAATATTCTCACAGCCGTAGTAACCTCCTTCTCCCTGATATCCTTTTCCATCATCACATTCCCAAATACCACTTCCCAAGGCTCATCCTCAACGCTTGCAATATTATTGTACAATTCTTCAAAATACTCCCTCCAGCAGTCCCTGATATTGCTCTCGTCCCATATGATTTCTCCACTTTTGTTCTTTACCACATTCATTCCCCTACCTTCACCAATCTTAGCCCTATTTACCCTCTTCCAAAACAGCTTTTTATTACCTTCAAAATCACTCTGCATTTTGTTAGCTTCATCCGCACGCATTCTTTCTTTGCCCACTTCCACTACGATTTTGCATTCATTCTTTTTCTTTCTGTAAATCTGACATGATTTAGTACACTCTTCCTCAGATTTGGCAGCAATCATATTCTTGTATGCCTCTTTCTTTTCTCTGACTGCAATTCTCACTTTTTCATTCCACCATGCATCACCTTTCATTCTTCCTACCACTCCTTTTCCACTTACACTTTCAGCACATTCCACAATCACTCCTTTAAAACACTCCTACTCATCATTTACGTTCTCATTTCTGATATGCTCGTCCCATTCTCTCTGCTTCAACAATAGAGCATCCTCAAGCATGCAACCATACTGCATTCTTACCTCACTGTCTAGCAACATTTCCACCTTTACCCTCAACTGCTTACGCAAAACATTCTTCCTTGGCACCCACTTTCTGCCCAGATTCACTTTGGAGAGTACCAAATAGTGGTCTGTTCCACATTCAGCACCCCTCATCACTCGCATGTCCCACACTAACTCTCTCAATCTCTCATCATATACAATAAAATCAATCATGCTTTTACAGTTGCCCCTTTGCCAAGTATACATATGTATTCTCTTATGTTTAAATCATATTCGACAGAAACAAGCCTTTCCCAAGCACACTCACCAAGTTTTCACCATTAACATTCACTCGGGGGTCACCAAAAGGCCCAACCACTCTCTCAGATGCATCCCGCCTCACACCAACCCACCCATTCATGTCACCTAGTAAAATTATTCTCTCACCAGGATCACAATCATTCAAAACCTCTCTCAGTTTTTCCCAAAACTCATCTTTCACACTGTCACTCTCTCCATCCACTGGTGCATAGCACGCCACATTCACAACTCTCCTAATACCCACTTTCATGCGAACCCAGAGCAATCTATGGGATACTAACTCGTACTTCCTTACTAGCAACTTAGCTCTCTCATTAAGATTGAGTCCTACACCTAGACTGCCGTGCACGTTATCTTCAACTCCTGACCACAATGCCAGACTACCGCCATCTAATATAACAGCATCCCGCCCCTTACACTTAGTTTCACAGACACACTAAACATCCATTCGTCTCACTTTCATTTCATTCAGCAGCTCATGCTCCTTTCCATACACTCCTCTCACATTCCAAGTACTGAGAGTGCAGTTTGTTTCCAGTCTGTATCTTGATGGGCCAACCTTATTCAGCTTCAGCCGCCCATCGTGGCTTCGGCTGTCCGAGGCAACATTTTGACGTTTAGCAGTAAGTTGTAAAAAGAGTATGCAAGGTTACCAGCCTTCGCAGTATCCGCACCACGTGCAGCTTTCCCTGCTAACGGTTACGGCGCTCTACTGGTCAGTTTTGGCACATTTTCGCCAGTATGCCACAAGAGAAACCAAAGCATAGTAATACCCTTGGCCCGCTTTCCGTATTCTGCTCAAGCTAGGATCCCTTCTGAAAGGACTACCTTCAGAGCCAGCACACTGTTGCCCGCGACCCACCACTAGGAGGTATATGCGGTGCACTGACACACCGGGTATATTCATAATAATAGAAAATGTGCAGCAGCATGAGGCTTTAGACTTCGCTATGTGAATTTATTAAAAATGAAATTAGAGAACCAATGCATTTCCTCTTCAAGTCACACACAATCTGTTCATGATTTCAATTTGGTTCATTCTGACCATCATTATCATTATATACAGCAGAGTTTTATATTTATTAGGATAAACTTTTCAACTGAAATGGCGAAACTTCATTTTGTGTTTTAGTGCATGCACATTTCCTTTGTGCATTCTTCTTTAGGTTGAACGTGGACTTACTAGCACTATTAAAAATAGGGAATATGAAATACAATATGACCCCGTAACCACGATTGAGGGATGCCCCTCATAGATAACCTAGAAAGCTATGTATTACAACTCTTTTCCACTACCAAATGCAGTCAAATAAGCAGGAAAGGGAAATACCTACCCACTATTTTTACTTTTCTTTAAATTTTGTATAGATACTTGCTGATTTTTAAGAGAATTTGAATATGAATTAGCATCACATACTTGTAAATAATATACTAACTTTTCCTCATGCTATGACATTCCTGAAAGATAGATGCTTATGGCTTACAAGCAGGAAATTTCCCTCGCCATTTTCCTTCTAATATAAAGGAAGGCAAGAATATAGGTATGATCAAATCATAAAAATACAAAATGTAAATTTGTTTTCTTCTCCTCCACCTGCCTAATGGATAATTAATTCTTGTAAATTTTAGTATCTTCAGTTACTTTTTTGCTTATTTCGGAATTGAAAATTTAAATGTTTTCCCACTTAGCACATCTTAACATCACTTTTGCTGCGCTGCCATCACTACTCTTATATTTTTGAATATTCTATCAGATGGTGGTATCTGTAATCCATTGTGCATAATTACACATATACAGATTCGAAGAATTTAGGGCTCAAGGGAAACGGGTTCCTGATAAATAAGAGTTATGATACTTTATTAAGTTAATTCACATTCAAAACCATCCTTTTTAGAGGTGGAAAACAATACTTTTCCCAATCCAAAAAAATAAGTGCCTCCCTAATGTTGTTGCACTATCAGGGCATCCAGCAGTTGAGCATTTGAAAATTCTTTGTGATTTCCAGGTTTTCCAGACATAATTTTTATTTTCCAGAGGAAATCTAGATTTTTTCTTGTTCATTAAAAAAGAATGTTCGGTATGTTTTTTTTGGTGATGAAACGTAAGGATTAATTCAACACTTGCATTTTTGTAGGAAAATAAATACAAAACTATAAAATAGCTTGAGAGAAAATCACATCCATACCCTTTCTTAGATTTAAACATTGTCATGCTGGTGCTCAGGAACATGGTTATATTACAGTCAGACTTTGCTATGAATAGCATTGATATAAAATGATCAACAACTTAAGAAACTGAAGGAATAGACTTTTTTTTCCTGATTTTGCTAAATGTGACCACACAAGGGAAATTTGACTTCACAGCTTGCCAATAAAGGCACGTTCTTTACAGACTATGGCCAATAAGAACACATTGTACCTACAGTAGAGCGTCAATAATCCGGATCAATAGTAACCGGACCCAGTCCGGATTATCAAGAAGTCCGGATTGTCGAACAGAACCAAAGAAATGCCGTTTGATGCCTTCAACAAAAAGAAACTTTGCTAAAAACCTTAAAAACAGTAATTCACTATTGTAATGTAGTTATATAATAAGAGCAGATAAATAAAAAGCAATGCAGTGGTCGACGACCCCACTGAGTCTCTCATTAACCCTTTTGACAAATACAGTAGCAACTTGATAATACGAAGTTGGTGGGACCGAAAAATCGGCACCTCATATTTTTGAGTTCTGTATTTTTGAACCTTTTTAATAAATCGTGTAAAATATTTCCCCTCTACCTCTCTGAATTCTCTGGTCTTTCGAGACATTTTAAAACGATTTACAGACATTATTCGAGAGAGAATTTGAAATAATGCCTTTCAATCATAAGCTAAATGTCACAAACGTTCGTGAAATAACTATCACCACTTAGCTCTCCATGCAAATGATTTTTAGTTTGATATCATTTTCTTTGCAAAATTTTCGCCCTGTTTAGAAGACGTATATAAAGCAAGTTCTGCATTTTTTATGAGACTTAAGCTTTATTAATCTGTGGCTAATCAGGACGGGCAACTGATATGGGCATTGTTTCTAACATCAACGCAGTTACGACGGTAGCTGGCCCGACCTTGCTTCTAATCACCCTTTTAATCAGTCAATCACAGATAAAATCAGTAAAAGACTCACTCCAGTTCAAAAAATCCTTCACAGGTCATTGTTTGTGGTTTCTTTCCCGTCGCCTGCTGGATATACAAACTTGAGAAGAAATTATATCTCGTTCCAATTACTAATCGCATGACGACAAATTGGGCGTGATCTGGACATTTTCCGTATCTTAATCATCTCTGAGTATACTTAGTTTCCGGTTCTAAATGGTGATATTTTTTTGGATCGATGGAATATTTATGTGGAAGTCGTGGAGAACGATACCAAAGAAAATAGAACCTCAAATCACGGTTCGTGGAGAAAGAACAAATGCTTCAACTACCGCCCAGGACATGCCTTTGCTTAGAATGATGGCGCTTCACCAATCCAATTCTTATCGATGTTTCTAACATCTACGCAGTTATGACAGTAGCTGGCCTGACCGTGCTTCCAATCACCCTTTCTTTAATCACTCAATCATAGATAAAATGAGCAAAAGACCCACTCCAGGTAAAAAAATCCTTCACCGGTTTTGTTGTTTCTCCCTCATCGCCTACTGGATATATGAAATTGGGAAGAAATGTTATTTCGATCCAAGCCAAACGGTTTCACTGCTCATTGAAGTTCGAGTACGAAACATTAAATCATGACCAAGTTCCTGTTTACTTCGATGATTCGTGCTTATAATTCTATTCGGCAAAACTCGCCAGGATTATTTTTTTTATCCTTCTATGCATAATCTCTTTGCGTCGCAGGTGTTATGCTGAATGCCATTCTATCCAATCGCGTCCTTATGTGCCGACTTCGGTAAGCAAAAACAGAGAAGGTAATGAAATACCTTGTATTTCAGAAGTGATATCCAAATCACTCCACGATTTTCGGAAATTTTTATTCACAATAGTATGAAAGAGAAACTTCATCCTAAATGAGCATCGTGGAGATATTCCAGATCCAGCGTTCTCCATTCCATTACATAGTTACTTTCTTTCCCCTCTGCGACTTAAAAGACTGCTTAACTGACAAGACTACTATGCTTGACTTTGCTGTGGAGCATAAAACACGAAAACGAAATAGGACTAACTGTTTGAAGTGTAACTTTGTAAAATTAACTCGTGGCGAACTTTGGAAGACGTAAGGGTCACGGAAAAAATCTACCGCAGCTGAGGCTGAAACCTAACTCCTTTCTGTGGTAAAATCCTGATAACGACAATAAGTTCTCGCAGAGTAGTATTTCCATAGTCAGATCCTTCTAGACGTGGGGTGATTTTGAAATAGAGCGCATCAGGATCCAGTTCATGCCAATGCTATGCCATACCCACGTATTAAAATCCCAAGGACTCAAAGTTACTCAAGCCATCACAATGAAATCTGATTCAATTGGTTGTTTATCTTGTGGAAATCAGGGCTAGCAGTAATGATATATCAAATGTAATGTATCAAGGCCTGGTTACTCAACGGATTCACCGTAGTAATTAATGGATGAAAGTTGGTTCCAGTAAAATTCCATGACCCCAATAACGTCTTGGAATTAAATTAAAGACAGGGCTTCCGTGGGGATTTTAAGATTTCAGTTTTCTGGCTTATTTATGCAAAGAAATATACTTCATAGGACGATATTTCACAGACGATGGCTTCTTCGGAGTGATGTGTCTTAGCGGTTCATCACAAGTCTTATCTATTAAATAAAAATGTTTGTTTGTTCAAATTCTATGCGTTCCAATACCATTCCTCAGATTGTGATAAACCTTTGGTGAGTTGTTTTGCGTGCGTCCGCAGAGGTTTCTGAATTATTAACACCATTGTATACTAGGTAAAGCATGACAAATGAGTTTTGGCACACACTCTCAAACAAGCGACGAATGACAGGCAAGCAACGAAGCAGCTTGTTTAGGAGTTGCTCAATCATGTCAATCAGACATACTTTGTGTTAGAAAGTATGTTATTTATTTGTACGTGGAATAAGATTTGGTGCAGTAGTCTCTTTGTTTGCATTTTTTATTTAATATTTGCGTTTGATTTTCATACACACGTCGCTATTTCCCATGAATGGATTTTTAAGCTTTCAAATCTTGAATTTTTGCACTACTTCAGCAATAGAATATTTAATTTACTTGGAAACCACAGTTCAGGCATGGAATGGAAACTCATGCCATTATTTGTACGTTATGAAGTCTGTGTAGGTACGAGGAATTCATTGGACTACTATCCGCTGCAAAATTCCGTCACCCGAGTTTGAAGACTAATATCTCAAAGATGGCTCAATCGATTTTAAAATTAAGTACACCAAATCAAATCTTGTTTATTTCTGAGTTTAGTGGTGGTATAAAAACTTAATACCAATTATACGGATTTAGTGTGTGCTTAAAAACAAAATTTTAGCTAATAATCAAGACAAAATTTGTGACTTCCACAATTTACTGATAACTTTCGACCAGTTTTGGCTGTCACGCATCAGGTGATGGCATGACAGCCGAACCTGATGATGGCATGACAGCCGAAACCGGTTGAAAGTTATCAATAAATTGTGGAAGTCACAAATTTTGTCTTGATTATCATGATGTTCTTCCACCACATGAAAGCTTCGAGTTTTCATTTTACAAAATTTTAGTGCATTTTTCCGGGTACCGGACGGATTCATCGCAATTACGGCTTCGTAACAACAACACGTATCAAGATATCGGAATTTGCTTCACAAATATTGTTTCAAAGATCTTTCTAAACAATCATATGAAGTTTCATATCATTTAATGCATTAGTATTTTAGTTATTGATGAAATTGCAAGACTGCGTTATTTTCCGTTCCGCTCATCCCTGAAAACCGCCGTTTGGATCTTCCTCAAGCTATCAAGTTCATCATCATGGACCCACTAATAAAATCTTAAACGTACTTGTTGGTTAATCAATGTCGATTAACATTTATTTTGGATAAAGACCGCGCTGAACTGCCAGGAGCATACATCATAGCATACTTCATTTTAAAATTGACTGAGCCGCCGATATTAGACTTTTAAACTCGGGTGACGGAATTTTGCAGCGGATATTAGGTCTCATATTCTTTTAAAGACCGATTTTGACCCCAGAAAAAGGCATTGCAACGCATACCGGGCATAACTAGTACATTATAATGTTATATTGTTGAGCTACTCCCCTGATTGGGTCATCTGTTTCAAAATTAGAAATAAACCGTTTAAAAAGCAAAATTATAACAATAGCAAGGACGGCTATACCCTCGTAAATTCTTGGAAATTGTTTTTTTTCTATTGTCTCATGAAATATGGAGAATGACGGGAGTAAACGCGGGTTTATTCATAGTGAAGCCAAGGATTTAAGTATTGGGACAGGTATCCCAATCCTATTTCCCATCATTTAATCGTGTCATTTTCCGTTCGAGTGCTAAATAAATTAAAATTGCCACTAATAGCGCATGGCACTGAGTTGGTACACAGAGCCACACATGAGTTATAACCAAAAGAGAATTTTTTACATCATGGAAATCCTGCTAAAAGTTAAAACCAAAATAAAATAAGGGAAGAATTGCCTCAAGCTACCATTTTTCCCATCACTCGAGATCTAAATCATCCACGACTAAAACTTAATAAATAATTGTGTGACTCAGGCACTTGTGAGAGATAAATGCACTAATATTCACACATTATACACAATTGATAGATTATATTCGGCAATGCTGATTTGTTAGGTGTCTACGTCGGCAAATGGAGAGCTTTCCCCCCCAAGGTTCGTAAAAACGAACTCAGTTTCTCTGTGGGGACTGGGTCCGAGCTTCGTAATTTCGTATTTCCGAATAGCACCACGTATTTAGCATAGGCTTTTCGTCGGGACCAACAGTTTTATTTCGTAAAATCGAAACTTTGTATTTTTGTGCTTCGTATTATCGAGTTGCTACTGTATATTCGTTGTATTCACTTCAACTTAGTTTTTGCCAGATGAGATTCCGGATTATTGACGGTCCATAGTTTTGACCTCCGGATTATTGACGTTCTACCGCATATAGAAAACATCGTACCTACTTCCGGTGATTGTTGCAATGTAAAATGCGACAACGAAAGGGAAATTTGACTTGGCAACTTGCCGAAAAAGGCAAATTGCTTCCGTTGCTGTTCTATTTATTGACACCACAGAAAATTCCAGAGAAATTCGGTATTTCCCTGAGATTGCCCAGATATTTCCAGTGAAAATAAAATTCCCTGAGATTTTCCAGTCTTCCCGGTTTTCCCGTGCTGGACACCCTGATTATATAAAGTTGGCACATGAATGCCATTCAACACGGTTATTGTAGGAAGGAGATAACTTACCGGACCAAAGTATATGTAAGCTGTGAGAGGTTCACCAGTTATTCCAGAAGTAAGGATGTCTTTCCCTTGGTAATTAAACCCATGCTTGATCAATTCCTCACCAACATCTTGAATTCTGGAGCCACCGAACGCTGTTCCATACTTGAACTTCCCTTCCAGGACTCCCGCCTTGCCTGCTAGCAACTCCATGAGCTTACCAACAGTCATACGGGATGGAAAACCATGGGGGTTCATTATGATATCCGGACACACTCCCTCATCACTGAAGGGCATGTCCTCTTGGTTTACAATTAATCCTGCAGAGGAAAATCACACACTACTTAAAAACAAGTTTAAAAAAATTGCAATGGGAATTTCAAAAGGGGCATACACTTGCACAAGAAAACTACGATGGCAATATCAGCACAAAATCATAAATTGCTCATTTCAAGGCACCATTGTTGCCACCAAAATGTTATATTTACTTCATTTTTACGCCACGAAAAGGATAAAGGTTAAGTAAGGAGTATTAGGAAGTCTGTTCATAAAATTTATCAAAGTATAACCAAAATTAATATTCAAAGAATTTCTTTTCTTCTCCCTCCAGGCACCCAAAATACAAAAATGAACTAAAATAACACAGCCACAAAAACCGCTGAAACAATAGAGCCTTCCAGTCACATAGCCCACAAGAATAGCAACGATCCTGATCCCCAATGATCCCTCTCGTACACAACGGAGGAACTAAAATGTAACAGATAAACCTGTACTTGTGAGAACATACATTCAAATTTCTTCAATTTTTCAGAGTGATAATGGGTCAAACACTAATGAAAGTAAGAACAAAATTGTCTCACCCAAGATACGAGACACCTATGAGTCATGCACCCCACACAACAATCAAGATGATGCAGACTTTCTACGTCGGTGAGGCAGAAATAAAAATTTGCAATAACCACCAGAATTCAGGATAATGCAGCAAAAAAGTTGTTGACAAGTAAATTTCAATTCAAGCGTAATACACACTGTCAAAGAAAGCAGAGAAATTCTGACTCCTAAACCTGTATAATTTTTCTGTCTCCAACAATAATCAAATAATCGCAAACTAAGATATCCTTTTGGCTTTGCTATAATCTTCACTCATTCCAATGGTCTATCACTTCAGATAATATTGAGGTATGTAAAATATTACCTAACTAAGAGTCATATAAGAATTACATGATTCAAGTAAATGTTACGGATTCCCATTGGGTTTCTCAAGAAAGAAATTTGTAAAAGAAAATGTTTTGGAGATGTCCATCCTACTTGGTAGGAAAAATCATGTGTTGAGATATGTTAAAAAATAAAGCTTCCTTGATTGAAAAACACAATCAGAACAAAAATGACAACTCTGAATCATGTGTTCAAAAACTGGCTAGGTGACTTTAAAAAAATTAAAAGGTTAGTAAGTATTTAGATAAATAATCAAAACAACACAATTAATGTCACATTTAAATAAATACCATTTTCAAATAAAATTGAAAAATGACCAAAACTCCAGGAAACAATATCCTCAAAAAGCATTTACATTCAAAATTGTGACCAAAGTGCTCCGTTAAATACTTTAAAATTAAAGGCAAATTGTTCAAACTAACCTCAGACCAAACAAATGGACGATAAAGTGTAGTATGTACAGTAGAAACTCTGAATTACGAAATTTTGATTTTCGGTGTGTCAGTAAACCGCATATACCTCCTAGTGGTGTCTCGTGGGCAACGGTGTGCTGGCTCTCAAGGTAGTCCTTTCAGAAGGGATCCTAGCTTGAGCAGAATACGGAAAGCGGGCCTAGGGTATTACTATGCTTTGGTTTCTCTTGTGGCATACTGACGAAAATGTGCGAAATCTGACCAGTAGAGCGCCATAACCGTTAGCAGGGAAAGCTGCACGTGGTGCGGGTACTGCGAAGGCTGGTAACCTTGCATACTCTATTACAACTTACTGCTAACGTCAAAATGTTGCCTCTGACAGCCGAAGCCACAATGGGTGGTGGAAGCTGATTAAGGTTGGCCCATCAAGATACAGACTGAAAACGAAGTGGACTCTCGGTACTTGGAATGTGAGATAAGTGTATGGAAAGGAGCATGAGCTGCTGAATGAAATGAAAGTGAGACGAATGGATGTTTTGCGTGTATGTGAAACTAAGCATAAGGGGTGGGATGCTGTGACATTAGATGGCGTTAGTCTTGCATTGTGGTCAGGAGTTGAAGATAACGTACATGGCAGTCAAGGTATAGGATTTATTCTTAATGAGAGAGCTAAGTTGCTTGTAAGGAAGTACGAGTTAGTATCCCCTAGACTGCTCTGGGTTCGCATGAAAGTAGGTATTAGGAGAGTTGTGATTGTGGCGTGCTATGCACCAGTGGATGGAGAGAGTGACAGTGCGAAAGATGAGTTTTGGGAAAAACTGAGAGAGGTTTAGAATGACTGTGATCCTGGTGAGAGAATAATTTTACTAGGTGACATGAATGGGTGGGTTGGTTTAAGGTGGGATGCATCTGAGAGAGTGGTTGGACCTTTTGGTGACCCCCGAGTGAATGATAATGGTGAAAACTTGGTGAGTGTGTGCTTGGGAAAGGATTGTTTGTGTCGAATACATGGTTTAAACATAAGAGAATATATATGTATACTTGACAAAGGGGCGATTGTAAAAGCATGATTGATTTTATTGTGTATGATGAGAGATAGAGAGAGTTAGTGTGGGACATGCGAGTGATGAGGGGTGCTGAATGTGGAACAGACCACTATTTGGTACTCTCCAAAGTGAAGCTGGGCAGAAAGTGGGTGCCAAGGAAGAATGTTGCACGTAAGCAATTGAGAGTAAAAGTGGAAAGGTTGCTAGACAGCAAGGTAAGAATGCGGTATGGTTGCATGCTTTAGGATGCTCTATCGTTGAAGCAGAGAGAATGTGACGAGCATATCAGAAACGAGAACGTAAATGATGCGTGGGAGTGTTTAAAAGGAGTGATTGTAGAATGTGCTGAAAGTGTCAGTGGAAAAGGAGTGGTAGGAAGAATGAAAGGTGATGCTTGGTGGAATGAAGAAGTGAAAATTGCAGTCAGAGAAAAGAAAGAGGCATACAAGAATATGATTGCTGCCAAATCTGAGGAAGAGCGTACTAAGGCATGTCAGATTTACAGGAAGAAAAAGAATGAATGCAAAATCATTGTGGATGAGAGCAAAGAAAGAATGCGTGCGGATGAAGCTAACAAAATGCATAGTGATTTTGAAGGTAATAAAAAGCAGTTTTGGAAGTGGGTAAAAAGAGTGGGTAAAAAGCTAAGATTGGTGAAGGTAGGGGAATGAATGCGGTAAAGAACAAAAGTGGAGAGATCATATGGGACGAGAGCAATATCAGGGACTGCTGGAGGGAGTATTTTGAAGAATTGTACAATAATATTGCAAGCGTTAAGGATGAGCCTTGTGAAGTTGTATGTGAGAAAGTGAGGATGGAAAAGGATGTCAGGGAGAAGGAGGTTACTACGGCTGTGAGAATATTGAAAAATGGGAAGGCTGCAGGCATAGATGGGATAACCAGTGAAATGTTGAAGTGTGGGTGTAAATTACTAATTTGTAGGCTGCATGAACTATACAATTTATGCTTACAAGTTTCTGTAGTTCCAGTGGATTGGAAGAATGCTATCATCGTTCCGTTGTACAAAGGGAAGGGAGGAAAGACCGAATGTAATAATTATTGGGCCATATGTTTATTGAGTATACCAGGAAAAGTGTTCAGTAAAATATTGATCGAAAGAGTGAGGAATATTACTTCCGACAGAATATGGGGTTTGCAGTGTGGGTTTAAGCTTGGGAGAGGATGTATTGACCAGCTTTTTGCACTTCAGCAAGTGATTGAAAAATGTTTGAGTGTCTGAAAGAAAGTGTACTGTGCGTTTGTCGATTTAGAGAAGGCATATGACAGAGTAAATAGAAAGAAGTTGTGGAAGGTTTTGAGAGACTATGGAGTGAATGGGCAGTTATTGAATGTTGTGATGGCGATGTATGACATTAGTAAGGCAAGTGTTAGAGTTAACGGAGCTCTGAGTGATTGGTTAGTAATAAATCGGGGTGTAAAGCAAGGATGCGTAATGTCTCCATGGCTGTTTAATGTATTTATGGACAAATGTGCTAGAGACGCATATAGTGAAAATGACGGTGTTTTGATTGGAAATGTAAACTTGCGAGTTCTTCTATATGCGGATGATGCTGTTTTGATCTCAGACAGTCAACAGGGATTACAGAAGCTCCTAGATAAGTTTTGTGAATCAACGGAGAGAATGGAATTGAAGGTAAATGCGTGCAAGACTAAAGTAGTAGTTTTTAATATGGAGAATGGGGAGAATAACTGTATGATGAGGGCGAATGGTGAAGTAAATGAACAGGTGGATGATTTTGTGTACTTAGGTAAGATGTATGCGAAAGATGGAAAAATAGATGAGGAGATAAAGAGACGTGGGAAATGCTGGAAGGAAAGTGGTAGGTAGCATGCGCAGCATATCAAGGAATGAGTGCTTGTCTAAGGAAGTGAAAATTGCCGTATACAAAAGTGTACTTCTTCCCACGTTGCTATATGGTAGTGAAACATGGGTATGTCAGGATACACATAAGAGTAGACTTAACGCCGTGGGTATGAGTTATCTGAGGAGTATTTATTTATTTATTTTATTTTTATTTTATCTTCACTACCCCGAATACAGCACGATGTGCCAATTTACGTCGGGTGAATAACAGTAACAACGGACGAGACACAAACACCCATGTCCTGGGCAGATAATATTTTACCCAGGCGGGACTCGAACCCGCGACCCTGGGATTAGCAGGCGAGGACTTTACCCCGCCGCCACCGGGGCCGACGGTGCCGACGATTTGCGGTAAATGTATGATGGATAGGGTCAGGAATGAGTGGGTCATGAATAAATGTGGGTTAAATGCTCCAGTAATGGACGTGTATGAAAGGAGTGTGCTTCATTGGTTAGGCCATGTTGAGAGAATGGTTGAGAGTAGAATAACGAAACAGATATATTGGAGTAGAATGAATGGTGCGAGAGGTAGAGGTAGGCCGAGAAAGTTGTGGTTGGATGTGGTTGGGGAAATTCTTAGGAGGAGGAATATTAGGAGTCTCAAAAATAGGATGGCGTGTATGAAACAGTGGATGGGGGTAAATGAGGCAAAAGAGGTTTGCAAGGATAGATCAGTATGGAGGAAATTTTTGAAGCAGAGTTAGGTGTACAACTATGTAATAATAATAATAATAATAATAATAATAATAATAATAATAATATTTATTGGCCCCATAGATCTATTTAAGTAGATTTAGGGCAAGTCAAGTATACACATGGACATACATTTGGTAAACAATATAAAATAGCAACAATACAAGATAATACAAATTATTCACTACATTGATCTTACAAAAAATTACCTGGTTGCTGCCAGAAATTCATTAACATCATAATAGCACTCTTTTAACAACAGTGAAAGTACCTTGTTCTTAAATTGGTTAAGGTTGTCCAGGCATTTTATATTTTCTGGAAGTTTATTGTAGCATTTCAAGGCCATTTTGTATGGTTCCCCAAGATGTACCTTGATACGAATCCGTGGCATATGTATATGGGTTTTATGCCTTGTGTCATAATTATGAATATTACAGTTTATACAAAAGAGATACATATGTTTTTTGGCAAAGATTACCAGTTGTTCAATGAACAAGCATGGCAGTGGCATAATACCTAATTTTTTGAAAAGAGGTTTGCAGTGATCCCTGCTCTTGGCATTTGCTATTAATCAAACTGCTCGTTTCTGTATGCGAAGAACATCACTGCTATGGCTGCTATTGCCCCAGCAAATTAAACCATATGATATTCTCCAATGAAATAAGCCATAGTAGGCAGCTTTCAAAATGTTCATACTTACTTTAAATCTAAGTTGCCTGATTAGGTAGCAGATGGAAGTCAGTTTTCCTATCAGAATACTTATGTGATAATTCCATGTAAGCTGACTGTCGATGTGAAGACCCAAAAATCTAACTGTATTTACCTGATGCATTGATTTACCATTTATTCTTACTAGCATACTTTCTGTAGGTGGCCTTTTGGTAGTTGTGTAATTGATCATAACAGATTTATCTACATTTATATTCAGTGCATTATATTCACACCATTTGATGACTTCGTTTAAAACCAGCTAAGCTAGATCTAGATAAACATGTTTTGAAATGCCTGACGCGATAAAGTTTGTGTCATCAGCAAAAATTGATGATTGCACCTGTTCAGTTTGCTTATTGGCAAGGTCATTAATGAAAATAATGAAAAGGATAGGTCCAAGAATTGAGCCTAAGTTAATTTCTTGAACACTGGACTTTGCTTGGCCTATTGAGACATATTGCTTTCGGTTTGACAAGAATGATTTGATCCAGTCTAGGGGAATCCCACGTATTCCCAGAGATTCTAATTTTCTGATCAATAAACGGTTATCTACCATTGCTACGCCATCTACAAATGCTCGTGTTAAATCAAAATGTAGGCCTAGGATAACATAATTTTTGTTTAGAGAATCCAGTATGTTATTGATTACATTGAAGGCGGCTAAGTCAGTTGACATTCCTTTGTGAAAGCCATATTGATAAGGAGACAAGAGAGTGATTTTCCAAAAAGGATGTTAATCTTTTGCAATATAATGATTCGAATATCTTTGAGAAGGAACTCTGGATGGTCTGTAATTCTCAATCCTTTCTTTTTCGCCTTTTTTATGAACTGGCAATACTCTGGAGGTTTTTAACAACTGTGGAAATATACCCTTGGAGAGAGATTCATTGCATAGGAAAATTAAGGGTTCTTTAATTTGGTCGAAGCATTTCAATATGAGCCAGCCTGGAATCTCGTCAAAACCATATGATTTCTTTTGCCCAATTTTTTTTGACTATGTCACTTACTTCTTTTCATTTGTAGGGGGCAAGTAAAAGGAATGTGGAGCTCTAGGAGGTATGTTATGGATGATGGCATAGTGGTTTGATGCTTTGGGGATTGAGTTGATGAAGTGAGAATTAAAAACATCAGCCATTTGTAGAGGATTGACTATGTGGTGGCCTAGAGTATTTATGATTTTTTTGTATACCTAGTTCTTGTCGGAGGTTGGTGTTGTCCCTTATTAATTTCCATGAATCTTTTGTTATATTCTGACTTTGGTTGATAATATCATCGTTAAACGCCCTCTTTGACGACTGAATTAACTTTCTGTACACTTTTTTCAAATTTTTGTATGCTGCAATTGATTCAGGAGTTTTCGTGTTAACATATTCCTGGTATTTACACCTCACCAGTTCTGCCATTTTAATAATTTCATCATTGATCCATTTCTTTTTCTCACTTTCTCTAATTACAGTTTTCTTTAGCGGGAATTCACAATCAAAAAAATATGTAAAAGGCAAATAAAATGCTTCAAAACTTTCCTGAGTAAATATCTCAGTCCAGTCATATTTCTCCAGTTCGTATCTGAAATTATTAACGTTGGAATCACTGATATTTCTAAAAGTTTTATGTTTGGTTACTGGAGTCAAATTTTGGTAATTTATTAAATCGATTTCCAAAGCATGATGATCCGCAATTCCTGGATTGGTGACCAATACAGTATATCTGTTAGGTTCAATGTTACTTATAATGTTGTCGATCATGGTGGAAGCAGTTTCCGTCACTTTTGTAGGCTTGTCAATTAATGGTACAAAATTAAATGATTTGGTCATGTTGATTACACTATTTTTTGCGGAGTTTATGCCATAAAATTGATATTTAAGTCACCACCGATTCCTACTCTTCTATTTTCTTTGAGATCAAACAATAATTTTTCTAAATTTTCCAGAAATGAGGTAAAGCACCCTAATGGTGACCTATACAATGATATTATGTGAATTTGCTCACCTTCCACCTTGAGATCATGCCAACACACTCAAAATCCATATCTATACTAAAGTTTTTTAGATTAACTTCAGACTTAAATTCAAATGGAGTTTTTCACAAAAATTGCCACACCACCATTTTTAACAGACTTTCTGCAGTAAACAGTGGCACACTTATACCCAGCTAGAGATACATTAGATACTTCATGAACAGTTAGCCAATGCTCACACACAAAAAAAAAATCAGGTACTTTGGTTTCAAGGAAAACTTCAACCTGTTGTACCTTATTTCTGAGGCATTGCACATTTAAGAACATTATTTTGGGAGCTGTCTTATCACACATTGGGAGATTGTTCAGTATTCCACTATTCAGTGAGATCTTATGATTTATATTTTCTGATGTGCTGGGACTTAAGAAGCCATCGTTACGTCCCATAAATTGTTCATTTTTGACACCACCCAATTCCCATTTTAGTTTCCCTGGTTCTTAACGATGATTAATACATTTTAAATGATTATTTCTAACCATTTAGATCCTTTTCGGTTAAGATGAATGCTATCTTTACCGATACAGCTATCATCAATGCGTTTGTTTACATCAACAAATATTGCTCCCAACACTTCACAAGCCCATCCTATGTTATGGTTGACATTGTTAACAAAACTTTTCCTCATATCCCTTCTATGAATTACACCATTGACCACAATACCAGATTTTGGATAAGTTTCTTTTACCTTCCTAATAAGGGAGTAAATTTCACCCGTGACCTCTTCTGGAGTTTTGGCTTTTCTTAGATTATTTGTCCCCACATGAAGCAACACAATCCTCGGTGAGACTGAAGAAGTTGCATTATTTTCTTCAACTTTCCTTGCTAACCTCTCCACTTTGATACCTGGGAACACTTCTTTCACTGCTCTTTTCACTTGGATATGTTTGAACATTGAATTGCCTTGTATCACGTTACATGAGGTCCATTCTCCCGTCACATTTGTTACTCGAGCAAAATTCTCTGGAACTTCGCTGAGATGATTTCCGTTGTTGCCTGTGACTACATTCGGTGCACAGATTTAATACTTTGTTTCACCGTCTTCACATTTTTTGTGCAATTAACATGAGTAACATTCTCTGGAGCATTGCTGCGAGTGATGAAACTTTTTTTCGTCACAAAATTCACAGAATGACCGGAAACTTCTTGATTTTGACGAAAAACTTTCTTACTTAAACCCGTATCTAACGATCTTTTCTTACACTTTTCGAGTTCCTTCTGTAGTCTACTATTCCCTAGTTCAAAGTTTCTGTTTCTTTCTCTTAACACAGCCATATCTTTCATTAAAGTAGAGATGATTTTATCTTCCGAAAGTAACTCGCGGTTAAACACGTTCTCCTTACTTTGCATGATGCACGTAAAACATAGCCATTCATTATCGCCTTGGTCAGTATCATTCGCGTTAACTTTCGCGCACTGGTTGTGTAGCCAGAGTGAACACATATTGCATTTAATTCCTTTCACAACTCTTTTAGAGCAAACCTTGCAGATATTACCAATAATACTGTCATTTTTTTCGTTTTTATGAGCACCATTAACAACTTGAACCACCTCAGTCAGCGCCATCTTGTATATTGGATTAATGAGTATGTATGTATTAATGAGTGACACATTTTGACTGGGCCTACCCCGAAAGGAAACGGCATGATGGGTATGTATGTATGTATGTATGCACAAAGCAAAATCTTCGGTCCCGACCAAAAGGATATCTAAATGCATGTAACAACGTGCATTATTACGAAATAGCGAAGTTTTGAAATTACGAACCTCGGGTCTAGGTCCCGATATGAAAAAGTTACTCATTTTTATGAATGTTGACGGGTCACAGAAGCATTTTTTTTTAGGTACTCCTTGTCAGAGTTATGACATTGATAATCGTTGCCGAGAACATTATGCACTGAATGTGACATATATGAGAGATAATACGCTTTTCAATGCTGCAATAGCAAGGATGAATTTCAATCAAAGGCATAGTAGTTCATAAAATATGACACCAATCGCACCAAAACGCTTTAGGCTTTGTTACAATGAGTCCAGAGTTATCCAGGTTATAGGTTAAAAACAAAAAAAGCTATAGTTACTGTTAAAAACGTTAGGAACGGGTATCTTTCGTGATTTCCGAATAATATTTGGCCGAAACAAAATCAGCCGCCCGTGAGCCATGAACCTGCGCCAAAGCTCCATAAGAGTTTTGGGATGACCGCCTTAATCCCCACGGCTGCTGCGCCTTCTACCAGAGAGTGCAAAATGTTAAGTATATAACAGGGACGAAATAGTATGATGGCAATCTTCTCACAATCCCAGAACTTCAGGGCAGGAAGCCGTGACACATTTCCGGCATTTTTACTCTAGTTTCAGATAAAAATAGTTTCGTCCGCATCCTTCACATCTGTTACCCGATGTCTGCTTGTTAGCTTAATATAGGTAGGTATATTATGCCTGACATGGAGCACTTGATCACCTTCTAACGAAAATATATTCATTAAATTTCTATATCTGGTGTTAATGATCGTGCAAGTCACACACTTCCTTAGTGTATGCATTAATCAATATTACTGGTATCGCAATACATCTCTCACACCAGAGTTATGAGTTCTCTGGTTAAGAAATGACATAGAAAAATGCACTATGAAGCTTCATAGGTTTAGTCCAAACTGCACAAAAACTTTGCAAAGACACTAGATAGCCTAATCCCTAACTCATTGAAAAAAAAAACGAAAAGTCAGTTGTTTAACATGTACATTTCCATGGGGCATGGATGGAGGTTGCTACTTCCGATTTTCAGGAATTCTGACACGAAAAGATGGAACGAAGGGGCTGGAAATCGGAAGCAGCAATCTTCAACAGGTTATTTGTGTTCAACTTTATGCACCCTGTTCGCATGAATACATATTTAAATAAACTTTCATAAATTAAAACCTCGTAAATCATGCGAGTACGTCGCAAGAGTACATCGTAATTTAAGGAAAAAAAAATAGCTTCATCACAAATCTCTTGAAAGATACTTGTTCATTCGAAATTCGATATTATGAAGTGCTGATTTTTCCGGTCCCATCGACTTTGTAATTTCAAGTTACTACTCTATTTCAAAAGATAATTTGTTCATATTAATTTTTTTAGGGTGTACTTTTAAATAAGATTCTTAGATTATGGTGTATGGGACTTTCAACTTAAAAAAAAAAAATGATTCTATCTCATGGACTATGATCTTACTGTCCGGGAGGGGGTTTAAATGACTCCAAGAGCAAGTAGGGGTAATAACAATTGCTCCTAGTGGAGTCATCCACGCCAGATAGGTCTAAGGGAGGTGGACAGATGAAAGACAGTTCACCTGATGGTGTCACATTAGAAAACTAAGGGTATAGCAATGGCACATTTCCCTGAACTGGAAAATCCAGACAACTATGGGAAGGGACAACTGATTTGAATCCAGACAAGAACCCACAGGGGGGAAAGCAAGGCCAATACAGTCATCATCACATGAAATCTTAAAGACACACCCAAGAAATCGATTAAGCATGTGGAATTGGCAAGTAGTGAATTTGCAAGGTGCACTCAAGAACCACCAAATGTGCAATTTCCATAGTGGTACAAGCATTACAGTCCATTATACAGTGGACCCCACTTATAATGAACCCGCTTATAACAAAGTCCTGCTTTTAACAAAGTCAAAGCCGTTCCCTATATAAAAGGCCCTTTCGCCATGCAAAAAATCCTGCTTTTAATGAAGTCATACTGAAATGAGTCCTGCTTATAACAAAGTTAGTCACGTGGCAGGATATCCTTTATATATTAAACCTTTTCTCAGCTGTGGCAAAACATTATGGCAATATCACATTCATGTTAAAACCTCAAGAGCTCTATCAATATCCGATTATTTAAGCACACAAATACTCGTCCAGATATCTACCCTAAGCACCTGAACTCCTCTTCTCAGACTAGAAGAACACGACAACTCCCACCCCAATTGTGCGCTGAGCAAAACCCACCCCTGTCATGTGCCAGGCAACTCCCACCCCCTCTCGTTAGTCACCCCTCCCCTTCTCTGCCGTCCACTCCTCTGCTCGTCAATTAGTCCCTGGAAATTCGCTGCTGTATCTAGTGTCGTGGTACACTTATTTGCGCAATCGTATAGACGATCTTATGACATTGATCACTATGGAGAGCAATAAAATAAGAAGAAAAGTGTTAAGTTTAAAGACTAAATTAGAAATATTTAAGGACATAGATGACAAAACAACATGAGCCTGTGACTTTTGGAGTTCACCGCAAAAAAAATTCACTGCTCAAAATATGCGGATATTGAGGATGCTGTGTTTAAGATGTTATGGTATTGACGGCCGAGGGGAGCGTTTCAGGCCTCATTTTAATTGTACCCGTGTTTATGTATCACTCAACTACAGGTTAACTACTAAAGATATTGACTTTGGGTTTTCTTTATTTGGTTTGAAAGATATCATTCCAATAGACAATGCAAAAGAAAAATTTTTATCCCTCTGGGTTAGTGAGGAAACTTAGCTGAACTTGGCTGACAAAAACTCACTTCTTAGCCAGAAATTTGAAAATCGAAGACGGTCAACCTCAGGTGACATCTTTCTTCTATACGATAGGTAGAGAACATCCATCATTACTCAATTTTGAGTTCGCAATCGTTAAAACGGTGGACCCTTGCTCGCTAAATATCTACTACTTTCTAACACTATGGAGGCAACCATGCCGTGACGAATGTTTCCCCCCCTGAGGAACTCCTTCCACTGCCTCTCAAGCAATGTTGAGTCACCCTTCTTTCTCAATTCTAGTATAATGTTTCAACCTACCCCTTCTATTTGTAAGAGAATGTAAAGTGATCCCATCCCCCTCCCACAAAAACGTCTTACGTAATACTTGATTGGCCCCTTAGAAGTCCGACTAGAGTGATCTAGGGAGTAGATTACAAGTGTCAAAAGTGTCCGTGTGCATTAGAAGAAAGCCCTCACACCCTCCACCTCCTATGACTTTGCTGCAGAGGTGGAGGAGAGCAGAAGGGGGAAACAAATTCGTCACAGCATGACATGGCCTCAGTTTTCGTCACTGTGTAACTGTGTCAATTGGATGAAACACACTAGTGCCTGCTTCTCTCCTGCATCATGCGTGGGCGCCCATCGCATGTGCACAACCATGCCGGACACTACATTTGCCTCCCTAGATGTGTCACTACATTTTCCTAAAGTGGCATATTCAAATTTCAACAGGTTTGGTTGTTACGGCGTTTCGTAGTTTTTCATTTGAAAACCCGAATACATCTCAAATATTGTTACAAGAGGAAAATTAGTCATGGCCACAAACTATGGTGAGAGCAATTGATATCACGTTCCTTAAAACTATCATGTTCGACTCACCAGTGACTCCTTTCTGTCCATGTCGACTGCTGAACTTGTCTCCAATTTCAGGGCGTCGTGTTTGTCTCAGGAGTAACTTGATGAGAAATGCATCATCTCGGTTGGAAGACACCATGACCTTCTCTACATAAGATGGAATGGGCCCTTTGTAAGTCACTGGGATCTCTTGATACTCTGCCGCTGGTGTGCCAAGTGGTTGTGTCACAGGTCCAGTGCCACTGGGAGGTGGGGTTCCCACTGGTGTCTGGGTTACTTTTGGCATTGATTTGTTCACTAGAACCTAGGGAAATACAAAAATTTGAGTGAAAATAAATATTTTAGGAATATGATGTGTGCAAACCTTCCAAAGATTGACTGCTGCATTTTGAATGTATTTCTAGTAATTTTCTGCCAGCCAAAAATAGCGATTTTTTAGTTATATTGTTTTGAAGTTTGATAGAGTCAATTGATGCATGTTCAAAGATAAAAATGACTTTAATGATCCAAATATGAGGGGTATTATCAATATGTGAGTCTTATGTGACAAGAACCCACAGTAATTTTTGAACAACCCTTAACATATTTGAAGACCAAAAGTGTGAAAATTTTAAGGATTAAAAAAAAATCCATTAAAAAAATATCATTCATATACATCAATATGCGGAATTTTCAATATGAAAAAATCATTCTACTAGACTGAGATTTGAACCCATATCTCCCATTTGTCTGTCCTAGGATAAAGCTACACATGACCTAGGAAGGTCCTTGGATGAAAAAGTAAAAGAGAGATGCAACTTCTCACTGGTTAGGCCACACCTCGAGCATTTGGGACCTTGGTCATAAAGATTTAACAAAAAAAATTAACAAAATACAAAGAAAAGCAGCACGCTTCGTTAAAAACTGCTACGAATAAATATATTGTGTTACATAACTGTTAGAGGGATTAAGGTGGGAGCCCCTAGAGACTCTGAGGCTACACGCTATGCTTAGGCTGATTGAGACATTCAGAACTGGTATGTTTCAGAGTGACACACAGAATATTATCATGACGCCTCACTACATCTCTAGGTCTGACAGATGCGATAAAATAAAGGAGAACTCTGAACAGATAGGTACAAAAACTCAATATTTCTTCGCACAATAACCGACCACAATAAAAACAGAGCTCCTCGAAATACACTCTCATAGGACATGTCACCATTTCACCTCCAAAAATTTTACATCTTTACACGGCTGGTGACCTACCACCTCCTGCCACATGCCCATGCGGCGGCTCACGGGGTAGTATGTAGATGTTAATGAATAACCCTGACAAGGATAAACCTACACATGACTATGTATGATTTAACACTTTCCCGGTGAATAATATTTGTTTAATTCTCTCGGGCTCACCACCGGGTAAGAAATTTATAGGCAGCCGACGTTTCGGGTTCCGACTCATTACCCATTCTCAAGGCTACTCTTACTCAAGGCTATTATACATCATAGCTGACATATGGTCCAAAATCAGACAAATATACAGTCAAACAGATTACTACAAAAATTTGTACTTCTTGGAAACCATTATTGACAATAGCCTTGAGAATGGATAACGAGTCGGAACCTAAAACGTCGGCTGCCTATACATTTCTTACCCGGTGGCGAGCCCGAGAGAATTACACAAATACACATGACTAACCCCAAATATGCAGCCATGAGCATGAGTGCAAGGACACACACCAAATTCTCCATGACAGTGGCAAAGTAAGCACCATGCCTAACATGCCACAATCTGAACTTGATACAAGAACACTTAGATCACATGAGACCCAAACAAAATTCACTTTGAATTCAGAAGGCTTGGTAGTGTAACTGGTTAACACACCCGATCAGCAATGGGGAGATCTGGATTCAAATCAACTTCAAGGCAAAAGATATTTTCACGGCACATTCCACCCCAATGGTATATGTCTTGGCATCCAAGCAAGTGACTGCTTACTGTATAATTTGTTCAATGCAATAATCAGAAAATTAATTGTAATCAGCCAAAATTCAGGGGGTGATTAATGAAAGACAGGAATCTTTGTTAAAATTCCCGGTCTCTTTTCATGTCAAGGATAACATGATGGCCCCAATTATACATTAAAGCTGACATATGGTGCAAAATCAGACAGATATACAGTGCAGCCCATTTATAACGAAGTTGAGGGGGCCGGCAGTTTACTTTGTTACATCTGAACTTCGTTATAACTATCATCGGAACTTCGGCCCATACTTGTGAACTTAAAATTGAACTTTAAACCAAGCTAACTGCTGTAATATCGTGGCTATAATTTTATAACCTCGCACAGGAAAGGAGAAGAAGCGTCTAGGTGAAAGCACATAGGGAAAAGGCTACCATCAAAATCAACCAGAAAAACTGCTTTTTTTCTCGATTTCTGGGTCTGTCGCCTTTGCCAATTTCTAAAGAACATTTTACCAGAGATGCTTAAATGAGCATGCTAATTCAACTATCTGTCGTGCAGTAAAGATAGTAAATACAGGAGGGGTAATTTTGTCATCTTGTATTCATACATTCACGAAATGCTCCTATTCACATGACAAAATTTTCACGAAAGGAGAGAGTATGTTTCCTGAAGGGTATCAATTTCCATGAGGACAAACATTTACGATTATATGAACCATGCATCGTATTTAAATCATCAGCATCAAGGCTAGCCACTGATGTGCGACATCGGTAAGCTCCATTTCAGAATTTCCTCGACTGGCGTCCCCCCTCCGGAACCTGGGTGGAATGGGAAGGTCCTCGGCGTGGAAGGGGGCAGTCAGCGAGCGAATGGAGAGGAAGTGGAGGTGGGGGAACTCCGTAGAAAACAAACCTGGTGTCAAATTTCATCTCACTGGGCATCCAATTCTCGAATGCGTTTCACCTGGGCGAGGTGATCTAGGATTGAAAACTGCCAAATTTTGCTTTACATTTCACGGAACTATGCATTTCAAGTCGATTCTAAGGCTTGGCTAAAAAAATATCGTTACCTTTCCGATAGGCATTACAAAGCAATAATATTGTCAGACCAGTGGCAACATAAGAAATACGGTTAACAGTTAACTTATGTAATTGATTTAATGCATTCGTCACAGTTAATCTACCGGTTAATAAATTGTTGAAAATTAATTAACGCAAGTGAATAAAATGTAGGTAAATGGATATACCAGTTTAAGAAGATTACTGCTGGAAATTTCATTCTACCATCTTTTTTCAAGAATACTCTCTGGGAAAATACGTAAGCCACACAGTATATACATTTTTTCTTTACATGGTATATTTCAACCTGGTAATACAACGATCGGTCGTATTCATAGAATATAGTGATGAGGTAAAATCTTCAGTCATATTTTCTAAGGGTCGCACTCAAAGGAATGTACCTATTTCTTACTATGCAATATTACATTTGTATTTCAGAAATAATCATAAGTGTGCGATTCAATTCTGAGAGGAGGAGGGGATCTGAGGGAGGGGAAAGGATTCCGAGAGGTGAAGGAGGGGAAGGGATGAGGTTTGACTGAAGGAGAGTGAAACATGGAACGGAAGGGGAATGAAAAACAAAACGGGAGGCCACACTGTGCCCTGAGGAATTTGTTTCCCCCTTCTGCTCACCTCCACCTCTGTGACAAAGTCAAGATCACTCTAGTCGGACTTCTCACTCACCACTCTAAGGGGCCAATCAAGTATTACATACGACGTTTTTCGGGGAGAAGGTTGGGATCATCTTACATTCGCTTAAG
The DNA here is from genome assembly GCA_963169105.1 of Ceriagrion tenellum. Classification (NCBI taxonomy): domain Eukaryota; kingdom Metazoa; phylum Arthropoda; class Insecta; order Odonata; family Coenagrionidae; genus Ceriagrion; species Ceriagrion tenellum. The sequence goes on from OY720637.1 coordinate 17,079,578, forward strand.
AAGAGTGGGGGGCAGGTTGAAACATTATACTAGAACTGAGAAAGAAGGGTGACTCAACATTGCTTGAGGCAGTGGAACCAATTCCTCAGTGGGGAAACAAATTCATCACGGCATGGTTGCCTCCATAGTGTCGGAAAATAATTAAATTTTTAGTGAGTTAGGGGCCACCGTTTTAATGATTGCGACCTCAAAAACAAGTAATTATGGATGTTCTCTACCTATCGTATAGAAGAAAGATGTTGCCAGAGGTTGACCATCTTCAATTTTCAAATTTCTGGCTAAGAAGTGAGTTTTTGTTAGCCAAAGTTCAGGTAAGTTTCCTCACTAACCCAGAGGGATAAAAATTTTTCTTTTGCATTGTCTTTTGGAATGATATCTTTCAAACCAAATAAAAAAACCCAAAGTCAATATCTTTAATAGTTAACCTGTAGTTGAATGATACGTAAACACGGGTTCAGTGAAAATGAGGCCTGAAACGCTCCTCTCGGCCGTCAATACCATAACGCCTTAAACACAGCATCCTCAATATCCTTTAGAGCGGTGGATTAATTTGCGATGAACTCCAAACGCGTCACACGCTCACTAGATTTTTCAATTTTCTCCCGTTTTTTTAATATTGTTGACGAAGTATTATGTGAAATATCGTACTTTTTTGCAACTTTGGTCTTTGTCATTTTGTCACCTATGTCCTTAAAAATTTCTAATTTAGTCTTTAAACTTAACTCTTTTCTTCTTATTTTATTGCTCTCCATAGTGATCAATGTCACAAGACCATCTATACGATTGAGCAAATAATTGTAACACGGCACTTGACACAGCAGCTAACAGCCCGAGACTAACTGACGAGCACCAGAGGAGCCGACGACAGAGAAGGGGAGGGGTGACTTGTGAGAGGGGGTGGGAGTTGCCTGCACATGACAGGGGTGGGTTTTGCTCAGCGCACGATAGGGGTGGGAGTTGCCGTGTTCTTCTAGTCTGAGAAGAGGAGTTCAGGTGCTTAAGTTAGATTTCTGGATGAGCATTCATGCACGTAAATAATCGGATGTTGATAGAGCTCTCGAGGTTTTAACACAAAGAAGATATTGCCATAATGTTTTGCAACAGCCAAGAAGAGGTTTAATATACAACAGACATCTTGCCACGTGACTAACTTCATTATAAGCGGGACTCATTTCAGTGTGACTTAGTTAAAGGCAGGATTTTTTACATGGCAAAAGGGCCTTTTTTGACTGGGAACGGCTTTCACTTCGTTAAAAGAGGGGCTTTGTTGTAAGCTGGTTGGTTATAAGTGGCCTCCACTGTACAGTGATACAGATTACTAACAAAATTCATTCTTCTTGGAAATCATTCATGGCAACATACCACAAAAACTTAGGGAGACACTAAGACAATCAGCTAACAGAAATTAACTTATTTTCCCTTTCCTCACACAGAGACTTACCTGACGATTTTCCACTTTTTCACCAGGGCATGCAATACCATCCTGGTCCAGTATTTCGTGTTTCCACACTGGTTCCATGGTTTCAGAATCCACCAACGGTCCAAGTACGCGGTCATATGTCTGATTTGCATATCTTTTCAGAGTACATTTAGCATTTCTGTAAACCAAGCAACGCCCAAATCCTGAAATATGAAGAATTGCCACATCATGTAAGCTTGAATATCAATTTACTGACTGGTTTTAATAATTGCAAACCCATATAAAGTGATGCCTTTTTTAGCCCAAGAGATGTGTTCTGAGAGGAGAGGGTCCTTTGCTCTAATTGAGTTTGTGTTAAACAAGACCATTTTAACTCTCAGAAGTTAGGGGTGCCTCTCCAGCATCATACTGTAGACTCTCCTTATTACAAACAACATTTATATGAAGTTTTCGTTCTTACGAACCAAATTGTTTGTCCCAACGAAAGGGGTATCTAAATGTATGGTAAATAAACAATATTACGAAATTACGAACCTTAGTCCTGGTCCCGACAGGAACAAAAAAGACTTTAGTCCCAAGTCTGTCACATAAATAACGGCATTCATTCGGCTATGCACGACGCTGCACTATAAATCACGAAGCTTTGCCACACATAATGAGCCCAAGAGGTTGAGAACTAAAATATATACAATGGATACCTCGCATAAGCTATTTAACTGGGTTGAGGGTACAGAATTCCCACTGGGTTACTGCACTTCGAAAGAGTCTGAGAGAGCATGAGTGGTTGAGGAGGGGTGAAAGGGAAGACACGAAAGATAAGGACTTTCCTTCTTCCCTTCCCTAAAAATGTTCAACTGGAAAACCTTCCGGTTTTCTACGATTTTAACAAGAACAGTTGGATGACCAGAGAAATTTTCCGTAACACACTCATTCATTCGATTGCAAAGAAGAATGGCGGGTGAAAATAGGGAGATTCTCCTCATACTGGACAACGCAAGCTCCCACAAACATCTTGACAACTTACATTTACCCAATATACATATTGTCTTTCCATCTCCGCATACTACAAGTAAAGCTCAGCCATTGGATAAGGGTGTTATTCAAAACTTTAAAGTTATGTACCGGAGGAGACTTGTACAACACTACTTACCCATGATCGGTATGTACACACTTATTTACGCTTCCCAATCATTCAAGTGGTCAGTATTATTCTTAATTTAGTTCTTGATTCAAATCAATCTTCTTTACCTTTGTGGGAAGAAATGGGGAAAACGAGTCACGAAATTCCAAAATGGACCATCTTGAACGCAATTCGTGCTGTAGGAGAGTCTTGGAAGGAGTTTTCTTCCCAAACGATTGCAAACTGCTGGGGAGCGGTAGGATTTCCTTAACCCACAACTAATGTGGAAGTTTCTGCGGTCAGTGAGTAATAACACTACATACTGATGATAATGTTCAATTAATATCGATAGTTGAAAATATTTATGCTTAACTCAAAATTTTTAGGGGATGTAGGACGTATTCACCGCTCAGGAAAGGAGTTTAGTAAGTGACTTCAGAGATTATATTGTTCGTCTTGGTATTTTACCATCAAAAACTGATTAAATTTCAAATGATGATGATGTGCAACTCTGCGAAGATTACCCGGAAGAAGCTGTGGCAGGGCCCAATCAAGACAGCAGCGAAGATGAAAATTACGAAGTTATTGTTCCACCTAAAAAAACATGATGTTATGGTTGTCCTAAACACACTTTGTGATTTTCAAGTGTGTAATAATGTCGACTCTCAATTCAGTTTTTATTTGAAAAAAATTGAAGCCATGGTAGAAGTGACGATGGAGCGAAACAAAGTTCAAAAATAAATTACAGATTTCTTTTAATAGTGTCCATTTCTGTGCATAATAGTGTCTCTTTCCATGGTCCATGTTTTTTACTTTGTGGATTTATTAAGACAATATATTGAATGCTTGAAAAATATAAGCTCAGAAATTGTCTTGAAAGTTCATTATGCAAGAACTTTGTTATCAATAAAGATAAAGTTCCATTTAAAATTGGTAAATTCAATATAAGGATTGCACGTAACATTACGGTAGTAACGAATAATTTAATCATTAGCAAAAGTGTTATTGATAAAAAGTTAAACGATATGAAATTAAAACGAAACGAAACGAAATTAAAAAAAATAACAAATACGTTGAAAAGCTAACAAAACCTGCCTCTGTTAAATTTAATCGTTAATCTCAATTATGTTCTGCGAATACACAGTTGACCACGGGCCATAAGTCAAGATGGTACGGAAATGAGGGTCGTCATTGCCTCCACCACATGTTCGAGGAGTGTCTGGCATCCCACTGACTTGTGCACCATGACAACGAGAAGCACTGGTGCCAGTGCGATTCCTTGTCGCGAAAGAGAGGTCTATGCGTAGGAATATGTTCACGGCGCTCATGGCAAGGGTAGAATTTTTCATTCCATGGACTGAGGGATAACATTAGTTTTTGTAGCCATGATTTTAGCTGAAATTGGTGGTCCTTCCACCCTTTGTAATTGAGTTTTTCAACTCAATTTAATTCCTCCTACCAGACCTTTCCATTTTATACTATTTCATTCATCCCACATAACCTATTCACCTCTCTTCTCAGTCAGAGTGATTCCTATCTTAGCAATACTAACATTCCTGTCACTCTATCTGACCTTCTATGACTTCCTAATATGGCTTAAATTGGTTTCCACTTTGGGAGGGAGGTGTTACTCTCATCAAGAAGTATTCTCAGGCCGGATAGACCAAGGATGAGTAGCAAATGCAACATCTACTCCAAATAGTCACCAGGCACCACAAAGCTATGCCAAAGATGACCGAAAAGGCACTCTCAGTCTTAAATGCAAATATTTAGTGAGCAAAATGTAATCAAAACTCTCAAAAAGAGTGATATTAGAATTTAGTTCTTGTCTCGACCATGGCGTTCCTCATTTCCATTATTTTAGTAAATTGTAAAGTCTGCTCTGCATTCCTCCTGCCTGACTAGCAGTCGTCGCTTCCTGGTGCTGCCTTAGGTTCTCATGCCTCTGCGTACTCGCTGCCTAGGGTTAGGGGGGTGAGTTGGTATGTGCATGGGTCAGCGTCAGCAGGGGCGAGACGAGTGGGTGCACGGGCAAGAGACGTGGAAAAAGCGGCAGTTGGTCGCGGGTCTGGAAAAGGAATAACCCACGTTCTAAAAGGAGCCTTTGATTCCACCATCCTTCCTCTAACGTTCCCTGTGAGCCACTCCGGCGAACCGGTAGGGAGCTAACAAAATCTTCCAAATACAAGGCTTTGTTCTTTACATACCAGTCTCACCCCCTTTCCAACCTAATAACCAATTTAAGTTAACATATCAGAACCTTCGATAGTAGGGGGAATAAATCGTGGAAGATGGCGCTGAGGCCCTGAGCGCACGCTTTTCAAACTGGTGGCGCACGCTCATGGGAGCCCCCATGTTAAATAAAAAGCTGCGTGTGTGACCCCTAACTACAATCCCCAATTTCAGAAATTTTTTGCACACCTCATTTTCTCATCAAAGGTCACCATCTGAGACCCTAAGTTTCATGACTTTCAGACATCGATACAAAATGGGTCACTCTAGTGCCACCTTTTCTATGAGATACCCAAAGTTGGCTCTAAGATTAACACCTAGGTGTTTACAGTTCTTACCAGGGATGTTAAATGTAACTGGAACCAAGCATATACATAGTTTCTTTCAGGAACGAAACTCTAGGCTTTCTTTTTGACTATAGTTTCGGTTCAGAATGGAATTATTGCAAGGCTTGACTTTAATTTCGTTAACGGAATGAAAGTAGAATTGGGAACGAAATATAATGCCCTAGAACCATTCCTTCTTTTGAAAAGTTTCAGTTCAAGAGAAATAGGGTATGGACTTTCAGTTCGCACTCATGGTTCTGAGCCCAATCGAGACTTATCTCAGGGAATCGTCATCGTTACTCGTATAGCAACAGCGTAAACAAGGGGAATCCTTAGGGTGTACCAACAAGGTGGGCTTGGACACAGTGCAACAATGGAACTATTGGAATATTATAACAGCGAGCATCTAATGCATCTCAACTAGGGGTGGACGGGTCAAAATTTTAAGGTTCGGGTCGGGTCAGGTATTTTTTTTGACCCTCGGGTCGGGTCTCAGGTCGGGTCGCATCCTATAATTTGATCGTAATTTTTTTCCAGAAGCTTATGCAGAAATATCAAAAAATATGTTTATGAAGGCCAATAAAAGGAAATAAAAGAAAAAGAAACAATCTAGACCCACATGGTGGACTAAAGTTTAAGTGTATAAACTCAAAATAGAAATTCAAATACCTGAAAACAGTTGACTTCAATAATAACACAAATAAATACAATACTAAATTGGAAAATGAATTAAGGGTAGAACAAGTTATTGCCTAGTTATTTACTATTAATTACACAATCTATAAATTATTAGTAACTTTGTCAGAAGTGAAAATAATTAAACCTAATTTTTTTACACTTATACCACAGAGGATGAAAGTAACTTTAACATATCAAGTATTACCGGAAGTCCTTAGTGTAAAACTTATCTGACAAAAAAGAGAGTTTTAACACTTCAAAAACAACAGCATTCCTGTCTTCTAAAAGTTTATTATACATCCAAACTTTTTAAATTTTGGTGTAAGAACACTAATGTTTCATTTTCTGGCGAAAGCCTGGTTCTTCTGTTGGTGATGACATTGCCTGCTGAAGAAAACACTCTTTCAGATGCAACTTCTGTGGCTGGGATGCCCGAGTATTTTTGAGCCAGTGGTGAAATAAATTCATACTTGAAGCTATTATCTCGCCACCACTGAAATGGGTCATCATTTATTTTTATTCCTGGCTCATTTGTGTAAGCCTCTAGCTGAGTTTACCTGAAAAACACCATCCATGTATTTAGTCTACGTTAATTTATCTAGGGCAACTTTTAAGCCTTTGAAACATAAAATAGTGAAGTCCAATTGACTCTTAGAAATTAAAAGGTTCCTAAAAAATATTGAAATTCAATTTTTCCCTTAAGTAAGCCTATTTAATCAGCCTAAACATTTTGCAGTATTAGGCTATACCAATCAGCCTGGGGGCCTTCTTAGGTTTAAAATGATGCTTTGGGTAGTAGGTTGTAGGTTAGGTAGTAGGTACCTATACCTACATTTCGCCGACCAAGTCCCACCCACCGTTCCCTCCCCTTCGCACCCTTTCCTTTCCTCCCCTTCTCACCCTTTCCTTTCCTCCCCTTCTCACCCTTTCCTATCCTCCCCTCTCGCGATTTTCGCTCTCGCAGACAACGGCCCTGCTCGAGTCTATAAAAATTGCTACATTTTGCTCACACATGATTTTCGACAACTGGGAGTCATATTAAGCTCATGACATTGTTGCATCAGGGGTGTAGACATTGGACTGGGACTGTTGTCATCTGCCGTGGTATGAGACCCGAAATTTAATAAGATAATCGAAGGCCCACTGCACAGAGCACAGAAAGTATTTCTCCCTGACTTCTTATCTAAAGAGCGGCCAGGCCGATTTTTATGAAACAGAAATCAAAATGTAGCATTTTTCAGTTCACGTTAGATAGTGAAGAGGAAAAAAATGATAGAAGATAAGAGTTTTTTTTTTTTGAGAGAAAAGGAAAACAGGAGTCCTTTTATTTCTCGCTAAATGCAATATCCAAATGTCGAGGATTACTAAACCCAAAATCTTTTGACTTGATTGCAATTAAAAGTTACCACGTCCATATTTTAGCCTTTATCAATTTTTTCATGAAATTTACATGCTATAACTTGATTTATTAAAACGTTGTCCTCATTTTTACGAAAAGACTTTATCTCAGTTTTCACTGCACGAAGAGGGATTTGCGTAATGTAATGCCATTGGCATGGGCGGATCTACGATTTTCCTTGAGGGTTGGGCGCAAGATGTTGAGAGGGAGGGGAACAAGCTGTTGAGGGGGGGGGGAGGGGGGAGGTCAAAGGCTGGAAGTTTCATAGCGAAAAGGCAGAGCGGAACTCTCACCGAGAACTTTCCTCCAACCTTTTAGTCCTCCTCCCCTTATCCCATCCGGAGAGACTTTTCCTTCCTAAGTCTTGTTTACTCTTTCCTACAGCCTGTCCCTTTCTCTGCATCTTCGACACCCTCTCCACCCCCTAGCATTTCCCATTCACTCCCTCCGTGTCGGTGCCTTACTGCGTCGTAAAAAAACATGCTCCCCCAACTCATCTTCAGGCAAGACCAAGCCCCCTTACCTCCCCTCTTTCATCTACCATATCCTCACCAATCTCCCTAGGGTGTATATATCCTCACCAATCTCCCAACCCCTAAGGTGTACGCCTCTATGCCCTAGCCTTGGAACATTCTTCGGAGAGTCAACACATGGCTCACCTTCCCAGTACCAGAAGTAAATTTCCAACCGCTTTAAGACTAGAAGTATCTTTTGTTTTTTAGGAATGGGAAGAGAAACTTTGCTAACCATAGTGATTTTATTTGCCTCGACCCACGTTTTGTCGCATCGCATCATCTTTAGGTAAAGTAATGGGTAATAAAAAGTTATGCGAAAAACATAAAATTTTGCATCCCTATGTTTTTGAAGTCACTGAAAACGTATAAGGAATCAGAATTTAATAAACCTAATTTTTTTTGCATAAACGTGTACATTTTTGCGAGCACTAGGATGTTTTAGTACAATTCCAGTTGACATGCTATGCAAGTACATGTTTTCAGGTTCACTAAGAAACAAATCTTAGGTTAGAGTGTAAGGAGCTTTATATTTTCCCTTATATTGTTACAAGTACTAATCTTTTATATTTATTACGTAATTTTTGGCTAGTCGTTGGATTTTTCAGTATGATTCAAATAAAAATGAATGCATGTACATGTTTGAGGTCAGTAAAAACTAATTTCATGTAATAACTTAGATATTGCATCATTGTTGCAAACATGTTTACTGAAATATATTTCAACATGAAATATTTTCATACAACCGTACTGCAAATGCACATTTAAATTATTGTATTTACAGCATATATTTGACCACAACCCGTTTCGATGCCACACTCACGTCATTCTAAAGACGTCTGGCAATAAAAATTGTATAGCAAGGTCTTAACTACGATATTCTCTGAGGGTGCGAGGACATGGGAAGGAGAACGTTCTAGAAGGGTTCAGGGTGCAATTGGGATTGCTTGGGTGAGTAAACTGAAAGAAAGTGTAAAGAAAGTCGGGTACTCAGGGACATGGTCCCAATTTGTTAAAAAAAGCCCGTATCCCAATGTACACCATATGGCTCCGATTGGTTTATGACCATACATCCCAGTGAAGACCCATCTTAACCGTCACACACTACTCCACCCATTTCCGCTCTCTTCCCCGCACCGTAACCCTGCAAATACTCCTTGTTCTCCCCTTTTTCTTCCAGTTCGTTCACCCAGGGCACCCCAATTGCACCAAGAACCCCACAGAGCATTCTCTCCATTTCTTCGAAGAAATCCTTTCATTTAAAACTGCAGCATACCATGTTTCTTTCCAGACCTGTTAAAAATGACTGGAGTGTGGCGTTAAAACTGGTTGAGACAAATAAAAACTGGAAGGTTGCTAAATGTGGGTTCATTTAAATTCATTGTAGCAGTGATCATGAATGGCTGATTGACGTGATGGGTTAAATAATCTTCCAGTAAGTCGACGCGTCGACCGTATTTAGTTTTCGTGTTTTATGCTTCCCGTATGGAAAATTAGGAAGGAAGGAAGTCGGTGAGGAAGAAGACGGTGAAAGGAAAGAACTAATTAATGACAAAGAGAACGCTGGATCTGTATATCTCCGCAATGCCCATTTGAAACTATTTTCCTTTTTCGTACTTCTTTATTCAAAAGAATTCAAAAGAAATCAAGTAGTAATTCGGTAATGACATTTCAGATGTGAAGTCGTTACATGATCTTCTAAGTTTTAGCTCATCGAGGTAGATAATGGGGTCATTCGATAAAATGGTGTTCAATTTATCATCCAACACCCACTGCGTAAATTGACGGCAAAAATATTAGGCATAGACAGGTAAAAAAATAAATCATTTTTCTTCGTATTAGTATTTTTTTGGAGAATTGTAAAAGAACACATCAAAGATGAAAGAGACTTGGATATCGGTTTCACGAGCCTCAATGAGCGACGAGAAGAAAGGGACCGGCGAATTGCCATCATTGAAAGGCGGAGGAATTTCCTGGGTGGGAGAATAAGGCTGCTCGAGCAGCATAGACATGCGACCATTCTCAGATGTAACGTATTTTTTGTTTAGGCCTACGATTCCCCGCATAAGGGGTGACATAAAAAAGTGGAAAGGTAAGGCCCTCTCCCTCTCTTCAAACCTCAAATTGATTTAACATGATAGCGGGCCGAGCATCTCCCGGGTCCCCTCCCAAGTGGTTTGTTTTGAAGAGTGAACAGAAGTAGAGATATCTCCCCGTCGGTCACTCGAGGTGTCGACAACCCGACCTTCTCTTATCTCTGACCAAATTAAAAAATCTCAAATCTTCCTGCATGTATAATCTTTGGGCATCGTTTTCACTTTCCATAATGGATGAATGATTCCTCCCACCTTGCATTTGCAATGATGTTTTAGCCCACCTCCCCTTAGCAATTGAATGTCCCTATTTAGCGGTTCTCTTAAAGCACAAACCGGAGTGCCCCGAATCCGAAGAAGGGGGGAGGGGGAGTTTGCCGCGGAAGGGCAGAAAGCAAAATTTGATACTTTTGGTTAGCAGTCGGAGCTGATTGGCGACTCGCAAGGATAATGGTGAGGCCGATCCTCATCGTAAATAAGTCTCGTGGGAATTATCCTTTCTAGGACTGAGAACAGTGTGGTAAATTCAAAGGGATGCCTTGATGACCTGGCTAAATATAAAAATTTCAGTCTACGAAAGAAATTTTTGAAATTGTTTAAAAAATCTATGGCTGCATATTCCCCAAACTCATGTCCACTGAGTTACTGAGATTTTTTTTCGTTGAACCCCTTGGAGAACACATATTCGCTTTCCTTAGCAGCAGGGGTAGGCCTTATGAATTGCATGTATCCATTGCCGTTTATAGCAGTTAAATTAAAATCTGGTAGGTATGTCTCCCTATCGGGTTAAATTTATTAGCGATTGCCGCTAACTAACCGTGGTATTACCCTTACAGCGCCAACGGCAAGGTACACAGAAACGCGAAACTTCTGCAGAGGAAAAATCATCTGTGCTCATTAAATGTGCTCATAAATGAGTAATGCTAAAAAAAGAATTTTTATATGAAGTAATGGTAATAAATAAGCAAATAACGTCAACATTAGTACCTTTTCTGGGCCTTCTTTCCTAATTCCCCGTAGAAGATATGTATATCCTATTCGATATCTCACTTTCTTACATCCTTTTCTATGACATTCAGAAAGAATATTTCCGGCCACTCTTGGTCGACTCAACTGAGATTTGTTATCTCCGAGGGGTAAACTGACACTGCTCTGATACCCACGCCCTTGCTCATACACCGAACCGGAGTTTTGTAAACAAGAGGGGTGGAATGCGTTAGGGCAGGAGTTGGGGTAGCATCAACAGTTGTTATATGAATGGGTAGATGAAGGATCAAGCTTTGAGGAGGGTGGAAGGAAAATCCTCGTTTCGTATTCTAGGCTTCGCAAATAGCCGCTGAAAATAGGCAAAAATGGAAAGTTTGGCTATTTTTTATAAATTTACAAATAAACCTATAAACATTCATTCCACTCAGGTCAAAAAACAATCCTTTTACTACAATGGGAAAAATTTCCAAGATACCAGCTGCTGAGATAAAGTCGTAGTCGCATTGACATCTGCAACGGCCTTTTAAAAGCAGGTAGGGAGCCCCCTCCATCTATGTTTTCGTAAACTAAAGGAATGATAGAAATATCTTAATTTATCTTCACAAACCGTTATGGGGTTAGGCTTTAAAAAGTTTCCAGCCTAACCTGGTATCAAGCCTAGAACACATTTTATTCGTTACCGGAGGTGCTAACAGGGAAACGATATGGAAAATATGCCGTATCCCATTTGTTGTCAAGTTATTTTCAATCGGAAAGAAATAATATTTCATCCCAATATCGTATATTCAGCTGAAAATATGGAAGTCAATACTAATAATCCGTGAATTTTTGTTTGGGAAAGGGCTTAGTCCCTTGCTATTCCATAATTAAGTGACGGACTGCGACTGAAACGTAACGGGGCCGGCTGTCGTCACAACTGCGTAGATATTAGAAACAAATTTCTGCCTTTAGTGCCCTTAGTTGTTGATAGTCTTCTAGTGTCAGTGAATTCCGAATATTACATTCTAATATAAAAATGTCCAACTTTTTTGTTACTTACCTTTTCTAAACTGGGCGGAAATTTCATGAAATCTATGATCGCTGGCATGGGAAATCGCCGACTCAGGATCACCATTTACATAGGAAATATTCGCTGGCTTGTATTTTACGACCTTTTATGACATAAAATGTATGAAATAAATCATATTTTGAGAGTGCTGTCTCAAATAATGACCAAAAAAGCTTTAAAACTTTGCCAAAGACAATAGAAGTTAGAAGAAAGAAATGTAAAATATTTTTCGCGATGTATTAAATTCTCGCGATTTTTGACCTGACCCGATTTTGACCCGAGATTTGAAAAGGCCCGAACCGAAGGCCAGGTCAGGATGATGACCCGACCCGACCCGAAAATTTCGGGGCCCCGTCGACCCCTAATCTCAACAACAGAGATGGCAATGAGTGTAATATTTGAAATTAAATCTTTATAGAATCTTCCTAATCCGACGAATATAGGATATTTTAAAATAATTTCTTTCAACTGAAAATTATTGATTCAATTAATAATAGTTTGTTTATCATCTACTTCAAATATTAAAACATGCACTCTTCCCCCCCTTGCATCAGACTTAGAAAATATAAGGATTTATCTCCCATATACATGTAAATACTGTTGGAAAAATATTTTAGCTGAGATACTCGTACTTATTATGAGTGAAAAGAGATTGAATCCCGATAATGTTATACTCCCTCTGCATTTCCCCTGGTGATCCCTTGAGCTTGATCTTGACAGTATGGGACAGGGAGGAGGGAGGAAGGTGCAATGGCTAAAGGTAGGCGCCGAATTCCCACTGGACATATCCTGAGACACACAGCATGCTTGCTATTCAGATATCCGAGAGTTTCACTTTTGCACCGTTTTCAAGATTAATCTGCAGGTATGCCATAAGGATTCCCATTGTTTATGCTGTTGCAGTGTGAGTATGTGACTGGATATTCATCAACAATACCTTGAGATCAGCCCTTAGCGGACCCTCACACATCCCTTCCATACCGGTTGAGAGATTGTACTGTTCCAAACAGAATACAATTAAACCTACAATTTCTCTTTAGACTAATATTTTTTGCCATTAATCGCATAAAAATGTTAGTTCCTTTCCATTGTTACCAAACATGTTGAAACACCTTGACTAGCACCCCCAAACTATACCCAAAATGACATACATTTTGAAAAATCAATGAATGCTTTAAAAATTCCTAGAAACAAAATTAAGAACCATAAGGGGAAGGTGGGACCAAAACTTTTAACCTACATTGAAATCGGAACGGTTCCTCTTTCGTTCCTATGATCTTCCATTCAAAATATTCTCCTTTCACTTTCGTTTCCGAACCACTTTCATTCCAGGCCTTTCATTTCAACTTTTGGTTCAGTTCTGTGATCCAAAGCTTTATCTGAACCCTTTCTGAACCATTCTGTAACCATGACTTAAGTTTTGTCCACTATCCTTGATTCTCACACCTATAGACACTTTCTCCCGACAATTTGTATTCCCTATTTGCTCTTGATCTTTAGCTAGTAAATGTCATTAATTTATATGTTTTTGCATTGACACCAACAGCAGCAAAAACAATGATTATGTTCATAAAATGAAACTAAAGAGCATATACTGCATAATACTCACCCCTATCAATGGAGGCTTTGTTCAAGATGAGAGCATCCTCTATGTCATATCCACTGTAGCTCATGACAGCAACCACAGCATTTTGACCAGCAGGAAGCTTATCCAGATTAGTCAGCTCAATAGTCTTAGTCTTGACCATAGGGGCTTGAGGATACACCATGTTGTACATGAGGGTATCAATCCTATTTTGTTGGTTGTAACCTATGGTACCTATTAAAAGAAGCAGAAGAGAACACTGAATTCGTGAGCTCACAAAAATTAACACAAGAAGACATGACTATAGTGGAACTGGAGTGTGCTTGTAAAAGATGAATCAATACCACCAGGAAAAGAGAGGAAAGTATAAGGCAAAGCAGAGGGGAGAGGTGAGCACATGGTAGAGGTAACTCTCTCAACAAAACTGCAACAAAACATATGCTATATGTGCTATGTGCTATATGAGGGCTATATGCATTTCAGTTTTTTTTACAATTTTAACCTTCTGGATGCTACCTCAGCCTTGGAATCTCAATTTATATATTAATCACTGATGTATTACGAGGTTGAGTTCCTTGAAATCATTGTGTCAAGTAAAATTGCACTAATTGAAAGAAAAATATTATGCAGAGCAAGGAATTTCATTCCTCAATCATGACATTCAATATTTTATGTAGCATGTAATTTTATGACAATTCAATAGCCCAATATTGCATGAAATAATTTTGTAGCTGTAAGTTTATGGACAGATTTTTCCATTTGGTGCTACAAATGATATGTATTTCAAGATGGCATCTGGTGCGTATATATGCTCGAGTAGCTCCTGCGAAAACCCGTTAGAAAGCGTGAAAAAAGTTATTTATTGGGACCTGTGTCCACGTTTATTTCACGATAAATGCTCAGGCCTTAATGATATTCAACTAAAAGCCTTAACAGACAGCCATGAAATTTTTTGGAAGTGTTTTTTATGCTGAGAAACCAAGTTCACCTTATCCATTATGGCCGCTGACATTGAGATGTTGAAGCAAGAGATGAGCCATTTAAAAAGTACGAGAAAACTCAACGTCATTGGTCAGAAGAAAGTTTCATTTGCAGAACCAGCAAAACAAATGAAGGTTAATGAAAGGAAAATTCAGCAACCTGCATCGCTGACCGCTGCTGTTGCACCCGAAGTCGTTAATTCTACGGTGAAAGGAGTAGACAGAAGTTTCAATGCAGCAAATCCTGTTATGAGATCAGAAGAGTCCCTATCCCCGTCATTATCAGCACAACTACCCGCATTGTTAATGGTAGAAGATACTACGGACTATGAAGGTTTCACAAAGGTGAGCTCTGGGAAAAACAAAAAACACAAACACAAAGTTGTGTTCAGCAGTAGTTCATGCTTAAGTGATGTTCAAAACTTTTTCGGAGTCCCTTGACGGTCCCTTTTCTATGTGGGACATGTAGAAGCAGGTACAACACCTGATGATATCACCAAATATCTGCAGAAAAAATTCCCGAATGGCGATTTTGTGTGAAAGCTTGCTTACTGGTGAGAAATTCCATTCTTTGAAAGTAGATGCGCCATTTAATCTGCGAGAAGATTTATTTAAGCGTGAATCCTGGCCAGAGGGAGTGAACGCCAAATTCACGTTGCCCATTGCATAATGGCAAAACCTGACAGCTCGGGGATCCCAACAATTACGGAGTAGGCGCACAATGCCGAAATGCACTGAATACAATGTCACATCAGTCCCCCTTGTAGCCGGGTTGGGAAACCAGTCCGTTACAATATGTTATGCCTGGCATGGACCATATGGTCTTCTCCTAATGAAAATATATTCCCTTAATTTCTATATCTGGTGCAAAAGATCGCTTAAGTCGCACACTTCCTTGGTGTATGCATAAATCAATATTAATGGTATCGCAATACATCACTCACGCCAGAGTTACGAGTTCTCTAGTTAAGAAATGACATAGAAAAATGCACTGTTGAAGCCCCATAGGCTTAGTTCAAACTTCATGAAAGTTTTGCTACGGCAATTGCCTAATCTCTTACTCATTGAAAATCATGAAAAGTTAGTTGATTAGATGTAGATTTCCATTGGGGCAAGGATGGAGGTTGATTCTTCTGATTTTCAGAATTTCTGCTGCGAAAAGATGGAACGATGCTGCGGAAATCCCAAAAAATTAGAAGCATCAACCTCCGACAGGTTATTTGTGTTCAACTTTATGCACTCCGTTGGTCTGGATACAAATTTAAATAAACTTTCATAAATTATAACTTCGTAAATCATTCAAGTATGTCACTAGACTACATCATAATTTAAAGAAACAAAAAAAAAATAGCTTCATCGCAATGCTCTTGAAAGATACTAGTCTATACGAAATTCAACGTTACGAAGTGCTGATTTTTCCAGTCCCATTGACTTTGTCATTTTGAGTCTCTAATGTAGTAGATGGCATTGGCCTACATGAACAGTAGCAAAACTCAAGCTATCCTACTCGGGAGCTCGAAAATAATAAATAAATTTGACCTTAACATCATTCCCAAAATCAAAGTCGGGGATGTTGAGCTGCCTTATTCCAAAACTGTGCGTAATCTAGGGGTAACCCTAAATGACTACTTGTCGTGGAACAACCATATTTTAAATATTTCAAATAAAAATAATAGTACAATTTATCAACTTAAGGTACATAAAAATCTGCTGCCATTACATACTTGACAACTGCATGTCAAATCATTAATATTTCCTAAATTTGATAACTGTTGCCTTGTTTATAATGATTTAATGGCAGAGCTGAACATCAAACTACAGTGTCTCCTAAATTCGAGCGTTTGATATATTTTTAATATTCGTAAAGATGAGCACCTCGCCCCCTATTACAAGAAACTTGGCTGGTTGGATACCATATCCCGTCGCTAATACCTGCTTGGAACCTTTCTTTTCTCTATCTTTGGCACTAATGAACCGTCATACCTAATTGATATGTTTTGTAAAAGAATTTCCTATCATACTATGGTTACTAGAACAGAACCAAGTAACCTTCAATTTCCGACTCACCGAACTACTACATTTCATAAGTCGTTTGTCGTCGTGGCCGCCTCACAACTTTGGAATTCCATTCCAATTGATATGAGGAAATCTCGCTCGGTGGAAATTTTTAAATCTAACTTGTATGAAATTTTAGTAAATGAATGTTATCCTGAATAGTTTAGCCTGGTCAGAACTCAGTTTGCATTGCCAATTTTCTATTTTTCTATGTTTTTATTATTATTATAATTATATTTATTTTTTTATTAGACAAAAATTGTTTTTCTTCCCTCATGGTCTGTTTATGTTTTTCTTATCCTGTACCTTATATTTATATATTGATTGTACTTTTACCTATCTCCGAGTTTAACTGTTAACCATGTAAAATTATTGTTTTCAATGAGAGTAGCTGTTTTTGCCTTTTTCTTATACATTGTATATTATTAAGCTCTATTTATTTTTTGATTTGAATTAAATAATATGTTTATTTGTCATTACCTTGCTGCTATACTATTGTATAATTTTTGTATTCTTGCTCTAAGGGACCTGTCCCAGAGTAAAATAAACAATTATTCTATTCTATTCTACATGGGGAGTCGTCTTGGCATACAACACCCAAGGGTGGTTTTTCTGGGGATTACTTTGTGGAAAAGGGTGAGTTGTTTACGAACTTGTCATTGTGGTTGTGGCACTTCAGTGTCTCTCCTGAGCAAGGAATTAGACCATCAATGAGTAACTGACAGGCTGTGAAAAAATAAATGTTAAAAAAATAACATGTTCATTGCAGAGAAGAATGAATGAGAACAGAAGATCAAAGAGAACAAACGAAACTGTTTCAGGTGTTATTTTGTGGAAGTTCTGAATATTCATGACGAAAAGATACAACTTGGTTAATTCCACACTAATTTATTAAAATTGACCGGCGTTTCAGCAACTGAGTGCCATTTTCAAGGTACAGCTGACTTAAGTGTCTGAATATACAGTAAAACCTCGATAATTCGAAATTGAAGGGCCAAAAAAATTGGACTTCGAATTATCCGGGTTTGAATTAAACGTACTTTCCGAAAATAAACAAATATATTCCGAATTTTCTAGAAAATCATTGTTAAACTACATTTTTTATCAACAGGTAAGTACAGAATACACGCTATTTGGAGTAATTGATGACCACAATTCTTCAGTTTCTTGAGAATAAAATATTTCAAGGTTATCCTACTTAGGATAATTTGGAGTAGTACGCTTTTTTTAGATGCGATTGCACGAAAAAAAAAGATCTTCAGGCATGAATCTGCATGCGGTGATTAACCTGTTAATTGTTTCCAACATCCAACAACGGCTCTGCGTGTTGTGTCAGCCTGCAGATATTGAACGCCAGCCACGTATGTCCATTACGACAATGTCCTGCCTCACTGAATTTTTCACCTGTCAATCACCTCAATCTTCACACAAATTGAACCGTGGGTACAGTCGGCTTGAGTAAATTTGACGAGATAATTATTCAACATAGAGAAGAGGTGATCTTCTGTGTCCACGTTTAATGCTTCATAATCCAAGTTCTTGGCAAAAGGAGCACCAAGCATCGACCTAATAGCACAGCTTATCCGTCCTTATCATCGGTGTGTAGCTCCATGGACCTGTACAGGGTTTCAATCGGTCAAGAAAGTGCCCATGCTTTCCAAGAATGCTTTACGTGTTCTTCCCTTTTGGATGGAGAGAACGATAGAGCCGTAGCAGTCTCTTCTCCCTCCCGAACCTGGTGATTCTCAAGAAGTGCGGGGGAAGAGCAAATATATGATAAAAATAATACAGAGAAAGTTGGCAAGTAAGGCTCCTCAGTGAACAGAGGAAGACACAGGAATCTGAGGATCAAAGCGAGGTAAGTTAGAGAGGTTGTTTTCCGATAATGCACAAGCTTAACCAGGAAAACGGATCAAGATCGTCTCTCTGGGCTACTCCACCACGTCTCTTACAGATGAATGGAATGAAAAATTTTACCTTGTCCGTAAGATAATATGTTGTAAGTCAGCGAAAAATTCCGGTAGAATCCCAAAGATTGAGTTCAATTTTCTGTCAAAAATGGCATTTACGATTTTGCTAGAAACTTCGTCATATTTCCAAAGAATATGTTGAAGATTTTTTTGGTAGTTTTATTGGAAATGAAAATGGTTACAAATGTTTGAATGACCATTCTAGCTACCACCAATCTAAAAACACATTAGAAAAGTTAGTTTTTGGAAAAAAATGAATCTATAGTCGTTTGTTTACTTTTCTTTTCGTAGAGCTCGTGCACATGTTAACACAGAATGCTCAAGGCTTGGGAAATATTTTCATTGGAATTTAGTCTTTCTCGTAGCGCCATTTCCACCGTTGAGATAGCAGAAAATGCCTCTTTATGAGTACCTCACGTATTTAGTAGCTGCTCTTTGGCCTCTACTTCTCCATCTGAATCACTTACTTCTATCCCACATCTGTCGCCATCGGGTTCTTTTGACTTAGTAACCATGGTCTCTTCAACTTCTTCGAAAGTGGTGATCACATTGTCATCGCAACGGACGTATTCCGGAAAATTAGTTGGACCCTCAATTTTACCATGAATTTCAGGCCAATCGAAATCTTCACTTGAGTCACTAATTATGTTTAAAACCATTTCTTCCCCAAACCCAGCTTTACGGAAGCAGTTTGCAATAACAGATGAGGAAACTTCATTCCAAGACGCGCAGATATTCCTCATCGCATCCAGCACGTTCCACCTCCTAATGTCTTGAATGGGAATATTTCTTGCAGTCTCCCTGATCATGTACCTCACCAAGTTCTTTCTATACGATCCCTTGAGTCAATAAATAATGCCCTGATCAAGAGGCTGCATGTAGCTAGTGGTGTTAGCGGGAAGGAAAACGACTCTAATATTATTTAGATTGAGCCCTTCAATGCTGTGAGCAGTGCACTGATCTATTAAAAGCAGAATATTTCGATTCTGGCCAGCCATTCTTCTCTTAAAACTTGTAAGCCACTCATGAAATAAAGCCATGGTCATCCAAGCATTTTTACTGGCATGATAACCGCAAGGAAGGGTTTGATTTCCTTTGAAAGACCTAGGGTGGGTGTATTTTCCTATCACTATAGGCTGAAGTTTTTCGGTGCCATCGGAGTTGCAACACAGTGCGACAGTCAGCCTTTCCTTGCTTTTCTTCCCTCCATGGCATCTTTCTCCTTTCACGGCGAGCATCCTATCCAGCAGGATATTATAGAAGATTCCACTCTCATCTATATTAAAAATATCTTTTGGAGTGTAGTCCTGAAAAATGTGTTTGACATTTTCTCCCCACCTTTCAGCAGCACCCACGTCCACTGATCTGCCTTCTCCAGACATGCACAGAGACAATATTATTCCTCTTCCGGAATCTCTGCAGCCACCCATTGGAACACTTAAATTCATCACCTAATTTAAGAGCGATCATTTTGGCCTTCTCTTTTACTAAGGGACCAGACAGAGGGATATTATTTGCCCTACATTGGAAGAACCAATCCAACAACTCGCTCTCTACCTTTTCGTGCTTGGCTCTCCAATTTCTTTTCTTCCTGACGTTATCCTTTCCGCTTTCTGCATGTGATTCAATTGCATCACGATTTTTAATGAAAGTCGACAGCGTTGATTGCGGAATACAGTATTGCTTTGTGATTTCCATTTCTGTTTTCACCCCAGTGTCCACCTCACTAAGAATATTCATCTTCTCCGTAAGAGTCCGTGCGCTGTGAAGACATATCTGCAACTGTCTTCCATCAATAAACATAATTGTCAAAGCTACTGAAACCTACAATGGAGGAATAAATGCCTGACTATTAGTGAGAATGAAGCTAAAGCATTTTCTTAGGCGAATAAAACAATTCAACAGAGAAAAACAGTACTGGGCTCAATCATTATCACCACATTATTAAGTTCCTAACGTTCGATATGAGTGCCGCTAACATTAACATGATATGACAGCAGAGTATTAAAATGTTTAACGCTAAAATTAGTATACCTAGTGAATACTCGTCT
The DNA here is from genome assembly GCA_963169105.1 of Ceriagrion tenellum. Taxonomy (NCBI): domain Eukaryota; kingdom Metazoa; phylum Arthropoda; class Insecta; order Odonata; family Coenagrionidae; genus Ceriagrion; species Ceriagrion tenellum. Next base: position 17,100,034 of record OY720637.1, read on the forward strand.
CGGCAGAGGTGGATAAAAATGCTTATTTTTCCTTTCATCTGACAAGTCAAGAGGTCAACGTGACTTCCCTGGAGATGGTCGTCAGGTGCAGAACCCTTCAGTCAAGGTCGTTAAGGATTATGACCTCCAATCATCTGCCTTGACAGTTTGGAGAGAAGGGAGGCACCAGAGTGAGAGAGGGGAAGGCAATAGTCAATTGGGCCTTGGCAAGAGAGGGTAAGGCTGGTGACCCTTAAGAGCAGGCAGGATGGGAAGCATTTCACAGCCTTATCTCAACAGGTGCCACTGTTCGCAGCCCGCAGCGTCCGATGTAGTTCCCGGAGTCGTCTGTATTGGGCGCAATAGTCGTGCTGAGGCTCCGTCCCTTGCCGGTGGAGGGAGGGAAGACAGAGAGGAGGAGAGCCTCCTCTCTCGACTAGAATTAACTGACATTTGTAACTTGATACTAAGGGGAAAAAATGAGCCGGCTAATTACCAAGGGTTGCAGCTGCGATGGTATGGTGTTACGCAGGGGAAAGTGAAAAAGAGACTTTGAAGGGGTATGACTCGAGTTCCATTCCTCATATAGGTATGGTTAGGGGATGCTCTCACGGTCTACAACCCTTGCAGAGAAACGGAAGTACCTACTCATGAGATATGTGATATGGGGAGAACAACTTAATTCCAAATAGATATGTACTAAAGGTTGGTTTTCAAGAGCAGGATAACGTTAATCAATTCGAAAAAAGTGCTTCCAACCTCGTAAAATGCGCCGCCGCCGAGGACGACTTCAAATTAACCGATAAAATCGGCAGTCACCGGGCAAAATGTGACTTCAAATTACATGTTAAGCGGTATTTCGAATTATCCGTACCATCTAGCATGCAATTCCCAATACCGTTTGCCGGGGACAACTCACAACTTCGAATTAAGCGGGTTCAAATTAATGAGGTTTTACTGTATATACAGTAAGGGTGGAGGGGTGGGAGGAAAAGAGGGGAGAGGAGAAGGGGGGGGTGTGGAGGTATGCTGGTAGAGGTGACGTAAAGGAGGCGGAAAGGACGAGTACATGGAAATGGGAAATGGGTGGAAATTCAAAGTTTAGTGAACATATTAGCACAGATAACCATTTTAAGGAGTTTGACCCTGAGATTTTACATGTCAATGACAAGGGTTCTAAGGTGGACTTTTTAGAGCAATTTGAAACAGTAAATAGCCCGCATATTTTATGTAATGACCACTTGTTCCCCACCCATTTCCCCTTCTTAACATAAAACTTCCCACTTCCCACAACAGACAACCATCCTAGTCATCCTTTCTGTTCTTGTTTACCTACAAATTACTCAGTTTGCACCCAATTGTACTCATCCTTTCCACCGCCTTGACGTCACCTCTACCAGCATACCTCCACAACCCACCCCTCTTCTCCTCTCCCCTCTTTTCCTTCCTCTCCCTCCACATTTACTGTATATATACTCAGCCACTCAAGTCACTTGTACCTTGAAAATGGCACTCAGTTTCTGAAACCCGGGTCGGTTTTAATAAATTAGTGTGGAATTAACCAAGTTGTATCTTTTCATCATGATGAAAGAGAAGGAAAAAGGCTGATTCAAGGAGGATTTCAATGAGGGATAAAATGAAGAAAATGCACAAGGAAGTAAGGTGAAAAGGAATATGGAGCATGCAACCCACCCGAGTTGGGAAAGCATTGAAGGAAAAGAAAGCAAGACAGATTTCTCACCCATTGCCTGCTTCCCCATAGCACACTGGTAGGTGTTCCTGGGGCTTTGATTATGATGGGGATAGGGTACAAGGCCTGCACACACGCCAAGGAGAGTAAAAGGTTCAATTTCCAGATGTGTGGTGACACCAGGTGTGATGCCCTCCTCAGTCAATGCAATGAGGCAGTCGCTCTCCTCGTTGACATCCAGGAACTCCACTTGTCCATCTGTCACAAAGTCATCAAAGGTCCGACAACCTCGAAGGAGGTCATTTATGTGCTCACTCTTCACAGAAGGATAGCCTAGCTTGTCCACAATTATGTATGGCCTGTAAAGACACAGGATTTAGTTCAGAGGACCAGTTGAAACAAATAACAGATAATATGCTTATAAAGGCCACTTTATATGGTACACTTTATCTTACAAGCGAATGTATCATAGAATGTACAAGAAACTGAATGGTATTAGGGTGGGTTCTATTTCCCCTTAAGTCATTCAGACCATCATACAATTTGCTGCTTTACACGGTACAATTTCCTTCATGAAGGAATTAGTACATTCGTTTGTACAATAAAATGTTCGATGTTAAGCGGCCTTAATACATCTAATGACAAAAGTTGGACAAAAATGTGACCTATTTATTCATTACCACTGATAGTTATGGAAAGAAAGGACCACCTAAAACTGTAATAGGGGTGATTATGTATGACAGGAGGTCACAGCACTGGATTTTGATTCTATAAAGGTCTGCCTTAGCACTCAAGAGTTCTATTGACATAATTTTATGCAACAATAAATCTCAAGAACTCTAGGAAATATAATATTACATTCACATACACGTGTAATGTAATGTGACTTTGAGGTATTTTTTTGTTCCAGCGCAAGACCGGAGATTTTCCGCCGTAGGAAACACACAAAAAGTTGTACCAAAGAGTCAGTCACTTAATAATAAATTAAGTGAACTAGAAAGGCTCACAATAGATGAGAAACCTCATATTATGTGTTTGGCTGAGCATTGGATGAAAGAAGTTTGTGTAGCAATACCAGGGTATAATTGTGCATCTTCATACTGTCGCCCAAATCATTAAGGTGGAGGTGTAGCGATTTTTTGCAAGGATACAGTTGATACCTGTAAAATTAGTATTGATCTATCCGAAATGGTGGCTGAAAAACTTTTTGAGTGCACTGCTATAACAACTGTTGTGAATAATGTTGAATTTAGAGTACTTGTGATCTATAGACCCCCATCTAGTTGTTTTGAAACCTTTTTGTTGAAACTTGACAATTTGTTATTTGAGCTTTGTCAAAATTCGAACTTAACACAGAGTTTAATTCTGGGTGATTTTAATTGTAATCTTTTAACTGATGGTCCAGCACAAAAAAAACTACTACAGCTCCTGGATTCTTATAGGTTAAAGCAATTAGTGAATGAACCTACAAGAGTTACTGTCAGCTCACAGTCTTTATTAGATGTTGTGATAACTGACTTTGATCCTGCCAGTTGTGAAATCAATGTGTTTGATCCCATAATCTCAGATCACTGCATGATTGTGTCAAAATTTAAACTTACGTCTCAATAATTTGCCCACAGCGAAAATGAAACGCTTCTTCAGTGATACTAATATTGATTGCTCTTGTGCTACCTTACGTTGTCAAGATTGGCATGACATTCATTCTGTCTCCAACTTCAATGATTGTTTCCATCACTTTTATTTAAGGTTTTTATTTCTGTTTGAGTGTGATTTTCCTATTCTTCCTGTTAAAAACAAACCAACACAGTGTAAAAAATGGGTAACTCCTGAAATACGTGCCTTATCTTCTATGATAAAAGAAAATGCCTATCTCGATAAATACCATGGGGATGATTGGACTCATGAAGATTATAAAATGTTAAAGAAGCATTATAAAAAAACTAATTCATGAAGCAAAAAGAAATTACAATGATTTGAGATTGATTAATTCCAACCATGACCCTAGTGTTGCTAGGAAAATAGTTAAAGTCTCTAAAGGTGGTGCTAAAATTAATTCTTTCCCTTCCTCTTTAATTCATAATGGCACCCTTATAAAATATCTGAAGGAAATAGCAGATATCTTTAATTGCAATTTTCTTGCACATCAAGACTTAGTAGCCCCCGATCAACATCAATATGAAAACCAGTACATTTCTAGTAACAGTAATCCCCTTTCCATCTTTCTTAAACCATGTACTGTTACAGAATTAGAAAAAGTAATTGCAAAGGTGGGTAAGAAATTCTCATCTGGTATTGATGATGTCCTGGCAAGCTCTTAAAAGCTTATAAACAATAAGTCATGGAACCACTTTTGTTCCTGGTCAATCAGTCACCGTCTAGTGAAATCTTTCCAGATGCCCTAAAGACCTCTAAGGCTGTCCTTGTATTTAAAAATAATGGAGATAGAAAAAATCCCAAAAACTATAGGCCAGTTTCACTTCTCTCTCAATTTTCTAAAGTATTTGAGCATGTATTCTGCTCCCGACTTACTGAGTTTCTGGAAAATTCTGATCTACTTTCTAACAGCCAATTTGGCTTTCGAAAAGGTAAATCTACTGAAAAAGCTTTGTTCAATGCCATTAACTTTATTGTAGAAGAACTTAACAAAAAGATGAATGTTCTTGGGCTATTTTTCGACCTGAGCAAGGCATTTGATCTGGTCAATCATAAAATTCTTCTCAGAAAATGTTTAGGACTAGGCATAAGGGGCAAAGCTATTCAGTGGTTGGAAACCTACCTAACAAACAGATCACAGATTGTCATGATAAGTAATAGCAAAGGTAATTATAAGTCCAATACCTTTCCAGTTACACGTGGTGTTCCTCAAGGTTTGATCCTTGGGCCAATTCTGTTTTCAATCTTCATTAATGATTTACCCAAAATACTTAATTCCAAGGAGACATGCATGATTATGTATGCAGATGATATAAATGTCCTAATATCCAGATTAAATGTCACTAACCTCATATCTGCAAGCGAAGTAATAATTTTGAGAGTAGTAGATTTGTGCGAACAAAATAAACAAAGACTGAACCAAGATAAAACCCAGATCATGGTATTTGGGAATAAAGACCAATGTAACGAGAATCTTTACCTAGCACAAAAGAATCATGTTTTCATGCCGGCTAATAACCTAAAATTCTTAGGTCTTCATATTGATCCACAATTAAGTTGGAGTAACCACATGGATCACTTATGTAAAGACTTAATTCAGTTTTTTATCTGTTTTGTGTTTTAAAATTCTCTGTCAGCCACAAAGTACTGCTTACCATGTACTTCGGCTACTTTTATTCCAGGGTCTCCTATGGAATCATTTTGTGGGATTCATTCTCCAGATCAACTGAATTGTTTAGAATTAAAAAAAAAAATTGTGAGCATTGTAGGAAATGCCCCTTTTAGGCAAACCTGCAAGCCCCTCTTCAAAAAATTTAAAATCATTACTGTAACTTGTATTTATATACTCCACATTCTAAATTTTGTTCAAAGGAACATCAGTGATTTTTGACTTAATGACTCGTATCACCTCCATGATACCAGAAGAAAGAGAGACTTACATGTTGAGAGATCTCTCATTAACACCCACTCCAAGGGACCAAAGACAATGGCCATACAAATTTATAGTAAGTTACCAAAAAGGATTAAAGATATCACTAGTGTTAATAGATTTAAAAAAGAAACATATGAATACCTTATTGAGAAATGCTTTTACTCTGTATCAGAGTATCTGAATGAATAATGTGATTTATGTATTATAATCTTTGTATTTGACTTGTCCTATACATGCATTGTACGTCTCTGGATGAATAAAAATTATTATTATTATTATTCATTTTATATCGACTAATATTATGTATAGTCATTAAATCACTCATTATCCAAAGGAAATGGTTCCAGGCTTGACTTTGTGGAAGTAATTCAGAGTAACTTAAATAAAACTTTATATACTCCACTATAGGTTTAATTACAAGACCCGAGTTTCGACACTTCGTGTCATCTTCAGATGCAAATACAACATCTGTCACTCTATATATACAGGTTCGTGGTAGGGGAGGGGAAGGAATCTGGGAGAGAGGGGGGTGAGGGAGTGTGGGAGGCGGGCGTGGGGGGGGGGGATGCTTGGAGGTGGGAAAGGGTTAGAGGGTGGAGAGGGGAAAAAAAATCATAGTTTGTGTTTTGGGAAAGTCAACTACAATTTACACTGTGGAAGGTATGGTTTGGGTATATGGTGAAGAGCCATGATCACATTTACGAAGTGAACAAAGTTCATCAGTCCACTTGAGTTATCCGCGTTTTTAGGGGGGTGGAGAATATGGGAGAGTGGAAGGGGAGCACTTGTTCGTTAGCTGGGGGATGGTTTGTGTTTTGGGAAATGCTGCTACAATGTTCACTGCAGGAGGTATGGCTTGGGTATATGGTGAGGAGTCACTTCACCTTTACAAAGTACTTTAAAATTCTTTAGTTCACTTGCCTTTGAGCTGGGTTTTCAGGGGGATGGAGAATATGGGAGAGTGGGAGGGGAGCACTTGTTCGTTAGCTAGGGGGAAGTTATTTAACGAATGTTGGACAATTTCTAGCACCTCTAGGGCGTCTAATCTTCTTCCGTCTTTTTCAAAGTGGAGGACATCCTCCTTCCCAATCAACAAATACATGCCAGCCTACTACGCCCCAACAACAATTAAAAAACTTCTGTTTAATGCCAAAGACAACTTTCCCAGAACTAGAAGAAGCGGAGTGTAGGCCTTACAATGTGACAGCTGCCCAACTAAATACATCAGCAAGACAGGGAGAAGTGTGGAAAGTAGAGTGAGTGAACACAAAAAGTGCCATGAGAAATCAAAACAGGATTCCATGTTCGCAAACCATCTCAGTGTCAACAACCACCACAGCAGTTTTGTGTCAAAAATCCACCACTTTGAGAAAGACCAAAGAAGATTAGATGCCCTAGAGTCATAGAAGCATAAGGCAAATTTTAACACAAATAATAGCTTCCATTCACATGAAACCAGGAGATGTAATGACATTCATGTCAAATTATCGAACCTATCACTGGCATCTGGAGGCCCTGAGTTCATGTGTACAAAATTGTACAATAACTTACCTGCATCCATTAACAATATAGAAAGTTTAAATCTTTTTAATAAGACAGTCTCAGCGAACTTACTAGAGAAGTGTTTTTATTGTGTAAAAGAGTATCTGTACTGTGAATTGAAACATTTCTTTTCTGAAATTGTTTTCCTTTTGACGTGACCTATATACTTACATTATGATTGTATCATGATGTATTGTGTCCTCTAGGCAAATAAATATTATTATAAATATTATTATTATTATGGTGAAGAAATTGTGTACATAAGGTTTACCTATGGAACAGAATGGCAATATCTAATAGTATAGGGTGTGACTTCTGAAGGCATATGAGACACCAGCCATAAAAAGGAGAGAAAGATTAAGACAAATATTCCAGAACAGAGTGATATCCTCAAAAGTAGATTTTACAGTTGGCTAGATTGATGAGGTGACCACCGCATGAGGTCACTTGTGCTACAAAGGAAGGAGAAGATGAACCAAGCATCAGTGTTTACATTCTCTAAGCGAACGGCACCAAGGGGACCACTATTCATTGTCCCACCAGACAGATGGAGCACTGTACTTTATGTAATCTCCACATTGTCCCTCCACCCAAGTCAGCATAAGAATTCCAATGAAAAATTTCCAACACCCCTCCATTTGAACTCAGGCCCTCAGGATGAGTAGCCCCTTACTCTAGCCACCACACCAAATTCATCCCCTCCACAGAAGATCAAAATTCTAGGGCACTGAGTGCTCCATTCTGGTATGGAGCATTTCCATGGTATCTTAAACTAAAAATTTTTACAAACCTTATGAGCATAACAATGATCAGTATGCATTATTTTGAATATCTATCTAGCTCGTCTTACCTACACAACCTGCCACCATCAGAACTAATATAAACACATCTGTGGTGAAGGTGAGAATAGATGGATATGAAGCCATTGATGAATCCCCTTCGCCGCATCAGTCGGAAGATTCGAACCAGCCTCCTATGATCACGTGTTACCCCCAATATGTTACCTATCAAACAAGAAAGATCCAGTTAGCTTCAACAATTAATAAAATGAATCCAAGGTGACAAATTAAAAACCAAATTAATAGTAGGAGGGTCTGAAGAAATTGCAACTTGGTTGTTTCCACATAAGGTTTTATTTTTACCGACCATGGTCTCGTTACAGAGTAACATTATCAAGGTAAAAATTTCCAAAAAAATGAGCAGTATATATAAGCAAGTCAAGTGGTGGGGGAGGTGGTGGGAGGGTGTAGAGGACTGGGAGAATTCAGGTGCTGAGGGGGGGAGGGAGGGAGGTTAAGGGGAGGTAAGGGTTAGGTGGCGGCTGGGCTCGGTGCTCGGGTATGCGTCACTCCAGGTGGGGAGGGGGAAGGGTTGGATGAGCAAGAAGGAAAGTGGAGGAGGGGAGAGTGAGAGGGATAGAGGTGGTCATTGATGAGGTGTGAATCAGCGTGGCCTAGGATTTCCAACTCCTCCAGGGCGTCTAATCTGTGTCCTTTCTTCTCTACATGTAATATGGTGGGAATGAAGTCACTGCTGTGGCCCATGCTGAGTAGATGTTTGGCGAATTGGGAATTTTCCTTTCTGTGGAGATGACACATCTGGTGCTCCGCTACCCTGGCGGAAAAGCTCCTCCCTGTTTGCCCAATGTAAATGGCATCACATTCAGAACACTTCAAAAGGTATACTCCGCTCTGCTGTTCAGCCTTTTCTTTGTCCTTAGGTGATCCGAGGATACTTCCGAGCGTTCTCTTATTATAGAATGCTGCTCTTATTTTCTCCTTGGGAAGTAGTCGCTGAACTTTTAGGGACAATTTCCCGACGAAAGGAATTCTGCACCATTTTGGCGAATTATCCGGTGTGGTCTGAGTGCTGTATATTTCTCTCCATGCTATCTGGGTTCTTTTTCTCCGGTAAAGGGTGTCCACTAAACTTTTTGGGTAACCATTGTTGGCAGCAATGTCCTTTTTGGTGCGAAGTTCCTTCAATTTGTTGGTTTCTGACATGGGGGTGTGGCATAATCGATGGATCATGGCGTTAAGAGCTGCTGTTTTCTGGTGGAAATGATGTCTGGAGTGCTCGTGGATGATGGTGTCTGAGTAGCACTGCTTCCTAAAGATGGCAAAGTCAAGCCTGTGGGGTTCGGCAGCGGGTGTGGGGTTCGGTTCAGGTGGGGTGGGGTAAATTAAAAGGCAAGCATGATATTTAAACACCAAAACCTAAAGAATGGTCAATTAAGACTGATTGCAAATGAGGTTTACTGCAGATACATCTTTCCTAATGATTCAGCGATTAATCTTTGACTATTTCGTCTCAATCCCAGGAAGGAATGTGCACACAATTTCTATCCACTCTGGTGCACACATGAGTGAAGAGTTCCTGGGTGTCCAGATGGACTGAGAGGTTGAACAGTGACATTTCACTGGGTAACACCTCATCTCATGACCTACAACACCTGGAAACTCTTTATTAAAAAATATTCTAGGAAATAATCAGCTCACTCATCAATAAGATATGTGCATTTGCATTACCAAGTGATCAATGGAGTTAATTTTCTTCTTTCCATACAATAACACATCTGAGTCAAAACTTAAATTTCAAAGTCCTCAAAAATCATAAAATAGTCTTCAACACATATTTGCACTGATTTCATACAAAAGTGAGATCAATAACGTAAAACTTTGCACTGATATTATGACTTCTTACCTCCATATCTTCAACTACCTCCTGCCATGGCATCCCATTATATATCACAAATGGAAGTTTGACACCCAATATTTGAGGTGTCTAGAATGCATCCTTTACTTCATGTGCATCTTATTTTTAGTATACAATAGCACTGAGACCCAGTGGGAAAAACACCGCTATTAGCTATGTTTTTTTCTCCAGTGATATCTCACTTGGAGTATGCCCCTAGCATATGGGACCCCTAACAAGGAGGCTTTAGTTTCAGAAATTGATAAGACTGCAGCAGAGAGCAGCAAAATTTGTTACCATTAACTTGGCAGTGAAACTGAATTGTAGAAGGAATAAGAGTGGAAACCTCTAGATGATGAAAGGGAAAAATATAGATTACATCTTTTGCACAAGTTAGGGGCTGACTATTTTTATCCAGATGTTCAACACATTTTGATAGAGCCAAACTACTGTAGAAACAATCACTGGCATAAAATTAAGGAAATAGACAGCAGAAACAATGGATTTTTGTTGACTGAAAATGTTATTTTTACCACATACAATAAGGGATCATAATAGTTGCGATTGGTCAGTTCTATGAAACTCTGACCCACAATAGTTAAAGTCGATTTTGCACTTAAGCCTCATGAGTTAACATCATTGTTAACACCCTGCTTGAAATGTTTCACATGATTTAGAATCTTGTAGTACATACATACATACTGATCACACCATTCCCTTCTGGGGTAGGCAGAGTCACCAAGTTTCACTCATAAATACATATTTGTACACCTAACTCTGCTTCAATAATTTCCTCCATACTGACCTATCCTCGCAAACCTCTTTTGCTTCATTTACCCCCATACACTGCTTCAGACACGCCCTCCTGTTTTTAAGACTCCTAATATTCCTCCTCCTTAAGAGTTTCCTCAACCACATTCAACCACAACTTTCTTGGCCTACCTCTACCTCTCGTACCATTCACTATTTATTAATTGCACTATCTTGTAGTACGATTTATTAATTGCATTAATAACACTATCCCCAAAGTGTACCTAGATGAGAGTACTGCATATTAGCTAGATCATCTGCACAGAACTCTCTTAGTTTCTAATTTGACAGCACATTCTTCTCCTGACTGCTATTTGGTCAGCACCTTGCGACCATGGGAACATGAGAGGCTCTAATTTGGACTGGAATGAGTACTGAATGCCTGGTATTGAATTAATTCATGCCACACACCCTATAGGTGGCATGCACATTACTTGGTAGATATAGATGCGTCATCACTATATTTGCTGGTTGCTCTTACTTATTTGCTCATTTAAACTTCTTTACTTGCACCAAAATATCACAGCTTGTTCATTATAATAGTGAAAATTGAGAGTTGTTCAAATTATCACAGCTTTATATTTACTCTAATGCATAACATTACATGTAAAAGATTGCCCCATGGATTAATAAATTACAATATGTACATATGTTACAGATTGTCAACAATAAGTTAGGTTGACACAATCATACTTGAATGAGTAGCTCCAATAAAGAGAGATAAGCCAAGTTAAAAGTTACAAACCATTAAGGAAGACTAGGAAGACACTGGTGCATCCCAGCTCTTCTCCACTGAGCAAAGCAAGGCTCTCCACACCAGCATTAAAAGCCAGCCTCACAATGGGCTCCTCTTCAGCTTCCGTTGTGATGTGAGTCATCAAAGCCAGGTTTTTCACTAAGCCACAGGACTGCAGAGAAAAGGAAGAAGGTGAAAAATTCAAAGGGCAAAGAGTTATAATATTCAAAATAAAAAATAGACATCAATGTGCGTGGTTCAAGACAAACACAAAGGGTAGGTTGCTTTGCCGGAAGAGGGGGATGAAGTTACTGACAGCCTAGATAATTTGTACCATTAAGGACAAGTGCAGTGGAACTGCTAGACTCTTGGGAGCTCTAGGGCACATAAATGAATTTGGGTCCCCCAATACTCCTGGAATCTGAAATTTATGTGTCCAAAAATACCATTTTAACACAACTCCATGCAGACACACACCAACCAAATCGTAAAAGGATTTTTTTAATATCCTTAAAATTGACAATTTTTGCTTCAAAGTAGAATGCCAATAGCTCAATGGGTAGTTTGGTAAGGGGAGAATTACCTACAGGAAACCTCTATTTGCACTTTTCCTGTGACGAGGAAAAAAGTAGTGAAAGTTGTAGGAAAATGTAAACATATGGAAGAGGGGAAAATTCCCTTGTACCGTATAGAGACCGGCAATCTTTGAAAATTTGCCAGATCAACTTCAGTTCCAAAATTAGAGTCATTCTTTAAAATTTTTATTTAGTCCTCCACAAAAATGCTCTTTTTCACCCTCATTTTCCCATTCCAAAGCAAGATAAAATGTACATCCCAGAGAAATAAAGGAGAACTTGGCAACACGCGAGCACCTAAGGTACCTAGCTGATCAATTAGTACAAACAACCTTGATCACACTCCTTAAAGCCAACTTCAACATTGTTTAAGTGACTAATTACCAACTTGGTAGAGGAGAGAGTGAGAGAGGGAAACCCAGAGAACCACTCATCACAAAAAGCAACTAGGGAAACACAGTTTGATACCCAATCTGACAGGAGATGTACTGAACTTGAAGTGCTCTCCACTATGCACCATGTAAGGATATGGTTTCCTGAAAATCTCTATCACAGTCACCATTAGAGGTCAGGCTCTGGGGCAAAGGGGGTCAGTACTTACCCCACCAAAGTCACTCAAATCCCTAAAACATACAAACAATGTTAAAGCCACACACAGTGGTATCATAACAAAACATCCTATGAACCCTTTCCGGTCCTGTGACTCCAAATGGAATCACGTCGCTTTCCTGCATTGAGCGTCAATTTTTTCACATGTATTTAATGAAGAAGATGATGTAATCTATGTAAGGTGAAAATATGAGGTGAGATAAAATAAATTTATGAACTAATGAAAGCCATTTGAAAAAATCGACACTCGATGCAGGAAAGCGACATGATTCCATTTGGAATCACGTCGCTTTCCTGCGTCCGGATCGGAAAGGGTTAAAAACAGATGACAGTGAAAATACACCAAAGGGCCTATACATATGACTGAGCAAGGTATAATGTTTATGCAATATTTCTGACATTTTCTAAGACCATTTCAGTGGGTTGAAGGCTACTAACTTGGCTTTAACATAACCAATGGTGAGAAATACAGTGTCTTGAGTGCATTTGACGAGTGTATTTGCAAAATTTAATGAGCAATTGTGCCACATCTTTACCTCTCCTTCAGGAGTATCTGATGGACACAGCATCCCCCACTGTGATGGCTGCAAAGAACGTGGACCAGACACTTTTCTTGTCTTCTCAAACTGTGAGTTCACTCGTGTCATCATGCCAAGCATTGACACATACGACAATCTGGACAATATCTGGGTCACTCCCAAACGTTCCATCTTGAATCTTTTGATTGTCCAGTTACCCTGAAAGACAAATGAAAAAAGTTTGAGATCATACTCCTCCTACATCGTAGAATTGTCTGTAAAATAAGCCTAAGATACATCAATATTAGTAACAAAACAAAAAAAATATGAAAATCAATCCATCACAGATTACATAAAAAAATAATATGAGCAGTCTTCAAATTCTTTAACCATTTGAAAGAAATTTATGCCAAAAAATCTTAAATGTTCACAGTGACATAGGTGAGGAAAGACAAGTCACTTAAAAAATCAGTAGTTTGTCCAAGGGAGTGGAAAAAGCAGCGGCAGCTCCCAATCACAAAATTCTTTCCTCCAGCGTACTCTCACAACCATGACACCAAGTTGATGGAATTGCCAGATCATGGATGGATTGAAGTGAAATTTATTTTAACTTTAAATAATGAATATTATGGTTTGGTTAAAATCATCGGAAAACACCCAAGCAAATACCCTTTTATCATAGGCATAAAGCAGGGGTGGCAAGAGATGGCAGCTCCCAAATATTTTCAGGTATACCTGTAATTGATACCAATGAAAATTTCAGTTCCTTCACTTGCTGAACTGCCAGCATTTATACCATCCGATTTCACAGGATGAACTCAAAAATGCCAACCAGCCTTTGAATCTCCGGCCCTGAGGGCAGCTTGAATTGGTGCCCCAGTGGAGGTTTGCATTAAATCCTAATTTAGGTTCAAAACAATAGCATCTTTCATAGCTGGTGGTCCGCTATGGGCAATGAGGATTTACTCATTCATGATAAAATTAAATGCTTCACTTTATGCATAAAACTTACCGTAGAAATTGCAGCCTCCAAACCAAAAGTAATTTGGTCTTGCCTCATGTGTTTCACTATGTCAAACTGCGCTGCTTTGATTTTGGGTATATTTTTGTCAGCAATAATTTTCAGCTGCAAGTGAAATAAATAGTTGGTTTTTACGAAAATACACAAGTACATCTGTAGTTTCTGATTCCATTTTAGATTTAAAGGCCCAGGAAGATGAATGAATAAAACATACAGTGGAGTTCAAGTTGGTGCTAATTGCCGAGCTTAGCACTCAGGATAAATATAAAAACATAGCAGGAAGAGAAGAGAAATTCCTGCCAGAGAATTTTTGACCATTTGACTTTTTTCAACTAACTTTTTTCATTCAATTCCTACAACCCAAATTGACATAAAGAATCAGGGTGGCCACAGGATCTACACTAAAAAAAAGGAGAATTCTAAGATTTTTATGAGGAAACTCACATTTCTCAAAGATGTTGCAATCAACATAGAAATTTTTTTCTTTTTTTAGATCCCCCTTCAAATGTCCAGTAGGTGGACTTTAATTGTCTTTCTTTTGAATACCAAGTGGAGATATTTAGGCAAGAGAAAATAAAACTTGTGACTCTTGACTTGAGAAAAATTAAAGTTTTATTTAAAATAACATTGACTTCTTCTCTGGTTACAATCCTAGGATTGGTCTGCACCAGTCTTCCACTTTATCCGATCTTGGGCCAATCTTTTCACTTCACTGTGCGATTGACAACCTAGTTCCTTCATCAACTGTCCCATATAGTCCAGTCTAGGTCTGCCCCTCTGGTTTTTTCCCTCTACTGCACCTTCTAGTATGGTCATAACCAAGCTTTCGTGCCGGAAAATATGGCCAATCCAGGTATTCCTTCTCTTATTTAGCATTTTGATTAAACACAGTCTTTCCCCTATCCTCTTAAACACCTCCTCGTTCGTGACTCTTGCCACCCAGGGTATTTTCAGCATTTTCCTATAGCACCACACTTCAAATGCCTCCATTATTTCCTTCTCTCTCTTTCCAATTGTCCAGGTCTCACTACTATAGAGCAGAACACTCCATACAAAAGTCCTCAATAGCAATTTCCTAATCCTTAAATTAATGTTGCTGGCGGTGAAGAGTTTGTTTTTCTTATTGAAGGCTACCTTGGCCTGGTTAATGCGGCTTACTATTTCCTTCTTTCTCTGCCCATCTGATGTTATTCTGCTTCCCAAATAAACAAACTCGTCCACCATCTCTAGTGCTTCTCCTCCTAGAACCAGATCTACTCTCGTCCTGTCTCTGCTTACCACCATCACTTTAGTCTTGTTCTTGTTTGTTTTCATGTTATACAGGGAGCCAAAAATCTCTTCCATTTCTTCCAGTGTCTCTTTCAGCTCTTCCTCGCCCTCCACCAGGAGTGCAATATCATCGGCGAACCTTACCATGTCAATCTTCTTGCCTTGTACTTTCACCGCTGCTCTGGAGCTCAATCTTTTTCTCAACTCATCTATTCTACTCTGTATGTATGCATTGAAAAGGGCAGGTGATAAAGAGCACCCCTGTCACACTCCTTGTCGTATTCTTATCTCCCTGTGGTCTTCCCCGCATCTTACAACAGCCTTTTATTCTTTATAAAGATTCCACACCACCCTCCAATCCTTGCACTTAATACCTATTCCTTCTAACACCTGGAATAATTTACACCATTTCACCTTGTCGAAGGCCTTTTCAAGATCTAAAAAGGCGATATAGGAGTCTTTGCCTTTCCTAAGCCTTTTTTCTGTTATCACTCTTAGGGTTAGGATAGCTTCACACGTTCCCTTTCCCTTCCTGAATCCAAACTGGTCATCGGAGAGTACAGCTTCTATCCTGGCCTCCATCCTTCATACAATTATGTTGGTGAGTATTTTGGATGCATGAGTGACCAGACTAATGGTCCTGTGTTGTTCACATCTCTTTGCCGATGACATCTTTGGTAATGGAACTACAACACACTGCCCAAAATCTAATGGTATTTCTCTGGTCTCGTAGATGTCACATACTTGGCTATACAAGATATCTTTAGTTCCTTCTCCAGCTACCTTAATCAATTTGCCTGGAATATCATCCACTCCAGGGGCTTTTCCGTCTCTCAGTTTCTTTGCTGCTAAATCAAATTTGTCCCCCGGTATTCCATCACCTAAATCATCCCGTTGCACCTGTTCAATGTCTTCTAGCATCTCCCTTTCTATATCATCTCCTCGGTATAGTTCTCCAAGATATTGTTTCCACCTTTCTGCAATTTCCTCATCCTCATATAAAATCTGTCGTCTTTTCCTAGTATCGTCCTACTTTTATTTTTAATTTTTCCAAAGAAGCTTTTAATTGTATTGTACGCAGCTTCGAACCTTCCCTTTTCAATATGATCCTCTACTTCTCTACATGGTTCTTGCAGAAATGTTTCCTTTGCTACCTTCAAGGCTCTATTGATTTGATTCCTAAGTTCTTTATATTTCCTCTGTCCTTCCTCGGTAATATCATTTCTAAATTTTCTTTTTTGCTTAATCAAATCAACAATTTCATTGGTGATCCATTCTCTTCTTGGCTGAGGTTGTTTTCTTCCAATCACTCTTTCGGCTACATTTGAGAGTTGGTCCTTTATAGATGTTCATGTCCTTCTAAACCTTTCTATATTGCTGCTTTCCTGATCTCTTGGTGTTACAAAGCATTCAGATGTTTTTTCCTTAAACTCGCTTAACCTCTCCTCGTTCTTTAAAAGGTTAACATTCCATTGATTACATTCTCTCTTCTGTATTCTTTAACATTGACAAGTCAACATTATTTAAAATTCATGGTGGCAGAGAGCGACAAGTGTCACGATGTAGTTGCACAGTGGCGGACGCGCATGTATTTGTAAGTGGAAATAAATGCTAGAAAACCGAGATTTCAACTGCTTCCTTACTGTCTTCCAGGTATTCAGCAAAAAGATTACAATACCGAGGATTATAAATGAATATCAAAGAGGAAAACATGAACTGTCAGCAATGCCTTTTCAATGAAAATGCTATCCGAGTCTCACACCACTAGATCAAAGACAGCCTTTTTACACTTCCAACCATATTATTAGGAAATATGTTCCTTTATGGGTAAAGTAAATGAAATGCTCCCGATCATTTTTATATTCCTCATGTTTAACCTTCAGTAATCATTTTAGCAACAATGCAAATGATCAATTACCAACAATGTACACAAATGCCAAGATCTTGCATTGGAGGTCAAGAATTCTCAGATATTCTTAAATTCTCATGAAATATTCATACCAAAAGGCATTCCATTGCATTTTAAAGTTACTGTGTTCATCCCAACTGAACAAAAATAAACATATCATGAACATGTTCCCACTATGTGAACATACCTCTCTGTTAAATTTCTTAAATAAATCCTCAAAGAGAAGAGCTAGAAGTGAACCAGCCAACTCCATTCTCTTGTTACCGTAGTAGTCTCGGTCATCAATTGTTTTAGGCTCTCCCTGAGCCTGAATCACTCGCCGAATCATCAGTGCCAGATACATTGACTTCATTTTAAAATTGAAATTGGGCACCTGGGAAACAAAAGGGTAAAAACGTTTTAGAAAAGCAATGTGGCGGCTGTTCATAGAATTTTGTAACTGAGACCAATGAATGCAGCATTAATTACATTGAGTCATAGAGTACATACTGAATGAAGAGTTAACAGAAGGCAAATATTGTAGTGGTACCTTGGTAAGAGTAAAAGGAACCTGCTTTAATGTATATTATTTACATGCATAATTCCTTTCATGATGCGGGGAAATTAGTACAAAAAAGCTTCTTAATACATATAATCACATCATCATAAAATTGAAACAAAATTTTTTGGTTACCACAATTTGACATAGAGAATTGCATTGCTTAGTAAGCCACATTATTCATCCATACCGGAACGTGAGCAAGTATAGTAGTGGCCAGGAGTTCCCGTGCTTCTTCCATTGGTGGTATTTTTGGCCCAACAAAAAACCTCTTCACTCGTATACGGTTGCCAATGTACCTGAAATAATTACAGATTAGTATGTCCTCATCTTAAGTGATTGCAATATTTTTGTGAATGCTAAAACCACAGACATTTTTATCCTATAGAATATGGAGAGATAGAATAACATTGTCACACCAAATAACTTTTGCTATTATTGGTTGATGAATGAAGTAAGGTAGTTTATTTCACAAATACTTTTTCAAGAAAAACTATAGTTTTTACTAAATTTGAGCTAAATAGATATGAAATATTTTTGTTTGAATGTCATTTACAGAATTATAATAGGTCTATTAAAGGAAAATCGATTTTCCATTTTTTTAATGTGCAGTAAAATGTAGCTGTCTTGTTTTAGTCTGATTCACACAATTTTAATTCACATTGCCAACAAAATACATTTAAATAGCATTAAAAATAAATGCTAGTGAAAAGAAAATGAGCAAGTTTAGTGAGACAGTGGAAAACTGAAGTCTGACACTCCTGCATGCTGATATACATCTATATCACTCTCTTAGGTCAGCAAAGCCTCACTGGCAAATGCCAATTGATTTCGAGATATTTATACTCTTTTCATGCACATGGTAGCTAACTGCTTCATACAAGTCACAAAGAGAATGACGTAACACAGTCAATAAACTATGGGAATTCTAGAACTTCTTGTTGAAGCCACATAAACAATAATACATCAAAACTTGCCCTACAGCCAGTGTGGGGTATGTTTGGTACAGGGTGTCCAGCAGCTGGGCATTTTATTGGGCATAATTTTCATTTTTCTACAGGAAACATTGATTTTTTTCTCATTAATTATAAGTAAGTGTTCAGTATCATTTTTGGGTGATTAAACGTAAGGATTATTTTAAAACTGGCATATTTGGAGGTAAATAAACACATAACTTTAAAATAGTTTGAGAGAAAATCACATCACTATCCTTTCTTAGATTTAAACACTGTCATGCTGGCGCTAAGGAACAAGGTGTTATTACAGCCAGACTTTGCTATGAAGAGCATTGATATAATATGATCAACAACTTAAAAAACTGAAGGAACTGACTTTTTTCCTCATTTTGCTAAATACGACAACGCAAGGGACATTTGATTTGACTTCACAACTTACTGATAAAGGCACGTTGTTTACGCCACTGATTTACAGACGGTGACCAATAAGAACACAATGTACCAATAGAGAAAACATTGTACCTACTTTCGGTGAATACAGGAATGCAAAATGCGACAACGCAAGGGAAACTTGACTTAGCAACTTGCCGAAAAAGGCACATTGCTAGAGTTGCTGTTTCATATATTGACACCACAGAAAATTCCAGTCAATTCGATATTTCCCTGAGATTTCCAGTGAAAATAAAATTCCTTGAGATTTCCCAGTCATCCCAGTTTTCCAGAGTGCTGGACACCCTGTTTGTAGGGCCATGAAAGGCATATAATTCTAATACCCTTGGAGTAAAATCAAAGAAGAGAGAGGAGAAAGCACAAAGAGGTGGGTTGAATACATGAACTAACCTAACCACCAACCAATGTATGCTATCAAAAGAAATAAAAATAAATATATATCAATAACCGTTAGCACTCAACTTCAAAACACTTCCACTCACTTTAGAGCCGATTCTTGTGTCAGGACATTAGCCATGTGTGCATCATTCAATGAGCCGATGATGGCCTCTGTGTACTTGCTGTCCGTTCCAATCATTTGCACTATTGCTTGGTCACTTAGGATTCCCATCGCTTTGAACACAATAATGATGGGTATGTCCTGTAAAGAAATTCATACACCCCTCAGAGAGAGCAACCAGCTCAGTTCTACACAATATTGCTTGATGAAAGACTGCAAGACCTCACTAGGCACCATAATAATACCATGATGATAAATTACATGCTCAATGTTCACATACTCAGGATTACGGGAATCAATTCCTTTCCCTAACCAGAAAATTATCTGGTTCTGATTGAAGGGTTTTGATTAAATTTGCAAAGGGAATAAGAACATGCATGGGTATTACCTGGATTTGAACTTGTCATTAAGAAAGAAGGGACGCCAGTATTTATTTTTGGGTCTACATTCATGTTCAGCGATTCTTCCCTAAAAAATCAAAAGCAAAAACTTTTTTTTTTTAGATAGCCTCACATAAGTATTCACTTTCAGCTTCCTTCACTGATGGTGAAGAAAATGAAGACAATCAAAACCTAAATTGATGGTTAATGAATTCAGGCATACTTCAGGATGAATAAAAGACCTAACATAAGCTTTGCCCAGCGAATCTGAGGCAGAATGGTTTCTCGTGTGTTCCACTAGGTTAGAGGCTCCATATTTCCCGATGTTTTGAAGAACAACTTGTTCTACCTCATCACAGCTTATGAATGCAAGAAATTAGACCCCTATATATACCCACAACTTGGGATTATGTGACTCTTGATTGGTTCCCTTGAGTGATTTTCCTGTTTTCCCTTACCAGGATGGCTACTGATATCCAATTTTCAAACTCCCTGGCCTTTCCATGATGGATTTACCAATTTCCCTGACTGATCACCAAAAGGCCATCTTTTTGTTGTAGTAGTTGTTTAAGGTTGGCAACCATGATGCTAAATGTAAGGTTGTTGGGTTGGCACCCATGTAAGAGTTGAGAGTCATGATATGATGATGTACCATGATTGCAGTAGTTAGGGTCATGTTTTGAATAAAAGTTTGTTCAATGAAGCCTGATGAATTCCAAGTGTTTTAACATCACCCAAATACTGAAACATGGCGAAGTCGTAAAGGACCAAAGAAGTTTTATTTGTAAAAACCGAATCCCCGAAGTATTAATTATTCGTAAACTTCCATGGCGTCATCGGTCATGCTCAACAAGCCGCCTCCTGTTGCCATTACTGGCAATATTCATGGAAATTGGAAAATCTTCAAGCAAGACTGAAGATTTCCTCAAAGCTGGGAAATATGATACTGAAGGTGCCGGTGTCAAAGCAGCTCTTCTCTGTAATATCATGGAGACTGAAGCCCGGGAGCTACTTAACATGCTCACACTCCCGACTGAAGAAATGGGTGTTAATGCCAATGGTGAATGTGTTCCAGTTGCTGTCCATGAGTACCACGGCATCATGTTAGCATTTGAAGCCCACGCAGCTCCAAGGAAATTCACAGCCTACGAGCGACAAAAATGTTACGAGAGGGATCTGCATGAGGGTGAACCTTTTGATACTTAAGATACTAATTAGGTCCTGTGAGCAGAGTTGGGAAGTATCGAAAATACATGTATTTTAAATATGTATTTTCGATACATTTATATTTTGTACTGAAAATACATTTTAGGTGATGTAAAATGTATTTGAATCGAAAATAAATTTTATGAGTATTTTGTATTTTCCAAATACTTAAATACTTTTCACATCACTTGTGAATATATATTGTCGGAAATTGGTTTTGTTACATTGGTTTCATTTTCCTCATCCTGGAGAAATTCCTGCCCTTGGTCTGGTTTCGGCCAGGGATGTTAAACAAAACTAGAACCAAGCATATAGTTTCATTCCAAAATGAAACTACTGGCTTCTTTTTTTTACTATAGTTTCGGTTCGGAATGAAACTTTATGTTCAGTTTGACTTTAGTTTCGTTAACGGAACAAAATATTATGTTCTGGAACCGTTCCTACTTTTGAATAGTTTCAGTTCAAGTGAGTGGCGGATGGACTTTCAGTTCACACTCATGGTTCCGGGCCCAATCGGGACTTATCTTAGGGTACCGTCGTCGTCACTTGCACAGCAACAGCGTAAATGATGGGCATCCTTATGGTACACCTACAAAGTAGGCTTGGAAACAGCGCAACAATGGAAGTTTTGGAATACCATAACAGCAAACATCTTATGCGTCTCAAAAACAGATCACTTACTAACAGCAACATCAGAAACTTGTAGCAACTAGAAAAAATATACTAATTTCAGAGATGGCAACGAATGCAATATTTGAAATTAAAACTTTTTGCGATCTCTGTAATCGGAGAAATATAGGATATTTTAAAATAATTTCTTTTAATTAAAAATTATTAATTCTATTAATAATTACACGATTTCAAGATATCCATCAATCACATCTAGCCTGCTTTGTAATTCGTTTATCATCTCCTTCTATTGTAAAAACGTGCGCTCTTCGCCCACTTGTGCCGGACAAACTTAGAAAATTGTAGTATTATCTCCCATATAAAAGTGAATACTGTTTGGAAATTATTTTGATTAGAATCTCCTACTTATTATGAGTGAAAAGAGAGTGATCCCTGATAATGTTTTATTGTAACGTCTTAAGTTTGTTAACTTAAGTCTGTTCCACATACGATTCAGAATTGGAATGGTAGCAATCCAGTGAATCAGTAGAGGAAGTGGCGAGGATGGGTAGAATCAAGAGTAGATTTTTTTTCTTGCACGGTTGATTCATTGTTTTATAAATATATCAGTAATGTTTGTCCACATATTTCTTTTTTTGCATGCTCAGAACCTTTGTCAGTATTAGTACTCTTAATGGCATGTTTTCATAGTGAAGAGATGGAATCCTGCATGATTGGGACTTGGTTTAATTGTTTTTGATTCTTCATGATTTCATTGTCATGATATGAGGATTGAGTGTAACTTTTGTTTGTTGAGCATGCTTGGTGTGGAGTCGCACCCTTCCATGAGCCATCGTTGTGGCTTGCATGGTATATCCTTTATGTATTTTATACTTTCAAATATATTTTGAAAATATTATTTTGTATTTTCAGAAATTTTAGCAGAGTATTTTGTATCTAAAATACATTGAGGTAAGTATTTTGTATTTAAAATATATTTTCTGTGCATTTTGCCCAACTCTGCCTGTGAGTTTGAACAATTGAAAGACTCACTGATGCTGGATAGAATAATGATGGGCACCAATAATAAGCGGTTGAAGGAAGCCATGTTTCATACACCAGATATCACATTGGAGGAAGCCATCAACAGGTGCAGACTTGCTGAAGCCAGCCGAAAGGAGATGTCAGGCACTAGCAGCAACCAATCCTCAGCTGGTGTTGATGCTATTAACGCTAGTTACAAGAAGAACAACCAGCCTCAGGAATCCAGAGGATATGGGAATAACAAGCAGTCCAAGGGGAAATGTGCGGCAGCGTCAATGGAGCCATACAATTGTAAGAGATGTGGCACTCGACACAAGGCAAAGAGTTGCCCTGTGTATGGAACTAGATGTTCTAATAAAAGTGTCTATTCTGTGGATTGAAGTGAAAAAAGTGAAAATAAAGTCGCAGTCAAATCCAGCGCTCTTTATAGATTGGGATAGAGTACGAGTGATCAATTAAGTGTCAAGTGGTAATAAAGTAAGTAGTTCATGGTATGAAAAAGTGAAAATATCAGATGAGTTTGTGTCAGAAAAGTTAAACCCAGGGTCTGATCCAATCCAATATTTTATATCTATATATAATATATATTATATTAATATAATAAATCCAATATTTTACCCTACAGCATTTTCAAAAAATGGGTCTTGAAAATAATTTAAATCCTGATACAAAGTTAGTGCTATAAGCATTTCATAATACTGAAACCAAACCAGTTGGTATAGTTACTCTTAATTGTGTTGCAAGGAATGCATCAGTATTTACAGAGTTTGTGAATTTTTTGTGAATGAGGATGTTACGCCACTTCTTGGAGCGGAAGCATGTGAGGCACTCAATTTGGTTAAAAGGGTAACTATATGTAGTACTGATGTGAAATGTAACAAGAACTCATATGAGATAGTGAATGTGAAGCCCAATGTGAAACCTAGCAATTATGCCACTAACTCTACCAAACTAAATGAGATGAATCCCACTTCTAACACGATTCCCAATCACATTTTAAGTGGAAAATGTAGTAACTTAGATTTTATTGACGCCTACAAAGATGTTTACTGGGTTAGGTAAAGCTTCACAATAAGCTATCTGCAAATGCTGTGCCTAAAGTTCATCCCCCCAGATGAGTACCATTTAAATTGATGGGTAAGCTTGAATTGGCTCTTAACAATTTGTTGAAGTTAGGGATCATTGTTAAAATGGATGAACCAACTAAATGGGTACACAATCTTGTCATTGTAGAGCAACCCAATGGTTCAATTCGTGTGTGTTTAGATCCTAGGGAGTTAAATCAGTATTTTGTCAGACTTGTGCATTTAATTCCAACTCTTGAAGACATATCTGTTAAACTCAGTCATAAGAAATACAGTAGAACCTCTTAATAACGAAATTCAAGGGACCAAACTTTTGCCAGTTCGTAAATCGGGAGTTTGTACTGGGGAGGTGATTTGAACATTGCTTCACTCCACGGGCAAATTACATATCCTTGTGTTGTGCCGTAATTTTCCGGGGAAGTTGTTTGCAAAACTCCATTAAAGGTAAAATATCCACAGAGGACCGCAAACGATTATCTCTACCATTCTCTAAGAAAGAAATTCGAGGATTTGGAGCCCAGTTAATGATTGGCAACAAAATTAACCTCCAATCCAAATTCAAGAAGAATAAACGGGTTGTAATGAATGCTTTAACGATTGCATGAAAGTTCCACCGCTTACTTAGACCGAGAATGAGGGAGTTCAACCACACTCAACTTAAACGTTTAGGGTTGACTGTGAGTCTCATGCGCAGTTTTTTATTTGTCCGCAGCATTCCACTTCGCCGCATAGCCATGGAGGTAATCCTTCCATGGTCATCTTCTGGCAGTACTTTCACTAAGCCAGAAATAAGCTGCGGACATTATTATAATGTAATTGTTCTGGAATTCCATTTAAGTAACTTTTATAGCAATGAATCACAGGACGAACTACAGTTGACTGCCCAAGGGCCAGGGCTACCACTGTAGTGACCACAGCGGCTGGGTTGTTTGTGTTTCACCGTTCTTGCGTGAGAGGTCACCTTACGGCCGCTACGGAAGACGGCGGGTTGGCAGAAGTCTGTATCACTATGCACTTGAGCAACATGACGAAGAAAAAGGAGGCCCAGCTACGCTGCCACAATGGTTTTTTCTGTCACCTAGTGCCTTCAAATTAAATAATGAATTGAGTTTAGAGGATTTCTCCGTCTCATTCGTTTAGCGCCTCCTAAACTGTCATCCTTGACATGATAGAATGCTTTTTGTGGACTAATTATACGCAAGTGAATTTTACCACCACTGGGCCCAAAAGAATCGCCACCCATTTATTTAAATATTATTTTTATGAGTTTGTGTTAGGATGGATGCCGAAAATAGTGCAGCTAACTGCGTAAGTGGCCTACCCTTTAGGCCTGAGTTATCGGCCCTGTAGTTTGTCCTGTGAGAGGGGAAACTCCATTTAAGTGAAGTTACCCATGATACCATGAAGTATTTCCAGGTCATCAGCCTGCTCAACATTTGGTATGTGGCTGAGGACATTGTTATTAACTCACCGGAGGAAGGAAAGTATGCAAAAATTAAGGAGGAACTAATGCGGCGGCTTTCCGCATCGCACTAGTAGAGGATTCGGCAACTCCTCGCACACTAGGAAATGGGCAACTGGAGGTTGTCACAATATCTCCGCCACCTCCGAATCCTCGGGTTTACATTGGATACAGGGTTACCATCATAAAACAGAACTCGCAGCCATTGAGAACTTATAATACTTGTCCATATTCTCGCTCATTTGTAAATAATAATTAATGACACTAATGGTGGTGCTCGACCACATGAAAATATCAGCTGCAGAACCGAAGAAAAACGAAGTTGACCAGCAATTACCAATGCACATTCCTGCTGACGCTCCCTAACCATGCTGATATTAAGCCACATACACAAGGTACCAGAAATGCGATGAACAAGAAGATGCTTTCTGATTTGCTAGTTCTCATGGAATCTCTGATTGGCCCATTTTGCTTTTAAAACCACAAAAATCCCACAAATTATACAATATTAACAATTTTTCGGCAAAATACATTATGAAGAGGTAAATATTAAGAGTCAGGGTCAATCTTTCATCTCGTTAATCGGGAGTTTTCGTAAAGCAGGAGTTAGCTCATAAGAGAAATTTACTAACGCTTTCACAGAGGGATTTGGTGGGACCACTAGCATTTGTTCATTCATCGGAGTCTCTCGCTTAGTGGGAGTTCATATGGTAGAGATTCTACTGTATTACGGTGTGTTTGATTTTAAAGATGGATTTTGGCATTTTGAATTGGACGATGAATCCAGTAAATTATGTTCTTTTTCCAGTCCATTTGGATGCTGCTGTTTTACTAGAATGCCTTTTGGTATTAGTAATGAACCAGAACTATGTCAAAAAGCCAATGATGAAAATTTTGGTGATATTGATGGTGTATGTATTGTAGCTGCTGAAACACTGGAAGAACATGATGTGATTGTAACTAAAGAGATAGATAGAGTGAGAAAGCTTAACGTTCGCTTTAATCCTAATAAAGTCCAACACCGTGTGCCTGAGGTTAAATATTTAGGTCACATATTCTCAGAGCAGGGTGTGAAGCCAGACCCAGCCCGTGTTGAAGCTTTATAAGCGATTAAAGCCCCTACCAATATGAAAGGGCTTCAGAGTGTTTTAGGCAAGTTTAATTATTTAAGAGCATACATTCCTCAGATGGCTACTCCTACAGAACCTTACGTGTTTTCCTCCGTAAAGATGTTGAATGGTGTTGGTTGAAAACTTATGATGAAGCCTTAGGTAAGTTAAAGGAAAGTGCTAGTAAAGCTCCTGTTTTGTTTAATTATGACTCCATGAAACCTGTGGTAATCCAATGTGACACTTGCCAAAGTAGCCTGGGAGCATGTTTATTGCAGGAGGGTAAACCTATTGCATTTGCTTCAAAAGTGTGACTGAATGTGAATGTCAGTATTCTCAGATTGAGAAAGAGTTATTGGCTATAGTGTTTAGCACAAAAATTTTATCCTTATTTGTATGGACAACCTGTAATCCATGTGCAAACAGATCATAAGCCACTTATATTCGCTCTTTCTAAACAGATGTGTCCAGTTAATTCCAAACAGCTTCAAGATTTGAGACTAAATCTTATTAAATATAACTTGAAGGTAATCCATGTCATTGGCAAGTTTATATACATGCTGATTTACTGTCCCATCAATTTTTACCAGACACTTATCCAAGTAGTGATGAGGACATCGGTGTATGTATGCATGGAATTGAACAGTATTTACCAGCTTCTGAATGGTCATTAGATCATGTGAGATTGGAAACCTCCTGACTCCACCTTCTCACAAGTTATTTCTCCCTGCAAATTAGGGTGGCCTAATAACAAATCTAAATTAGATGAAGTTGTCAAAGTGTATGCTCAATTTCAAGATGTTCTATGAGTGGAGGATGGTATACTGTTGTTAAACTCTCGGATTGTAATTCCTACCAATCTTAGGCCAAAAATGCTTTGCTTTCACTTCAGTGGGGATTTCATATCATCCTTACTCATTATTTGGGATAATTAACATCTGCTATTATAGGCAATTCCTAGGGTCTGAGAACTCATCTCACTATAGGCAGGAGTTCATTACATGCCCGAGTGTTATACACGAGTTTCTCTGTATAGGTAAATGTTTTCACATAATATGCCTAGGTAGTCACAGAAAAATGTAGTGTTTGATACAATCATTGCAGAGTTAAGGAGGGTTATTCATGTAATTGTCACTTAAAGAAGCAATTTTTTCACTGAAACAAAAGCAGAACCAGAGAAGGCTTCCTGCTTCAATTTGTACTCAAAAGTGCAATTAAAAGGTCTTGATTCGAAATTCAAGAATCCATGCTTCCATCCAACTACAATTTGTTTCAAATTAAGGCACAAAAAATACTTACATCTTGAAAAGCATTGTGCTTGAGGAAGTATTTCCCCTTGCGAGCAATGACATTGGTTCGAGATTTCTTTTCATGTGTGCTGCTCGTCACCTGGCATATAACCAAGCCCTTATGGTCGACCTCCACGATCATCCGATTGCGAGACAGCTGCTCCTGGATCAAGATTACCTGCCACAGGAGGATGAACAAATCGTCAATTAGCATGCACCAAGCACGCCCATGTGATTCCACCACACACACACAGAAGGAATGATACAGTGTACTGAGAAATTCACATTTGTGCCAAGGACTAAGAATAAAAAAAATATATTAAAATTTTACACAACACAGTCAACATAGCACACTTCCAAAACTTCGTAAATGGGTAAATGGACAGGGCATGGATAGGAGCGTTGGGAGATTTGGATCTGAAGGAGGATAAGAGGGGATGGTCAGAGAGGAAGATAAATGTTGAATGCGATGAAGGAGGAAAGGAAGCCAGTGAGGGACATTCAAATGAGGAGATGATGGAGTAGTTAAGGGCATTGGGCAGCTGAAGAGAATGATGGAGGAGAGGAAGAAGGGATTGGCTGAAGATGGACAGGAGAAGGGTGGAGGGGATTATGGGTGAGGAGTGAAGAGCACAAGATGGGAATGATTAAGTACAGAATGGAGCCTAGCAATTATGGTAAAATACCCATGATGACGTGCTATAATGACCACATTTTAAATTGCTCCCATTTATCTCTCCAGGAACGTGTTTTTATTATTCCCTTCATTCCACAGCACTCAATAATGTTTCCCTACAGTTACGAAAGGGTGTATGAAATGGATAATGGGCCTCACAAGTTCTAGATCGAATGGGTGTACTCCATCATCACTCCATCCCTCTTCCAACCTTGACAACATTGTCACGTGCCTTTCACTTTTACACTTCACCTGTGTCCAACCGCACAAGTCTTCGATCATGTCTTTTTCAGTGTTAATGCTTTAGTTTTTTGGTATGCAGCACGAGAAGTAAATTAATTCTAATTCTTTCTTGATTCACCCATCTCTGCTTTTGGGTGATCAGCATGGTTTTTACGCACATTGCAGTTTTTCTCACTGGTCATCTCATTGGTGAGACACTAAGCTGGCAAACTCACAAAATAATCTTGAGTATCTATGAGTATACTGAGAAAAAAAAGGTCAATGGTAGACCAATCCTACCATTAACATGAGTGAGATGAAAGAGTTGTCACTGGGGCTAATTCAAAATCTATAATAAGGGTAATCTGTACATTGTGGAGAACTGTGCAGAGTTTAATTATTTATCAACCCAAATAGCAGCAGTGACAGCAGTTCCAACTAAGGAACAATCTATGACAGATCTGACTCATAAGAAGAAATACGTGGAAATTATTTGCCCATAGAAATGGTAAGTAATCACTAAATAACTACATGCGTAAAAATAAGCAAATTAAAGCAGGATTTGTACTAACAGCTACTTGTTCTGTATTTCAGACTATTCCCACAAACTTCTTTGCCAGAAGAGCTGGAGGGAGTACATTCTAAGAAGTAATGGCAGTCAAACACAATATTTTTTTTCTTAATACATACATTCACAAGACATGCGGTCACTAAAATGTCAGACCTTGCAATTGCTTGAGGTAATGAAAGTTGAGTGAGAGTAATTCGTTGTTTACCTTTAATCCATAAGGAATGTGAATTAAGATTTTGATGATTTGTAACTCTTAAAAGTAGAAGTGATTCCTAAACTGTACATAGCTTTGCTTTATTGCTATCTTTCCTGGTGTATGGAGAATCATTCTTAAACTATAGCTGGCTGACATAATAATGGTTCCTGAGAACCCTGAGTTCTTCAAATTTCTAATTAACAACAGAATTTGGAGAGTTTCAAAATATTAACAGACTCAGGTTTTGATTTCCCTTTTACATAAAATTACTAAACTTGATTTCATAACAGGATCTTCTTAATTGAATTACAACTGCAAACATAACCCTAAAAATTATTAAGCTGTGATTCAACTATAGCCCTAAGAAACATTAAGCTTTGATTTAAAAATTCCCCTTTCCAATGATACAATATTATACATAAAAACAAGAGATCTTCAGTCTCTTTTCTTGTGATGAATTCATTGGTTATCGGGATATAACACTGCAAATTCCAGTATGTCGACACCTGGTGTGGACAGTAGCAATGACTCTGCAACTATACTCTCCCCGCCTCACTCAGCTCTTCCAGCTATTATCTCACTCAGCTATTATCGGACTTATTATGCCATGGCGATGATAGAGGAGTACACAGGAGCACACTACACTGCATATGACCCATTTGAGATAAAGGAATTAGTATAAAGGAAGGCCACTATGGCATGATTGTGCAAAATATGAACCATAATTAGTTAAATCTGAAAAAGTCACTAAAAATACACTACCAAGAGATTTTTCTACAATACTAAAGATATTCTCAGAGGCTTGGTCCCATTTAACGACTGATCATTCACTTCCTAACATGAAGAAAAATAGCCATCAACAGAGTCCTCTGCATTATTTTTAACACTGTTGCAAATTCATAATGATTACATCTGGATTTAGATATTTACTTTTTACGTTAAAAATGATTTGATAACCAATTAAAACAACCCCTTTTGTGATGTGAAAAAAACAAGAGCTTTCTTAAGTAATATATCATCTTTGAAAAATTCCTAGTTGAGAGAAAACTCGATTTTAGCATTTCCAAGGTTCAAGGATGTTGTTACAAGGAAATGAGATATTTAGCTTGAATAGTTAAAAAATAAATTGCAACAAAAAAGAACTGAAATTAAGTGATCTGCCATTAAACAACAAACACCAGTATTTGTTTACTTATCATACTTATTTAACATTAAAAAATGACAATTGACAGTTTCATAAGGAGGCATTGTAAACAGGACTGAGGAGATTTCAGCTGATAATGTTCAGCCAACTTGTGCTGGGTTCACTTCTTCATGTTTTATGTAAAGCCTGAATCACACGATCATTTTTTCCGTCCCTCTGAGGGATAGCTCCAATGATAGCTTTTCAGGGACCGTGACAATGATAGCTCGAGCTATCATTTTATGAATCACACTGTCATTTTGGCTGTCCCTTTTTCCATCATTTTTTCGGTCCCTTTTCGCATCATTTCTACATGTTTACTACGATTACTACTCTCATTCCATTGAAAGCCGAACGTGGCGTTAGAGTTGCTCTTTGAGGCTGAGCACTCTGATTGGCTAAATGGTGGAGTCAGCGATGCCTCCAGGGACGGAAAAAGGGATGTGCCCAGTGATGGAAAAAGCGATAGGGATCCCTATCGCTGGAGCCATCCCTGACTTTGTTCGCCTCACATGATCATTTTCGAGCGATCACTTGAGCTATCATTGGCGCTATCCCTTAAAAGGGACGGAAAAAATGATCGTGTGATTCAGGCTTAACATTAATAATTTCATTCCTTACATCAATGACAAACAATATACATAACATGTAAAACTTTTTAGGAATACAGACTGGACTTATAAGGAACAACAGTATGTTTAGTGGTTGCCCAAATCCCACAGATGCAATTCAAAGTGATACCCCAATTTTTTATTTGATGAGTTTATAAGCCTCATTGAAGGTTTGAGTATTATCATAAATAAATTACAAACAGCACCAACCTTTTCTTGCCCTCGAACGACAAAATATCCACCAGGGTCATGAGGGCATTCATTTGCCATTGCCAGCTGATGTGGTGTTTTCCCCGACAGGACACAATTTGACGAACGGAGCATAATTGGCATACGACCAATGGGAAGGCCATTGCGCACAACTCTCTGGTTCCCTCTTGTGTATTCAATGTCCACAGTAATTGGAGCTGAGTATGTAATGTCTCTTAGGCGACATTCATGTGGTGTGCTAGCCTTGCTAATGTTGAACCCTTCCTCAACATCAGGAGTCCCAACGTGGACTTTCAAATACCTATAAGAAACGACAAAATGTCACCACATGTCACAGTACATGAATTAAAAAAAAGAAGAGGTAGAGGCCTAAGTCCAAACTCACTTATCCTCTCCACTTACCACCAATTATTTCAAATAACAACCAACAACACCAAAACACTAACTCAAATCTCCAGGAGCAATTGGATTCTAACACTTTGATCTCTTCAGCTATTCGATTAATCCAGTTTAAAAAGCATGGGCCAAACTCTGGGTCCTCAAAGACACCATGCATCTCATAAAATATTCACAGCCTAAGTTCCCTAAGCTCTTCAATTAACCATGAACTGAACTGGTCTCAGCCACCAATGCAATTCTTTCATACTCAACATTCTCACACTGTGAACGTCAACGAATCTACCAATTTTGCTACCTTCCCATTTTCAACAAGGAAGGCTAAAGATTATAAATTATTTTTTATATTTCAGCAAAGTGGCAAGTTGTATTGGAGAGCTGGTGGTATGAGAAACTACATGTCATAAATATAGCCAACAATTTTTTGTCAGAAAAAATTACAAGGCATAAAAGTTGTCCATTAGTTACATTGAGTATTAAAATGAATGCAAGAAAGAAACGTACCTATTATGTACATATAATTATCCATATAATGCATTGATACCTTTATTTCAAAATTAAATGCTCACTATAAACTGTTAGAATGGATTCTCATTTTGAAACTCACACAAGAATAGTATATCATGGATCACCTACTCATTACTCTCCGTTTATAGTTTCTATTACTGACTAAAGGCAATTTCAACACCTCCATAGTCCAGAGAAAGTTAGACTTGTGAATTATGTACAATAATAATTTAAGTTCTTAATGAGGAGAGCCCAAGAGAGTAATTACGGCTGTGAGTGAGACAAAGATAGGACAAGTGGTGGGGATATCTGAAGAAGAATACAGAGGAAAAGCACAGGAGATGAGGGAATAGACATCCTTTGGAACTTGGAGAGGAAACTGACCCAACAGGAACGGTAATCTAAGGAGTGAAGAAAAAGCACCCTCTACAATAATAAGGAAATGGTTTTAGTTAATTTAAGCCTTGGACAAGGATGCAGTCTTTTGCTGCCTACGCTTTCCAATCTATACAGACGACTTGTTTCAGCAATAGAAAAGAAGAATTAATTATGACTCATACAACCTTAATAAAATATTTCAGGCTTTCCCGGTGAATAGAATGCAGAAAGGCTTCATGGGATTCCAACCGGGTAAGATGATCCATGACCAACGTTTCGACCAGGACAGCGGTTTCCACCTAGGCCAGACACGGAAACCCATTCTGAAGTCAATAGAGGCAACCTGAGAACAATGAGCCAATCAGAAGAAAGTGCGGGAAAATGGCTTGGCTCCTGCCCTCCTGTGACCGCTATACATTCGAGACAATCAACTCATCAGCATCTCATCACCCTCAGCACAGCTGCAGAGTAAGTGGCCGAAACGTTTGTCATGAACCTTCCTACCCACTTGGAATCCCAAGAAGCCTTTCATACAACCTTGAAAGTCGAAAAAATATGTACTAACACTACTCTTTGCAGATGACCAAGTGTTTGCTGCCAATGATGAAGACACACTCCAAAACACCACTTTTGAATTCCTCAAGATGGCAAATGAATATAATTGCTTGATCTGAACCGATAAAACCTAAGTAATGGTAATTCAATATTCAAAGGCAATGTAATAGTAAGATCAAAAATAATTTTAAACTATCAAGTAATAGAACAAGTCACATCGGTTAACTTTCTCCAAACCACTTTGTAATGAAATAGTCGTCCACAAGAAAATTACCAGCTTCAAATACACCAATGGTACGTTACAGAAGACATTAAAAAATAAAGTAAGGAAAGTCACCTCAATGAATTTTTTCCAAACAAAGGCAATTCCCAGAGCAATATATGGTAGAGAGAATTGGATGCTCAACAAAGCATTTGCTCAAATATAACAAACATCAGGAATTATATTCTAACAGAGAAAAGCAGGCTACACATGAACAGGTAGAAAACAATACAGATATAAGGCAATAACTCAGCATGAAAAGTATTAATAAGACGATATGAGATAAAAGCAATAGTTGGAGAGAACAACTAGAAAGAATTTATGAAGAGAGAGTACCAAAACAAATTTGGAAATGTAGAGCAAGAGGCAGAAGGTCCAAGGGGTGTCCATGCAAGAGATGGAAAGACAAGGACTAAATAAGGTTGTAACTGGCATAGGCCTAAAACATGCAGTACGAAGAAGGGGAGAGACATGAACAATTGGAAGACAGGGTGGCTACCAATATCCAACTTTCAAATTCCCTGACCTTTCCCTGATGGATTAACCAATTTCCCTGACCAATCACCAAAAGGTCACCTATAATTTGAATATTTTTTTCTGCTAAATTAAATTTTCTACGGCAGCTTTAAATTTTATAATCATTGTCTCATATTTTTAGAGCTGCAGGCATGTATTTACTATAAGCTAGTGTTCTCCAGCTACTTCTCGACCTGAGTTTCAGAAGTTAAAAAAAATGCGAGGTACGATTTTCCAAACAACATAGCCTCGGATTCCTTGTGATGAGCGTAATACATTGTGATCATGAATTTTAACACAACTAGGCAAATATAGCAATAAGGATATACTAAAGGGATACATTGTACGTCTAATTTAAAACTAAATAACTAAGATTCACCACTAAATATTCCACGAATTATGGGGCTTATTCCATGAACATCAGTGATGGACGTTAGTTTAAGTTGGTGAAATAAAGGGCGGGAAAGACTGGCCGATAAACAGAATGATAGAAAAGTACCGAGGATTCCTATTCCAGTTTCTTCCTGACTGTTACGAGAATTCCCTGACAATTCCAGGTTTTAATGGATTTCCCTGATGATCGCCACCATGGAAGACCAGGGAAAGGGTGTTAGAAGGATATGACTGGAGACAAAGATTGGTGAGGAGTACTTAGGTCTGACCTGATGATGATTATCACCATCTTTAGATAATTTATCACTTAAGGTATGTTTAAATGGGGCCATGGTTCAAAATTCCTTTTCCTCTTCTGAGGGTGGAGACACATTTTCAGGTTGACTGGCAGCATTACCAGAGGCAGTGTGTATCCAGCTGGCCCATTTTTATTTTTAGAGTGCCCTCTACAAAGTAACTGCTTTGAGTAGAGGGAAATTGATGACCAGCCCTTTCCTTGTCTGGGGAGATTATCTTGACTCCTCAAAATGCCATAAAAAAGCTCGATAACAAAGAAAAAATTACTTAGTAAAATTAGTGATACACACTCCAACTTTGCATTCATTTTCCCAGTTAAATACTAATTTCTAATAGTTTTTCCATTAATACAGGGCAAAAGATTGCAAACATTAAAATTTCCATACGTTAGGCCTAATTTTCATTAAAGAACCAAACTCCTAGCTTAATTATCTCGTATTAAAATGCAGCAAAGAAAATTGTTTTACATGGAAATTTTTCTTTACTCGTTTAATTGCATTCAATAGGAAACCCTTTCCATGTTTACCGTAGGGCAAAATATCAGGATTTTTGATTTTTCCCAAGTAAATAGCCAGTTATAAGCCTTCCCAGAAAATTTCCAATCTCTGGCTCGATTACAAGTGTCTGAGATTTTGTGTCAATGTATGAGGGAGTCTGTGACTCAGTTCTGTAGTTTACAAAGAGTATACAACAATCCCATATGTTTATATTCATAAATGTAGCACTGTCCAAGTTCCTGGTTTGACCACATATTTTCTCCCGACTTATACTTGGTCTGAACCTAGAGGCTGAGGGTACTTAAGGTCCTAATTCGCACTGTGAGTGCTGCAAGCTTGGTGTGGAATCACTCCATGCCACACACCCTAGTGTTGGATTGCATGGTATGTATTAGACGCGGATGAATGCGCTTAGGAATACAAATAAAGAACAGGCAACGAGTAACAACCTTAAGGATTTCTCTAGCGAATGAGAGGAAGCTCATGAGAAAATGACATGGCAAATCCCCAAAAAGGAGAAATCATTCCAATGAAAATGAAGAATGTGGACCTTTCTGGGGTTACATAATTTGGAGGGCAGTTATGACATCACTTAGACATAGCATCTGCACCATAAAATGACTCTGACAGACTCAAAATGAATGAAGATAATTGATAGGGGGAACTACCATCAAGTTGAGTTATTTAACATTCATGTAAATGTTTGACATTTAAATATTTAGCATTCTTCATTTAACGTTCAAGACAGTGATCTCCACACATCACCCATGATTCATTCTATAGCTTTCGCGTTTTCCGGCATTATTCAACACCCCAAAATTCCTTGCAGCTTTTCAAACTTCCGAGCCCAGGTGGGCTACCCATCCTTTAACCTCTCAGTACTTCACCAATACTTCATATGTTTATGTTCCATCCCTTACTTCTGGTAGTGATTTCCTGATTGTGAAGTACTTCAGTGATCCACAGCATTTTTGCCTACACCATCGTCCCTACTTCAGATCTTCCTGAAAACTCTCGTATTCCATAAACAGCTGATCCACATTCAGTCACCATAGACAACTACCTTCTCATGCGCCCACTTTTTAACCCCAAGGGATCTTTGAAGTCCAATTTTCTAACCCTTCTACCACTTTTAAAGTAGTCATTGAAAAACTAACAATGACAATAATTCACTGGATATCTAAAGAGAACAATAAGTAATGACGGTATTTCCTCTGCTCATGAGAAACAAAGAAGGAAACAGAAATTAACGATGACACATAGGGGTGGAGGAAGAAGGTCGGTCAAAGAAAAAAACAGTCTAGGCTAAAAGGCCATCCCGTAGCACAAAAGTCAGGAATTCACCATAAGTCCAATCTGCTTCTTCAGCGTTCAGTATTTATGCCACAACGAATCAAATACCGACACGTTGGATTTCCAGAAGTAAAATACAACATACACATTGCAGCTATAGTACCTAATGCAAACTTAATACCAAATACACCACCTACTTCAAATAAAACAAAGGATCTGCCTCGCTGGTTACTTTGTCATTTGCCTTCACGATATTGTTTATTTCCACATTGACAAAGTAATTAAATGAATCGATATGGGGCTTCACAAGTCCTTTCACCTGGAGGAATGCCGGGACTAGCTTCCATTTTTC
Organism: Ceriagrion tenellum; assembly: GCA_963169105.1. Classification (NCBI taxonomy): domain Eukaryota; kingdom Metazoa; phylum Arthropoda; class Insecta; order Odonata; family Coenagrionidae; genus Ceriagrion; species Ceriagrion tenellum. The sequence continues at coordinate 17,136,717 of OY720637.1, forward strand.
CTAGAATAAAATGATATCAATTGAAAAACATATAAGAATACCACAAAACGCTCATCAGGCAATACTACGCCATGTACCTCAATTGACTTAATAGGCTCCTTCAACTTTCGGGGATCATCCATAGAGTTACCGAAGTATTTGTAAGTTTCACCCATTTTTTGCTGTTAAATTAACATAAAGGAGCGATAAACAAGACCTACTTCCCTCACAATATCAAAATTTTCACTCTCGTGTTGACATAATCAGCCTACAGTACCGCACCACATGGCTGATGGCTGCGGTAATCGCTGTGCAATTTTTTCCCCGTGGGGAATTTCAAACAACGGGTTGAAGTGGTCCATTGATTTGAACTGGTACGCTGGCACTGATTGAAATTACTGTGAAGCGAATCCATTGAAATTTGGTTACATTGAAATTACTCCATTGTTTCCACAATTTCATTAATTCAGCGGTTCGACAATAACTCAATGGGAACTTGAAATTACCATAGAATATAAAGTAACGTAATTAGGATTTGGGGCAATTCCTCAGTGGCAGATTATTATGATGATAATGATTAAAGGTACAAAAGAAAAAGATAAAAAATAAAAGTTACAAAATAAAATTAACCATAGGAAGTCAATTACGAGGAAGTAATACCAGCAAGGGATAACCATTTAACAATAAGTACATTTTACTCTTGTGTTTTCTTACATTTGATTATTTTTTTATTTTATACATCTAACCGTAAATAAATCATACTGAATTAACTGTTAATTTACCTAACGCTTTATTGTAGCCGTAGGGAAACGATATAATTATATCGTATTTCAACAGTTTGTTCTAAAAAAGCTTTGTAAATTAAATAATTTCTGCGAGTAAAACAATTGTGATTCTTAATTGAATTAATAGAAGCAGTGAACTTTGGCAAGACTTAAAATTATAAAAGACAATAAATTAAAAATTAAATTTCTAAATTGCGACTCCAACACTTTCTTATTTAATTCTTTTTCTTACTTCGTAAGAATACAAAAACGGTTCTACTCCTACCTCCGATAAACTACACTGGACGTGGGTATGTGGGGTGCTATGAATAGGTGTGTAGGTTTAGGATTCATTAAAAGATTCTAAGGACTAAAATATATAAAAACGGATGACCGGATGATATTTGGGTGTTCAAGCCAGCATTCATCGGAGGCTAGGGTCTATAAATGCGGCGTATTTGTGATTCATTTTGACGGAAGAGAACCTATGCACAGTTGCTAAATTAAGGCTAGAGTAGGTGCCAAACACAGTATCTGTTCAATAGTAGAGCATTATATCCTATCTTTAAAGTAAATTCGTATTTGCCGGTAGTTTCATTATTCTTGTCGTGGGCACGAATAGGGATGAATCATGCACTCTAGTTAGACTCCAAGAGCCATTCTGAACATGATGGGACTTCTTCCACCTATTGATACTTCCTGTTATCGAAATCAGGCCCGAATATTTTAGGTCTAATTCAACATGTCCTCTCATTCCATAGAATTGCTCGTTAGATAACAGTTTTCTGTGTTGAAGCCCTCTAAATATTTACTTAAAATCCAAGGAAGATGTGTACACTCGGAATTTTTATTTGCTGAGAAGCATATAATTAGATAGAATTGTCCGTATTTGGTTATTCATGGTGGAAATAAGAGTTTTACACCAATTTCCTACTTGCCTAAAACCAAGATAAACGGCTGTTAGACATTTTTTTAAGTTTTTTGTTTTTTACCTCTAAGTATCGACCGAAACCACGATTTTAGAAACAGTGCTACGCGAAGAGTTAGCTCGGGGAGCACCTTGGGCCGTCTCGTCCAAATCAAGGGATATGTTCACCTTCACTTGATTTTGACTGAGTCACCACCCCACCGCAATGTATGGTTATGGCAGTAGCTAGGCTTAGATTGCTTGATAAATTCAGAACTGATATTTTTCAGGGTGACATAAAGAATATTATCATGACTCCTCACTGCATATCTAGGTCTGACAGATGCGATAAAATAAGAGAGATACACTTTCTAACAGATGGCACAAAAACTCGTTCTTTTCGCGAACAATAAGCGACTGAAATTGATGCGCACCACGTTTTTGGTTGTGAACATGTAGTCTTTTATCTTTAAATTTTAATCGTAGGACCTTGGGCCAAAGCAGGGTGGTTTATTTTCTTCTTTTTAGTTTAAATAAAAACGTGGTTTTTTAGATTAATTTTTTAATCTATTGTATTATATATTTTTCTTCTTTTTAGTTTAAATAAAAGCGTGTTAGCAGAGGAAGCTCTGAGCTTGTATACAACCCCTAATTAGAAATTCAACTCTTCATCTTGCCAACCTACCTTGTCCTGATGTCCTATATGCATTATTACCACTTTCCTTATTTCTGCAGCTTCTTCTCGTTGCGGCTGCTGCTGTGTTTCCGGAGGAATGTAGCGGACGATATCCGCTTCGTCCCTGCGCGCAAAGTTGTTGATGGTCAAGTCCTTGTACAAAGGATTACTGCAACTTATTCAGCAGCGTATTCTCGCTGAGAGGCAAGGCGAGAAACATATACAATAAAGAATATATATATTAAAGAATATATAAAGAAGAGAAAAGAGAAACAATAAAGAGCGCAAGGTACAAAGGAAAAATGAGCAGGATGAAACCAACGTGAACGTGAAATTTCTAACTCACGTTCACCCGACCAATGACCACCTTTGCGCGGGGGATGTGGTGTTGGGATTTTGGGACAGACCACGAAAATACGTCTACATCCACTTATTACCCTGCATATGACCACATGGGTGTTTGGCAGGGCGTGACTTATCACCAACATGAATTACAGTGAAGAATTTGTATGTTCCCTGCATGACTCTTGTGTCACGTCTACGTAGTTATAGATTAATTTTGTGGTTTCTTTAGCTTTTGTAGCAAACCTATTATTGTAGTGGTGCATAATGGTGAAAGTAATTTTCTTCACCGTAGTTCACGTTGGTGATAATTCACCCCCTGCCAAACACCCATGTGGTGGCTTGCAGGGTAATAAGTAGAAGTAGAAGAAATTTATTTTCACCAACATGCACCACATAATGGGTATGCTACAAATGCTACAGAAACTACTAAAGTAATCTATAATGTAACTATGAAAACGCGACACAAAAGTCATGCAGGGAACATGCAAAACATGGTGTTAGCACTAATTGGCAGATCTAGAAACATGCACTAGGGGGTATACGAATTAATCAGCTACACTACCTGTCGTCTAACCTATAGTTAGTTAACATAATGGCTGCTTCTAAGTGTCTAAATTATACTTCTAAGAGTCAACGCAGCCATTATGGTCTCTTATCGAGCGTGGGAAAAACAACATTTTAAACCTATCTGTTTTACAACATATTTCCCTTATTTTATTTTGATGATCTGATCTATCTTAGTATGTTGGATTTCGTGAGATATTGATAATTTCGTTTGAAAATAAATCTGTGCTAAATTTACTTAAAAGATTGAGTCTACTTTTCAATCGACGATCTGAAAGCGATTCCCATCCAAGTCGTTGCAAGAGGTCAGTGACACTAACGAGACTATCAGAACGGCCTTTCGCGTACCTTGCTGAACTTCTCTGCACACGTTCTAATTCTGTTTTTTAGCCTACCTCATGTGGATCCCAAACACTGGCAGTGTATTCTAAGTAGGGGCTAAATAGATGGGAACGAAGGACATGGAAGAGAAATGGGACGAAAGGATAATTTATGCTGACGGAGTTTCTAAGAGTTTTGCCTTGTTTTATTTTGAATTTACTCATGGAGATGAGGTTGATTTAATATTTGTACTCATAACTTCAGCCAAATCATTTTTTCAAATAATTTTCTCCTCTATTAGCTCTCACATTTAAGGATAAAAGGGCGTGGTTAAAATAGCATCCTCCGGTCACCCGGAAACTCGCGCGCAAGGATAATAAAGAAAGGCGCACAAGGATCTCTATCATCTCTATAGTCCGTGCTCGCGCGTACTTCAACTGACTGCAAACATCGCGATGCCATAGAACTTGAAACGAGTTTTCTTAAGCTCATTTTCAAATCGCTGCCCTGACCCAAGGACTCGAAGCAGGCCCCATCGGAGGGAGAAACACGGCACACTGGCCACCAATCCAAGCCGATACACTTCTCTCTAAAATTCCCCTTCTAGTGAGTCAGGGAAGTCTATATCTGTTCAGTCGGTCTGTCATTCGAGGGAGGCCACTAGCAACTGACGTCCTTAGCGCCACAATAGCCACTTTGCGCAACAGTGGTTGGTACGTGAATCCACCCACATAATAGCACTTGGGCGTTGGCTGTACGCAAACTTGAGATGTAGCGAATGAGTCAATGTTTATAGTAATTTTTTTTCAGATACAAAGTTTCAGGTGACTGAATAGCAACTCTTGATTTATGCATAGAGAATTGGAAATCGAGCGAGAATAAGATAGTCAGAGCGTGGGTGGCGGAGTGGTTAGTGTGATTGCGCTGGAACATGTGATGTCGATCCCCATCCGATTGCTTTTGACTCTTTAGGTTTAGGACAGCGATTCCCAAACTATGGGTCGCGACCCACTGGTGGGTCGCGCAGGGAAGGTGCCTTTTAAAGTAAAAATTAAATCTTAAATAATTACCAAAAAATTCTCTTCAAATATGTTCTAACGCTAAACTAACAATAACAAGCGTTAAAAATAATAAAGTGAACATAGACTATATAGTCAGTCGAGACTATTTATGTGAAAGCGAAGAGACTTCGCTATGTTGTACGGGTCTGTTGTCTTTTGTCCCGCCGGCGCCGGGTAATATTGGGTCGCGAAAAATATTCCAGATCGGAGGTGGGTCTCAGGACAAAAAAGTTTGGGAGCCGCTGGTTTAGGATATAGGTTTAGCCTGTTTTTTTTTTAGTATTTCAAAGCTAAAGATTATGCATTGTGAGTAGAATTAGAAAGCTTAATGAGTTCGATTGTTTGTCGTTAAAACGGGGAAATTCGACTTTTTACAAACTATTTATTTGAAGAAAGGCAATTTGTGGTTTGAATACTTTGTTTTAACTTTCGTTTTGCTTTAAAAAGAGCAAATGAATTAGGCAATAAGTCTTAGAGTTTGAAAGAGAAATTAGCGTTTCTCCTCCAGTCTTGTTGCCGATTCATTTAAAATATTAATTTTGTGCGTGTTTGCGAGTGTTAAGGACAGCTCTTTCGAGATTGTGAGTGCGGAATTAAGTCGAGGACTGGTCAGATGAGTTTTGACGCTTATCCCGCTATTTAGGTTGTTGACAACGTTGAGAAGAGGCGATAACAAGAATATCGGACGTGAGGATGACGTGAAGCTGTATTTAATGAGGCATGCTCCTGGATTGATTGATAGTGAGTTAGTGCAAGATCAGCAATGTCAAAGAAATTGTTTCGGTTAGTTTTTAACCTTGGTGATATATCCATGTCTTGATGTCTTGTTTTTAAAAAAGTCAATTGGCTGTTGTAGTATAAAATGTTGCAGTGGATGAAATTTCAGTTTATGGAGTGGTAAAAACGAAAACTTTAACCAACAATCATGTGTGTGTAGACTGACGGTTACCTTCATTGAGTAATACGAAGCAAAAAAAAAGATCGTGTGCTCAAACATGCCACAAGAACGGTCCCGTGGTGTCATGAAACGCCTTTCCGAACCCTCACTGAGCGGCACGGAGGGATTGCGCGGGGAAGGAATGGTTGTACAACACCAACTTCTAGCCGATACCTTCGGGGAAAAACATGCATGTTCAATGGGATCTGAATTATTGCCCACACAATCTGAACCAATCTTTTACAGACTTAAATGTTAACGTGAAATGCCTGGTTTAGCTCCTTGAATGTATCCGAAGAGAGACAACTAGGGCTATCGGACCATGTGAAAGAGAATGAATTCTCTTTTCAAGCTACTATTATAGCATCTTTGGCGATCCTTTACACCATATAAAGTTAGAAAATCGCCATAGTTAAGTTCATGGCTGAACAGCGTGTGATGATACTCGCCGCGTCACTGTATTCCCATCAGCTGCCGCGCAAGGCTGGACCCCTCCGCGCGATCGAAAAACCGAGTTTATTTTCGGAGTCGCGGACGGCCGCAGACTTTCTCTACGGATTCGCACTTCAGAAGCTTGAGTGAATATCGTGGTGTAAGTTACTTCCGGTTACTCCGTGTCCCTCTCAACTATTTATTTTGTCCTATTTAAAGAGCAAATATCTCTCTATGTTATTTAAAATTTCAACACGTCAAAGACTCAAGTTGCTCTTTAAAATAATACCTATCACTTTTTATTTCAATAATCTGCTACAAAAGGTTCTGTAGACTCTTCATTTTGGAGATTTTCAGCGAAATCTCACTTCCGGATTTTTTTGCAAAATTTGTGCAACGTTAAGCACTTGTATAATTTTAATGCGGAAGAATTATGAAAAATGATTCACAAATTACATGCACCATCAGTAGGAGAGTCACTATGCCAAATTTAAACTTCCAGACTGAAACAAATTCACTTTTTGAATTTTGACCAGCTTTTTTCGATTTCAGCCCACTGTGTGCTGTGTGTATCGCAGCCGTAGTGTTGGGTACCAATACTCCTAGTATACACCAGGAGGTGACCCGTGTGTCCGCTCCGTCTCTCCTTGCCCTCTTCCGTAATGAGGGCACAATCCGCCGGACGTTCGAACTACCTATTAATAAAATTCCTGCCCTCCCTGCCCGACTAACCTCGGGAGCAGCGTCCCTCGAGTTAGGAGGTGCGCTCACGTCCTCGCCAACAGGCGTCACGGGGCCATCCTCAGATATCACCGTGAAGCTGTTACGTACGGGAATGGGGGCGGCCTCCGCTCCCGCCTTTCCCCGTTTCGGCCGCGTCGCTGCTCCCCGACCTTGGGCGTGACCACCGAGAGAGTCTTTAGGTGGTCGTGCCTTGGGGCACCACTATCCACTCCGGCCTCCGGATGGGCATCGTCCTCAGGCTCAGGTGCTGAACCGCCACCCCCTCGACCGCCCCACCTGCATTCGCACCCGAGCACGCCCGGGGCACCACCTTGGTGCTGTGAAGGGTTCTGGAGGAAGCGGTGCGGCCCCCGACGCCCGAGACGCCCTCGCTATCCGTCACACGAGAGTGGATCTCTGCAACCATCCTCTCCAGCTCGGCGACGCGGGCCTCCAAGAGGTCGCTCTTCGCCTTGCTGTTGAGGTTAGCTGCAGTCCCGCGGGTGGCCATACTTAGCTTCTGGCTTTACAATACTGCGATATTTTGTGTCTGGATGAGTTTCTTAAAAGAAGTTAAATGGCGCACCGATACGCGGCAAACTAAACGAAGTTGCACGATATGGTTGTGACGTCAATGGAAACGATTGAGTGAGCAGCTGAAATCTCGCAGTAGTCGGTGAAGGAAAAGATGAAGGGGGAAATAGAATGTGGCGTGTAGGAGAAGTTGGACGGATATTATTAATGACGAGAGGTAAGGAATTCACCGTTAATACACTAGTAAAATTAAGTTATAGGTAAACAAATGAATAAGGTAGTGAAATATACATTGAGCATTTCCAAAGAAAGACAAAGACAGCGGAAGGTAAACCGATGAACTTAACAGAATAATTTATGGATAAAAGGAAAGAAAAAGCTAGGAGCGTCTACTTATCCGGTTCAATTCCCCTTGACGCCGCACCAGAAGCTAGGAGAACAGATTGAGTCGCTGGTTTACCGGATTCACACACATGCACACACAATGATAATGGTAAAACACCGATAGATATACACGAGAGATCATTAAACTCCAGCCACAATCACTGCTAACACAATACTGTATATATAAGCATAAAGTATTGTCGACGGTCGGAAAGGAGGTAGTGGGGAGGGAAACCATGCGTCTGCGCTCTTATCAAACGGCACCAAGGGCACCACGGTTCAACGTCCGCACCGACAGAGGGAGTGCTGCACTTGACTTTTTTTTTCAGCATTTTACTTCAGTAAAATTTTTGACTTCAGACACACACCTTGAATACTATCTTGAATAGACGCACGCAGTTGGACGCCAACTTTGAATAGATGCCCTACGCGTCGAAATATCAGGGAGCTTTCCTGTAAGTGTTTTTAAAACAGAAATGGGCTATTTATATTGTATGTATCTGTTCCTTATGTCATATTTTCAGATATGATAAAAACAAGTAAATGTTTTTCAGAGGAAACCCAATCCCTACTTGAGTGTCTTGTGGAGGGCACTTCAAGTACAAGTGCTCCATCTGTCGGATGAGACGTTAAACCATGGTCCCCTTGGCGCCTTTCGTTAAGAGCAGGCTAATGCCTACGCTGGGTTTCTATCCACCCTTCCTCCCTTACCTATCCTCTATGCCGCATATGACCTTAGCTGTCGGTCACCTACCCAAAAAATCCAATCCATCCAATAAGTAACTGAAGTTATAACACCTTACATTGGTATATTCATATCAAAGTTGTCTGAAATTGGGCCAAAGTCACCTGGCTAACAGTACTTGCTGCATACCTATACCCTACAACATATATGGACTATAGCCATGGAAGGAGAACACCTAAAAGTATAGCTTTCGGTAAGATTATATCTATCCTCCATGAATCATTATTTTGGGTGATTCCCTTTGTGATTTCCATGTTATTTATGAAACCAGTGCATTTTCATCTCTGGGTGGCTTTTAGCGATGAATCTACATATTCAGTGAATGTTAATGATTCCTCTTGGATTGCTGCTCTTTTCAGTCCCTCTCATCATATCTCAGAAATAGGCTTGGGGTGTAATAAGGCCAAGGAAAGTTAATTGACTGCAGCACAGCTTAATTAGAGGAAAGAGAATAATCAAATGTTACAAAAGGTATAGTGAGCTTTGCAGATGTCATCAACAGTTAATTTTACTCTGCAATTATTAATGTATAGTTATATGTATCCAGTGCATGGAGTCACATGGATTGGTAGGTATTCTAATTAGAAGCTTAAGCTTTGCAAGGCTGAACTAAGTAATACATACCTATCAGTAATGGCATCTGAAGTACGATAATATGATTTTGTATAGTTTTTTCTTTGTTATATATGACAAGATGAATCCCAAATTGCACCTGGGATTAAAATCTATTCATATCGGTTGCTGGAATGTTTGTTTTTCTTTATTTGTTTGCTGATTAATATTTGCTTGGGCATCCAATCTTGAAAATTTTTTGAATGAAGTGAAAATGATACTGTAACCTCATTTAGTGGACCTCTTAAATATTATAACAGATATTTATGGTACCATGTACACCATTAATTGCACTCAAAAGTCCTTTCAGGCCATGTCATGAAGGTATTTCCAGTTGAAGACTGTGATATGAAAATGAATTAAGATTAAGAAAAATATAACAATATATCAAATAATGTGAGTAGAAAGAACTGGATATCAGTCAGATGATTGCATTCACAATTAATAAATTTTGTGGGTTGAAATGTGAATTTTCATTCTTCATGTCTAGCCTTTTATCGGAAATCAAAACATTCAAGTAATGGTCCACTAATATTTTTATTTTTATTATTTACATTATAGTAAATAATAAAAATATTAGTGGACCATTACTAGAATGTTTTGATTTCCGATATGGGGAGGTTCCACAAAGTGAAGCCTGAATTAATTAGTTACATTCTAGCCTTTTACATAGGTACTCTTTAGTTCTGCTGTACCCTGTGCTACAGTATTGCTATTTGGTTGTTTGTTTACAAGGGCAGCTGCCCATAGTTTTATTAATTGAGTTGTTGACAAATGACAGATAATGTGCATATTCTATGATAATAATAATAATTTCTTTATACCTTACAGCCAAAGCCAATTACTAGGTATTTAATACATGGATGCACACACAAAATAAGCCCAGGGAGGTGTAAATATCCTACCCAGGCAGGATTCAAACCCGCGACCTTCAGTTTGGCAGGCGAGGACTTATCCGAGGACTTTATCCCGCCGCCACCGAGGCCAGCAAAATGATAAAAACATACCAAGAGCATGAGAAAAATATGAAAAACTAAATAAATTGTTCTCAGGTTTCCATCCGAGTGAGGATGGGAACTCCAGATCAATTTTTATATTTAATTCGCCAAAAAAGAACAGCCTTATTTAAAAAAAATATGTTCATAGAAAGTGACAAAAATGTGACTAAATTGGGACTCAAATGCATGCAGAAAATATGAGGGACAAATTTGATGGTACAGTTTGAGGATAATGTGTGCCCTGTCTCCTCATGCTGTATGCAGTATGTCCTCATACTCTGTGCTCACTGGGTCCTCACACTGTGTTCATTTTGTCTGCACAGTAATGCATGGTGTCTACACACTGTACGCATAGAGATGGGCTATTCTGAAAATTACCGTGGTATTTTACGTAATTTACCGCAGCTCCTGAAAGTTTCTGTAATATTTGGCAATATTCACCTCCGTCTAATATATTTTTCACATTGATATATTCCAATCATTATTTGCAGCTAGGTCCATATATATTGTACAACCTTAAATATAAATGAATGCACTTACAACTCTTTCATGGAATATTTTTACTTGTGGAATATTTGTGGGACTATCATTTTAATGGTCTGAATGAAAATTTCTCATGCCAAACAAAAGAATGCCAAACTGCCTGTGGGCTACCTACTGCATTTGTCATTAAATTTTCTTTATTTCTAATACATACATCAATGTCACAATAGTAATGTGGTTTAACCTGCTGTTAGCTATTAAAGCTGTTAACCCATTGCTATTGCTTTCCTGTTAAATCCTCAATTTTCTTTTAATTGCAGAAGATTAAAAATTGCCAAATTATTACCTTAATTTTCGATTATTACCGCAATTACGTACGTAAGATACCAATCACGCCATTCCCTTCTGAGGTGGGCACAGTCACAAAGTTTCACTCATAAATATATATTTGTACACCTAACTCTGCTTCAATATTTTCCTCCATACTGACCTATCCTTGCAAACCTCTTTTGCTTCATTTACCCCCATACATTGCTTCATACACGCCCTCCTGTTTTTAAGACTCCTAATATTCCTCCTCCTAAGAATTTCCTCAACCACATTCTACCACAACTTTCTTGGCCTACCTCTGCCTCTCGCACCATTCATTTCACTCCATAATTTACCACTATAATTTACCTCAAATGAACATGACAGTATTTTACCCATCTCTATGTAAGCAAGGTGTCCTCACAGTGTACCGTCACACTGTCTGGCACGCTTTCTACATGCTATAGAGTCCCAACATATGCTTTTGGCACTGTGTAGTCACAGTGTATGCATACTTTATGTACACTGTTCTGCTCAGTGTTGTCACCCTCTATGCATGGTGTCGGCACGCTTTTGTCACTTTGTTCAGTATGGTTTATTTTCACCAGGGATCACCAATATTTTTATAGACTCTCAAGACCCTTAATTAACTACACATATTTGACGATATTCCAGATCACAGAATATACATCTTTGCTTGAACTATGATCAATAATTAGATAATTTCTAGTGCCTTTTTTACAAACTAAAATGCAAATATTAGCTCATACAGTGGGCATTTTATCCATAACAATCAATGTATGTATGTATTGCACAATGACATCCTAAGAGGGACTAAGGACAAAAATATCAATGGGTAAGGTGGATTTTGAAAATAGGCAGCTAATGGAGAAAGAAGTGGACCAATAAATTGAGCCAAGCTTCAGATCGATGACTGCCGATGATGATCATGTGCTAAAAAACAAATCATCAATATTACTCATAAAAAGAATACCACTTCTTGTAAGGATATAACATTTTATATTTTAGGCAATTTACAGAATTGCAATTGGCATTGACATTGGCTTGTGATGAGATTTCATTAATTATATGCCCAACCAACTTGCAACACAACTGGTATCAACATAGGTATTTGTGTATCACACATAAGATAGTACATATGATATTATTGTAATAAACGATTTTATTTTACAACATCTATAAAGTGTGTAAAATTTTCAAAGTGCCACATAACATTTCAAGGTCTGAGGAACGTTCTAGGATTATTAAATATCTCTCAGCATATGTAGTTCACACACTCCACATGTTTTAACTCTATTGATTTTTTTGGAAAAGTAAAGGCAAACAATCGGAAGAGAATCGTATTAATATACTGATTGAGAGATGAGCATAAAAATTAATGAATTAAAGGGATAGTGATTTTTCTCTCACTCTTCTTTCTGATGGATTAAGAATCATCTTATAATGAAAACTGTGTCAAGAGGACTTAAGGAGCAACTGACTACATTTAAATATGCCAATTTGCAATGACAAATTGTTTACACCAAACACTAACTAACAAGCATTTTAAAGGAGTGCTTAGGCAATACTTTTACAGAAAACATTCATCATACATAGACTGTGAACTTTTTCAAGCAATCAAACCACACTATCGCCGCAATAACTTTGAATCTCTTTGATACATGCATGGCATTGGATTAAAATGATCTGGTTGTTGTACGACAACATTTGGTGAGTCATGAAAAGAAGGATATGTGTTCCAGCAAAGTATAATTGTAACATGAGATGTATTTTATGGATATTAATGATGAAACATTATCTGACTTAAAGAGGGAAAACGAAGCCAAAACAAAATTTTTCATTCACAATTAATTGGAAGGTCAGAAACTGCCTTGTAAGTATTGTAAGAATTAATTTCTGGCATTGTAAAATAAAGAAGTGCATTTAGTTTTTCACAAAAACTTATTGTCATCATTTACAAAATAAGTCGAGCATACTATATTCCATTACTTTTCACACTTTCCTCATTGTTGCATACATAAGTGAGAAAGTGATTGATGCACGGCAGTGACTGGAAATAGAGAAATGCATATTTAAATGTTTAATGATGAAGTGAATAAATAACAGTTAACAAAGTCATGAAAACTCAATGAACCTAACTAAAAGTTTACTTTAATGGGCAGACTTTCCTCTTTGAGGCTCAAAAGAAAAATACAGATACATATACATATGTACACACTATTTCTGCAAAAAATCCTACAAAATGCACCACTCTCAGAAGTATGGCAGGATACTTTCATCCACCCTATCCTAGGTGCTCCATATGATTAATTACAAAAAAAAAATCTTGATGATGAGACAAACTTGTGGCATTCGAGTCCTCATTCACTCTGGGAACGGTGACATGACGACAAGAGGATGGCAAATCGCAGCCTCCATATGGCGGAGAACAGAAAACTGAATGAGGAAGGTGCATGGAACAATCGTGCCTGAATAGAGGAAAGACACAAATAAATTCTCTCTGAAATGCCGGCCTTCTTGTGACTGGTCTCATACCAGGTGTGTTTCTGATAGTTTTTTGTTTTCATCACAACTGCTCTCAATTCCTTCACTGCTGCTCCCCATGGTGGTTGCATCTAGGTCGTGGCCATGAGTTTAGTCGCCATCCGATGCGTGTGGTTCATGAGGAGATACTCGGGTGGCACGACGAATGCCAGCGAGGGTGGAGTGGAGGAAGATGTGGACGAGGATGAAGAGGATGAGGAAGAGGAGGAGGAGGGGGAGGAGAAGGAAGTGGGGGCGGAGGGAGAGGATGAGGGAGCGTGTGGTGGGGGAAGGACGAAAGGGGAGTGTGGCAGGGGTGCCTCCAATGGCCTTCCGTCTGCCTTCACCCCTCCCATGGCCTGGACTCGATGAGCGTGGTGCTGCTGGTGCACACTGGTATGGTAGTATGGTGTGTGGTGATGATGGTGGTGGGAGTGGTTTGCCTGGATGGCCGCAGGGGATTTGTTGATGCCATTCGAGGAACCCATGCTCCTCATCTGGTGCTGCGAGCTGTGCAGTCCGTGGGGCAGGTGCTGCTGTTGCACCTCTGAGCGATGAGCTGACGAATCTTGCATACCTTAGGAGGGGATCATATGAAAACTTTGAAGTATACAAGTTATCTTGATTAAATTGAGTTCCATTCTATATCCAATCTTAAAGGGACAATGGAATGCATAGTAAAACCTCTTCTTCATGTGCATTTTTCTGGGAGAAAGTGTAGGTTGCACATAGTTCCAATTTTGGGAAACAATAACATATGTCCATTTAGTTTCAGAATTAATTCATTTTCCAAAATAAAGGTGAAAATGAGAATCTTCCGTGCAGGACCAACTTTTGAAAAGCAACTTTTTAAGCCACGCAATCATTAAGATTCTAAGGACTCAACAGATAGCTTTCAATAAAAATACAATCCTTTCTTAGAAATGCATATTTAGTGAATTTATGATTCCTAAATTTTCAACTCTATGATGCAATATGCCAGGAAGGTTATCATTTTCCATTCCGTAGAAGTGTATTATGTTGATGAGATGGGCTGTGATCTAGGGATGAACATTTTAAATGCAGGAAAATATTTTCCTGGAGGGGCAAGTCCATAACATTTCCTATGCATAGATAAATGCCAATTGTGTCCCCTGGTACACTTATCTACTCTGCTGAGCCAACAAACCTCATCCATTTCAAAGGTTGATGCTGTTGGTGACATTGGTTTTGTAGCACACACAATCTGGGTCAGCAGTTGCTTAGTATAAAATAAGTTAGTAACACCTATGATAATTATTTGCCAACATGGCAAAACTGCTGACTGTTATGAAAGGTGAGATTCATAAAACCATCAATTTTAATAAAGCTGCAGGGAAGACAACATTTGTCAACAATTTACATAAGTTAGACTTGCCCCAATACTCTGTGATCCCATCTAAGAACCTAAGTTGCTGATCCTCAGAAATCTTAGGTCATTTTAGCTTAAAGATAAAAAGATTGTATAATCTACAATATCCAAATCCAGAAGAGACTTAAATGTTTCAAAATGAGAAGTATTTTCTTAGGGGAATGAATTTTTCTCCTTGTATTTCCAATTACATTTAATGTGGATTAATTCGCATACTTGTCATAGAAATACACTGGACAAAACTTCCCCATTATTCAGCTTTTATAACAAAATCCAGAAATTAATACCTTAGGAGGGGATCATATGAGAACTTTGAAGTACATATACAAATTATCTAAGAATGACAAATTTTCAGACTCTAGAAGGCATGGAATTAAAGAATGAAAATATAGATTCTGATTGGCGCAACCCAAGTAAAAATATTTGATCTGCAACTTCTCTGAAAGACTAATATCTTATTTGAAAGTGGTCTGTAACTGGACTAAACTGGTCTGGATTTCAAAGGTGATTCGAAACCAGACCAGCAAAAAAACCACTTCCAGAACAGATATTATTCTTTCAGAGCAGTTTCAGACCAAATATTTTTACATGGTTACTTCTAAGCTGTAATTTTACAGACAGCAGAAAGAGTGGCAAAAAGAAAAGAAACAAAAAAAACCTGGTTTGATCAGGAATGCGATTACATGGTGGAAGAGCAGAATAAAGAAAAAAGACCTTGGACTAACAGTACCTAGCTGTGTTGAAGATAGGGGCGGTTACGAAAAGACAAATCATGAAATGGGCAAGATATAAGGGATGTAAAAATGAATGTACAGGACTAGGTAGTCTACTGCGCAAGACAGAAGGAGAAAACACAGCTAGCAATGCAAAGGTATTTAACAAAGAAATATTTGTTTTAAAGGATACACCCAAAACCCTAGTGGTTGAAGAAAAAGGAAGGGCGCTTATTAATCAAAAGTCGAAAAGCACTGGAAAGTTGGTGAGAGTATTTCTGTGAGTTACTTAATTTTGAATGAGTGGATATATCACCATAACCAAGATAGTAGGACTGACTACTGTAATGTGAAACCAAATGAAAGACCGCCCACTGAAGAAGAAGTGAAGAATGTAGTAAAATAGAAAAAAAATACAAAGCTCCTGGGAAAGATGAGATTACAGAAGAATATTAATGGTAAGACTATGGGAAAAAATAGTGAAACTATGGGAGTAGGATGAGATGCCATATGAATGGCAGGAAGCAATACTTAATCTCTTACATAAAAAGGGGATAAGAAGAATGTTGTCATTTCAGAGGCATTACTCTTTTTAATATCCTAATAAAGTCCTTTAAAAATAATCCTTAATCGCCTAGAACACTATTTAGGTGAGATAATATAAAACTACTGGGAAGATCAGGACAACAATAAATCAAATATTTACATTAAAAGAAACTGTATCCAAATACTGGGAGAGCAATGGGTTTTGGGGAATTTTTTAAAATTTGAAAACCTTTCTCAGAAAGAAAACTCGCCAAAGTGAATCTAGGCAGATAGTGGATGCCAAGGAAGAATGTTGCGCATAAGCAGTTGAGGGCAAAAGTGGAGAGGTTGCTGGACAGTGAGGTAAGAATGAAGTATGGTACCATGCTTGAGGATACTCTATCCTTGGAGCAGAGAGAATGGAACGAGTACAACAGAAACGAAAATGTGAATGATGCGTGGGAGAGTTTAAACGGAGTGATAGTAGAATGTGCTGAAAGTGTATGTGGAAAAGGAGTGGTATGAAGATTGAAAAGTGATGCTTGGTGGAATGAAGAAGTGAAAATTGCAGTAAGAGAAAAGAAAGGGGCGTACAAGAATATGATTGCTGCCAAATCTGAGGAAGAGCGTACTAAGGCATGTGAGATTTATAGAAAGAAAAAGAATGAATGCAAAATCGTTGTGAAAGAGAGCAAAGAAAGAATGCGTGCAGATGAAGCTAACAAAATGCAGAGTGATTTTGAAGGTAATAAAAAGCTGTTTTAGAAGTGGGTAAAAAGGGCTAAGATTGGTGAAGGCAGAGGAATGAATGTGGTAAGGAACAAAAGTGGAGAGATTGTGTGGGGTAAGAGCAATATCAGGGACTGCTGAAGGGAGGATTTTGAAGAATTATACAATAATGTTGTAGACACTGAGGATGAGCCTTGCAAAGTAGTATGTGAGATTGTGGTGATGGAAAAGGATATCAGTGAGATGGAGGTCATAATGGCTGTGAGAATATTGAAAAATGGGAAAGCTGTAGGCATAGATGGGATATCCAGTGAAATGTTGAAGTGTGGGTGTAAATTACTAATTTGTAGGCTGCGTGAACTATACAATTTATGCATACAGTTTCTGTAGTTCCAGTGGATTGGAAGAATGCAATCATCATTCCATTGCACAAGGGGAAGGGAGGAAAGACCAAATATAATAATTATCGGGCTATTAGTTTATTGAGCATTCCGGGAAGAGTGTTCAGTAAAATTTTATTTGAAAGAGTGAGGAATATTACTTCTGACAGAATATGGGGTGTGCAGTGTGGGTTTATTCTTGGGAGAGGATGCAGTGACCAGCATTTCACGCTTCAGCAAGTGATAGAAAAATGTATGGGTGTCCAAAAAAAGGGTATTGTGCTTTTGTTGATTTAAAGAAGGCATATGACAGGGAAAATAGAAAGAAGTTGTGGATCGCTTTGAAGAACTTTGAAGGAGTGAATGGGCAGTAATTGAATTTTATGATGGCAATGTATGATAATAGTAAGGCAAGTGTGAGAGTTAACAGGGCTCTGTGTGATTGCTTGTAATAAAACAGGGCGTAAAGCAAGGATGCATAATGTCACCATGGCTGTTTAAGGTATTTATGGATAAATGTGTTAGAGATGCATGTAGTGAAAATGACGGTGTTTTGATTGGAAATGTAACTTTGCGAGTTCTCCTATGTGCGGATGATGCTGTTTTGATCTCAGAGAGCCAACAGGGATTACAGAAGCTCACTAGATAAGTTTTGTGAATCAACAGAGAGAATGGAATCGATGGTAAATGCGTGAAAGACTTAATTAGTAGTTTTTGATAAGGATAATGGGGAGAATAGCTTTGTGATGAGGGCCTCACATTCTTGGGTTTACTTAGGGCATTGCTAATTTAGAATTGGGGCAGAGACTACCAGGGGTCAGGATTTCTGGATTTGAAAGCCTTATGCGAGTCATTTGTGACCAAAAAATTATTGCCAATATCCCATATTTCCCTCATCATATTCAGTGTTTACAACTTTATTGATTTGAATTAGGAAGAGTAAAGAAAAATGAGCCTGTGTACTTTGTGCTTCCGAGTTAGTAATATTACGGGAATGTTTTTCTTCAAATTTTTGGGCAGGTCACTGTCACCCATGAATATGGCCACAGCCTCTGATAAATGTCAACTTGTGAATGGCCCTGTTTGAAATTTTCGTGGCTGTGCCGTCAAAATATCGTCACTGTCGAGACTTAGAATCTCCGAGACTAAACTGAATAACCCTCCCTCCTCAGATGCTCATATCCCTGATGCCCTCCAGATTAACTGAATTCTTTAGAATTAGAAAACAATTGTGAGGACTGTAGGAAATGTACCTTTTAGGCCAACCTGCCAGCCCCTTTTAAAAAAATTTAAAATCCTTACTGTATCTTGTATTTATTTTTTCCACATTATAACTTTTGTTTAAAGGAATATTAGTAATTTTCGATTTAATGACTCGTCTCATCTCCATGATACAAGAAGAAAGAGAGATTTACACGTTGAGAGATCTCTCATTAACACCCACTCCAAGGGACCAAAGACAATGGCCATACAAATCTATATTAAGTTACCAAAAAGGATTTAAGATATCATTAGTGTTAATAGATTTAAATAAGAAACATATGAATACCTTACTGAGAAATGCCTTTACTCTATATCAAAGTATCTGAATGAATTGTGATTTATGTATTATAATCTTTGCATTTGACTTGTCCTATACATGCATTGTATGTCTCTGGATGAATAAAAATTATTATTATTATTATTGCTACTTATATAACATTCCCCTCCGAGTCCTCGGGAAGCATCGGGTTTCATTGTCGTCATAATGGCCAAGGACTCGAGAGGGGTTTGGCAGTTATCGCAGCCACGTCCGACGCCCATCGGATGTGAGGCTATGCTGCAGTTGGGTCGTGCGTGCGGAGTAAACGGAGGGCCCCAAGTAAGACGGCCTTCTGCATGCGAGCTGCAAGTGACTCTCCCTGTGCCACGCAAGACCAAATGCACTTGATGCTCTCCAACAGCGAGCCCTTAACTCCACCGAGCACACCTATGATGAGGACTACCAGTATAACAGTGTGTCCTGGGTACATTTGCCGAAGCTCAAAAAGCAGGTCTTGATATTTCGTCCGCTTCTCCGCCTCCTTTGCATCCATGTTCGTTTCAGCCGGGGCCGTAAACTCTATCATGAACATGGAGCGGGAGAGGTGGTCTAGGAGAACGATATCAGGCTTGGCCGCCTCCAACTGCCTGGTGGTAGAAAAGGAGTAATTCCACCAGATGGTGCATTTATCGTTCTCCACGACAGACTCAATATCTCCAGGGGTATACGGCAGCACAAGAGTATCGTCGATGCCAAAATAGTGTCGAAGATGGAAATATAACACCCGCAGGGCCGCATTGTGCCTAGCAATGTACGCTGACTTGGCGTAATAGGCCGGAGAGAAGGTGGCTCAAAGTCTCCGGCTGGGCTCGTCACGCCCTGCATCTCGTGTCGGCAACCTCCGCCTTGAATATAATGCGGCGGTACGCGAGTGTGTTTATGACACCATCTTGGCATGCGAGGACGAAACCCTCGGTCTCTGACTTTAGACCAGCGGAGCGGAGGAAGGCAACCGTCAGCTCCTTCGATAGCCCATGCTTCTCCATGTTTCGATAGAAAAATCCATGGATGCGCTTATCTGTAAGTGCCTTGAGCAAGGTTTTTTGCTCGGCCTTTTTAATTTCGAGCTTCAAGACGTCTGTCTTCAAAGAGAAGATGGACTTATCGTCGTCGCTACCGTCTGATGTCGGTTCTAAGTCCATACCGGTTTCCTCCGCTGCCCTCTTGGCCGCCTGGAAGAGAAACGCCCCGGCAGACTCCGGCACTTTCGTGTTCTCTTACGAGACTGAGAAGGGGGTCTCTGCTTTTGAGCACTCGGCATGCTATTCCAAGGATATTGTTATGGAGACACTCCAGGTTCAATAGACCTCTACCACCTACACTGCGAGGGAGATACAGTCTGGCGACGGAAGATTTCGGATGAAGACTTCGATAGATGGTCATAATCTTCCTCGTCCCCCTGTCGAGGTTCTGCAACTCTTTGACGTTCCATGTCATGCATTCGGAGGTGTACAGCAGTGTGGGAACCGCGAACATGTTCGTGGCAAGAACCTTGTTCTTGCCAGAGAGCTCAGAACTCCAGATTTTCCTGAGAGTCTGTACTTGGCGGTGACTCTCTCCTTCACTGCTGCAACCTCCTGCATTCGGCTTTGGGGGACGCCTAGATATTCGTAGCTGTCATCGCATAGCGTCATAGCGTTATTATATTATTATTATCCTTACCCGAAGTCTTACGCTCGTTGCTGGCGGCATCTTCCGACGCCGAGTCCCTTGGAGACGCCTTCCTCTCGTCTGGGCCCTCCGCCGCGTCCGCGTCCGCCCCCTTGCCGCTCCCTCCTCCTTTGGGGCCTTCGAGGGCCGCTCCTCCGGCCCCCAGGTCGGTGGCGCCCCCCCCTGCCGCTCCTCCCCCACCCCCGTTCCCTTTGGGCTTCCTCTTCCTCGTCTGGATCCCGTCCTTGCGCATGGCCAGCGGTCGGTTGACGCCGTGCAGCTTGAAGTAGAGGCCGCAAGCATTGCACACCGGCTCGCCCTCCGAGTTCCGCCGCCACAGCGTGGTGGTGCGAGTGCCGCAGTTGGTGCAGCACAGCCCCAGACGTCTGGTCGCAGTCTGCGGAGACGCGTGCGGAAAAAAGGTCGTCAAATGCGTATAATCAAGGAATACCTACTCGAGACGCATTAAGGCAGTTTGAGCGAAATATCATTTTGCCCAGAAATCAATGAATTTGGTCTCATTTTAAAGAAAAATATATCACCCTTCTATTGACATCAAAAGTTCAACCCCTTACCACATTACTTTCCGAGATATTTGTTTTAAAATACCAGCCCTTGTACATGGGAAATGGCACGTGTATGCACTCCAGAGAGATCTTCTATTATAAATGAGGCACTAAAAATACACTTAGATCTCGTCAAAAAATTAACAGTGTGTAGTTTGCATGTTTTCTCAGTTATTTTTAAACATTAATCATATTTTTACCGCAATTGGTTTTTGGGTAACAAAAAAAACCTTCCGTTTTGAAGGAGTTTCAAACACACCGCACGCAAAAAATGAGTCAAGTTAAAGACATATTTAGATATTTTCATTTGATTACTTACAATTTCTGTCATATAAAACTATATTATTGCATCATTAATAATGCAATATTTAATTAACGTGTCCCACACCTGGAGAAATTAAAACGTATAATTCAAATATGGTTTCTATTACGACCAGGGAACTATCTCGCTCGGACTACCTTAAAAGGTCTTCAAATCGGTCTCTGTGCAAAAATTATTATCGGGTTTGCAAGGTCTTCCCCCTGATATGCGCGGATGATCATCCCGCCAAGGCAGTTGGAGCGATTTTTGTCTTTGCACAGAGTTGCGTGAAACTTTGAATACTATTACTAATTAGTAGCATCCATAGAAAAAAGAAAGAAAATGCATCATACTCGTTTGGCTTCTTGGAAATTTAGTACTATTTTAACACGCAATCTAATGGGATATGACCTATATGTCGCAATATTTCCAAGGTATAAGTATTGATTTAATCCACATTGCTAAATGATATATTTCTGATTAATATAATCGTTTTAACAAATATAAAAGTTTCAAGTCGAGTCATACAGTCGAAAAAAAGAAGAATTTTCAATGTACCTTCATCTATCGAATTCCCCACCGAAAACTCTAGTTATAATATACTTTTATTAAGGAAAAAAAATAAAAAAATAAAAAAATAATTTAAGTAGCGTTACTATTCCTGCCTGCATGGACTGTCCAAATGCGTAATCATTTGCACTGAAATGATATTCGGTCCAAGAATTTTTTTTCGACTTACTAGAAAAATCAATTAAACGTGCATGCAGTGACCCGTGACTGGAATCCCAGCCTCCTCAAAGTAATGGTGATTTTATTTACCCTGGAACTCCACAATAGGAACCTGGTAGCGGTTTTGTGAAGCCTTTGAATGTTTAGCGCATAACGGAGGATCACTAATTCGCGAGCCGAAAATAACACATTCATGATCTTTAAGCCAATTGTGATTAATGGCGATTTACATGGTAGACACTCATAGAATACTTATCGTTGCAATACGAAACCAAAGATAATTGGTTCCAATGTGCGCACTTAATCCGTCGTAGGTCTCGACTTGGCTGCAATACCTCGCATTCACAACTCTTCACACGCTGACTAGTGCGTCTTAATTCACCGGCATGAATAGCAGTTCATTCATTAAATTATAAAACGTCAAAATAGTAAGATATGGCCAGAGGATATAAAATAACTTCTTCGGCATATTAAAGAATTTAAAATAAAATAACTCCATCATACTTTGTAGGTGATAAAAATTAAGCCTTTAAATAAATGAAATGGGACGGAATGTCGTAAAAAGAAAATAACACTGTGGTAGTGAAATGTCGACTTAAAATTCTCCGACTTAAATATTGCTTGTAAAACATAGGATTACAGATTGGCACTGTACGGACGACTAAAGCGTAGGAATCATTGTAAGGACAGAAAAATGAGAGGAAAAGATATAACTTGACTTTTTTTACAATAATAAATAGACTAAAATTCAGCAAAAAGTTCACTCAGAATATATCAGCCTTGGCTGTGGATTCAAAGTAGTAAAGTCAATAACCTTAGTGATAACAGTGGGCCCGCTTGGTAGGAATGAAAGCGTGTCTATAGCGTCAGGATATCGTACAAGTCTCTTTGACGGCTTTATCAGCGGGCGGTTCATGCCGTTCATCTTGTGGTAGAGTCCGCAGGCGTTGCACAGGTAGTGTCCGGTGCCGTCGCGGCGCCAAAGGGGCGTCGATATGGCGCCACAGTTGACGCACTCCCGGCCCTCGGAGAACGGGTAATCGGCCATCTGCGTCTCTGTCGGGAAGAAAAAGAGACGTGCATTTATTTAGCGCGCATTGCATTTTTACTCTACATACTAAACAGGTTTAAAAAAGGAGAGAGGAATAACACAGAGAACCACAGAGGCATAAGTCTCCTAAATACTGTATACAAAATACATAATAAACTAATTAATCCTAGGCCTCAAGCTATCTCCGATTATATTTTATTAGAAGAACAAGCTGACTTCAGGGAAGGAAGATCTTGTATTGACGATGTTTTTACATTAAAACAAATTATACAAAAACGAAGAGAATTTAACCTTGAGACGCATCTAGCATTCGTAGACTATGAAAAAGCATTTGATCGTGTTAACAGAGATATGTTGTGGTCAATTATGGAGAGAAGAGGATTTCCTAAACATTTAATAAAAGCAATGTGAAGCCGGAATAGGCTGGAGGCCTAACCCTGGAAGGAAGAAGAAGAAGACTAAACAGGTGTCCCGAGCTGGTTTGGGAGGCTGGAGTATTGGCTTGCCATTCCAGCTACGGTGGAGGTTTTTCAGAGAAATACAATTTCCTACTTGTTTTATTTTTAAATTCTACGGGTTTAAGGTAGGTCTTGTGGAAAGTCAGAGAGACACTGTCAGGGACCTATCTACGTTTAGTGTTTCTTTTTTCGCCTCTGCATAAGACCTACCCTTCTTCGTCCCGTCCATGAAACCTATTCTCTTTCTTCCCCTAACCCGCTTGCCCAACATCCTTCCCTCTATCACACTCTTCAGCAACCCATCACCCTTTATTATATCCTTCAGCCATCTACCCTGCCTATCCCGGACTTCTTTCATAAGTTTCCTTTCCTCGCCCACCATACTAAGCACTTCCTCTATCGTCCTCCGTTCCGTCTACCGCTCCTTATCCACTGCCACATCTCACACATCCGCAGCCTACTCGCGTCCTTCTTGCTCAGGGGGCACGTTTCTGCCCCATACACCTCCTATCAAGCTCTTCGCTAGTCTCTACTTTACATCTCTACCAAAGGTCCCGTCATCAGCTACATTCTGTTACTGAACGCTACCTTAGCTAACGCTATTCTTCTCCCTATCTCTTGGCTATTATGCCAATTTTATTCTAGCGTACTTACCAAGTAGTTAAAATGCTCTACTTGCTCCAGTCTTTTTATGATAAGTATTGAATATATTTTACTTTACTTTTTTAACTCCTACTTTTATGATAAGTATAATCTTTATACACCAGGGTTGAAATTTGCTATGAAAAAAATCATTTGACTTGCCCGGGATTCGAACCCGGATCTCCCAAATGCCGGTCAGGTGTGTTAGCCAGTTACAACACCAAGCCATCTTCCTTCATAGCGATTTCGAGGGGGGTTTTTAGTGAACAAGATGTTCAGGCTGTTTGTTAAATGCAATGATTGGAAATAATCATTATAGCTTTTTGCGTGACAAAATTGCAACATGTAGGTTATAGATGAACCATATAACATTCAAGGTTTGTATAAAAACAAACAAAGAAGTTACTCATCATTTTTCCCTATTTCGTTAAAGCCCAGATCTTACAAATCAGATTATGACAATGCATGGAAGAATGGTGCGTGGATTTCTGTTGTTCATTTTAATCAAAATCTCGTCTTGTATACGATTCATCCATTAACCCATGCCAAAATCGGGGATTTTTTTCCCATGCATCGTAACTGGCCGAGTGGAGATTATGTGGAGAGCACTTCAAGGGCAGTTCCTTATCCGTCGGATGGCCCTTGACCTCTAGCTGCCTCGCTTTGCTAATACGACGCCGAGTTTCTCTCCAGCCTTCCTCCAGTCCCAATATTCCATTATGAATCTAACCACCAAGAAAGGAATAAATGACGTTAGCAGTCCGTCGCCCACCAAAAAACAACCCAACCATTCAACGAATTTATGCTCCGATTCTAAAATTTAGACTCCGATGATCTTCACTCTGAGGTGGATATGTTGTGATCCGGATGGAGAGTTTGAGTTCCTAATGGTCCACATTGGGAGTTCTTGGGAAGAGAGAGAGAGTGCGTTTTTCTATCTCCCCTGTTTTCGGAAGTTTCGTCTCCCTTGTTTTGCAGATGTACGGGTCACCTCTAAAGTAACGTCATTCCCCCCCTCCATAGAGTCATCCCCCCTCCCGGATTTCGTCATTTCTAAGAACATAAGGAAGCCTTCTGCTTGCCTTATAGAAATTGTTATTGAAGTATACGAAACTTCCTCAACATGCCTTCAACCAAAAGTTGGGTATATAAACGGACGCTCGCAAGCATAAGGGAGTGCAGTTGGAAGTCACTCGGAGTTCAGCTCGAGTTCGAGTTCAGTTCGACTTCATTTCCACCCTGGTCGACTCCTACGGTAACGTTTTTTTACTGGCGCCTAGTTTTTAGCGTCCCTTTTTTGTTTAGTCATTAGCTTCTCGTGTAGGCCGCGGAGTAGCGGTAGTGTCGACGAGAGTATAAATTCGGTGGTCCCTATAAAAGCAGGGCATTTTTCTTTGGTTTCGAAGTTTCGGTTGTGGGTTGAGAGACTGCTATTAGGGAGCCGTGGAGGTCACAGTACCACATTAGGTTGTTTTTAGGCAATTTCCTTTTCTTTTACTCCCCTACCATCATCCTTCCTCTTACCTCACCCTTCCTTCTCATAGTTCCCGATGATGAGACGTGACTCACGGCACTTTTTATGAGAGTAGGTCACTGAAGGAATTACGATTAGGATTTACCTTTCCCTCCTCCCTTGTTCTTCTCTCCGAGTACAGGCGGGTCTTCCCTATACCCCACTTTACATTTACTGGCGCCCATATTCATAAAGTCGATTAGTTGGAAGTGTCACATCGTCGACCCCGCCCGGAGCTAGTCGGGAGAGGCGGGCGTCGAGGGGCCCGTTACACTACGCTTGCAAGTCTCTGTTTGGTAAGAATGTAATTATTGTATTCTTCTCTCGACCTCTTGCTTTCTAAATCCAATTCAAAATATCAAGTATAGGTCAGTGTTAGTGATTCAAACAATCATCCTTCGCCAACGTTTCGGAATTTAATGAATTCCATTGTCAGGGCTTAGAATTTCTATATAAGGGTACTGAATCATTAACAATACATATTGAAGTAAAACCTGCCATGGTCATAACAATTTGGATAAAAATAATAATAAAAGTTAAGGAACATCATCCTGATGTGCTTTGTCTAAAATCTAATAAAGAGACCTCTATATGTATTGTTAATGATTCTGTACCCTTATATAGAAATTCTAAGCCCTGATGATGGAATTCATCAAATTCCGAAACGTTGGCAAAAGATGATTGTGTGAATCACTAACACTGGCCTATACTTGATATTTTGAATCGAATTTAATTATTCTCTAGTCCACCTCTCTCTCTCTCTCTCTAAGAGCTCCCGACACTCCCCTACCCGCGGTACGATTGTGTATTTGACTCAATAAATCCACCCGTTGTAATCTATTGGCTTCCCAGAGTGTTCTTATTTCTCATTCATCTCGACGTCAAGGGCAATAATCCTAATCCACCTTGTCGCGTATACCTAGTTTCACTCGGAGGAGGGAAACCTTGTGCGCGTCACAATAGATAGATTGTCACCTTATTTCGATATTTCAAGCGTCTCAGGGTAGATTGGAGTTTCCTTCTGGGGTATGAGTTACATAAGAATGCCAAATTTCAGCAGAATAAAATGATGTCCTACCCTTCCTACCTGCGCTTGATTATACTTATTTTTATTAATTATCCTGGGTTGGATGAGACGGAACCGTCCCCTCTTCCCCCAACCCAGTACATACACAACACCTGAGCAGATAATATTCTACCCATGCGGGACTCGAACCCGCGACCCTCGGGTTAGCAGGCGAGGACTTTACCCCGCCGCCACCGGGGCCGACGTTGATTATTGGAAACTTGCCAAAAAATCAAATGGGATCCGAAAATGTACTCTCATTCAACTGGCACTTGGTCGATCTCGCCGGATCGGAAGTGTGACGCTAAACACTAACGCCTACATTGCTGTAAATATACATTTTCTGCGCACAAATGTCTGTCGCCTCGAAGAATCACAAATATTTCACGATTCAAAAGTTTCAACACTCAAAGAATACAGTATATTTTCATATTCCCCAGTAAAAATGTACCGAAGGGTTCATTTGTGAGTAAAAGCGTTATATTTCTTCGAAAACGTTTAATGCTTCGGTGGAAATAGCAAATTAAAAAATATTGCATCGTATGCATTTTATGGAACTTTTGTACAATTCAACAGTTTACATCACCACTGATGAGTTGCAATAACTATGTCACATTTACCTTCAGACTAATCCGAGTAAAACGTCTTCCGATACGTTGATTACGGATTTTTTCCGAGCGCTCACAACCTAAACCTGTCACTCCATTGAATACATTTTGACACTAATATAAGTAATTAGTCATTGGAAGGAATGGTTATTTTAAACGTTAATGACAGCATTGAAAATATTTACATCTGTTCGAAAATTAACGTAAAATACCATCTGCCGAAACTCCTGAAGCATTTCATTCGAGGATTATAAAGTTGATCGACAAATTAATTATCTTTAGCCATGTAAACGGATCGGTTTTCGTTGGAAAGAGGTGTAAATTTAAGAGGTTCTTTCATAGGAGTGTTCTCTGTAATAACGAAATAACTGCCTCTTGTCGTCGTTTCAAAGCAACTGAGATATCACGCAAAGGAATTTGTTTGCATAATCTATTGCGCTTGATGCTGCTAGAGGGAAAGTTTTCCCCAACCCTAGAAACGAACTACATCTACATCTACATACTACCCCGCGAGCCGCCGCATGGGCGCGTGGCATGGGGTGGTAGGTCAACAGCCGTGTAAAGTTGTAAAATTTTTGGAGGTGAAATGGTGACATGTACTATGGGAGTGTATTTGGAGGAGCTCAGTATTTAATGTTCCCTAGTGGTACCTTATTGTGCGCGAAAGGAACGAGTTTTTGTATGTACCTATCTGTTCGGCAGTGTATCTCTCTTATTTTATCGCAACTGTCAGACCAAGAAATGTAGTGAGGCGTCATGATAATATTCTCTGTGTCGCTCTGAAACACACCAGGTCTGAACATCTCAAGCAGCCTAAGCCTAGCGTGCAGCCTCCGATTCTCTAGGGGCTCCGACCTCAATCCCTCCAACAGTTGTGTAACACTATATGTTCGTTCGTAGCAGTTTTTAGCGAAGCGCGCGGCTTTCCTCTGTATTTTGTTAATTTTTTTGGATAAATCTTTATGACCAGGGTCCCAAATGCTCGCGGCGTATTCGAGGTGTGTCCTAACCAGAGCGAAGTAGCATCTCTCTTTTACTTTTTCATTCGAGGACCTTCCTATTATACGCTTAACAAGACCTAGTTTCTTTTATTCTACGCCACATATGCAACTACGGACACAAGCATCACCTAAGAAATGACAGACCACTGCGCTCCCCAAGATACCCCGCTATAGGATTCCAGGGTTCCAGGAGTAGTGTTTCATTCAATTTGGCACTCTCGATGGGTAATTATGCTTCTCTAATCCGCCGCCAATCACGGATACTGTTTCAGTAAAGCAATGGATATTGAGGGAGGGATATCGATTTCGAGGTGGTTTTGCACCACAAATATGCATATTAAGCTTGGCATTTAATGCGCATGGCTCTGCGACAATTTTAAGTACTGCCACTGCAGAGGAACATCATATGCACTGCGGTGGCTGCATGGAACTGATAAACTCATTACAGCAAGTCATTCACGCAATTATCAGTTTAATACGGACGAAAATACACCCTGTCAACTACTACGACGTTTATCAGGCGATTAAATGCCAAATATTATCATTATAAATAGCGTAGTGAATAATATCCTGCTATTATCTTTTAATTCCATTCAATAACATATTAAGTCATACATCATCTAGTTATGATACTTAGGTGGGGCTCAAGAAACATAATTTTCTAAAATGTATTCTGCCTGGACTAATTAGGGTTTCACTTTCGGGATTTGGGTAGAATATTTTCGAAGTTCAATTTCCCAAAAAAGCCCGTAATCCTTTTCTTATTATTTTATTTTTGGTATTATTGGTAATTTCATGTTTCACGAAATTTTCCTCTAAGACAAAACTTATTAAGCCTCTACTCACTAAAATGGATTGAGAACGATTCCACTCTCGTCATTAGAAGTAGAAAGGGCACAAGCCTTGGCAATCGAAGGAATTTCTCCTGACTAGAATGAGATTGGGTCATCATGCCTCGACAATCTTTGTTTTTTTTAATCGGCTGTAAAAATTCAGAGCAAAAATGTTTTGGGTACATTTATTGATTTTTATTCATTTACAGGTGAATTTTAGTTTTTATTTTTAATTTCCTTACAACTAAAAGATATTCTATTGTCGTATTCGTGACGTTTGTAAACAAAGTTGAAGATTAAATTTCAACATTTTCGACGGAATACAAGAGTATTTGAAATGGATATTTTCACGAACCTATTATGGAGTTCGTTCATGATGGAGATTGCAGTAGGTACTTAAAATATTAAAATGTTATGGAAATAAGTAATAATACATCTATTATGTCACTTGGCATTTATTTTATATGATAATTTACTATATTTGATATACTTAAAATAATTAATGCTACCCTGGGTAATTCCAGGACCTTCTGAAGAGAAATATTTTATCCGGGAAGTCAGGGATAAGCAATGGCTGGGAAATGAGAGACCTTAAAGTCAAACTCATCTACATCCACATTGTACCCCGCGAGCCGCCGCTTGCGTGTGTGGCAGGAGGTGTTAGGTCACCAGCCGTGTAAAGGTGTACGTTTTTTGGAGATGAAATGGTGACAAGTATTATAGGAGTGTATTTAGTGGAGCTCAATTTTTATTGTGGTCGCTTATTGTTCGCGGAAAGAACGAGTTTTTGTACGTATATTTTCGACAGAGTATCTCTCTTATTTTATCGCATCTGTCAGACCTACAGATGTAGTGAGGAGTCATGATAATATTCTCTGTGTCGCTCTGAAAAATATCAGTTCTGAATTTATCAACCAAACTAAGCCTAGCGTGTAGCTCCCGAGTCTCTAGGGGCTCCCACCTTAATCCCTCTAAAAGTTGTGAGACACTATATGTACACTCGTAGCAGTTTTTAACGAAACGCGCTGATTTCCTCTGTATTTCATTATTTTTTTGGTTAAATCTCTTTCACCAGTGCTCGCGTAGTATTCAAGGTGTGGCCTATCCAGAGCTTCTTACGTAAGTAGTTCAAATGAATATTTTTCCGCAGTTCAAGCGGCCCCAATGCTGTCGCGAGTGCATCTCGACTCGTTGCGGTGTTCAGGAAACGCTCTATCGGGATTGATTCTTAATTTAAACTCCGCACAGGGTCGACCGATAAGAAACGGCGCTGGTTAGTGCTGAAGCCTTTCGTTTGAGAGGCGGATGCCATGCACAAAGGAGAGGGGGAATGAAAGAATGAAAGAGCGTCCGTGGATCTTGATAGCGAGCCAAAGGATTTAAGACGCCACTCAAAGAAGGGAGGACGGCCAGGGGTGGGAGGTGGATTGGCGGGTCAGGGCCTATCCATTAAGCGCCGCCTCATCCATCGCCTCCTTTGAAATGACTCCGCAATTGCTTTTCCCAGGCACCACTCCGCGAGGGTTGAGCCGATTCCCCTTCCCCCCCCCCCCGATAGTAAAATTAATGAACAACCAATCACCCTCACTTCCCATTTCACCCCCATCCCTCTCTCCGTCTCACCCCCGATGGCCACCGACCTAGAAAGGCGGGTTTTTGGTAGTATCAGCGAGATATAATTTCGCGTAGATTTCAAAGACTTTGGTCTAATTTTAAAGAAAGTCTACTATTCGACTTTATTTATTTATTATGTATTCTACCGGTAAAGGTAGGTCTTGTTGAATGTCAGAGAATCTTCTCCTGGTATTTTACACATTCAGGGACCTATTTCCATCTAGTATATCCTTTTTCGCCTCTGCATAAGATCTGCCCTTCATCATCCCGTCCATGAAACCTATTCTCTTTCTTCCCCTTCCCCGCTTGCCCAGCATTCTTCCCTCTATCACACTCTTCAGCAACCCATCACCCTTTATTACATCCTTCAGCTATCTACCCTGCCTTTCCCGGATGTCATTCAAAAGATTCCTTTCCTCGCCCACCATCACAAGTAATTCCTCGTTAGTCTTCCTTTCCGTCCAACTAACCTTCTCCATCCTTCTCCTCACCCACATCTCAAATGCCTGCAGCCTATTCTCGTATTTATTTATAAATTGTCTTGGTAGTAACGTGTAGATTCCAAACCAAACCAAACATACTAATTCAATTTCGTCTAAATTTCGAACATCGGGCCGAAAATGTTTTCACATCATGCTTCAGCTTATGAAGAAAACATTAAATTTCATTTCCAGTATCATTTCCATTACGGACTGTATGGCGAGTTACAACGTAACTTCCGTCGCATTTAAGGTAGTTTGAGTGAAATATCATTTTACTTAGAAATCAATGAATTTGGTCTCATTTTAAAGAAAAATATTTCGCCCTTCTAATGACACCAAAAATTCAACCCCTAACCGCATTACTTTCGGAGTTATTTGCAAAAAAAATACCAGCCCTTTTACATGGGCAATGATACGTCTATGCACTCCAGAAAGACATTATTTACAAAATGAGGCATTTCTAACACTTAGATGTCGCAAAAACACTAATAGTATGTAGTTTGTATGTTTTCTCAACTATTTTTGAAAATTAATCATCTTGTTACCACAGTAGGTTCTTGGGTATCACAAAAAACCTTCCATATTGAAGGAGTTTCAAACGCACCACGTGAAATAAAAGAGTCAAGCTAAAGACTTATTTAGATATTTTCATTTAATTACTCACAATTTATGTCATATAAAACTAAATTATTGCACCATTAATAATGCAATATTTAAATAATGTGTCCTACAGCTGGTGAAATTAAAACGTATAATTCGAATATGGTCTCTATTATGACTAGGGAACTATCTCGCTTGGACTACCTTAAGTGAAACGTAGTCCTAGCACTTTTTTCGATATTAAAAAAATATTAAAAATGTGCACATAATGATTCACGACTCACTCCAGCCACTTTTGAAATTAAGGGGAAGGAGGTAAGTATAATGTGCATCGTTATTATCTGTTCGCACTTCAATGCTTATTGATTTGTAGAAATGCATGATTGTGTATTTTATCTTTATTATTTAGAGGATAAAGTGTACTGAGTAAATCAATTGAGAATTGAGTGCTACTCATTTCATGTTACAACATATGATAGTCTCCACATCGGTCTTAAAGCTAAAAGTTTGTCTTTCGGAAGCCAATCAGTTCAAATCAAAGGCAAAACTATTGTGATACTGTAATTTTAGGCTTCTGACAATTTCTCTGAATCGCCGTCCTAATTTAAGTTCCTTTCTCATGTCAAGTAACCTTAAAAGCAATAGTTTCCGGGCTAAATTTATCATAGAGCTGTGCGAATGCTTCGAACTCGAATCGAATCGACTCGAATCAGGCCTAATTCAATTCGGTTTGCCTGCGAATCGGTATGCTTCGAAAGCGAATGATTCGCAATGTTGGAATCTGATAGATTCGTCTTCGAATCGTTAAATGCATTCAAACATAGCACTCATCCCCGAAGTGCGCGCCGTCCGTTTAGAAGATGTTTTTTCTCACGCGAAACGAAAATTTAAACGACCACACGTTATTCTGTGCTATTCTTTGTGCCACTATAGGCATGTATAAGCTAATATAAGGCCCTGAAACATAGTGAAAATCAATAGTACTTTAACTCTGCATAAACCTTTGCATTTTATTTAGAATTCGAATTCGATTCGCAAGCGATTTTTAAGGGTGATTTGATTCGCTAACGAATATTTAAAAAATATTCGTTTCGATTCGATTCGAAATTTATGTGGGAGATTCGATTCGGTTCGATTCGAAATGAAAATCCCTGATTCGCACAGCACTACTTCATGGGTATCAAAAAGAGAGCTATCGTTTAGTATGTTATCAAATACCCATAATACCATTCCCTTAAGGGATAGGCAACATCATAGGATTAAGTTATTGCCGTTTGCTCTGGAAAACTGCCTCGAGTTGAATAATATTCTCAGTGATTCCCTATCCTTACAAACCACTATCACTTCCCTTACACACATACATTGCTTCATACAGGATTTCCTAATCTCAAGACTCCCAATATTCCTCCAATTTAGAGTCTCTTCTTGACCACATTCACCCATGACTTCCTCGGTCCAACTCTTCTTCTCACACTCTGCAATCATACATCTGTTTCGTTCTTCCACTTTCATTCGTTCTTTCGACTTGGCCAAACCAACGAGCACTCTCCTCTCATATAATCTTTTCGACAGCTTATTCCATCAACCGATGCCCCATCCCCTCGGTTAGAACCCACTCCGATCTGGGAGTAATTTTCGATTGCAAGTTCACATTTTTTGACCACATAAGAAAAATATCCCGAAAGGCAATGGCTGTAGTTGGCCTCCTTTATCGGCTTACGGATGCTAGCGACCCTATTGCCTTGCGAACTGTTCTCTTCGGCTGTATTATCCATATCCTAGAATACTGTTCCCCCATCTGGTCAACCGCCTACCCCTCTACTATTGAAACTCCTCAACCACCCCATCAATTTATTCCTAGCTGTTCTTCGTTACCGTAACCCTCCCCTCAGGAATTTAACCCGTGAAGAAGTTTTATTCACCCTTGGCATTCGCGACCTACGTCAACGCCGCTTGATCGCAGACATGAAATTATTGTACAATGTGTTTAGTGGTTCTTTTTGGAATAATGACCTTCTTTAATTTTTCTCAATCCGAGTGCCTCCTCGTTTCACCCGTAGCACCAACCTCGTACACGTGCCGAAATTCCGTCTCTCTGAATCCCAACGCTCTCTTTTCTACAGGCCACTACCCTCCGTACCTATTCAATTCCCCCCTTGCACCGAAACATCCCTCCCTCGAGCTTTTCTCTTCACCTCCCAGCTCTAACTCCATTGCTTTGTAAATACACTTTGTTCCCTAAGAACCTTATCTGTTAATAATTGTGTGACTTGTTTTTATTGATTCTGTAAATATTTAATATTTATTTATTACATCAATCAATGTAAAAGGCCATTGTGTTGTTTTTGGGGTCATAATGAATAAATAAATAAATATGTCCATTACTGGAGCATCTCACCCACATTCTCTCATCACCCACTCATTTCTGACACCACCCGTTCCTCCTAAAAAGGTGAGTTCACTGCTTGTTCGGGAAAGATTGTGGTGCTTGGCACCCGGCTGGAGCCAGAGTACGATAAGTCGACGCTCGCCGTACGCCAACCTCTGTCTTGTCGTGGCGCAGGATCTCGAGGCCAGAAGGAATAACGGTGCTCCATCGCCCCCTCACCCCCTACTAAGGCCGTTTTCGAACTTGGCAAACGCCTAGTTAACTTGATATCAAGTTAACTTGATCCCAAGACCGACCGGGTAGAATCTTGACTTGACACTTTCGTAGCCCTTTTACGGTGGAAGAGACACCATGCGGCCTTCATTTCGTAAAACATACGAAAAGCGCTATCCGTGTCCATAATTATTGTGGGTGATGGAAGTGGATTACTTCTTTAAAATGCTTCCCAATCTTATACGGCAAAGTAACAGAGAATATTATTTCTTAAATCTTATTGCTTATGAATAAAATAATTCTCATATGCCATAATATGGTGATTAACTAATATGCTTCGATTACTTGGGGCTGCGAAAGTGGACGACATATCGCTCACTGTATTTCACCGCAATCAACGTCTTTGTGCAAAAAAAGACAATATTTTTTGCCTGTATGAAAAAACACGTAACAATATATTAATGCATTACACTCCGAACTAACTACCTATGATCTCTGACTGTTGACTGATAAATACGCGCGTTGTAACTAACATAATTAAGCTGAAAACAAATTACATTTACTCTAAAGGTTTATTGTCCCACTTCTTTGATGAATGCTGTGAAAACCTCTCCAATGTTAACGTTATTAACAATTATTATGTTCGTTAGCTAACAATAATGCTGCCAATGAAATTATGGCTACCTTAGAGTACTTTCCATCGGACCATAATTCTTTCATATAATTTCTTTCATCATTATTTCATTTCTTTTCCTTCCACAGTAAGGAAGATAGATTTTGTAGGTTCAATGAAGTAAACAAGGACGGTACATTTACAATGTATGGAATTATTCACACAACTATTAGGTCTTACTACAACACACATAAACAACTATCTTTTATCAGTATATTCACATTTGAAAAGCCTTTAAATATAACGAATTCATCAATTTTTCCGCAAAAAAAATAATAAATATCACACAATTATACGTAGTAATGATAAAATAGTATCCATTTGAAAGTTTCTTCACTTCTATCTTCCGTACAAGCCCATATTATCACACCCCGAGTTTGAACTTAAAACCTAGCAAGCATAGCAAGTCTCCTTTTTCGTTGACTTGGTATCTTTCCTCGATAGCTAGTGAACAAGCGCTTGGTGATGACTTGTCCATGACGTCATAGCTTTCGATGCGTACTAGGTTTCAAGGCAAGATGCTAGATTTGCCAAGTTCGAAAACGGCCTAATAGACTGGCTCGACTAGTACAGCAGCAGATGGGACCGCCTTATAGTGGCTTATAAGAGGCTCTGGCTTCTGGATTTAAGGCGTGCTGAGAGACACTCCCCGAATGAATTTGTCTGATCACTCTTTGAGTCAACGAATTTCAGGTTTAAGCAAGCCTGTCCGGCCGCTGTTAATTGCGGTCGGGTGCCGGCAGAATTTTCTGTTGGCTATTCCTACTCCCTCACTAGGGTTAAGGTAGTCCGAGCAAGATAGTTCCCTAGTCATAATAGAGACCATCATTGAATTGTACGTTTTAATTTCACAAGCTTTAGGACACATCAATTAAATATCGCATTATAATTGGTGCAATAATATAGTTTTATATGACAGAAATTGTTAGTAATTAAATGAACATATCTAAATAAGTGTTTAACTTGACTCTTTTTTTTCGCGCGGTGCGTTTGAAACTCTTTCAAAACGGTTTTTTGTGATACCCAAGAATCTACTGTGGTGACAGTATGATTAAGTTTCCCATATAGTTGAGAAAACATACAAACTACACACTGCTAGTTTTTTACGACATCTAAGTGTTAAAAATATCTCATTTTGTAAATAATGTCTTTCTGGAGTGCATACACGTACGTGTAAAAGTCCCATGTAAAAAGGACTGGTATATTTTGGCAAATATCTCCAAAAATAATGCGGTGAGGGGCTGAATTTTTGTTGTCATTGGATAGGTGAGATATTTGTCTTTAAAATGAGACCAAATTCATTGATTTCTAAGTAAAATGATTTTTTGCTCAAACTACCTTAAACGAGTTGAGTTCGTTCACAAGTACGGCATTGCTGCCTTCCCTGCCGCGCTAGACGGCCATTTTCTTCTTCTCATGCCTATCTATTCCACTTTTCCCGTAAATGCTTCTCAGGTAGCGCATTTCCACTGTATTTAGCCTTCTCTTAAGCTCATACTGATATTCCTGCCCAGGTTTCGCAATCATAAATAAACCGAAACTGACGATAAAAACATAGGAATTTTGATTCCCACGCATGCATTTATGTCAACCAGGTGACCTGGGAGGTCACCTGGTTGACATAACACATATACATAAGACAACACATCGACCAGGTGACCTGGGAGGTCACCTGGTCGATGTGTTGCCTTAGGTTCAAATCCCGAGGAGTCGGAATTCCTCTGGTTTCATGGAACTGATGTACCTCGCAAAATGAATTTGTTGTCTAAATATTTGACTGCCATTACCCCCCACTATGGCTTCGACAATCATTGACATGATCAAGAAAGGACAACGCCTTCATCATGACAATAATTGTCGACACTGTGGTGGAAATTAAAATGTACGGAGTAGAGAAAGTACAAATTAATCTAGTGACAAGAAACACTTCCTCGTTTATCTTTCTTTCCACCCGGTTTACCCTTCCACCCTTCTCCACTCCCACTTCTCAAAAACCAGTCAGTCAAATCAGTCTCCTCTTTCTGCATGAACAAAGTTTTCAGCCAACATGTTCCCATAGTTATATCCTCTAATCAGAGTGCCTGTCATCAGTCTCTTTTTTCGTGAATGCTTTCTGATTTGCACGATTCTTGGTCCCGCACAAGACATTATGCTAGCCGGTATTTAAGGCCGATGAAGGAATCCAGCGTGATTTGAACCGTCCTGGAAGGTGGAATGGAATATAGTACCTGTTCCAAAACCTAACAATGAAGCTTTTAGAAGGTCTTACTTGCATTGTGCAACTACAATGTTTAATCGCCTACCATTCCACGTTGCCTCTGCAAAGCATGTTAAATTGTTTCTTTTAGACTCGAAAACATGGTTATTTTCTATAGACAATATTGAAAAATATTTCAAAATATCGAACTACAAAGTGAAATGAACAATGTATAATTTGTAAATTTGTTTGTATGTTAATACTCTGGTTCGTGACCATTGGTAATTAATGTTTTTTTTGTTCATGTAATGAATACATGATTTTTAAAAAATATTGTTTCTTGACTTTATAAAAAATCAAAGCTGTAATGTTCTGTTTTTGGCCGCACCAGCCAGCTATTTCTTTTTTTTTTCTTTCTCGTCAAGATAACTTTATATGATGGCAACTCCGACTCTGGTTGTTTACTGCAGGGGTGCCTATATTCCACCATATGTTAATCTATTGTCAAAGTTATTTGTAGTAAAATTTAGAGGAATAAATATTATCTATCTTTCTATCTATCTATATTTCTCCAGATTGGAAATGTACTGGCGAAGAAGCGATATTTCTGTACTCTGTACTCTGATATTACATCTTAATAAGAAATTACAGCGACTACAAAATTCCTGTATTCGCTTTGTTTTTGATATTAATTATTATGAGCATGTCACCCCATACTACCAACTGTTAAAATGGCCCAAACTGGAACAAAGACGATACACAATGAAAGCTACCTTTGTGCATAAAATGATAAAACACAATTACCATCTTATTTATACAAACAAATAACATTTAATATTAATTCAGAAAAGCGCATTACACGGAAGACGGAGAGTCTATCCACTCCATCATATCGAACCAATATGCATGAAAAGTCCTTTTTTATTTCTTCATGTAAATTATGGAACTCTTTTCCATGCAGTTTACAATCCATACATAATGTTAAGGTGTTTAAACAAAAATATCTTATAATATTGTTAATTGATATGCACCCAACTCTGTAGTTTTTTTGTAAAGCTATGTATTTTCGATGCGCTGTACACACACCACTGTATTATTAATGATATAGCATATTTTGTCTTGTTTACAGTTATGTAACATGTCTATATTGAACACTGTGACTAATTGATTGTAAAAAATTTTCTGCTCCAAGCGACAGATTTGTCCCCGAGCAAATAAAGTTCTATTATTATTATTATATTTCATTTCGTATCGTCGCGTATATACTTCGGTTTTCCATTGACCATGTATTCAAAGGTTTCCATTCTTAGAAATGGACCATCCTCAGCATGCAGTAGGAGACTTCGCGGGAGGAGGAGGTCCAAAGGGAGTCTCAGGAGTGGATGTACCTACTTGAAGTTAGGCGCGCGCCAGATGGGGTTATTTCCAGTGAGCCCCGGAGGGATGGTCAAGGCAGACGTCCCCGGCCGGAGTCTCGGCGCGAGTGAAGAGTGGCGATAAAAGAGATATAAAAGGTGCCCGAGGGTTGGGTTGGGTTGCTCCCTCTGGTGGGGCACGCCAGAGACGGGGGTGGGGGACCGGAGGCAGCAGAAACGAGGGCCGACCGATGTCTGGACTCGTTCGAGGGCCAGGGTGATGGAGAGATGGGGGTACGTAAGTGCGGGGAGATTAGCAGGGCTTTCCTTTGAGAGCGGAGCCCACCCACGCTCGGAAAGGGGGCGGAGGAATCATTCCTCGCCCCCAGAGGGCATGCGCCTATCCACCCCCGCCGCTCGTTCCTCCCCCTCCTCCAGGGTTAACCGCAAAGGGCAAAACCATTCTTTCGAGGAGACGGGGGAATATTTTATCGTGGGATATCGGTTTAAGGTAGTTTGAGCGAAATATCATTTTACTTAGAAATCAATGAATTTGGTCTCATTTTAAAGAAAAATATCACACCCTTCTAATGACACCAAAACTTCATTCCCTTAACGCATTACTTTCGGAGATATTTGCCAAAAAAACCACTCATTTTACATAGGAAATGGTACGTTCATGCACTCCTAAGGGACATTATTTACAAAATGAGGTATTTCTAACACCTGGATGTCGTAAAAAAACTAACAGCGTGTAGTTTGCATGTGTTCTCAACTATATTTGAAAATTAATCATATTGTCACCGCTGTAGATTCTTGGGTATCACTAAAAACCTCCCGTTTTGAAGGAGTTTCAAACGCACCACGCGAAAATAATGAGTCAAGTTAAAGACTAATTTAGATTATTATTAGGTATTCTACCGGTAACGGTAGGTTTTGTTGAATGTCAGAGAATCCGCTCCCGGTCTTCTACACATTCCGGGTCCTATCTCCCTCTAATATATTCTTTTTCGCCTCTGCATAAGATCTGCCCTTCATCATCCCGTCCATGAAACCTATTCTCTTTCTTCCCCTTTCCCGCTTGCCCAATATCCTTCCCTCTATCACACTCTTCAGCAACCCATCACCCTTTATTACATCCTTCAGCCATCTACCCTGCTTTTCCCGGATTTTATTCAAAAGATTCCTTTCCTCGCTCACCATCACAAGTAATTCCTCGTTAGTCTTCCTTTCCGTCCAGCTAACCTTCTCCATCCGTCTCCTCACCCACATCTCAAATGCCTGCAGCCTATTCTCGTCCTCCTTTCTCGGGGTCCACTTTTCTGCCCCATGCAACGCAACGCTCCATATCGAACTCTTCACCTACCTCTTCTTCACATCCTTACCCAGTGTCCCCGTCATCAGCTCTCTTCTATTACTTAACGCCTCCTTAGCTAGCGCTATTCTCTTCCGTATGTCTTTACTACTATGCCCATTTTCCTCTAATGTGCTACCTAAGTAATTAAACTGTTCTACTTGCTCTAGTTTGTGTCCTCCAACTTTAATCACAAGCTTCGCTTTCTTAGTCCAAGAGGTTCTCATTACTTTTGTTTTCTTATGATTTATCTTCATTCCCAATATCTCGCACTGCATTTCTAAAGCATCTACCAAAGCTTTTAGTCTTTTCGAAGATCCACTAACCAATGCCTGATCGTCTGCGAATCTAACCGTTACATAAGATGCCCTCCCACTTTGACACCAACCTCAAGTTCTTCCCATGCCTGTCTTACAATTTCCTCAGCATAAATGTTGAAAAGCAACGGCGACAACGGACACCCTTGCCTTACCCCGCGACCTAGATTTGCCCACCCTGATTCACCATCAGCCACCCTCACCTGCGCCCTTTGCGTCATATATAAGTTTCGAATTAGTCTCCTGTCTCGCCAATCTATTCCCATTTTCTCTAGTATCTTCGTTAGTTCATTCCAATTTACTCTGTCGAAAGCCTTTTCAAAATCAATAAAGCATGCGAAAACGTCCTGATTATACTCTATGTTTCTTTCCATAAGTGTTCTCATCACCGCTATCGCATCCCGAGTTGACCTTCCCTTCCTGAATACTAACTGGTCATCGCCTAAGCAGTTTTTGGCCTTACTCTCCAACCTTCTATTGATAATTCGAAGTAAAACTTTGGCTGTGAAATTATACTAATTGTTCTGTAATCCTCGCATTCTGATGCATTCTTCTTTTTCGGGATAGGAATCAATACTGTTTTCACAAAGTCCTCTGGCCATACTCCTTCGTCGTAGATCCTGCGTATGAGTTTGAAAAAAGCTTGCCTACCTTTACTTCCTAGACTCTTTAGCAACTCCGAGGGTATGTAATCTACTCCTACAGCTTTTCTTGCCTTCATCTCTTTCAATGCTTTCTCTATTTCACTGTCGAGAATTTTTGGCCCGAGGTTATCTTCATCTAGGTTTCCCTCATCCTCTACATTTAAACTAGTTGGTCTACTATCGCTGTCATATAGCTCCTCCACGTATTCTCGCCATCTTTCTAGGATATCTTCCTGCTCTGTTAACATTATACCTCTCTTGTCCTTAATCTTTGGCGTTTCCGTTTGCCCTCTCTTACCTCCCGATAGCCATTTTACCCTACCGTATAACGCACCCTCTTCTCCTTCCTTTTGCAGTTTCTTCATTTCCTCGCATTGGCTTCTCCAGCAATTTTCCTTCGCCCGATTGGTTATTCGCCGTAGTTGATTATTTAGCTCCTTGTATTTCGCCCTACTCTGGTCGGTGTTGATATTTTTTCCAATTTCTTCTCTCCTCCATTTTCCTAATCATTTCTTCCGTAACCCACTGCTTCTTTACCCTCGTCAATTCCGCTGCTCCTATTGTTTTCTCAGCCGCTCTTACAATGCTTGTTTTTATATTCCCCCACTTTTCCTCGATTGTTCCTCTTTCTTTGACTTCTCCTATGTTCTCATCCACTATCTCTTGGTATTCCTTGTTTTCTCTCTTTTCAACGCTTCCAGGTTCCACCTATTCATCCTCCTGCCTTTATTTAGCTTTTTGAATCTAACCTCGCAATTCGTCATCACTAAATTATGATCCGAGTCTGCATCAGCCCCCGGATAACTCCACGAGTTCGTCATACTGTTCCTAAATCTTTGTCTAACCATGATATAGTCAATTTGGTATCTCCCAGGGTCTCCCGGCATTTTCCACGTGTACCTCCTCCTGTAATGGTGTTTAAACCGAGTGTTTGGAACTATTAATTTATTTCTCCTACAAAATTCAACTGTCTTCTCTCCGCGATCATTTCTCGTTCCTAATCCAAACCCTCCCACTTCATACCCATCTCTCCCTTCCCCTACTACTGCGTTCCAGTCGCCCATTACTATTAGATTTTTCTTGCCCGGCACTTCTCTGATTATCACCTCTATCTGTTCATACACCTCATCCACCTTTTCCTCCCTATGATTGCTTGTAGGCATGTATACCTGGACCAATACGAAATTTGTAGGGCGTGCTTTTATTTCTACCACTAATATCCTGTCGCTCACCTGTTCAATATGTACTACCCTCCTCCCCAATTTTGCGTTCAATACTATTGCTACCCCACGTTGACTCTCTACCCCACCACTATAGAATACCCTGTAACTATCACTCCAGTAGTCTCCTCTGTCCTTCCATCTCACCTCGCACAGCCCCAAGCCATCCATTTTCCCTCTATCCATTTCCCGTTTAATGTTTTCCAGCTTCCCAGCCCTCATCATTGTCCTAATGTTCCAAGTTCCTATTTTTATCGCTACCTTCCTTTTCTTCTTATCTTCCTTGGTCCTTGTATCCTGTGTTGACTGTATTGTGCAAAGATTTCATGTGATGACGACCTCGGGGGCCTTGCCTCCACCGATGCCGGGCCCGACACTCGCCCCAATGGGCGGCGTCCCGTAATTGCCAGGATTCAATTCTCTTTGTGCGACATTCATATTTCTGGGTAGTATAATAGTCGAGAGGGAACTCCCACCCCCGCTTCCCAACAGTGTGTTTCACGTGACACTATCACAGGACTACCTTTCGTCTGGCTCCTACCTTTCGTCCTATCTGACATGGGGGGCCCTACCGGGAGCAATTTGTATTGCTCCCGCCAGTCCAGCTCTAGGGTTCATTGGAACGCGCAAGCCCTTCCACCACGTCAAGGTTGTAGTCCGCGGAAAGGCTTATTTAGATATTTTCATTGAATTACTTAGAGTTTCTGTCACACAAAACTATATTTTTGCACCATTAATAATGCAATATTTAATTGATGTGTCCTACGCCTGGTGAAATTAAAACGTGTAATTCGAATATGGCCTCTATTATGATTATGGAACTACCTCGCTCGGACTGCCTTAAGGCGGCTGAAGCGGTAATTGAGGAAATACGAGTCCACATTTTAATAATTTTTCAAGCCATTTGGATGCATCTGTTCATGAGTTAGAATGCACTGTGAAATAGGTGATGGGAATCACATAAGAATTACACTTAAACACTTTTCTTTTAATTAAAGCGTGTTTAGACTAGAATCTTCGTCTCGGTAACCGAAATATAAATGAAATCAAATTGAAATATGTTTGTTTCGAATATTGGATTTGGCGTGATATTTTGATATTTACTAGCGTACATTATAACAATAAGAAATGTCTTATTTAGCTCATTGTCAGAATAAAATCTGTGCATGTGTTATCGAATTATTATGAAATAAATATCATAAGGCTAGGTGTTTTAGAAGCATTGAATTGCCGAGAAAGTAAATCGATATGTTGCATTTTTTTTTGCTCTTAGGCCACATTTATGCGACCGATTTGTGTCGGACAACATGGAGTCGCACCGTTTGTAAGTGCAATGAGTAAATTATTACACTTATGTATGCGATTTGAATACATCCGATTTTGTGCGTCGTGCGAATTCTAAGTCATGTCGTATTCTCCCAAGAATCGCATGACTTCAAAAGTCATGCGACTTGTCTAATAACATTGCATCAAAGGGTCAGTTTAAGGAAGTCCGAGCGAAATAGTTCCCTAGTTACAATAGAGACCGTATTCGAATTATACGTTTTAATTTCACCAGCTGCAGGACACACGACTTAAATATTGCATTATTAATGATGCAACAATATAGTTTTACATGACAGGAATTGTAAGTAATGGAATGAAAATATCTAAATAAATCTTTAACTAGACTCATTTTTTTCGCGCGGTGCGTTTGAAACTCCTTCAAAACGGAAGGTTTTTTGTGATACCCAAGAACCTACTGCGGTGAAAATATGATTAATTTTCAAAAATAGTTGAGAAAACAGAAAAAGTACACCTTGTGAGTTTTTTTACGACATCTAAGTGTTAGAAATACCTCATTTTGTAATAACTACCTCTCTGGAGTGCCTACACGTACCATTTCCCTTATACAAGGGCTGGTATTATTTTTGCAAATATCTCGGAAAGTAATGTTGTAAGGGGTTAAATTTTTGGTGTCAATTGAAGGGTAAGATATTTTTCTTTAAAATGAGACCAAATTCATTCATTTCTAAGTAAAATGATATTTCGCTCAAACTACCTCAAGCGAACGGATGAGTGCGACGAGTGGTCCGTTTCGTTTTGACACTTTTGTACTGCGCATTCCTTCCGGTATATGACTGGCATTGACGCTGTCTGCAGCGTGCACTCTACTGTCTGACTACCAGTTGCCCTCTGAATCTTGTGAATATTTGTCAGTGCGCGTGT
Source organism: Ceriagrion tenellum (assembly GCA_963169105.1). NCBI lineage: Eukaryota > Metazoa > Arthropoda > Insecta > Odonata > Coenagrionidae > Ceriagrion > Ceriagrion tenellum. The sequence continues at coordinate 17,181,038 of OY720637.1, forward strand.
GCCCAGGTGAGTCTTCTCGCTGTAGTCCCTTAGTAAACCACACAAGTTGCGAAATGCCCCGTCTACATATTGAGCACAGTTTACGTGATGGGGATTCCATCTCCTTCTCTCTCTATTTCAACGGAGGGCAGCTAGGTTTGTTAAAAATTGTTATGATAAACAGAGTAGAGTTACAGAATTGTTTAGAGAACTAGGGTGGCAACCTCTATCCGATCGAAGGGAGAAATATAGGTTAAATCTTTTACAAAAGTTTGACGTAGACTATTTTTTGCCATACGTTGAAAATATTTTGCTGGAGCCAAACTATTATGGTAGGAACGATCACAGGAATACGATTAAGGAAATAGACTGCAGAACCGATAGATTTAAGATGTAAATTTTTTAGATGTAATGTAAATTTAAGATGTAGATTTTTCCACGCACAATAAGGGACCATTATGGTTGTGATAGATCAGTTCTAGGATACTGACTAGGTTAAATAAGTTTTTTCAGTAGTGCTAAATACTTTAACATGAATTGTAGATACTAACTTCGCTTGCAATCTTCGGCATGATATATTCCGGCATATCTTAATACCTTGTGGTGCTATTTATTTGTCGCATTAATAATAACAACCAGCAGTTATATCTTGAGTAGTATGCTGCATGGTAGCATGTTCCTCTTCGTATCACTCTCCTGGTTTGTGGTCCGACTGCGTACCGTTGTCCTGACTGCTTTTGGCCTGCGCCTGGCATTCGGGGAAAGTGCGCGGTCCTGATTTGAACTGGGATGAGTGCTGCATGCCTGGAATGGAATCACCCCGTACCACACACCCTAGTGGTGGCTTGCACGGTACTTCGTAGATGTAGATGCATTCTTCCATATGAAATGGTGAGCGTTCTCCACGCACGGATCCATGTCCTTATGAATGAATACAGAGTGGATCGTGCTGGGTTGGCAATATTTAAAAACGCACGACTTGGACTCGTACGTTTCTCGCTGGAAATCGAGTACTGTAAATCATCTGATGACGTTACGACTCCATGCTGTTAAAGGCAAGTTGGGTGCACAAACGTGGCCTTATCCATTGATAGCACTGATGACAACGCGTTCGATAAAGGTTAAAGCAAATATGTACCTATGTCAACAAAAATCGCTCGCACCACGGTTATGGTCAGACGTGGGGTTGCGTCTGGAAAGGAAGACTTCACTCAAATCTAGGTTCATAGTGTCTAGTTAACGTTCAATGCTGGATTAAATGGCGCATACGTTAACTCTGACGCAAACTGACAGCTCTTGGATCGCAAATTACTCTTTAAATTTAAGCTAATTCATGAGAGTATGATCGATTGCAGAACGTATTAATGTCGGTTATCATACAAGGAAGACATTTATTCAGATGTTATAAATCCTGGCTTAAATGTTAACAACAATTTCCGCAACGGCTAGGGACGTTCCTCACTGGTAGTTTATCAGCATTTGTAATGAGATTCTCTAGGACAAAGAAAGCGAAGCTTGTGATTACAGTTGGAGGACACAAACTAGAGCAAGTAGAACGGTTTAATTACTTAGGTAGCACGCTAGAGGAAAACGGGCATAGTAGCACAGACATACGGAAGAGAATAGCGCTAGCTAAAGAGGCGTTTAATAATAGAAGAGAGTTGATGACGGGGACAATGGGTAAGGATGTGAAGAAGAAGCTGGTGAAGAGCTTGATATGGAGCGTAGCGATGTATGGGGCAAAAACGTGGACCCTGAGAAAGGAGGACGAGAATAGGCTGCAGGCATTTGAGATGCGGGTGTGGAGAAGGATGGAGAAGGTTAGATGGACGGAAAGGAAGACTAACGAGGAAGTGCTGGAGATGGTGGGCGAGGAAAGGAATCTTTTGAATAAAATCCGGGAAAGGCAGGGTAGATGGCTGAAGGATGTAATTAAGGGTGATGGGTTGCTGAAGAGTGTGATATAGGGAAGGATGTTGGGCAAGCGGGGTAATAATAATAATAATAATGTCGTCTTTATTTATTTGAGCGATATTAGGCCAATACAGTCCTCTCTTCCATATAACTCATTTCACAAATACCCATGTCCTGGGCAGATAATTTTCTACCCAGGCGGGACTCGAACCCGCGACCCTCGGGTTAGCAGGCGGGGACTTTACCCCGCCGCCACCGGGGCCGACCGCCGCCGCCGCCGGGGCCGGGTAGGGGAAGAAAGAGAATAGGTTTCATGGACGGGATGAAGAAGGGTAGATCTCATGCAGAGGCGAAAAAGGATATATTAGAGGGAGATAAGCCCCTGAAAGTGTAAAAGACCGAGAGCGGATTCTCTGACATTCAATAAAACCTACCTTTACCGGTAGAATACATGACATGACATGACTAGTCAAATCTCACGTGATTCACTGATTCTCAGCCCCTCTGGTTTCTTCAATCGTGTTTGCAAAATCTAAGGCCGTGTAGATAAACCAAGACTTTTCAACTTACTGCTCGATTGTAAGAATTTGGCGCGGAAATCAATACGTATATATGGTTTAAGGAAAAAGAAGACACATTGATGATAAGGCAGGGACTTATCTGATGTAACGTCAGGAGGTAACAGTCGCTCATATCCTCACCATAGCATTGATTGACTTCGGGAAAAGTTTCAAAAATTACCTCGATTTTTTATCATTTGATAATTTAATTGATATCTCAGGAATTTCACCGCTTGACCTGGAGAAAAATCCGAGAAATATGCTCGAAATGCAGAAAGTTCCGCTTTTTAGTCCTTCAACACCACTCCATGAGACTACACCCTTGACGCTGTGTAAGGGTTTGAGCCTAACCGAATCCACTGGGGGTTGTGTTCGAATTCGCTCTGAATGATTCCGGGTTCGTATCTAAGGAGTCACGTGATACAACGACGAACGCTGGGATTTTTTGGGTAGTTTTATCCTCACGAGTGGATAACTTGCGTATCTGATATACTGTTATGGTGCCATTGGTCGCGATATTAAATGAACAATATTCCCGCGAGAAAAACACAATGGGGAAGGCTGCGTGAGATTTTTAGTGAGCGATTGGAATTCATTCAAATCTCGAACCTTTCGTGACTGAACCACGTGACTCATTAGTCATGCAGTCGGAATCATTCCAAATGGTTTCAGACACAACCCCCAGACTTGGAACGGTAAGGGCAACGACCATTACTCCTGGTCGGACCACCCAGGTTGGCCCAAGTATAGGAGCCGAACGTAGGGGTAATTTCACGTGATCGTAAAGATTCTGTAGGTTTGGGAATTGGAATATCCCCTTCAATTGTCACCTCCTAGATACGTGGAAGGCAATGATAGAGTGGATGATCCTAGCAACTATAGGACTCGGGCCCCAATGGCGGGTGTTTTACTCGGCAGGCCTCCGCGGTCACTATCAAAGGAAATCTTTTATCCAAAGTATGTAAACAGCAACTAATGAAAAGACCAAAAACATGATACAAGTAGCCACAGAAACAGACAAGTGGAATGTCAGGACAATGACGGACAAGGCAGAGAAGCAAGAAAGTATTTAACTGACGGTCGAGAAAAGGAATAATGGGTGGTGGGGTTGTGCGAGATGATAAGGAAGGTAACTGTGAAATTTATCAGTTGCGCTACACTGCGGAATGATGATTTATCATAAGGAGAGACAAATAAAGAGATTTTCTGGGGCAGAGAAGGTGAGGCTGTCAACAAAATTAAGGGAGTATAAATTGAAGCAGGATGAAATATTCTAATTAATAAGACATTACGCTGGAGGAAAAATGGGAGTAGAAATTAAGACATCAGAGGGAGAATTGCGCAACTGAAAGGAACCAATGAGCAGTTGGAGGGAGCCGATGACAAGGGCGTTGCGTAAGAATGCAATGGACAGGAGGCCGATGAGCAAAACATGGAGCGTAGCGTCGCATTGTGTAGAAATGTGGCTTTGGAGAATAGACGACTAGAAGAGACTGCTGGCGTTTAAGATGCGGGTGTTTAAGAGAATGAACCAAATGCATTGGGCAAGAAGGAAGACAAACGAGGAAGTGCTTAGTACGGTGGGCTAGGAGAGGAAACCTTTGAAGGCTGCTAAGACAGAATTCATGTAAGGACATACAGAATAGCGCCTGTAATAATCAATTGGGTTTTTCTATTGTAATATACTTAACCAATAGCTTACCCTAACGATATGTAGGTTTAAAGATAGGCGCGTTAGACATTCACACTGTAATTTTCATTGTACGACCAAAAAGAAACTGAAATGCCACCCTTACAAAAGCGTCCAGCGCTTACAATACTTATGATATCGTTAGAATTTAAAATCAAAATGAACTAAATACCTATGCGCCCAGAAGTAATCACAAGGCCTATTCTTATGAAGCGCATTCCATTTATCGGGTGGAGCTTTCTGAAATAACGAGCTCAATTAAAAGCTTGCATAACGTTTGTTTCACGTATCGATAGATCGAGTAACCTTCTCTACGGCTGTAGTTACTACGCAAAGCTGGCGTATAGAGCTCGTGTATTATTTCCACCCCATGCCAAGAAATTTTACCATCTAGTGGAATTAATCCTTCTCCACGTTCTCCACCATCAGGCAACAGGAGGCGACCTAGCCTGATCAAGACCTGCTTTTTGAACTTCGGCAAGTGCATCGCGGACGCATTGTGAAACTGTGCGATCCTCATCATGGGTGTACTCGGTGGAGTTGAGGCGTTATGGTAGTGACGGCCGAGGCTAGCGTTTCAGGCCTCGTTTTCACTCTACCCGTGTTTACGTATCACTCAACTACAGGTTAACTATTAAAGATATTAACTTTGGATTTTATTTATTTGGTTGGAAAGATAACATTCCAAAAGACGATGCGAAAGAAAAAATTTTATCCCTCTGTGTTAGTGAGGAAACTTACCTGAACTTTGACTTACAAAAATTTACTTCTCAGCCATAAATTTGAAAATCGAAGACGGTCAACCTCTGGCGACATCTTTCTTCTATACGATACGTAAAGAACATCCATCATTACTTGTTTTTGAGGTCGCAATCGTTAAAACGGTGGATATTTTCTCGCTAAAAATCCAACTATTTTCCGACACTATGGAGGCGAACCGCGGGCTCGCTGCTCCAGAGCATAGAGTGTATTCTGCCCTGCATGGCACACGCGTAGTCACTTGCAGCAGTCGTATGCGGAAGACCGTCATATACCCATTTCGACAGATTTTCTCCAGATGGTCACCATATATTTAACTCATCTCGTTGACAACTAAAACCACTGGAAGCCAGCGACATCTAATGAAAATTCATTCTCACCCAATCACTGACGAAGATGGGTGATGCACTACGAAGCACTTTCCCGTTGATGACCAGTCGTAAACTGCCCTCATTCCCGGACACAGATATATCATCTCGATGACAATAGATGGAATAGTAGAGTATTATCATTTCGCCAGATTTTCTCCAGATGGTCACCATATTTAGGATTTATCACTTATTTTACATTCTAAACAATACTAGATATGGACGAAAGCGCTGCGACGGACACGGAATGGTGAAAGAGAGAGCGGTGGTTACCGTATGTGGCGCCCCCTGGTCCCCTCTGGTGCAGGGACTGGAACCCTTCGTAAGCCCTCCACGAGGTCATCGAAGTCATGACGTTCTGCGCGTACGCAGCTGCCGCGGCGGCCGCCGGGTACGAGGGCAGCAGGTTGCCGGCCGAAGCTGTGTGGTGATGGTGCGCGTGGTGCCCGGGATGGTGGTGGTGGTGGTAGCCATGGACGCCGGCGGCGGATGCGTTGACGGACGCCCCCGGGTGCTGCAGACCTTGCTGAGACGCCGCCACGAAGCTCTGCGATTTCGGGGGAAGAAAGTGAGCTGATCAAGTGCAAATTTCAAATGGCCTTAAGTCATTAAGCGGGGACGAGATAAACGGTGTATGGATCAAATGAATGGTAGACGTGCTAACTTCAAGCAATTGATTAATTTAAGGTAGCTTGAGCTGAGAAAGAGACTAGCTAAATGCTATTCATGGAGCGTTTTCATGTATGGATGTGAAGCATGGACATTAGGTAAGAGGGAAAGGAATAGAATAGAAGCTTATGAAATGTGGGTGTGGAGAAGGATGGAAAAAGTAAGATGGGTAGATAAGATGAGAAATGAAGAGGTTTTGAGCAAAGTAAAAGAAGGAAGATCGCTCCTAAAGGAAATTAGGAAAAGGAAAGGAAACTGGCTGGGCCTTGTGATGAGAGGGAAAAGTATGATAACTGTGGCACTTGAGGGTTCAATTGAAGGAAAGAAAAAGAGAGGAAGGAGAAGAATTAAATTGGTGAATCAGGTGAAGAACATCAGCTATGATGAAGCAAAGAAGGAAGCTCGGGACAGAAGCGGATGGAGACGACAGTGGTGTACGGGACCTGTCAGCAGACAGAACACCAGATGATGATGAGCGAAATATCGTTTTACCTAGAAATCAATGAATTTGGTCTCATTTTAAAGAAAAATATATCACTCTTCCATTGACACCAGAAATTCTGGCCCCTTACCACATTACTTTCCGAAATATTTGCCAGAAAATACCAACCCATATATATATGGGAAATGGTGCATGTATGCACTCCAGAGAGATCATATATTAAAATCGAGGCATTCCATGAAATTCGATCTCGTCAAAAAATCAACAGTGTGTAGTTTGTGTGTTTTCTCAACTATTTTTGAAAATTAATCTATGAAAATTAATATATGAAAATAAAATGAAATTGAAATCATATTGTCACCGCAGAAAATTCTTCAGAATCACAATAAACCATCCGTTTAATGGATTTTCAAACGTACCGCGTGAACAAAATTAGTCAAATTTAAGACTTATTTAGGTATTTTCATTTGATTACTTACAATTTCTGTCGAGTAAAACTATATTATGTCACCATTACTAATGCAATGTTTAATTAGTGTGTCCTACAGCTGGTGAAATTAATGCGTATAATTCGAATATGGTCTCTATTATGATTAGGCAACTATCTCGCTCGTACTACCTTAAGGAAAATAACGGAGTGATTTAAACATTCCGTTGTTTTCCTTATGTAAACACTCCGTATCCTTCGACGTAAACACTCCGTTATTTTCCACGCCCAACTATTTACGAGAGAGCGTTCCACATTCGAGTTGAGTGCGTGCCTGATGGAGAGCAATGTTGCCAAACCTACGCTCCGTGTGATCACCTCCAGGCGGAGGAAGAACTCTTTTCCAAACCACTCTTAGTTAAAAACAGATATGTGCGAAATTCCACAGAGAAAAGAATCATCCGCCATTACCTGGATCCGAACCCGGATCCCTCGATTTCCGGCCGTGTGCTTAGTCCTCTTCCCCTGTGGATTTTAGTGACCTTTGCGGGATCCCGGTCAAGGCGGATGATTTTTCTCTGTGGAATTTCACACAATTGCGCATTGCGGGTGCTACGTAAAAGTAGAATTCCGTGGCTAGTCCCGGATAGCTTCAATTCTGTAAAGACAGGTACTTTAGAGAATACTTTTTGGGTAACGTAAGACTCCCAGCTGGCCAACTGGTACTCTCGAGTGGCAGTATGATAATTTTACAATGCAATTAGCAAGAGCGCCCGCCCTATGAGGATTTAAACATCAAGCGAATTTCTGTTAGAGCCCATACTGTCGACTAAAAGTGAACCATACTACTACACTTCAAAGTTTCCATTGATTTCACACAGCTATCAAAGCCTCCCGTGTTCAATATGGTAAACAAAAGACTTGCGAACATCATATTTGCCGTGATTCAATTCATTCAATTCATTCTACTTCCTTTGTTTTAACCGATTGTCTGCAATTAAATCACATAAAGAACAGTTTTCATAATGAGCGATATAAAAAAAATCTATATTTGAGATAGTGGTGTGATAGTGAGGGCAAATGCAGGTCACCACAGCGTACTGGTGAGGGATGTTGGAGTCAATACAGATAGCTACAAGCACCAAAATCTGTCTCCATCAACAGTACTTATAATGCACGTTTGAACAAGACAAATGCAACGGCAGAACGCATCAAAAGCAGGAAAGATTTCCCAGTTTTCGTAGAAACTGGTGGAGGAGAGAAGGGTGACTTCTCAATTTCGAAGGTTGCTGCAGAGGAATTAAAAGCTCTTTATCATTCATTTCTGCTGGAAGACAGCATGATCATTCATTATCCGACACACATCAGGGAAAAAAAATATACGAACATTTATTAATGAAATAAAAACTTGGCTATTACTTATAAAAAACATCGAGGTTTTGTTCTGTAATTTGCATGTAATATTTATTGAATTAAATGTAAAAAAATGAAGTGTTATCGTAATACCATTGTTATAGTAAGTGTACCTGATCATGTATTTAAGTGTCTCATTTTTGTAACCACTGTATATCATTCTGTTTATCTGCGAGTCATTTTTTTGTATTTTTGTATTAGTCCTTCACTGTATTGTTAAACATTTGATTGAAAATTTTAAATAATTTTTGTTGGTTACTATTGCTTTTTGCATGGTTTATCTGTTAGTAGTCCCAATACAGGATCATCCTAAGGAGTTATCTATTGTATACCACTCTGTAATTCCTGAAATGAATTAAGAGCTTCGTTTCACACAAACAATGAAAATGGATTTTTTACTGCGTTTTGTTTCATAATTTAAGCCCTCAATGCGGCGCGTGATGCTCGTCCCCTCTGCTCACCTGGTGGTGGTGATGGTGGTGCTGGGTGCCGAGCGAGAGGTGCCCGGATGCGGCCGTGGAGTAGTGGTCGTCTCTCGAGGCCCCCGTGGAGGCGGAGGACGAAGAGGAGGCGGCGGCGGAGGTGGCGGCTGGGAAGCGGTGGGCGGCGAAAGCCTGGTGCAGGCCGCCGGCGGCCGCCGAGGGGCCATAGTCGGACACCGAGGTCTGCGCCGCCGACGTCGGCGCCGGGTTCTGCCCCCACGAGTAGGGCTGCGGGTGGTGCACGTGGTGGTGGGCGGGCTGGTTGGCGTGAGAGGAGGAGGCGGAGCCCGAGTCGACACCGCCCCCGGAGCCCGAAGCCCCGCCCCCCATGCCGAGCACCGCCCTCGTGGTCGGCACGTAAACGGGGCCGCCGATGAAGCTCTCCTGGTATGAGGACGAGTTTCCCTGGAACATGGCGGGCCTGCGAAGGAGCGAGAAGTGAAGAAAATTATACAGTTTGTTTACCCTCTTAAGAAGGCTCTCCTGCCAAGCAATTATAATAATCATTAAGTAGACCATCTCTCACGCTCCATGTTCGCGATAGAGTTTTCGGCCCCGGCTGAAACGAACATGAATGCAAAGGAGGCGGAGAAAAGGGCGAAATATCAAGACCTGCTTTTTCAGCTTCGGCAAATGTACCCAGGGCACTCTGTTAAACTGGTTGTTCTCATCATAGGTGAGCTCGTTGGAGTTAAGGGCTCGCTGCTGGATAGCATCAAGTGCATTCCGTCATGCGTGGCACAGGCGGAGTCACTTGCAGCTCTCATGCAGAAAGCCGTGATACATGGATCCCTCCGTCAACTCCGCACGCACGACCCAAATGCAGAGTAGCCACACATCCAATCGGACGTGGCTGCGATAACTGCCAAAACCCTCTCGAGTCCTCGGCACTTAATGACGGGAATGAAACCCGATGCTTGCCGAGGACTCGGAGGGAAATGTTTCGAAAGTAACGAATAATAATAATCATTAACTGCAGTCAAAAACTCTAGGATCAGGTTGCTACTGCTCTCCAGTCCATTTTATTCCTGATGACAGCTCCTTAGCTTCAAAATATTTATTTTAACATTCTTCATAATTAACATCATGAATGTCATTAAGGGATACAAATTTGGAGATTTTGCAACAGGATTATTTGACTCTGGGTTCCCTCCTCCTCTCCTCGAACTTGAGAGTAGATATGAAAAGATTAACTCAAGAAAGACAAGCCATGTGGCAGCCTTGGTGTAGCACATAGAATTTTATCATCTGTCGAATTACGATGGATGTTGCGAATCAGTAACATGGACGTTGCCAGAATTTATATAGGGGTAGGGACGAAGAGTGGGGGGGACACCCACCAGGAAGCCAGAATCTTCAGAGACAGTAAAATATCTTATAATTACCTTAATATCTGACATATCGTGGCGATTAAACATACAGAACATATGTGGCGCAGCATTAAAGGAACTAGGTTTTGTTACACGCATAATAGGAAGATCCTCGGATGAAAAAGTGAAAGAGAGATGCTACTTCGCTCTGGTGAGGACACATATCGAATACGCCGCGAGCATTTAGGACCCTGGTCATAAACATTTAACCAAAAAAAATCAATAAAATACAAAGGAAAGCAGCGCGCTTCGTTAAAAACTGCCACGAGCGTACATATGGTGTCTCACTGCTTTTAGAGGGATTAAGGTGCGAGCCCCTAGAGACTCGGAGGCTGCACGCTAGACTAAGACTGCTTGAGATATTCAGAACTGGTGTGTTTCAGAGCGACATAGAGAATATTATCACGACTCCTCAATACATCACTAGGTCTGACAGAAGCGATAAAATAAGAGAGATACACTGCCGAACAGATAGGTACAAAAACTCGTTCTTTCCGCGAACAATAAGCGATCACAATAAAAACTGAGCTCCACTAAATACACTCCTATAATTCATGTCACCATTTCATCTCCAAAAAACTTACATCTTTACACGGCTGGTGACCTAACACCCCCTGCCACATGCCCAATCGACGACTCGCGGGGTAGTATGTAGATGTAGAAGTGTAAGAGAAAACATCAATAAAGCCATGTAGTTGTGAAAAATGTGGCCATATTTAAGAAAACTAAGAATGAACAAAGTTAACCGTCCCTGAGTACATAATTATTCCACTATTTGTCAATTAATATAACTTGTTTTCTTAATTATGGGATGTGGAGGGTGGTTGGGGGTCCCCCTTATCTATGCCCGTCATCTACGGGCATGTCCCTTTACGCGGCACGGATTTCTCAGCTGAAACACACTCCATTGAAGGTTAATCCAAAACTTAAAAGGCATTTAATGAATATTGATTTTGATGGTAGATACTTACTGTCCTCAATGGCAGCGAAAACTTGACGCAGATAGACTAAGACGCAAAATAAACAGGAAGTTATAGCAGATTCGTATCGCCACTAAATGATATAAATATACTAATAAAATATCAAAGTATTTTATTTCATGGTAGTTACAAACTTACTCTAATTGAGTGTAATTCACAGACATAATTGTAGATAATAAGCATTTCTCGTCGGAGGTCGAATTTAGTAAAAAATTTTCATTTAGGTATCTTTAACGTAATGTCGCGTCGGGCAAATTGTAAGTGAATTGAAATTTGGAAAATATGCACTATGATGCGATAAATACCACTCCATGACTCGAAACCTAAATATCATTCTCTGAGTCCCGACAAATGAAAAACATCGAAGATTCAAAAAAACCGGATTGACATAGCTAAATTGTGCAAAATTAATACGAAAAAGATTGTTCATTTTCAACTCGGTCTTAATCCATCGACTCTCGTCACGCAGCAGAAAATTAGTTTATGCGACTAAGTTGCTAAAAAATTATCAACGCTTTAAGAATAACTTCTACGCACTCTTTCACATGATTTGTTCAGACAAATAGAAAAGAAGCTTTCAAAAATGGTTCTCAAGAATGAAAACGTGAAGATAACGTCCAAATCAATAGAGGTAGTGGTTATTGCGATTAGTGAGAAAAATGAACGAGTGACTAAACCTGTCCGGGCGTATATTCTTAAAAATTATATTATCATTTCTTTGGAACCAACTAGACTTGTTTCAGCTAATGAAATTATCGTTTACTAAAAAAATAACGTTCCCCAACGTTATCTTTGTTTCATTTTTATTTGGGCACAAGGCTGCAAAAGATAAAATTTCGTTAAACATTCGCTCTCTTCCTTTCGAAAAACACGCGTTATCTACCATTAATCCCTATCATTAATTTACCAGTACGGAAATGACTAATTATGCCATTATAGTTGGTGTTGTCGGCCGTTACTTGGTGGAAACGATTCATTATTGGCACCCAGGTCATCACCAGGTGACTGTCACCTGATGTCCCGTCACCTGATTATGACCTGAGTGTCGAAACCTAGGTAGTGGAGGAATAATAGAAATTGTGGAAAAATCAAGTGTATTAATTGATATTATATGTCATTCTGTTCAAAAAGGAATGCTTTTGATGAGGTTCGAGTCTTAAAGTTGAAAGATCTGAGGCTATAAGCACGTCATGCTTTTTTCAGTTTAAACAAATCAAGTGATGGTGGTGGTGCATAAATTCATGCAAATGATGGTGATATGTACATACATACATACATAACAATCACGCCGTTCCCTTCCGGGGTAAGCACAGTCACTTATTTGCACTCGTAAATACATATTTGTACGCCTAACTCTGCTTCTATAATTTCCTCCATACTGACCTATCCTTGCAAACCTCTTTTGCTTCATTCACCCCTATACACTGCTTCATACACGCCCTCCTGTTTTTAACACTCCTAATATTCCTCATCCTAAGAATTTCCTCAACCACGACTTTCTCGGCCTACCTCTACCTCTCGCACCATTCATTTCACTCTCATATACCTGTTTCGTTGATCTATCTGTGGTATTTACATTGTTACTATATTCATTCTCTACCACGATTATTCAAATGAATGGTTTGAAGGAGGGGAACGATGGCTGAACGCAAAATGAAAATAGACATTCGACTGAGTCGGTTATCAGACGATGGACCTTCTGCAGTCACGTCGGATGCTCAGACCATTAACACTACGTCTGAATAGCTGGTGAAGTCTGTCACAAGGACTATAGTACTTTTTTTGAAAGGACATTTCTCTTTTATCCTAAACTTAGTGATTAGAGACAGCGAGATATAGAAAGGATGCAATTTTATTATTGTGGCCAATTGCAGAGAAATAATTGTAGTTAGGTTGAAATGTTAACAAAAATCACCGGTCTTCAAACCAAAAATTTCCTTTTTCACTATAAAATATTTTCAATAGTGGAACAGTTGAGCATGGCGATCAAAGCAAAAAATAAAGGGTAGGCGCATAATTTATTGGGCAATACCATTTCCCAAAAATGTTTTAGAGAGATTATAAGAGATGATATAACAATGTAGGCGCACAAATTGACTTAGACGGGGTGTGAGGTGAATTACCAGGAACAGGACCATACATAAGTTTTGTTGAGTACTTTTAAGTAGGAAAATGGTACAGTATTTCGGAGTAGATGGGGAAGTTAGAGGGATAAGAGGCTCTATTCATGGAAATACTGAGTGAGATAAAGGTGCTGTATAGTTTTGGAGGCAATACTCATTATCATCGAAAGTGACTTTGGAGACGCTAGGTTGTTGGATTTTTTTAACATGAATTTAGAGGTGATTGTTAATGATTGGATGTAGGATTCAAGAGATTCGGGGCAGAGTCCATACCCATAAAATAAGAATGCTTAAGATGGTAAATTGATAAATGTTATCAATGAATGACAATATGAAATTTTGGAAGAGATATAATGAAAATAACTTAGATAGTCGAAGACACCGCTCCATGGTTGATGAAAATATCGTTCGTAACCCTGGAAAAATAACTATGGCAAAGAGGCAAAGATGGTGATTTTGTTTTTTCAAATCTTTAAAGAGTTAAGAGTGAGGTGTTAGCAGGAAATGGTCGAGGGAGGATGAGTATACACTCAGGTCAATGGGAAATTGGATGACAAAAGTTGGAGGAACGGAAAAGTTGAGAGACAATATAAGTTTTACTTTAGAGATATCATAAGTAATGGTCATCCAGTGTTCCAGAATAAAATCTCTGATAAAATGTATAAACAAAGTTAATTAGGATATTGCGACTAAATGAAGACCTGATCAATTAGATTGAAGTATGAATGCTGACCGAGAAGGACCAGTTAATGTTAGGTTCAAAATTTTGTAACCCGAGTTTGAAGCGTAATATCTCAAAAACCATCTAGGGTATTTTTCTCTCATCTTTACATCAAATTAAAGCTAATGAAATTCTATGTTGATTGTAAATACTTTCCTTTATTACTGATTCTGGTAGGAATTATTCAGCCTTGAATGGAAAAAGACCTATTTTACTCGCTCCTGAATCGCGCCTCCGCAAAAATCAGCGTGAGCACTATTTTCTAGATCTCATCTTCAGTATTATGAATCGGCATTGGCCATGACACTGGGATAATCAAGATACCTAATGATGTTTAACATTTACTTCACAGAAAATGTGCTCCGTCGAGGAGAAAACATACCTGGAAGTGAATGGGAGACCAGCGCCTTAGTTGCAAGTTGAATGGCCAGAGGATCGTCTGAAGCGCGCGCGAAAGATTCCTTCAAGCGCTCAATACTTCATCGCCTCATGCCTTGGGTCCTGAATTAACCCCAGGCTATGGACTCGAATGCCTCTTGGCGCTTCAAGCACCAGTCCAGCTCGGTGAAAATGATTTTTTTGGGTTTAGTCATACTTACCGGTATACATCGGTCAGTGCCAAGTTTCGATAGCCTAATGGAGTTATTTTTGCGCTATTACTCAAGAAAATATGTGGAGTCGGAATTGAAGATTATTTTTAGTGCTACTTAATCGGCAAGAGGAACTTAAAGGAATCCCTCATGTGCGCTACGAACGACTTCTCTGACTAAGGATCAGCGTGCTGTCCTCGCTTTCACCCCCTTGGAGCGCGTTTTCGCCGAAATGCATGTTACAAACCCATAAAATGTCCCGGCTATCCCAGTTTTATAGCCATAGTTGATTCATAATATTGAATTCAAGACCTAGAAAATAGTGCAAACGTAGATTTTCGCATGCGCGCGGTTCAAGAGACAATTCAGCTTCATAAAATGTTTCATTAATTGCTTAACGGATGACGCTTATGGTGTGTTCTTTCAAACGAGTACTTACAAATGTATAAACTACAAAGCATACTTATACAGTAAATATTTCCCAATACCCTAGTTTCGTTATAATGACGTGCCAAATATGTTTTACTACTCCTTTAGAAGCGCGTAAATTGGACCAGTTTTCGGTTCTTAAAAAAAGGCCAATCAAATTTAGCATAAAACAAACACGTTCAGCAATAACCAATGAAGAATTTAATGAGCTATAATTTGATACGAAGAATACAGAAACAGCCTTGATGGTTTTTGAGATATTATGCTTCACACTCTGGTTTCAAAATTTGGAAACAATCAGTATGGATATTTTTCGGGGAGCAGTGGTCACGCAGCGTCTCAGCGACGGGAGTTGGAGGGCGCACTGGTCGCACGACCACCTGCTTCCTGATGCAGTGCCGCTAGTCTTCGCCTGGTGAACGAGCAGCACCTGTAACTCCGTCCCTTTCCCCTCCCCCCCCGTTTCTCTCACAAACCACGCCCTATAAACAAGCCACGCCTCCTTTGACACGCCCCCCTCCCGGCTCCGATTCGTCGTCTCGGCCATTGAAGTCTCCGCCTCGCTCGGATTACTCACCCTCCTCCCACATCGCACGGGCCCTCAACCGTCAACAGCCGTCTGGCATCTTCATCACCGTTTTCATTATTCCCTTCCTCCAGACTTAATCTCCGGCACCACCCTCTCAGCATCAGTGTTGCCACATCTATTTCACCGGTGTGATTCGGCTCTTGGATCTTCTTCATACGCAGAGAGGGCTTTTGGATGGGATTTTACCCGTCGACGCTGGGCGAATGTGGGCAAACAGCAGGTTATCAACACTTTTTCTTTCTTCAATCATGACTACTGTTTCTTGAAAATATCACAGTTTCTTGCTTTTACCAAACTTCTTAGAACAGAATACTTAAATAGTTTAATTCCAAATATGAAAAGTTACCTTTCAAATTGGTCAAAACATATTGTTACATTTCCTTGCCGTTGCAATCGTTTAGCCTTCTTTCTCCGGGAGACCATATCTCCCTTGTGGACCATATTTATCTATTTAAGCACAAGGCGCTTGATTATCGACGTTGAAAGTTTATCTAAATTGCTGCACATGCTGATGTAGCAGGGTATGTCATGGTTTTGTGTATACGATACCCAGGGACCATTATATCCGGAAGATTCAATATAATCTTTCTTTGGAAAAACGTCAATATCATATTAGGGAGTCGACAGTCCGGAAATAAAATGTGGTATAACCGTTGCGTCATCAGCTATTATCAATCCGAATATTTGGTTTGTTGCAGCTCTCCATTCCCATCGAATATCAGCTAACAGTTTCATTCTCTCATTAGTCTTCACGCTGATGGTCTTCATGATTAGCCTGATGAATTCGTAACTTGGCTTTCCATAGCAATTCTTCCCATTCACTTATCCTTCCATACGATTATTCATGAAGCATATTTCCCTCTTTAAAGAAGCGAAAAATGGCTTGTTTCCAGTCTGCATAAAAGTTGGACCAAAAATCTCGGAGTAACTTCGCTAAAAATGCATACAATTGCGAATAATAAGCTTAACATTTTCCAGGAAATATTCTGCTTCAAAATTTTTGAGGACACCCAACCTTTCATTTTGCGACCACTTCTGAGCTAGGTTGCCACTCTAATGTAGCGGACAAGTTATCCTGGGACTGAGTTCAACGCAACATCAGTCGTGATACAGCAATTTTAAATGTTCTTCAATTAATCAATCAAAGAGTTACTTTCTTACGTGATTCATTATATATGACATGCTCGTACCATTTACCGCTACAGACAAGACAGACAGTCCTTCTTCACTGCCGGGTTTATCCCAATAAAACCAAACACACGATAACACATCGATATGATCCCTCATTCGATATTTAACATATCCTAAGGGCACAATCCCTAGGACGATGCCAAGGCATGATAACATTAGAAATTGCGTCTATTTCAAAGAACGACTGAGGTTTCTTCAATGCATCGACACGCCCTCCGGGATGTTTCTTCTGGTCTTGAACGAGAGATTCTACAATAAAGAACAACTTAATATAACTCCTTCCGACCATCCATTCTCACTATGTTATCCACAACAGTTAAGCAGTAAATTAGAGAAGTTTTTAATGCATTCGTAAAGACGACCTTGCTGGCCTAATGTGCAGCGTCTCGACAAAATACATCGACGGTTACAATTTCAAACGTAAGCCAAAATGGTAACATAATCACTCTTCTAATGACTCTAGCCTTTGAGTAAATCATAGTCTTTAATGAATTCAAAAAAGATATGGTACTTTTGTCACAGTTTTTCATTCCAAGTCGACCGGTTTCGTCGCATAGGCGACATCATCAGGTGCGCGAAAAGCTATGCTACGCAAAACGAAACGCGCGAAATCCTATGCGATGAAACCGGTCGACTTGGAATAAAAGACTGTGAACAAAGAACGATATCTTTTTTGAATTCATGAGAATGGATTTTCACAAAGCGAAACCTGAAACCGTCGAGTTTATCTTAGGCTTTAAGTCATCATCCACGACAAAATACAAAGAAAAGCAGCACGCTTCGTTAAAAACTGCTACGAACGGACATATACATAGTGTTACACAACTGTTAGAGGAATTAAAGTGGGAGCCCCTAGAGACTCGGAGGCTGCACGCTAGGCTTAGGCTGATTAGGCTAGGCTTAGGTATTATGTAGATGTAGATCGGTTTGCGTTCAAACCTGAGGACTCGCTCTCTCGCTCCGGGACCGGCGTCGACATCACTACAAGGCTCCCTGCATTTCCCTGGCCCCCGTTAGGACAACCTCACTGTTGCTCTCATCAAATGGACTTTGTTCAAGAACGCACCATAATTGAATCACGGTCTTTCGCCCAAGGGCATGTTATGTTTTCCTATGTAATGCAATATACCTATATGCTCCATTGTGGGGTTAGTTATCCATTTCACAGGCTGTGTCCGTCTTTATCTAACTCTTGTCGACCCCGTCTCGCCTCAGTAGAGCCAGTTTACTTCGGTGACCACGAATTCAGTTTTGTGCGACGTAGACATACCTTTATGGTTTAGCTATGATTTTGTCATATGAAAGGACCCTTTTTTTCACAGCTCTTTTAACTTCAATTTTAGAAAATGTTTGGTTCTTATGCTGGGAACTATTATGTTAAGAGCTCTATGAAAAGGAATAATTGGTCTCTTATAATGATTACCTTCATAGTGAACGCGTTTATCAAGAAGGCATTTATGAGAAATAGTTCCTTGGGGACACAACATATCCTGCCACTTGCATTTGAAGTGGTTTGTAGACCTTGAATGAAATATAACCCATTTCGTAATTTCTATCATCAAAGGCAGGAAACAATATACATCTACATCTGCATACTACCCCTCAAGCCGCCGCATGGGCGTGTGGCGGGGGGTGGTAGGTCACCAGCTGTGTAAAGATGTAAAAGTTTTGGAGGTGAAATGGTGACATGTATATACTATGGGAGTGTATTCAGAGGAGCTCAGTTTTTATTGTGGTCGCTTATTGTGCGCGGAAAGAACGAGTCTTTGTACCTATCTGTTCGGCAGAGTATCTCTCTTATTTTATCGCATCTGTCAGACCTAGAAATGTAGTGAGGAGTCATGATAATATTCTCTATGTCGCTCTGAAACACACCAGTTCTGAATATCTCACGCACCCTAAGCCTAGTGTGCAGCCTCCGACTCTCTAGGGGCTCCCACCTTTATCCTTCTAACAGTTGTGTAATGCCGTATGTTCGTTCGTAGCAGTCATATAAACTACATATTTGAAGGAAAAAACGGTGAACCCAGATATATCATTGTATTATAGTTCATACGTACAAGGTAAAGGACTGGTGAACGGATAGTTTTAAAGTATATCTATTACTGCAAAAGACCTGGGATCAGAATAGGTATCACTTGGACCGAGTAGCAAGTTCTTCTGTAGATTTTAGCAAGTTGAATATTTGTACTTAGCCATTCAATTCGGATGAACTTTAAAATACGCAAATCCACACACAAAGAAGAAGATTCCGGTGGCGTTGCTGTCGCTCTAATTCACAAAGTGCTTAGAACATACAAATCACGACTGACAATAGGTCAGATTTACCTCTCATAAATTATCTATCTCGCACATTCATGTATATTTTCAACCTATTAAAAGTTAACTCTAACATTTATAGGTAGGTACTAGCAAATGCTTTAGGAGTGAGTACCCCCACACGAGGTGTAAAGATTCAGTCCCAGCCCTAACACCCGTTGAAGCGGTGCTGATTTTATGAAAACGAGCATGCCTACGTTTCTTCTAAACTTCATCATATTCAAGACAGCTTCTTCAGTAATTTTTTCCAATTCTTCCCGTCGTCCCAGATTCTAAAAGACCATTTTTTTCCTTTGATAATAACTTGAGCATATGTCCTCGACTAAATTACGTCGCAGTCCCAAAAGTGCCAAATTTTCGAAAGCAAGGTCTTTATACCCAGGCCATGACACGATCCCATAATGCAGTCTGATTTCTTCATTTTGGATCGGGTTCCACGTTTCGTAGAACTGTCACTCTTCATTGAGTAACCGAAAGTGTTATGCCTTGATCAATGTGACAAATTCTCTTTTAAACACGAAACTAAATTTGATCTTTAAAGTATAAAAGGACTAGGTTAGCTCTACGAGGTATATTTTGTGTTCATTAAAGATAAAATATTTTTCACGACGAAACAAGAACCGTCTCTCACCTCGTATTTTAGGAAAACCGTCCTCAGTTTATTTTGGCGCACAGTAATTATTTCGTGCATGCCAATAAATCACTAAGGTGGTGCTTGATTATAATTAAGCGTCAGTTGTTGGCAAAATAAGAACTTAACGGATAAATTTCACTAAAGAATTTACCAGGCAAGAAGGGGACACCGTCCTTTAGTATTTAAGGTAATTGACAATTTTTGAGCTTGATTCCTCCCAAAATATGACCCCAAAATGAAATTATGGAAATAATAATTGTTGTTGTGTGCAAGTGACACCATCGTAAGGAATATATAGATACATGGGTATAAGGACCTTGTTCGAACGCTATGCGTCACTGGCTTCTTTTGAGAGGAAGTCCCACTTCGACTTGATTATTCTGCTTACTAACTAGCCTATTAACGGCGTGCAAATGAAATCAGTGCCGTAGGCCAAATGGAATGGTGTATTGGACAGAATGCACCGTAATGTCGTATTTGCCCTAGAGTTAAGAGTAGTAATTGATTCCGAGCGTGATTACACGATTTCTCTAACGACTAAAGTAATGCCTTAAAAATATCGCTGAAAACCTTAACCTAGCCTGTTTGTTTCTTATTCATGAGGCAGTTGTTATGGATCACCTGTGCGTCAAACGTTAAGAGCATGCTTATTTTTATGAATATTTATTTTCTTGCTTCGGCGTCCATTAAGAATTGAAGGCATTTTAATGGGATTCCTGGTTTAGGGATGACGTAAAATTATATGCATCTAAGCGATTATTGAGAACTGAGAAACTGATTCTTCATTAAAGAGTTATGATGTTGACGAGGGGCGTCGATAGCCACGGTCATTAGCTTCCATTAAAAACTAAATGAATATACGAGAATGTACGAATATCGTAAATATGTCACTTTCAAATTATTTCTCATAAACAATAGGGATTCGTCGTTGGATGGAAGAATTGACTCGAGCCTCGCATCAAGCATGGCTTCGAGTATGGCGACCTAAATGAATGCTAATATAATCCGGGTAACACATGACTCGGACGCAAAGTGACGGAGAAAAATATCGGGCGGCAAAATGAGAGAAAAAACTGCGACGCTTAAGTCCTCCAGCTACGAGGACTATGCCCCTCATAAAGCGTTCATTGGCAGAGGAGGAGGAGGATAAATAAGGTTAGGATGTAAAGAAAAGGCCTATGATGGATCTACTACCTTCGAAATCCCCGAAATCTTCGAAACTTCGAAACAAATCTTCGAAAAAGTAAAAGAGAGATGCTACTTCGCTCTGGTTAGGCCACACCTAGAATACGCCCCGAGCATTTGGGACCCTGGTCATAAACATTTAACCAAAACATTTAATAAAATACAAAGAAAAGCAGCACGCTTCGTTTAAAACTGCTAAGAACGAACATATGGTGTCTCACTACTTTTAGAGGGATTAAGGTGGGAGCCCCTAGAGACTCGGAGGCTGCACGCTAGGCTTAGGCTGCTTGAGATATTCAGAACTGGTGTGTTTCAGAGCGACATAGAGAATATTATCAAGATTCCTCACTACATCTCTAGGTCTGACAGATGCGATAAAATAAGAAAGATACTCTGCCGAACAGATAGGCACAAAAACTCGTTCTTTCCGCGCACAATAAGCGACCACAATAAAAACTGAGCTCCTCCAAATACAGTCTCATGGGACGTCACCATTTTACCTCCAAAAATTTTACATCTTTTCACGGCTAGTGACATACCACCCCCTGCCACACGCCCATCCGGCGGCTCGCGGGGTAGTATGTAGGTGTACTATGGGGCGTAGAATTGCACTGAGGAGAAACCAGGATAGCGAGGAAAGAGGGTAACAATAAACGCGATTTAACTACATGAAGACAGAACAGGTCGCGGCAGTTTTTGCACGGATGGGCGCTTTAGTGCAGTCCGTCGCCCTCAAGCGAGCTCGCCGATCCAATCACGCAATCTTACCCGGCTTGCCTTACCGATTCATACTTAGAGGCATCTAGAACGTGGGGATGTTTTGACTTCAATATAGAATCCCAATAGAATTCACAAATTCATTTATTTGGACCTATCCTTGCAAACCTCTTTTGCCTCATTTACCCCCATACGCTGCTTCATACACGCCCTCCTGTTTTTAAGACTCCTCCAGTGTGGAGGAAATTATTGAAGCAGAGATAGACGTTGAAGTATGTATTTATGGCTGAAACTTTGTGACTGTTCCTACCCCTGAAGGGAACGGCGTGATTGGTATGTGTGTATTAATTGGAGTTAGAGTGAGTCGGGGAAGATGCGTAACTTTTTGAATTAGGTAGCTATAAATCCGAAATGAAAAAAGAAATAAGGATGACGATGATAGCATAAAAACACGAATGTTAACGAATGATACAAAATGCATTTTTTCATGGTTCAGACTACTTGAAGTATGATAAACGTTTTTGAGAAAGCTTGCGTTTGGACATCTTTCGCCGTAGCGGTAAGGCAAGATGCCAAACACTAGCAAAAGTTGATTAATCCTTAAAAATGTGGTATCTTATAACTTATGTTAGCTAGACTTTCGACACATTGTACCCATAGAAAGGTCTGTATTTGGTGAGGAACAAACAAAAACTATTGCATTGGGGGAATTCACCTTGACATTTATTACGAGCCATTATAAAAATATGAAGGACATGTTTTCGTGTTTAGGGGAAAATCTGTTCATATTTCATCAAATTATTTTGAAATGTATGCCAGAGTTAAAATTGCTTTAAGTTGAAAATAAACCACGCAAATCTTTGCATAAACGAAAATCGCTCAAATTACCTTGAGGGTAAATGCTAAGCCTTGCCACGACATGAAGCCGAAAAGGAGATGGAAGAGTTTTCCATCGAAACGTCGGCCGGTATGAAGAGCGTAACGAGGTGGAAACTCCATGACTAAATTACTGGCTTCTCTCTAAACTTCCCGGACTCAATCATCTCTTTACGTGGTATTACGGATCCAAATCTACCTCACCAACTGGATTTATTTCCAAAAAAATATATTTTTTTCTTTTGCCTTCTCCACTGATGAGCTCATCCTTTCCATTAATTCCTGCTTACATCAGTCTCAACCTGCAGCAAAAAGTTCTCTGACCCACACACGCTACCCTCATTTGATTGAAACTCTCCAGAGTAGATTTCTTTTAAATCAATCATCACCTACATATTTACTCATATATATATATATATATATCGTATTTATTCTATTTTATCGAAAAAAAATCTTTTTTACTTATTTATTTTTTTAAAAAGTCCCAAAAAACAGCACTAAGGCTTTTAACATTGGATGACTACTAAACAAATAAATTATAAGCATTAACAAAATATAAAATAATAAAAGATATAATAGCAGAAAATAGAATAGATACAAAAGAACATGAGAAATTGGACCGGGACTTAGCGATATGTTGACAGGGGAGGTGGGAATAATTTGCAGACCTGGTTAATAAGGTAGAATTTAAAAGCGGAGGATGGCGAGAAGAGGTCAAGGGAGGGTGAATGCGAAGCCAGGGAGTTAAAAGTTTTTGGAATGACGTAGAATCGGGAACGCTGGGATACTGAAAGACGAAATTTGGAGACGTTAATAAGACAACTATTGCTTGTGGTACGGGGAGGAACATGAAACGGAAAGAAAAGAAGAAAGATATTGGTGCGGAGAGAGCCCCTCCAGATGCAATGAAGGAACTTCATGTAATAGAGCACATGACGGAGAGAGGGGTGGGAGATTCCAAGTGAAGACATGATAGTTCTTGTGTACAATTTCTGAAGGAAGGAATTCGATGACGGGAAATGGCGAGAAAGAAGTTAATAGGTCGATTAAGTAGTTTCAAGTTTGTTGGGCAGGCGGTTGACCAAATTGGGGCACAGTATTCTAAAATGGGGAGGACACATCCAAAGAATACCGTCCGAAGAGCAAGGGGATCATGAATGTCGGTGTGGCGGTAAAGAAGGCCGACAACTGACATTGCCTTCCTCGTAATGTTATTAATATGCTCGTGAAAGTTAAGTGTTGAGTCAAACACTATGCCTAGATCACAGTGGGAACTGACATAAGGGATTGGGTTCTGTGATAGTGTAAGAGAGTGTATAGGATTTTGCGTTTCAAGGAGAAAGTAATCAGAGCTGACTTTGAGGGGTTAATACGAAGCTGCCAAAGGGAGCAAAATGTGTGAACGGAGGAGAGGGCAGATTGAAGGGCATTGGAATCGGAGGGGCTGTCAACCTGCCTGAAAATTTTGCAGTCGTCCGCGTAAAGTAAAATGTCACATCCCAACGGGAGGACACAGTCAATGATATCATCAATGTGAAGTGTGAACAGAAGGGGGCCAAGGACGCTGCCTTGAGGAACCCCTGAAGAGACAGGAAGGTGATTAGACGACATTCCATCAATTAAAACACGCTGAAACCGAGAGTTAAGGAAACTATGGATTAAGGATAAGAAAGTACCATGGATGTTGTATCTGAGGTTAAGTTTATGCATCAGCAGGCTGTGGTTAACTGAGTCAAAGGCCTTAGAGAAGTCAACGAAACATATACCAAGTTGTGAACTAGATTCAGAAGCGCGTATGACTTTATCAACCAATACAATTATTCATCTTACAATTCTGGCTGTAAAAGCCATTTCTGTCTGGAATACTTTCGAGACACGAGCACCGTTCTAAAAGCTCGAATCAAAGCCTGCCAATTTTTTATTTTTAGCCCCATCTTCCGACATCTGGAAAATCATATCTCTACGATCTTGCAGTGATGAAGCCCCTTTCCACATCCTTCATATCGTACCACTTACATCATAATCACTGAATTTAGGCAGTCATTCGATATGGGAGAGAATGCTAGGCCACATTACTCCCGGATGGAGAAAGGCGAATTCCTATTCAGAGTGGTTAGTCGCTCGGTTATTGGGCGAGGCGACCGACAGTTGAACGGTCATTTGCGCCATTATGAATGCTAGTTGACAGGATGGTGTGGGTAGGAGTCTATTGGAATTAATGCCAGGGTGGAGAGCCAACCTCATGAGGATCCCAAACACTGGCAGCGTAATCTATATGGGGTCTAACAAGGGAGATGCGGCCGATTTATCTAACTTTATCGTCTCACTTTCCAAGTACTCTTTTAACAAATCCCAATTTACGATTAGCTTGTCCAGTTATTTTCCGAATCTGTTTGTTCCACGATGTATCATTCGTCAGTTTAATTCCGAGATATTTTACAGATTCTATAGTCTCTAATTGGGTATGTTGTATGTAATAGCTGTATTGGGGGAGTTTTTTCTTTTCCAGAAGTTCAACACAACATATTATTCAAATTTAATTATACCTGCCATGCATTGCACCAGGGTTGAATTGCCTTGAGGTCCTTCACTATCGCTTCCTTATCATTGTTATTGTTACGGATTTCCCTGTGCACCACGGCATCGTATGGAAATAGTCGTAAGTTACCGTCGACCACTTCACCAATACCGTTAATATACAGATGGAATAGAAGCGGACCCATGATACTTTCCTGTTGGACACCCTAATTGAATTTAACCTCATTGGAAATGGCGTCAGTCAGATCTCTGAACGCGATCGGTTAGAAATTCTGAAATCCAGGAAATTATCTACAAAGTTGTCTAAGCCGTAATATTTTATTTTAATTCATACTATTCTGTGGGGCACTTCATTATAAAATGCTTTTTTAAACTCAAGAGAAATGCGTCTGCTGGAATGATATCTAGACCAGATACTAAAATATCGTGGGCACATAGCGCCAATTGAGTTAATCGTAAAGAGTCACTGAATGAAACTATCCCTCGAGGGAGATTTATCGGCAATTGATGGTTTGCATATTGACAGATACATTAAAAGAACTTCGTCCCATCAAATGGTGAGTATGATGTAAGTAAAAAGTAAGAGTGATGGATTTAAGAAACCGACATAACCATTGATAAACAAATATTATGGGAGGCAAAAGTCAATATTCCGACACACTCTCATCACCAACATGAGGTTAGTTTTCTGATTTATTTCTACAAAAAAATCTATTATCGTCGTGGGTACTACAGGTACGAAAGAGGAACAGTCCGGAGTGATTAGCTCGAGGATTTTTGGAGAACACATCAGTATTGGGGATAACCTAATCACAAGGAGATTATAAATACGATCTCGTAAGTTATGGCCCGAGCTGTTGTCCAAGTAAGCTGATACTTCAGCATTGAAAACTCATTACTTACCTTAGACGAATCAATTTCATTGAAAAATTGACTCTACGTTCGATTTTCCTCCTAAATATCCACCCGACTTCTGGTATACGATACTCAATTTTGTGTTTAATAATAGAGTGCGTCCAAGATAATAGTCAAGTTGACAGAAAAAAATGCATCCAATTCGTTAACTCGTCCAATGCCGTTTGGGGTAGGGAACCACACGACCGAAGTACCCATGATAGTGACTTTTGTTAGAATCAAGCTTTTGTGGAAAAATGTTTGCTTTTCATTTCTTTCGAAGCCAAATCAATGTACTTCAACTGCGCTACTATCTTTGACTGGATCCAGAACTTAAAATTCTTTCATTTTCCTTTTTTTCGGACCATAAAATCCTGAAGTGAGCTCATTAATTTCTACAAGTAAAAGCAGGCTTTCTCTTTCTCATTAATTATACATTTTAAACCGTTGACGAGTGATAATGTAGCACTAAGTAAGATTTTAAACCTCTCATGTCGAAATTCAATCGAATTTTTCACCTTTATTGTTGCATATTCGTCCCGGGGGAAATCCTGTAGTACCTCATATGTTTAAGTAAACTGACGACATCAGTAAAAAAAACAGCAACTAACGAACATTTTTCGAGGATTCCGAAACATTGTTAACGACAATGTAAATACGCCCCAACAGGGAACCTGTGCCTCATTATGCACTATGGAACAAGTTGCGCCAGCAAGGGAATTACTACCTTTCGAGCCGTCTCGTGTCCATTATAAAAAAAAAACTTCGGAGCGCCCGTGTTCAAGATTGATGTTCTACCTAACCACTCCCATTTTTCCCTCCTTCTACGGCGCCTCAGAGAGGAGAAGGGGTGGAAATGGCTCTTCGAGACGCGCCGAAGAATTTATGCGGCGAACAGCGAGAGGACATGGGCGATGCAAGATTTGACCATCACACCGCCTTCCATCCACTCTCAGCCCACTCGAAGGGAACGAAGGAATTCTTTCATTTGAAAGCACTCGACTCCCCCCCCCCACCCCCCCTCTGCCTCTTTCAAATGCCTCCAACCCTCCCCCTTCTCCATTAACCCTTTCTCCCCTCCACAGCCTCATTCGTCGGTTCCCTTGAAGATGGCGCGGCGGTAGGGGCGGGGCCAGGAGAGAGGTGGGCGGGGCTAACACGCGTTGCCGGGAGGGGTGTTGACCCGTTGCCATGGGGACGCGGAAGGGCGGGCCAATGGGGGCGTGCCTAGCGAGACTAAGGAGACCTATTGTTATCATCTCGCTAGGTGTATAAGATACGACCCGTGAAATGCCCTCGAATGCTCTTTCCACACCCAAGCACATTTACTCCTTTATCAGATCTCAATGACGAGACTTAAATGCGTTATTGCCTCGACTCGCAATAAATCCCGGGCGTCCTTTGTCCGCAGGGAATATAGCCTAATACACTTTTGTATCGCGCGTTACAGTGCTCAAATTAGTCTCCGGATTTCGAGCGGTTGGGTGAGTTATTTACAAGGGTCATCTTTATTCTGAGTGGCTTTTAGTGCAATTGGGGAATATTTGAGGAAAAGTTGGCGAAGAAAGAGGATGAGCCTATTTTTTGTGAAAATAAGTCACGCTGTAAACAGTTGATGGTGTAAGTGAATACGTACGCGATTTCTCTCGTCTCCTTTCTCAATTAAAATCCTACTATTATGTACCATGTATATTCTCCAGTATAGCGATTTTCTCAAGTTCTTGAAGGGTGACACATTTTCCTGAAGAGTATTGCGGTACTGAAGGATTTCTAGCGAAAAAGACAAGGAGAGAAAATACCGTAAGTATAAGTCCATACAATGAGGACTAATGGTAATTCACCTCCTTCCGATATATAACCGTTCAACTCAGAGGCATTCAGAAAAAGGATATTTATTCGAAGAGAAACACAGCCCCTTATCCTAATTGGAGGTATAAACCATAAACACGCCAACTTTTGATGATGATGCCGGTATTTTCTCATCTTAAACGGAAAAGAAGGTGTACAAACGTGGACTGGATTTACTTGTCTGTAAATGCTCTTCAGCGCAAGGATCAGTCGGAGAAGATATCTGAATGAAGAACCACAAATGACGTATTGATTTATGACGTTTGGACTATTTTAAAACGTCAGCTGTTGAAAAAGAAAGATGTTGATAAACAAAGGCTAAAATGTATTTCTATCAGGTAACATATCTATGAAAAAGGAAATGGATACAAATATTTGGAAATTTTTTTCCAGGTATGATTTAAAAACGAGTTTTTTTAAACAGAAAAGAATAACTTTTATCGGCCTAGAATTTTTTAATGAACGCTGGCCGCGGTATTATGACTTACCATAATACCCTTTTGCTGATATTTTGAACTACTTTCCATGAGAGATAAAAAAACTGAGACTTAAATGGTTTAAACCAAAGTTTGGTAACATTTGAGACCTACTAAATATTTGTTGGTGAAAATTTCAGGTACGGACGACTGGAATTCAGGTAGGCACTTGTAATGACTGTAAGTATTCAATAGAAAATGATAGAACAAGGATAGATGGTTTAGAAATGTGGATTTGGAGGAAAGGGCTTAGCATCGAGTGGTCTGATAGGGTTAGGGAATGAAGAGGTGTTGGAGAGAATAAAAGAAGGAAGAAAGCTCTTAAAGACCATTGAAGATAGGAAGAAGAGCTGGATGGGACATGTACTGAGAAGGAAATGTTTGTTACGAGATGTACAGTGGCGGAAAAAATTAACGCAAAACTCATTGGCGTCTGAATGCGGCGTACACGGGAACTAATTGAAATCGCTTTTCCTTCGACAACTTGACAACAATGAGACAGGGTATGGAAACCGGGGAGATTCAAACTCTTTATGAATGGATATCGATTTTACGCGTCATGTAAATAGTCATACTAATAAGGTTTACGTTCGCGAGATCGTCTAGGAGTTATAAACGTGATGAGCTTGCTTCGACCCGCACTCAGTCGAGGTTCCGAAGTCGTAGTTGAATATGTAGAGATTATTACCATATTTTTTTAGAGCTTTGGACCGTTTAAAAAGATTTTCTTGATTGAAACTTAAGAAACAATACGATGAAAGCATTATTTGTTGGAACATAAAAGTGTTTTATTCTCCAGATCAAATTCACTTGCAATAAAACGTATTTCCGCGTTCAGGGAAGAGCTGTGGATGAACATCGTTTTAATAGGCCTCAAACTACTTCCGAGAAATATGATGCATTACAATTAACAATTTGGCGTAATATCCTGTGAGTTTCAAGTTAAAGAATAGGAAATCCGGTTGAATAGAATGGTTTCCATGTGGAGAAAATTTTTCTTTAAAAGTATTCCCAATAACTTAAAACCCTACATAAGTTTCCGCCCTCGTGCATACAGGTCGTCTTAAACACTTTAATTTCTAAATTCCTCCTAACGTAATATTATTTAATGTATGAAAACTACTTTCAAATATCCAGAACATTTTATTCGGTCCAGTTTTTAAAGGAAACATTAGAATTCCCTTTTTTCGTTTTGTAGTCAGAACCACTGGACGCGGATTTCTCTTGATCGATGAAGTAGCCTAGAGGGAGAGCGTTCGTCTGCGGCTAAGAATGCCTGGGGTTCAAATCCTGGCGCGGCCTCTTTTAGTGCCTTTATGATTAATCTACGCGATGTGACTTTATTGCAACCAAAACTTCGCAGGAATCCGCGGAAGGCCCAGGGAATGGACATTGACCTCAACCATGAGTGTGTGAGTTTTACACATATTCGGGCTTTGCAAAAGAATCAGAGCGGTCTCCTTGGTCGTCGAATGAGATGTTTACTTCCCATTCTCGGGTACTCGGCCCCACTTGATCTCTACCTCCTGTCTGTCGTATGATGCTCATATCCACTCATTCGCCAATTCACCACTCAATGAAAAGCTATTCATGAAGGAGGGAATAGACCGGATCTCTGATTGTGTCAGTTACTCGATTTAGTGAACTTACCTGGTGCTACATTCACCTTTAAATTACTTTGGAATGATTTAGTAAAGAGGGCAATTATTTTTATTAGGAATTAGAGTTTGGTTCTATCTGCCGAACTTGTAAATACCGATTACTTATCTGAGTGAGAGACCAAACAAGGGTGGAATTTTCTTCAAAATATCTTTAAAACGGTATTTGAAGCTTTCCCAGCATTGTTTTCTAGGTTTGCTAAGAGCAATACATTAAGCGTGTAGTTCAACAGTTCAACTTATAAGATGGAGAATAATACTTAAAGGATAACGTAGATTAATGAATCACTTAAATACCTTTTGACATATTCGCAGTGAAAAATATTTGGCTAAAATTACGGCGTTAAATTTTATGAGGGGCATTTTTTTTACCCATGCGTAAGTGCGACAAAAATGCATCGAGTATCTCCCCCAATTAAAGTGATAAAATACTAAAAATCATCTTTTTCATGTAGCAAATAAGCAGTGATAAGAAATTTTCCCTATGGTAATTTGTATACTCCACATAAATCCGCAGAGTAGTCAATGGAGTGCAAATTAGGAATGTGCACCATCAAAGATTATACGATTGCTACGTTCCTAAAGAATCTATTCCTCTTCAAATTTGTCGTCATATTATTGCTTCAATGGAAGTTAAAGTTGTGAGAGCCCCCACATGAAGATATTAACAAACTTTTTACAGGGTTATAAATTTCATCTGTTAGTGGTAAAATATTTTAACGGATGCTGAAAAGGGACACTATAATGCTTTATTTAGAACGAGTGGAAAAGGTTAAAATGTATGTGTAATTCTCTCAATTGGAGTAATGTGCGCACATGATCACAGCAATTGATCATTGAGAAATATGCTGGTATTTACATAAAGAATGTGGATGTTTATTAGCCTTATAATCAATCCATCCCCCTCCATTCTTGATTTCCTAACCAAGTATCTGTGACATGGAGTTGTCCATATTTTGGTATCATCTTACTAGGTTCATTTCCCATTCTCCCGCCACGAGAGGGGGTCGAAAAACGTTTGTTTCTCGCATAGTCCTCATAATGAACGCTGCGCTCCGTGCAGCCTGCTCCATCTATGTTACATGATTTGTTTTGAACCATCTCCTAGAATTTTGACATTTGTGAACTCGTAAGTATTCCTAGTTTCGGGCGAAAATTGAATATTGATATACATTTGATTGAACATAGTTCTTATTATAGCGGACAAGAATTTAATGAATTTTATTTGATAGTAGTAAGAAATAGGTTTTTTAACTTTTAAACACCAAATAAAAGTTCAGTGGGTGAAAGTTGATGATGCAACACCTCTTCGGGTAATTTTTCGACAGATGTTTTTGCCTTTTACAAACCTATCATCCGATTCCTCCGCCTGGGAGAAAAATGAGGCATACTTAAAGGCTAATAAGATCTTTTTTTCCTCCAAGAATTTTGGGAGAGGCCGCTAAAACTTTGAAAAATATCTCGGCTTGCGCTGTCCGCTCTGCTTGTTTGTCTATCGACGCTCGTCTCAATGGAGTAGTCATCAGTAAACCTTGGCCAAGTTCCGAGTGGTGATGGTCGGGGTGGTTTGTTGTTGTGAATAACGCACAGGTTTCAAATACTTGCTGCTCCAGAAAGAAAAGGCTCGTCGCGCTTCGAAAAAATTGGAAGTCCCCGTCGAATACTTTTAAGGGAGTAAGAGAAGTCAAATACCACTTCTTTCCTGTGAGTTAAACGCCTGGCGTCCGAAACATTATCTATGGCAGAAAAGGTATTTCCCGCAATAAAAGGGGAAAGTAAGCTCTCACTAAAGGCATACTATTTCCCAAATCAATATAATGCGCTCTTCATACATTCCGATTTTGAATGGATTAGTATTGGTGGAGCTATGTATCGACACGGGGAAACCTCTAGGGATCCTCAAGAGTCCTCCAAAATTGCTCGTTGCTTTAACTCAGACTAAAGGTGGCTGGCCTCCAAACCCATGCATAATGGGAACTAATGGCGTTTGATTGGAATGGTCTGGGCTGATGAGGTGAAATCTGAGAACTACTTCTTTCTGTTTGTATTCCCGGGAGAGTAGTATGTTTTTTCCTATCCTTTAGTTATTTGAAACGTTCGTAGACAATACCACCACTCATTTTAAAGGTAACTTAGTTCACAGTAACGCATGCGGACGCAAATAAATTCACCGAAAGGATACGAAACATCATCATAAATTCGCCTTGACATAAGAAAGCTCAGTAGTTGTTACTGGGTTGCAGACCTGAATCGCAATCATGGTTCTTCATAATAACATTGTTCGAGTTCGCTCATGATTTCGAAAACGTGATCATCATCAAGAAAGATCGGGTACTACATAGCAGTGGAGTGCCCTCCCAGGACCTTGTGCATTGCCCTACCAATACGGCTTGCCATTTGGATGACAATTATGACCAAAAGAAGAAAAAAACCGTAATCCCACCCCTGGTCGAGACATTTTTGAGTTTTTCATTCAATTTCTGGTCAATTAAAATTATTTTTATTCGGCAAATTTTATCTCTTTTGTATTTAAAAAATTACATGTTATCAGCCAGTCATTGCTGCTACACATTACATTTATTCATATTAGCAATATGAGGAAATTTATATAAAAGCTCATTTGCAATCATTAAAAATCGAACACGGACCACTCTTTAGCTAGCCAAATACATCTGACAGCTACAACATTAACGTTACCTATTAATGTATTTCATTAATGATATTCTACTCCAAATTGAAGTCTTTCAAAAGGCTTTTTGTTGATTTCATATGTGCGGTGAATTTATAGCTAAGCATATAAGATATTATGCAATTATACATATGTTATCCATCACTACACCTAATTTGGGCAAACTTTTCTGAATGTTTAGTCGTATATTCTGCATTTACTAGATAAAGTGTAACAGTGGATAGCTCGTCACCAAGCTTCCTGTGATAAGATGAAAGAAATATCGGAAAAATATGCCTAGATTATTCAGTATCGATGCGAGCACATTTATTTTTATTTCGTGAAATTATATTTTACGTATGTTTTCATAGTTTAATCCCATTCTGACGAACTAAAGACGATATTTATATTGGGTCAAGAACGATTCATTAATAAATATCCGTTTTGAATTTAATAAATATCCGTTAAAGGAACTTCGTCAATCTACAAATGGAAAATCGTGACAAATTACATCACGTAGACTATACTTATTTCAATAAAATCTTTTTTGTATCGACATTTGGTGCTGATAAATCTCGATATATATCATTTCGGTGAAACAGATGCAGTACGCGTCATTCAAAAAGGTCCTCGGAAGGTCGACTACAATAAATATCCCTTGGTGGTAGAATATGAAGATTTTAGCATATTGTATACTGAATTGGGTGGGATAGTGAATATTTTTTATAATCAGTCTTTCTGTATAAATGATATCATTCGACGTAATAACCATGCTGAAGCAAACACAGCGATGCACCGCGACTGAATGTGCGAATAATATGAGACGAAAGCTAAAAAATAAGGCGATTGATGACTAAGTTCTAGGCTCCGACAAATGTGAGCTCCATTGCAGATTTCAAATATTTGCGGTAGACGATGTTTTCCTCAGTGTTGCCAGTCTTTGGAGTGTGTACTGCTCCTAGAAGTTCCCAAAAATGCCGCATTCTGGCGCGCGAAAAATTTTGCGTTAATTTTTTCCGCCACTGTACTTGAAGGAATGGTGGATGGAAACCGCAAAAGAGGAAGGAAGAAAAGAAAGATGATCGATGACCTGAAGGATGGAAGGAGTTACAGAGAGTTGAAGAGGAGAGCAGAGGACAGAGAGAGAGAGAGAGATCGAGGCACCAATGGACCTGCAGAAGCAGACAAACAATAATAAATACATTTTTGTTGCAGAAAATTTCAGGTACGGACGACTGGAATTCAGGTAGGCACTCTTACGGATGATAAGTATTCAACAGCTAAGACTTGAGAATTCTCCTGCTTAGAGTGATTTAACCAATGAGTTAACCAACAGGTGTTCATCACATCGAATGAGGGCTCGTTATAAGACTTAGCCAAACACATTTTACTTCCGCTCTCTCCAGGATAAATTGAATTAATTATCGTCCGCCTGATAAAGTCTTAAAATTTCTAGTCGGAGAATTCACATCAGTTTCCGAGTCCATGCGCCCATTACGCTTGGCTAATCCTTATCGCCGGCCGGATGAATTCAGTTGAGATGAGGAAAAAAAAGATCGCCAGCGTCCTGGAACGGAGAATCCATAATGAAGACGTCGAGCGCAGACGGAGAGGCGAAATTTGGAAGATGCCAATCGTGGCGTGGAAGTGCCGTGGAAGAGGATGGACGGGAAGAGTGTGGGAGCGGAAATTATTGCTTCGTTGCCGGACGACGGCATTATGACCTCCTCTCCCAGAAGGGGATGTGAATGGCAACGGGCGGGGGGTGTCGGGAGCTTTGCGGGAGGCGAGGAATTAAAAAAAAAAGAAAAGCCTCGGAATGCCTCTTAAATTGATGATGGACTCGGACCATTAAACCAGGCTCACTTTGAAAGTAAAACATTTACGTAAGAGCTCTATTTGGAATTGACTCAAGTACGCATTCTTGCACTGAACCAGTTGAATTGCACGTAATAAGAATTATTGACGTTATTCCACGATTAGGGTAGACTTCGATAGAGATTCCTGCTCTGCTTAACCATTTCATCGAGTCATTTTCATTTTGCTATTTCAATTTGATCCGCATTCTTTCTCCTTTTCATCCCGCTTGACACATCCCGCCTTTTCCTCTCCACGCCCTCCTATTTCCTGCCCTCCAGAATTGTCTTCGCCATCCCCGTGCCTCTGATGACCTGATTAATCCACACTTCCTGCTGTGTCCTAATCACCTTAGACCGCCATATTTCCTTGGCAATAAGACTGAGTAACTGGGAAATTGTTTCCCAACAGTATCTTACTGGTTAAGGTAAGATTTCAAGGATAACATATCTGCTTTTTCACCGTAACATGGTGTTCGGATAATTCTTTCCTCTCCCGCTCCTGATCTCCTTTCATTACGTTTAACTGATTCATTACGTTCAGCCGATGGGGAAATGCCTCTCTTTCTTTGAAAGCCTTCTCAATCCAGAAGCAAGCTGTTTAACCTATCTGTACAGTCCCTATTCGCACCCCAGGCAGACCACTATTTGTGTCTCTCAGCATCTTAACTCCCCCCTCAATCCACAAAAGTACTTACCTGTGCCATGTTTTTTTTTTTTTAGAAACTATCCCCATCTTTTCACCGTTACCTCCAACCTACATAATCACAACACGCGCTCCAGAAACGACATACACACGCTCCAATATTCCTACAGTCTCTGTTTAAAAGGTCCATACCATTCCATTGCCACTCTGTACAGTAAGATTCCTAACAACATCAGTTCCATTCCCTCATCCATCCAGTTCAAAATTGAAGAACATGTTAATCCAAAAAGGTTATTACGCTGTTAGTGAGTTTATAGCCGATGATTTTCATTAACTTTTTGTATATTTATTTAATTTCAAACGGCTAACTTGAACGTACCTTTTGTATTGCACCTGTTTATTTCAGTTTATATTGTACTTTTCTTGACGAAACTCATGGATGTATTATCCCAATGACGTTAATAAACTATCATTATTAATATTAGTACTACGTTCGTGCCGATCCCTTTCCTTGCTCTTGTTTACTGTGTTTCTGACATTATGCCTTCAATAGCAGTCCTCAACATTCCATTACATTTAGTTTCCGACTAAAATCGTCCTTGCCACAGTTCAGCTGCCTTTTTATTCAGCCGATTTCGCACATAAGCATGTAGGAGAAATTAAACTATAGAAAACACTGACGGTAACTGACAATGAATCGATACATTTCCTTAAAAACTGGGCGATAGAAAAGGTAGGCGACTTGTCTTTTCGTTTGGTTTTTGTGAATAAAAATATTTACTGTGATTTGTTCTATGATAAATGAAATTTTTACCACAGGAACATTGGTAAACCCCAGTATACTACAAAAGAAATAAAGTTAATATCAGCCACTAGCTGGTTCCTTAAATTTTCCCAAGGAAGTGACCGCACAACATGTTGGATTTATTTTTATTCAATCCTGCTGGGGTTGTCATCGTCTAAAAAGATTCCCTAGAGAATACATATGACTTGTGCAGCAAATCTTATTGAAATGAGCTCTGTTGCTTCAAAGATATCGCGACCCGTTTAGAAAGATTGCTGCCTTATCTACCCAAGGTAATTGAACGAGGCATATCAGGATAATTGTATCTTTTCGAGGTCCACCACTAGGACCTGTCAGTCGTGGAAGGTTTCCTTTGAAATTTGTATCGGCAAGACGTTTAGACATTTTTGATATCATAACTTCAGATACATTCTGATAGTAAACACTTAACTCAAGAGGTCTAGTTGACCGGGTAAAATCCTTCTCTATTTTTGATCGATTAATTAGATATCCACTGGCATTAAGGAAACGTTCGAGACTACAATGTTTCCTCTAGCAGGCAGCTTTCATTCGTTTGCAAATGTCTCGAAGCATTGAGAGCATTTTGAGATTGCGACCTCAGAATATCATGACAGTCCATTATGATATATTATATCCAACCGTTGCGATCTCGTATCCTCAATAAATTCCGCCTCAGCGGACACGCCAACGAGGTAAGATCAAGGGGTTTGTGCGGTCAAAATTTCTTTACAACAGAAGATACGTCGAAATGGTGTAAGGGAAATTGGTTTTGTTCGGCAAGGATTTGAGCTTATCCAGCAGTGACACTGCTTATGTTTCAACGAAAGAATCTCCAAAGATAAATACTTTATGTTCAACGACGGAGATTTTCTCAAAGCTATGCAGACAGCATTATTCTATTGTCGAGCCAGACAATGGGTGTGGCACAGAGGGTGCGACTTCTGGAATAATGTTGCATCTTTAAACCTACAATCTGCTATTTTCTCGGAGGAATTGCTTCCAATATTTTGTAACTGATGACCTTGACGGTCTATGACCATTATTGAAATAAAAAAGAAAAAACGCAATTTTTTTAAAAAAGTGGCTACACGTAATGATACAGCGATACAACAGCTTCAATGGCTAGTTTTTTTTAAAAGCAACAATCTCATCTTTTAGAAGCTACGACGCCAAATTTCCGTGATTTAACTATCGACAAAATACTGCGGCTGAGACATTATAGGTATTCCAGACAAAACCCGCTATAATTTGAAGGTAGTAGGAGAGATCTTTGTTTACACACAGACTTGTTTGAAACTTAATGCACGCATTTTCATTAGAAATTTACATAGATATAAGGGGAAAAAAATGCATCACGATGATTTGAATACGTTGCAATCGAATGTTATTTTAGAACGTAGGCTTCTGGAAAAATGGCAAGTATCTTTCTAAAATTCGATAGCATTAGCACAGATTAACTTCTAATTGTGTAGTATTATATTTCTAAATAATATGATAGATGCTAGCAAGTATCAAGGTGTTATGCCGAGTCCAATTCTTGAAAAGAACACGTTTCCATGTAATTTTGACAATATTACTAGTACCGCGCCGAAAACTCTAGTCATAGCATATTTTAATTAATGAAAAAAATTTTTAAATAAAATTCCCACATCTCTTTCATTACTGTCATGCATGCGTGTTGAGAGTTCCAATGCATACCCAAATACACTTTAATGAAATCTAGTCCAAGACTTTTTTTTCGACTCACACACCCTCTTATCTATAAAAAAGATACTGTGAATGCGCGGTCACTTATGACTACCAAACCACTGCACGGAAGGACGTAAAACTACGTAACATGACTCATTATGTCACTGGGAAGGTTTATGGCTCCTTTTTGTTTCCCTAATGGTCTCCGGTTCGACTCCAGACGAGTAAAAGTGTTTCCATAAGAAATACATGTAAAGTTCGTTTTTCTGACATAAAGACCTTTTTTATTTTGCATATTTAAATTAGTAATAATGATTGGACAAAGTCGCGACTAAGACCATAGAAAAGAAAAGTGAATAAAAATGTTTATTTTTGCAATCGATTTTTGTTTTCCAACTGATTTACTTTAAATTCCGAAAAAACAATCATAAAATTGCTGAAAATGCATCGTTTTTGGTACGCTGTCCCCTTGACGAGCGATTGAAGCATTGTTGAAGCCGAACCTCATATGGATATATGGTGAACATAGACTCCATGAATATATTATTATGGATTAGGATGTTTGGAATTGTTGTCTAGGCTACGTGTTGTCTAAATTTCCACATTTAGTTCACTCAGTCCTTGGCGCCGCTTCGATTAGAGTCTTTTCCGTTGTTATTGTAAATAGACGTAGTTAATTGTTGCTAACGTGAGACTGTGGTGAATATTCAATAACGATCGAGGAGATATGAATTACTTGATGCTATGAATAATATCTTGCTATTTTTGTGATCGAAAAGCTACTTTGTACATGCTAGAGAGGTAATATCTATTACAGAAAATGTGTGAGAGGTTTATGAAACGTCCATCGTGTGCCGACGACGATGTTGCCAGACTCCGATTCTAGTTTGTATGCATTAAGCCCGTTCGGCTTAAATAAAGAATTTAGAATGCCTTGTTTAAACAGAACTTGCTTCGTACCAGGCTGCAAAATGGGGTGAGCGTCTACGAGGACCCAAAATAGGAGACTTGGATTGAAAAATAAGAATCTGTTCAAGGCGGTGAGAAGGTACATTCCTTTTTACCTACGCTGCAATGATGGCCATTGGGAAAATTCATGAAGTCACCTCGCATTATCATTCTATTTCCGTATAGTGATATTCACGAACTGCTAAGAAGTTAATTGTGCATTTGTGCAATTAAATTTGGAGAGGAATAAAATATATCTGTAGACCGGACGATATTAACAAAGTGTATAATTACGTCCCGCGTGAAGTACTATATTTTTTATCCACTGCCCACTGCATTATGATTAATTGTAGGTAAAACTCATGTATACTCATGGTAAAACCGGTAAGACGTGTTAATTTACAATCTGTCGACTGTATTTACATTTGAACCTCCGTCTTTCACCACTAGGCGGCACCACTTTCCAAAAAGTTGTTTGTTTAAGGAATTCTAGACAACAGTTTTTGGCGACGAGATCACAATCCATAACATATATTCATGATGGGCTCCATGTCCAATAATCCATATGATCCATAAGAAATACATTGTGCGAGATATATATCGATTGATATAGAGAGTATAAAATAAGTTTGATGTTTTCCACACCTATTGAATTTCAACGGGTACGACTTTCCGGTAGTAAATTATAAAAATGTGCACGTGCTCAATCTCTGATCACCCTTTCTGCCAACTTGTGCTCGGAGAATCTCGCGTGATGTCAAAGCAACGTCACCGTCGGGCAACAGACGACCCTCGGGACTGCTTCCAGAATATGTTATGTAAAGGATACCTTTTTTTGAGGGGGGGGAGAGGAAGTAGGAGGAGGAGGGGGCGCGACAAGCCGTGACGCACACCCGTGGTCTAATGGGGCGCGTGGAGCCAGAGATCGGCGGTGGAATGGGGTAGCACAAGGAGGAGACGGCGGGCGCCATGTTTTTCAAGAGTGAGGTCGAAGGAATGTTCATTCGGAGGAATGTAGAGAACACGGCACGGCACTTATGGCCGAGAGGAGAGGCAAACCATGTCTCCGAATTGGGCGAAGAGGGATCCGCCTTTATCTTTCTCGCCAAGGGGAAGGGGGTTGGAAGGAAGGAGGGGGGGGGAAGGGAGGAATATTGAGTCGTAAAGTATACGGCGGCGGTGCTGCCCTCGAGTGGAGAGAAGAGGGATACGAAATGAGAATGGAATGAGAATGGGCGACGGGCGGAGACATAATGAACGTGATGGCTGCTCGCGGCTGACAGTGGAGGGAGCGATTTGTGTTTTCGATGCGGATTTTCGCGAAATTTTGCTTAATACGTGTACTAATAAGTAACATAAAAACGGATTATTATTAGGTGATCTACCGGTAAAGATTCAACCTTGGAATTCTACCGATTCTATCTTCGAATTACCTTAACTTCTGATATATCGTGGGGATTACACATACAAAACATATGTGGCGCAGCATTAAAGAAACTAGGTTTTGATAAGCGGATGAAAGGAAGATCCTCGGGTGAAAAAGTCAAAGAGAGATGCTACTTCACTCTGGTTAAGCCACACCTCGAATACACTGTGATCATTTGAAACCCTGGTCATAAAGATTTAACCACAAAAATTAATAAAATACAAAGGAAAGCAGCACACTTCGTTAAAAACTGCTACGAGCGTACATATAGTGTCTCAAAACTTTTAGAGGGATTAAGGTGGGAGCCCCTAGATACTCGGAGGCTACGCGCTAGGCTTAGGCTGCTTGATAAATTCAGAACAGATATTTTTCAGAGCGACATAGAGAATATTATCATGACTCCTCACTAAATTTCTAGGTCTGACAGATGGGATAAAATAAGAGAGGTACACTGCCGAACCGATAGGTACATAAAATCGTTTTTTCCGCGAACAATAAGCGACCACAATAAAAATTTAGCTGCACTAAATACACTCCTATAATTTATGTCACCGTTTCATCTCCAAAAAACTTACACCTTTACACGGCTGGTCACCTAACACCCCCTACCACACGTCCATGCGGCGGCTCGAGGGTATTATGTAGGTGCAGATGATGAATATTAGGTGGTCTACTGGTAAAGGTAGGTTTAAATGGAAGGAAAATGGTGAAAATTTCTAGATTTTTACATTTTCAAGCCCGTGTCAAACGATGCTTCTTTTTCCATCTCCAATGTAGTACGTCCTCCTCTTCTTCATCCCTTCCATCAAATCAATTCTATTTCTTCCCCTTCTCCACTTGCCCGACATCCTTCCTCCCCTCTGTCGTAGCCTTGAGCATCCCATTATTACTTCCTCTAGCCATCCACCCTGCCTATTCCTCATCTTATCGAAATGCTCCCTTTCGTCACCCACCGTTGGCAAGCACTTGCGTACGTACCGATGGAAGAAATTATTTTTGCTTTATTAAGTCTAAAAAAGAGGAAAACAAGTGAATGGATGGCGCAGGAAGCGTTGAAGTCGGCGATTGTGATGTTTGTATTGCTGGTTTGGTATTTTCTCAATATTCGGATTTGAATCGAATTTAATTGGATGTATGAGGGAAAGCGGCATAGTAAAAGAGAACGAGCGAGATAGTTCCCTAGTCATAATAGAGACCATATTTGAACTACACCTTTTAATTTCACCAGCTGTGTGACACACAAATAAAATTGCATTATTAATGGTGCAATAATATAGTGTTACATGACAGAAATTGCAAGTAATCAAATGAAAATATCTCAATAAGTCTTTTACTTGCTTGCTTTTTTTTTCACGCGGTACGTTTGAAACTCCATCAGAACGGAAGGTTTATTGTGATTCCGAAGAATTTACTGCTGTGTCAATATGATTAATTTTCAAATATAGTTGTGAAAACACACAAACTACATACTGTTGATTTTTGGACGAGATCCAAGTGTAGGAAATGCCTCATTTTTAAAATAAGTTCTCTCTGGAGTGCATACACGTACCATTTCCCATATAAAAGGGATGATATTTTCTGGCAAGTATCTCGGGAAGTAATGTGGTAAGGGGTTGAAATTTTTGTGTGAATGGAAGGGTGATATACTTTTCTTTAAAATGAGACCAAATTAATTGATTTCTAGTTAAAATGATATTTCGCTCAAACTACCTTAAAAAGAGGATTATTCATTTCTTTTCCTTCAACAAAGTTCATTCAGTGGGCTTGATGTCACGCTTTAAACGAAAGTTACTTCGAAAGTAGGCAAATAACTAGATGACTTCGAACAGCACACGGCTGGATCTTCATTGATTTCTTTCCTTCATCATTTTGTTACAAGAATTTGGAAAATGTGATCCATCGCGAATCACAGTCTTAGTATCGCTTCTACGTCACGTATATTTTAAAGGAAAGAAGATATGTTTTTACAAAATGAACAAGAGTTTAAATCGAGTTTCCTCCCCGTTTAAATTTGGTCAAGAAATGGATTTCGTTTACCTGTGCTCATTTTTTTGGTAGGGTCGTTTACCGGTTTAGAGGTTTCGTAAAATAAAGCTTTACCCAGAAAGTTACACTGCTTGGATTAAGCCTCTCAAAATCTCTCCGGATTATTACACATGGCCTCTGGAAAATAGCATCGCGCTCTAACTACTTGGCTACCAATAGAAAAAATAACCAGTGGTGGAAAACAGGTACTCCTTGAGCCTGAATAGACATTATAATGCGTTTTGTGAGTAAAATAAATGAAGTGGAAGGAAAAGAGTGGTTTTTCGCAATGGGAAAGTTGGAGTCCCATTAGCTAAAATCGCATGTGGTTGACCTTATCGGATTGAATTGAATATTTGGGGAGGCGACCGACAGCTAAGGTCATTTGCGCCATATGGGATAGGTAAGGGAGGAAGGGTGGATAGAAACCCGGCGTCGGCATTAGCCTGCTCTTAACGACAGGCGCCAAAGGGACCACGGTTAAACGTCTCATCCGACAGACGGAGTACTGTACTTAAAGTGCCCCCCACAAGACACTCAAGTAGATATCGGGTTTCCTCTGAAAAACATCCTCCTCTTCAGGGATTTGAACCCTGGCCGTCCGTATGGTTAGCCAGTACTCTAGCCACCACACCAACCAGATCCCGGTTGACCTTATCATTTGGAAGACAAGCACAAATAGTTCTGCGAAGTTTTCAATGGTCATTTTTCACGTCTTTAGGCTCAGAGAAGGAAATGAAAAGAATATTGAACACATCTTGGACCTCTTGGGCTAAAGATTCAACTGAGCCAGACTTTGTGAAGGACTAGATCATCATTTATAGAATGATCATCGCAAGAGTTTTGGCCAAAGCCCACCCCTTCCCACTTTCTTAAACCTCCCTCCTACCTCACCTCTAGTTTGCTCCCTCACCAACTTTGCTTTTGAGAAATCTTTCTGCGATATCAACGAGAGGGGGTATAAATTTAATCCATTTCCGGTCGCGATCTTGTGACGGGAATGTTTTAAATGTTCGTTAAAAGAGATCTCCGCGGTAACTTTTGAATCTCAATTATATTCCCTCTTTTCCACTTGAAAGGACTAATGGATTTCTAGAGGTGGAACACTTTTCGTGACGTCTCCTCACAGAGCAAATTTAGCGGAGGACGCTGAGCTTAGCGAATGTATGCAAAACGACAGAGAAGGAAGCGATTCAAAGGCAGGAAGCACTCACAGATACCGGCTCGAACGTACGACGATGGGAGGAGCTTGAAGGAATGGTGAAGGGGAGACTAACACATCCAATGACATTTAAAAAAAATCCTACAGTGACAGTACTGGAAGGTGAATGGTGAACATTGACAAGGCGTAAAACTATATTTTCCAACATTAATAAAAAAAATTTCTATAATATTAATAATAATAATAATAATAATAATAGGCTATTAATGGCCATATATGCCAATAATAGGCTACTAATAAGCTATAATGAAGATGATGGAATTGGAAAAGGATATAGTCGACGAGGTAGAAAGGAAACAACTAATCTGGTTTGGCCATGTTAACAGGATGGATGACACCAGATGGCCCAAGAAGATATTGGATTGGAGACCTCTAGAAAAACTTGTAGAAGAAGGCCAAGAGTGAATTGGAGACAGGGAATACAGAGAGCAATGGGAACAAGAGGAATTAGAGAAGATGAGTGCTATGACAGAGAGAAATGGAAGCTGAGTGCAGGAAAACGACGGAAGTCGTAATCAACCTGCAATATATTTATACATTAATAATGACTGTATTTTTATTTGTCCAAGAAACAAAATGCAAAGCACAGACATTACGCAATTGTATAGGACACGTCAATTAAAATATGGGGTACATATACAAGTTAAACTAAACTTAAATTGTCGAGCTTAGATACTCATTCACACTGAAAAAATATTTATCAACCAGGTATTCATACATCATATTTTTAAAATTAGTTACTCTCTTAACATTTTTAATTGACCCAGGTAACTGGATAAATAGTTTAGTGCACATAACATATGGACCTTTGGATGCAAGGGTCGGATTAATCTGTGGAACATGGATATCATTACACCTCCTGGTCTCGTTGGTATCGTGGATATCATGGCTCGTTATAAATTTATCAATATGTATTTTGGTA
The DNA here is from genome assembly GCA_963169105.1 of Ceriagrion tenellum. NCBI lineage: Eukaryota > Metazoa > Arthropoda > Insecta > Odonata > Coenagrionidae > Ceriagrion > Ceriagrion tenellum. The sequence goes on from OY720637.1 coordinate 17,225,086, forward strand.
TATATAACAGAGTAATAAATATAGATACAAGGCACACTTAAAATACCCAAGGTTTTCAGTAGAGTACGGCAATGAGAATTTGAATGTTGTTAGCACATATACCTTTATAAACATGGGGGTGACCAAACGCCAAGCAAGTTCAAATGAAAAAAATAAAGAATTTATGTTCTCGAGGTAAATTATGTCCGAGCCAATCAATGAAATAGAGCCGGGATGTTACTGGAGCGCACGTGGAGAAATGGAGCTGCTCGGTCAATATTTCGGACGAAAATGTGCGCAGTCCAATGATTATCAGGATTTCGGTACTATACAGCACATGAAACTCACTTTGAGGAATAGGTTAGCAAAGAGTCTGGTGTGGAGGTTGGCGTTAAGGTAGAGCGAAATGTCATTTTACTTAGAAATCAATGATTTTGGTCTCATTTTAAAGAAAAATATCTCACCCATTTAATGACACCCAAAATTCAACCCCTTACCACATTACTTTTGGAGATATTTAGCAAAAAATACCAGTCCTTTTACATGGAAAATGGTACGTATATGCACTCCAAGGAGACATTATTTACAAAATGAGGTATTTCTAACACTTAGATGTCGTAAAAAAACTAACAGCGTGTATTTTATATTTTTCTCAAGTATTTTTGAAAATTAATCATAATGTCACAGCAGTAGGTTCTTGGGTATCACAACAAACCTTCCGTTTTGAAGGAGTTTCAGACGCACCGCGCGAAAAAAATGAGTCAAGTTGAAGACTTATTTAGATATGTTAATTTAATTACTTAAAATATCTGTCATATAAAACCATATTATTGCACCATTAATAATGCAATATTTAATTGATGTGTCCTACTGCTGGTGAAATCAAAATGTATAATTCGAATATGGTCTCATTTATGGCTAGGGGACTATCTCACTCGGACTACCTTAAGTGGTGGCGAAACGTCGACAGCGAGGAAGTGAGTGAGGATTGATTGGAGGCGCATTGAGCAGTAAGGCATAAAGAAGAATGGCCAAATGCGATGGAGATGAAGGAAGACGAAATGGAAGTGAATCGCTAAATACTTGCGCTGATCGCTGCAACTTCAGATTCACTTTAATTGGAGATAAGTATGAGGTAGAAAAGAAGAATGAAATGAGTCATACCAGCCGAGAGGATTTGAAAGGCTGTTACATCTACATCTACGTCATACCCCGCAAGCGACCCAAAGGGTGTGTGGCAGGGGGTGCTTCCACACCAGGCATGCATGAATTATACGGCAGAACACCGAAACTACATTGAAACCAGCGTACCACACATGCAAAGCGCCAATTAAAAATCTACTAACCAAGAAACATACCATCGTCTATTGTTCCGACATTCAAGGGATACAAAGACTACTACTACAGATCAAAACATCATGCATAAATAAGAACATCAATATTTTCATCATGCATAAATAAGAACGTAGAGAATATAAAGAAAGAGATCTACAATCTAGCTAATATCACTATTCGTACCATTCATGACGACGATCATAGCTGTTATGGTCCCGAATGGTACGCGGAAAAAATGACATTTTATACCTATCGGTTCTACAATCTATCTCTCTAATTTTTTTGACACGATCTAATCTCCCGTAGTACGAGTTAAGAGGATGCGGGGATATCGGGCCAGGAGGTAGAGAAACCATAGGCATGCGAGACTTAAGGCCATATTCATAGTCGTTACCTGGGTGTCCCCCAGGTGTGGGGGAACCCCTTCGCTCGGAATTGGTATTCATAGTCGTTACCCAGGGGACTGCCGTCCCCTAACTATCCCCCAGGCCGTCGATTTCCTAGGTAAGGCTAGGTAAGGCTTACCCAAAGCTCCCCTAACGCAGTACTGCTGCCCCCGCGTGGGTCAAACTGATACTACTGTCCTAATGGCAGTACACGATATTATCAACAACTTTCCATAGTAACATCTTCTGTTTACAAACACGGGTGCTTGCTGAACCACCCTCGTATTCCTCACCATTCATATTACATAAATATTTAAGTAATATTGTAAACATTCTCTCATATTCCTTCAATTATTTTCAGCAACATTGTGTAACAGTATAGTGTATTATTGTTTATAGTGTGCTTGGTTACGGTGAAAAATGAGCATCGAAAACATCGAGAACAATGTAGCGAAACCGTTCATATGTTTTTTTCTTTGGAATTGTCGCCAAATCTCTTACCCAGGCGTCCGCTGGCTGGGTATTACCCAGGTAAGGTTTATGAATCGCTCAGCCTAGGGAACCCCTAGGTGTTACCTGGCTAGGGGATACCCAGATAACCCCTAGGAATACGACTAAGGATAGGGGCATAAATGAAGAAAGGCGGGAAGTAAGCTTAGTTTGGGACAGGAATGATGCGAAGAATGGATGAGAATAGTTGAAAAGTTCTATCCTAAACTTAACTTTTACGGATGAGAAAATGAAAACATTAACTAAAATCCATTCAATTAATCTCGAGATCCGTAGCTGAAGATACGAGGTCGAGAGTGAAAGCTTATCGATATATGTAGATGTCTTTTATGACACATGTGAGAATGCACTTATCAAATTGCTGTAAGACAATATATGCATCGAAAGAAACTGATATTGAAATTAATGAATTCAAAAAGATATGGTATTTATTTTTACAGTTTTTTAAATTCGAAGTCGACCGGTTTCGTCGCATAGTCGACGTCATCAGGTACATGAGTTCAGTAGGTTGCAGAATATATACAATTTCTTTGTATGTTGTCTTTGTTTACAATGACATTCCATTTTCATCTTCCATGTAAAAGGGCTGGTATTTTTTTGGCAAATATTTCGGAGAGTAATGTGGTAAGGGGTTGAATTTTTGGCGTCAATGGAAGGATGAGATATTTCTCTTTAAAGTAAGACCAAATTCATTGATTTCTAGGTAAAATGACGTTTCGCTCAAACCACCTCAATATGAATCATACTGCCTAAACTAAGACTCTCGATATCTATGGCAAAGACATTTCTTTGTTTATATTCTGCGACCTACTGAACACATGTACCTGATGACGTCGCCTATGCGACGAAACCGGTCGACTTGAAATTTAAAAAACTGTGAAAAAAGTACCATATCTTTTTGAATTCATTAGAATGGATTGTCACAAAGTAAAGCCTGAAGCCATCGAGTTTATGATATTGAAAGGCACAAGAATTTACAATTAATTTATCTTTGGATCAAAGGCCTCGGGTTAGGCGACGCGAAATGACCTCATCAGCTGTATCATCTACAAAACCCGTCTCCTGCTGACACCACTTACGAGTAAACATCTTGGGAGCGGCCAAAAAAAAGCGTTTCCGCTCCGACTACAAACGCGCCACTGGCACCTCATAATGTGCTGGGCACGTCATGAGACGAATAAATCAGAGCGCGGAGGTCGTATTGCATTCCGATGCATAGGACTGCAGTCGCGCAAGCGGTCTCGCGCGCCCCGCGCCGCCTCCTCGAGGCAGGGAGGAATAGCTTGCTTGGCCCGCTCATCCATCTTACTCGCATGACACACCCGACTGAGAAATGGGGTGCGGGAGGAGGAGGAAGGCGCGGGTCGGAAGTCCCGAGAGTGGAGCTGCGGACGTGAAGGGGAAGAAGACATTGCCATCTATTGGGGTCGAGGGAAACTTTTGAGGGAGTGGGGACGAAACATTACCGCATGGGGGGATGGGGTCGGTTAGGAGGGAGGGTGGGGGGTTGGAGAATGTTTTGGGGTGCGGAGACACCCTCAGAAAATGGAAATCCGATGATCCGGGGGTGAGGAGGTGGACGGTTTGGAGAAGAGACGGCAACTATAGATGAGTAAATGAGAAGGGTGGCCTCGGCCGAAAATACGACTGCGAAAGGCGTCGAAATTGGCCCGAGAAAAAAAAACACAGCCTTGCTCAGCATTCACCAACCCCTTTACCCCTAGTTTGAATAGGTTTGATCAATTATTTGAAAACAGTAGATCAAAAGACGAGATTAGTACATTTTTAAAATGTGAAACTCGCGGAGAAAATGAAAATCATTCGCTCGGGGATTGTGTCAACCGTTCGAGATAATCAGATCACCTGACAAAGGAATCACATGGAACAACTTCCAACGGTTGAAAATTTTGGTGTTCCTAAAACACTCGAAAGGATAAAGTGAGCGTCTAATATTGTCGCTAACATTGTATCGAAAAGTTGTTTATGGCGTCTCAAATGTCGATGTTTATCTCCCATGTATGTAAATTATTCCCGCGAGGAACATTCGACCGGGAGGGCTGCGGGAAAACTTTACGAGTCGCTTAAGGTAGTCGGAGCGAAATATCATTTAACCTATAAATCAATGATTTTGGTCTCATTTTAAAGAAAAATATATCACCCTTCCATTGACACCAAAAATTCAACCCCTTACCACATTGCTTTCCGAGATATTTGTCAAAAAATATACCAGCCCTTTTGAATAGGAAATGGTACGTGTATGCACTCCAGAAAGACCTAATATTAGAAATGAGGCATTTCCTACACTTAGATCTCGTCAAAAATCAACTATTTTTGAAAATTAATCATAGTGTCACCGCAGTAAATCCTTCGGGATCATAATAAACCTTCCGTTTTGATGGAGTTTTAAACGTGCCGCGTGAAAAAAATGAGTCAATTTAGATACTTATTCAGATATTTTCATTTGATTACTTACAATTTCTGTCATGTAAAACTATATTATTTAGAAATATTTTTTTTCAGAAAAGCATGTTTTTTTATTCGGTTTAGTTGAAATTTTATGTCCGTGCGTGTGAGTCTAAGGGCCGTATTCATAGTCGTTACCTGGGTGTCCCCCAGGTGTGGGGGAGCCCCTTGGCTCAGAAATAGTATTCATAGTCGTTACCCAAGGGACGGTTGTCCCCTAACCCTCCCCCAAGCCGTCGATTTCCTGGGTAAGGCATGAAGCTTACCCAAAGCTCCCCTAACGCAGTACTGCTGCCCACGCGTGGGATGAATTGATACTACTGTACTAATGGCAGAACACGATAATATCAACAACTTTCCATAGTAACATCTTCTGTTTACAAACACGGGTACTTATTGAACCATCCTCGTTTTCCTCACCATTCATATTACATAAATATTCAAGTAATATTGTAAACATTCTCTCATATTCCTTCAATCATTTTTCATCAACATTTTGTAACAGTATACTGTATTACTGTTAATAGCGTGCTTGGTTACAGTGAGAAATGAGCATCGAAAACATCGAGAACCATTCAGCGAAACCGTTCATATGTATTTTTGCGTGGGATTGTTGCCAAATCTCTTACCCAGGCGTCCCCTGACTGGGTGTTACACAGGTAAGGTTTATGAATCGCTCAGCGTAAGGGACCCCTAGGTGTTACCTGGCTAGGGGATACCCAGGTAACCCCTAGGAATACGACTATGAATACGGGCATAAATCTACTATCTTCTAAGGCACGTAGCCATGCATCATCATTTTACATCTTTACACGGCTGGTGACCTACCACCCCCTACCACACGCCCATCCGGCGGCTCGCGGGGTATTATGTAGATGTAGATGTAGATAAGTACTCTGAAAGCTTAATATGCGTCATACTTCCTAAACTAAGACTCTGGATCTATGGCAAAGACAAGTCTGCATCAATGATCCGAACCCATAGCCGAGAAAAAGAGTTTATACTCTCTCCCCGTTCCTCCCCGAAAGCAAAACCCTGCCTACGTCACTGAATCTTCTCCGATGTGGAACTCCAAATGTTTTCGTCGAACGCTTCGTTTGCCGCGGCGTGAGAACCGATTTTAACTGCTTTTCGCCCCGTCACTCCCTCCTAAGCGACTCTTTCCGAAGCGGCGACCCTCCGCTTTAGCGGCTTCCCGTCCTACGCGCAATATCCATTTCCGTTCCCTCTCTCTTCTCTTCTTTCCTCTCATCTCTTTCTCTCTCTCTCTCTCCCTTCCTCCTCTCCCCAAAGCGCGTTTGTTCATCTCTGAACGTCATCTTCCTCTCTCCCTCTCTCTGTTGGCGGAGAGGACATCATTTACTCGTCCCGAATGCCATCGTCCCGCCCTCTCCCACTTAACGAGATGTCACCACATGACCAGGACGACTCCCATCCAACCACCACCCCTCCTCTAATCCCTCAACCAACTCACTTCTTGTTTCCATGACTACGGAAATCAGCACACTCCGCCTGCTTTAAACAGTTAATGAAATAGAGTACCGATTCCAAAACCTAACAGTGAAGAGATGAAATAAAATCACTTTGTATATTCCACACAAATTTTAATTGGTAAAACTCGACCGGTTTCAACACTTCCTTGTCATTCTCAAGGGAGATAATAAGTATTGCCACCCCTTGCGAATGACATGGAAGTGTTGAAACCGGTTGGGTTTTACCAATTAAAATTTTTGTGGAATATACAAAGTGATTTTATTTCATCTCATTATGACGAAATTCCACAAAGTACACCTGGAAACCATTGAAGACTAATAATGAAGCTTTTAGAAGGTCTTACTCATATTGTGCAACCACAATGTTTAATCGCCTTCCATTCCACGTTGCCTCTGAAAAGCACGTTAAATTGTTTCTTCGGGACTTGAAAACATGGTTATTTACTATAGACAAAATTGGAAAATATTTCTAAATATTGAACTACAAAGTGAAGTGAAAAATGTATAATTTGTAAATTTGTTTGTATGTTAATACTCTGGTTCGTGACCAATGGTAATTAATGTTTTTTTTTGTTCTTGTAATGAATACATGATTTAAAAAATACTGTCTCTTGACTTTATAAAAAATCAAAGTTGTGAATTTCTATTTTTGGCCGCACCAGCCAGCTGTTTATTTTTTTTTCTCGTCAAGATGACTTCATATGATGGCAACTCCAACACTGGTTGTTTACCACAGGGGTGCCTATATTCCACCATATGTTAATCAATTGTCAAAGTTATTTGTACTAAAATTTAGTGGAATAAATATTATCTATCTAATAACGGAGTGACTTCAAAAGTAATTAATGCATCTAAGGGGCAAATATTTATTCTGTCCAAACTCTTCAAGTAAAGCTCAGCCATCACGAAAATGTGAAAGTAAGCTTCACGTGAGTAAAACTGAGAGTGTCAGCAGTCACGCTCTTCATTACTGCAAAGAAATGCACCGCAGTCATTGGTAATAATTAAGGGTAAAAGCAATCAAAAGTGTAAGTTGAGATATCATTTTTATAAATCTTCGTATTTCGGCGTATAAAGAAACAAAGGAAGAATCTCTTTAGGCAAACTGTTTGCTAAGTATAGCCTTCGTTCCACTTGTAATGAGATTGTCAGCTGCTCCAATTTGAATAGCTTTTTGCATCTACGTTAGTGAAGCAAGAGATAACATTTTTCCCAAATTAAAGTAAATTTACTCCCAGTTACCATGCTTAATCAATTTTTGAGTACTTTTTATTGCTTAAGACTGTAGTCTTTTATTTACATAAAACTCTTATCTCTATCTAAAACTCTATCTCCTGACGACGTTCTCAGCATGCAGAACGAAACGCTGAGTCAATTTAAAATGCTCAATACGCAGCTGGATACCCCGAAAAACTTTAATATATTAATAGAATATCGTACTGTTGCAACGAACGACCGGTCGGAGATTTTCACGTGTTTTGTCCACACGGATGGATGACTGATGAGTCTGATATGTTGTTTATTGTGTGTCTGATTGGGATTTTAAAAATTCTTTAACAATATAACCGCGAGAAAAACTCATATGGGAAGGCTGCGTGAGATTTTTACAAATTGTTATAGTACACCGAAATCTCGAGACCTTCTTGATTGTGCCGCGTGACTCCATAGTCACGTGCTCGGAATTATCTCGAGCAATTCAAATAAAACTCTCCCTCCCTGGATTATAATACTTGGAAAAGTTCACCATCGCATGACTTTGGTAAATGAAATGAACTAAGGTCGCAAATGTTGAGGGCACATCTGAACCATTGTAAGATGAAGGGAAGGTTGTAAAAATGCAATACTGATCATGCAACGGAGACAAATTTTTAAAAGGTGACAATGGCAACCAGGTCGATAATGCGTCGTCCTCAACAAACGTCGCGGGATTGAATTTCAACTGGGGTGGTAACCTTTTAAAATCAGAAAGGTTCTCTTTCCTTTTAATGGACTGTAGAAGAAATTATTGTGAATAATTTCTCCGATTTAATAATTGCAATAAAAACTATTGGTAGTTAATTATTTTTCAACATAATTTCCGTGGAATTATGTGCTCCGATGAAATAAGTAAATTATTTCCTCATCAAAAATGAGTTCCAGTCACCAAAGTCGGCCATAGCTACCTGAAGCACGAGCATTTCCATTCAGTAAATCCGAAAGAGAGCAGCATGTGAATACGTACACTCCTTAATTGTCATTGGTAAACTTAGAACCGAGAATTAAAAAATAGTGCCACAAGGATTCACAAGAACCTGTATGATCCATATTTCCCTTAATCGGTTTCTTGACTTCGGCTCTCATTTTGACAGCTGAGCTCGGAAAAGACACCTCAAAGTGCTCGTATGCAGCAGATGTGGTTCAAACGTCGCGGTGGTCGCAAAGCTGTTTATAGATTTAAGTTGCCACCTATAGTCACACATCGGAGCATCGGAGAAAAGCTTACTAAGTAAAAACAAGTGAAATACAATCTGAATAACTTAAATTTTGAAAACCGCTTTCGACTATCGGATCAGGTTGCACTTATCAGGAGCTAGTTTAGACTAACACCTGCTTGGTCAAGCTTATCATTTGGGAGATGCTCGGAAAAGCATTGAATAAATTTCCGGTCAGAGTGAACAATGGCAATTTTTGTCGGGAAATTAGACGGAAAAAAATAGATGGTCTTCCGAGTCGCTCGCGCACCATCCATTGAATGTAACACGGGAGATGCTCATTTATTGGGCGACAGCTGAATGCGCGATTGGTTGAAACGGAGCCAGCTGCCCCCCAATGCTTTGGCATAGAGTGACGATGTCAATTGGAGGGAGGCAGCAGCTGCCCGGAGATTTACATTTCCTAGCACTTGGAAGGAATTCCGATCTCGAAGGCGACGACGCCTCGAGGATCGCAGCATTCGATCTCTCGAGCACGGTCGTGGCACGCGCGACTGCCTTCCATTAAAGTTTCAGGAAAAGGTATTCGACCACAGAGGACTTCCTAGGGACGCAGCTATACATGCAAACGGACTGACGGGATTTAAAATTCCGAGCGTGAGAAATGGGATTGTTCCAAAGATTAAAGAGCTGGCACGTTCCGGTTCAAGTGCTCAAACGCACACAAATAACGTCCGAGAGCACCTTAGCGCTCTCATAGAGACGTGCGCCACTCAGCCTTGATCGAAGAATGAACGACGGCTCTCGACTAATAGCGACTGGAGTGCCGGCGAAACGGTTGCCCTCGTGGATGAGCGAACGCGACAAGAGCCCGAAAACGCTCAAGTGATATAATGACGGCGGAAGCATTCGCAGCAATTACGGCTCGTGCCGCAGAAGGATGAGTCCACAGCGATCCTTATCTCCAAACATATCTGGACAAGTTTAGTCACGCAAGACTTGATTTTTAATCATACGGTGTAAAATTAACCATTTAAAATAATGTAGGACTTACTACTCCAGTGGGTGGCCAGAAAGGGCAAACGAGGATTGGATTTTGGGGAGGCGACCGACGGCTAAGGTCACCTGCGCCATAGAGGACAGGTAAGGGAGGAAGAGTGGATAGAAACCCGGCGTCGGCATTAGTCTGCTCTTAACAAAAGGCGCCAAGGGGACCACGGCTTAACGTCTCATCCGACAGACGGAGTACTGTACTTGAAGTGCCCTCCACAAGGCACTCAAGTAGGGATCGGGTCTCCGATGAAAAACATCCGCCTCAGCAGGGATTTGAACCCTGGCCGCCCGTGTAGTTAGCCAGTACTCTAGCCACCACACCAACACGATCCCCCAGGACAAACGAGGTATTGGATATGGTTGGATAAGAGAGGAAACTAGTGGCTGAGGTTCGGAGGAGGCAGGAGAAATGGATGAAGGACGTTTTGAAGAAAGGGAGAATGCTGAAGAGGACAATAGAGGGGGAACACTGAGGAAGATAGGAAGAGGAATGATGAGTGATGAGGCTAGGAATTCTGGACGAAATAAGAGAAGTGACACAATATGAGGACTTCAAGAGGTATCTAATGGTGGCACATGTACAGGAAGGAGAACAGAACGATTTGGCAGATATTGGGACGTTAAGATAAAACCTGTGCATAACCCTACCAATCACCTGGTAGAGTACTACAATGCAATGTACTTGGATTCATTTCTGTTTCAACCAAGTTTTTTAATTCAACCAAATTATTTAATCTAAGTCATGTAATAACTCATAATAAGAAATGTGTACAGTTGCACTATGTTTTAATGCTATCTACCAGTTTCAATGTATATAGCGTCATTTTCAAGGCAAACAAATTATATTTATTATTGAGTTATTCCTTCACGTCGTTCCACAATTCCAGGCCTCAATCAACCTTACCTTACCCAAGCGGGACTCAAAATCATCGGGCCATGTTTATGAAGTTTTTTTATGTTATACGACTTCTAAATATTCTGGTGGCAACGTAAATGAGGTCTCTAAATTTGGCAAGTATGATTTCATCGCTCGATATTCGTTTTTCTGAATTAAATATAACGGTCGTTTGTCTGTCCGGGGTGGTTATTTACCAAGTCACCTTTCAAGCAACGTAATTGAATTTTTCTCCGGGGTTTTAGGCCCCGAGAGAGGTTTTAGGCTCGTCCATATAACGATGGGCGATCCTCCGATTCGTCAAAGCGCTTTTATCCCGAGTCTGCATGTGGCAAGTAGTGAGGCGCCAAATTACTTGAAGCGTAGAAGCACGTTGAACCGAAGTGCGAAGTTGGGGCATTCACTCGGCAATTGCCTTCGCCACTCGCCTCTAGCCGATGCATGGCGACAGTTCTAACTGTTGAGTAGCGAATGAATTATGGGTTTTTCGGTTCAAGATACGACTCCGCAGGCTCTTCCGAGGCTTTTCCTCCGCATTCCCGGACAGCTAGAGTCACGCACGACCTGGGATTTCGCTGAATCTTTCCCCCTGAAAACCTGCTCCCGAGCAAAAGCATCATTCCTCACATACACATGAAATACTAGAAAACGGAATCAAAAGTGTAACGGAAATAAAATGGAGCAAATGGATGCGGAAACGTGACTTTCTATTTGCGTGAATTTCTAGGTTTTTGACGAAGGGCTTAGGCGCGTCTGAGAAATTTGCTCATTTTGCAAATTTACGAAAAAAATGCATATTCACTAAACTAATTAGTCAATGCGCAATGCATGAAATGACCATTAAATTTAAAAATTCAAAATTTGCTAGCAGGAATTCCCTGTATTTCGCCTAACACTACGACTGTCCTCTGTATTGTGTTGTTATCGACTCCCTTAACTTGCAGTGACGAGAGTGGGTATCACAATACTCGTATCACAGGGAAACAGTCTTTATTCTGCGATTATATTGTGCTTACGTCAGTCCGCGCAATCTACAAACAGCCGTTGCTGCAAATATATGGTTCCTTCGGCAACATTAGCGAGAAAACCGTGCTCTTCCCTTCCATGAACTATATGGCGACACAAGGCTCAACACACAGCCTTTTGGATTGTGAAATGAAGACTGAAGCCTTCAAATTTATAGATTTTCCAAAGGAATACATGAGCATGAAGCAGTTATTCGCTTTATATGCGCGGCAAAGATGATTCCAAGTTCGTTCAGCGCATTGGATTACTGTCACCAATTTATTTATTTTACTTCGTCCTCGTGAGCAAAAACAAATTGTTCATGATTTGAACGTAATATCTCACCAAATCAAGACGATAGTCCTAACCACAGGGCCATTGACAGCTTACTTGACGTAAACTGACACATGTATCTTTCATTAGTATTATTCTCGCAATGTGAAATTGAATTGCTCTCGTAATTTCAAATAGTCCTACTCCTGTTTATAGTTACATAAACATATCATATCATATCGTATCGTATTGTATCATACACATCAATACAATACCCTGCGAGCCGCCGCATGGGCGTGTGGCAGGGGGTGTTAGGTCACCAGCCGTGTAAAGGTGTAAGTTTTTTGTAGATGAAATGGTGACATGTATTATAAGAGTGTATTTAGTGGAGCTCAATTTTTATTGTGGTCGCTTATTATTCGCGAAAAGAACGATTTTTTGTATCTATCTGTTGGGCAGTGTATCTCTCTTATTTTATCGCATCTGTCAGACCTAGAAATTTAGTGAGGAGTCATGATAATATTCTCTATGTCGCTCTGAAAAAATATCAGTTCTGAATATGTCACGCACCCTAGGCCTAGCGTGTAGCCTCCGAGTCTCTTTGGGCTCCCACCTTAATCCATCTAACAGTTATGTAACTCTAAATGTCCGTTCGTCCCAAATGCTCGAGGCGTATTCGAGATATGGCCTAACCAGAGCATCTTATCATATCGTATGACAATATTTTAATAAGCAGTCTTCTCACAATTCACAACTAATTAAATTAATCTGCTTTTGTTCTGCTGGTAGTAATGATACTCAATTCCCCATCATCATTTCAATAACGCTTTCAGATTTCCCAGTGATTGTATCAGAAACTTATTAATAAGGCTGGGGAGTTTTCTAACTTTTGATCACGCCACTTGCTGTTGGTAGCTCACTATGAAGTTTGCCGTAAAATGTGTTTCAAATCACGCAAAAAACTACAGGCTTCTTATGATATATCTTTCTTGATAACCTTGCTTCCAGGGTAACGGCCGGCCACACGATAGGATTACCTCTTCCTGTTCGATCACCAAAGTTACGCATCGTTGGGCACGGCTCCAATTTGCAGGGGTGATCGTCCTCGAGTGCCTTAGCCCCTATCTGTCAGTGGCGGACAAAGCAAAGAAAAATGGCCCTAAGTCGTCGAAAGAAATTAGAACGCAGTATATACAACGGTGCCCGGTTTAAAGGAACCCCTCTAAAAGGAAACGCGGGTTATTCGAAACTATCAACAAACACCTCATGAACAATTATTAAGGTAGTCCTAGCGAGATAGTTCCCTAGTCATAATAGAGACCATATTCGAATTAAACATTTTGATTTCACAAGCTGTAGGACATATCAATGAAATTATGCATTATTAATGGTGCAGTAATATAGTTTTATATGACAGATATTGTAGGTAATTAAATTAACATGTCTAAAGAAGTGTTAACTTCACTCATTTTTTCGCGCGGTGCGTTTGAAACTCCTTCAAAACGGAAGGTTTTTTTGCGATACCCAAGAACCTACTGCGGTGACGATATGATTATTTTTCAAAAATAGTTAAGAAAACATAAAAACTACACGCTGTTAGTTTTTTTTACGACATCTAAGTGTTAGAAATACCTCATTTTGTAAATAATGTCTCTCTGAAGTGCATACATGTACCATTTCTCGTGTAATAGGGCTAGTATTTTTTGTCAAATATCTCCAAAGTAATGTGGTAAGGGGTTGCATTTTTTGGGGTTATTAGAATGTTGAGATATATTTATTTAGAATGAGACCAAATTCACTGATTTCTAAGTAAAATGATATTTTGCTCATACTACCTTAAGCAAGCAGAAGAATGGACCTCGTTAGATTTTGCTAGAAACAGGTATACTTAATGGGTTTTTTTAGATTATCCTCGGATTTTATCTATAATCTAATTTTTCGTGCAGCAATGTCTGCGTTCAGACTTTGAAGTAAGTTAGTTGAAAGGTACGGTTGCTGATTAACTGGTGTGCTCCTTAACCCATGTTTCTAAATCTGCCGAGTAGCGCTAACACCATGTTTTGCATACTCCCTCCATGACCCTCGTGTCGCGTTTACATAGTTGCATTGTCGATATGTTGGGTAGTTTTTGTAGCTTTTTATTTTGTGACCCGTGATGTCGTTCATGTTGTTAATTTCTACACTGAAGTGCATGGTGATTTTAAGTCACCCCCTGCCGTACACCTTTGAGGTGGCTTGCAGGGTAATATGAAGATGTAGATCCGATTATGTACTCCTGATCAAGTGATGTGGAGATAAGGCTGCTCGCAACCATTGCGAAAAATAGGCGTATACAAGAGTAGGCTGCAGATGTGGAAAGTAATATGTAGGATGAGGAGTAGGATATTCGGGAGACGGAATGGGAGACAAACGAGGAAGCGTAGGATAATGTGTGCGAGGAAATGAAGCCTTAGGATTGGATCGGGAGGAGGCAGAGGTACTTGGCTTGTGAAGGGTGATGAGGGGCGATGTTTGCTCAAGGTCGTAGTGGGGGGGAGGAATGCTGGGGAAGCGGAGAAAAGGGGGGGAAATGGAATAGGTTTTATGGAATGAATGAAGAATGGTAAGGCTTACGATGAGGATTGGATTGGATATTTGGGGAGGTGACCGACAGCTAAGGTCATTTGCGCCATAGGGGACAGGTAAGGGAGAAAGGGTGGATGGAAACGCTGCGTCGGCATTAGCCTGCTGTTAACGATAGGCGCCAAGGGGACCACGGTTGAACGTCTCATCTGACAGACGGAGTACTGTACTTGAAGTGCCCTCCACAATCTAATGACATAAAAAGTTCAACCCCTTACCACATTACTTTCGGAGAAATTTTCCAAAACATACCAGCCTTTTTACATGGGAAGTGTTTGCACTACAGAGAGACATTATATTAAAAAAGAGGCATTCTCTACACTTAGATCTCGCCAAAAAATCACTTTGCAGTTTGTTTTCTAAACTATTTTTAAAAATTAATCGTACTGTCACATCAATAATTTCTTCGGAATGACAATAAAATTTCCGTTTTGAAGGAAATATTCCGAATCAAACATACTGCGTGAAAAAAATGAGTCAAGTTAATGACTTATATATTTTCATTTGGTTACTTACAATTTCTGTCATATAAAACAATATTATATCACCATTAATAATGCAATGTTTAATTCGTGTCTCCTACAGATGGTGAAATGAAAACGTACAACTCGAATACGGTCTCTATTATGATTAGGCAACTATCTCGCTCGGACTACCTTATGCTCTCGTATTCAAAGTTTCATGCAAATAAGAACACAAGCGAAAATCGCTCCAACCACCTTAAGCCTTCCGAGGCGAAAGATGGAAGGAAGGCAGGGGAAGGAGCTTTTTGGTAGGGTGAAAGTAGACCGTAGGGGAAGAAAAGGAAGAAATATCCAATATTAGACATCTACTTCTTGCCCTGCAAGCCACCACAAGGGTGTGTGGCAGGGGAAGGACGCGGTGTTCGATGTCGCGGTCGCCGGGAGCTGTGCTTCTTCCACGAGGCGGCGGGGCTCCGTCTGCAACGGGGTTGAAAGACGTGGATGAATGGCCTCGAGGGAGGGAGGAGCGGGGGTCCGGGGGGAAGGCGTGAAAAGGGGTGTTTGGTGGGTGTCTTAGAGATGAGTGGGGAGCAGAAGAGAGGCGTGTGGCAGAGGGTGGGGTCGCGGGTTCACGCCCGCACATGTGGTTCTTGTTTCGGGTCGACTAATGAAGCTGCAACTATCCGGTCGGAGGTCGTTCTTCAACTCGGAGGAGGGAGAGTGAAAGAGGGGAGGGAGGGGAGAAGGGGGGTGGGGAGGAAAGGCGTTTGTTGAGTGGAGGCAGAGGCGAGGAGAGGGCTGTGGAGGCGGGGGCGTCAAGGGGAGGCTGGGGGCCTCATTCAGCGAGGACTAGAAACGGAAAATGCCGCGGCAAAGCTTCCCACAAATCTCAACATTTGAATTCGGCCCCACTTGTAATTTTCATGGCTTTGACGTCAAAATTTTGTTCCTGTTTTCACTAAAATCCCGAAGTCACACACATTATTCATTCCCCCCCCCCATTCCCGGAGGCCTTAAGGTAAGTCTTCATGAACGCGTTTCAGACGAAAGGACGCGAAAGCGAGATCTTCAGCAGTCAGAAGCCTGAATTACTTCGCGTATGCTCGCGTAGAGTCGTGTCGCCCGAGTTGAAATATTTTCAACTTGCGACGCGTGGAACGCGTAGAATCACAAATATGACTGACCGCAGAAGTGTGGGTTCCGTGGATGAAACGATCATCTCCAAAATTCGAGAGAAGTACACGTACCTGTACAATTATAAGGACTATCGATACAGGGATAGGAACCTAAGGGAGAAGGCGTGGAGAGAGATAGGAGTATCCATTGGAGTAGAAGGTAAGAACAACTTATATTTCCGATGATTGTCAAAGCTTACATGTGTTGATGCATTGGTGGTAATATCATTGTGTTTTACAGCAAAAAATGTGTCGGCTCATTGGAAAGCCCTCCGGGATAAGTATATGAGGCACTAAAAGAAGCCCAGAGGTTTTTTTTACCATTTCTCTCTGTTGTAGATGGCACGTAGGTACCTCCTACGCGTAGGTACGGTTCACGCGAAGAAATGACGCGTCTCGTCGCGCGCGTGCGCTTCTGACGCGTCCATGAAAACGTAGCTTTAATCTGCAAGGAATCCACGCGTCAGAACGTCGGGAAATTCATGGATGTGACGACTAGTCCCCCCTGATAAAATTACCCTTTTGAATGGTCCTATTTGAAATTTTCACGGCTTTGGCTTGAAAATTTAGTCACTGGCGAGTTTCGTATATTATGCGGCCTTACAGAATAACTCCCCACGAGAGAGGACTCAGGAATGCAGGCGGTGAATATCGTTCTATAATATGAGCTAAGAGAAAGGGATCATAAAACATTTACTAATAGATTAAGTTCGTAAAAGAAAACAGAATGTAAGCCAAAAAAATATTTTACACCATAGGGAGAGGATGAGAACTCTGCAAAAAATTCTGTATGATTTCCTTATAAATACTTCTACAGAATGTCTTAAAAGTTCTGTAGATATTCCTTAAAGTATTGAAACGCTATTTTACGGAATGCCCTACGACGTTCTGCAGAATACCTTAGATGTTCCGCAGAATACCTTAGGATGTTCTGCAGAATTCCGTGGGACGTTATTTGGAATTCCCTACGACACTCCATTAAGGTCCTTAGAAAAGGAACTAGATCAATGGAAACCTCATATATTTCCATAGAGTTGCTGAGGATCTACAGAACAGCTTGTTAGGAGTTATTTTCTTGATAGAGGCTCTCATATTCCGTACGGATCCTTAGAAGAGGAACTAGTTCCGAAGAAAAAAGTCAATTTCTGTAGAATTCCTTACGTTCTACAGAACATCTTCTAAGGAATTTTTTAGCAAGGAAGGGAGGCAAGGGCGTCGAGATGTTGGCATTGGGATGGAGAGTAAGTTCGATGGATGAAAAGGAAAGCACGCGAAGAAATCCTTGAAACAGCAGGGAGGGAGATGACCCCCAAAACTGGCATAGAAATCCACCTTTTCTACATCGAAGTGCCACTTGCAAGCGACTTGCAAGGTGACTGATGACGTAGCCAAGCCGTCCAATTTTAAATTTCTATCCAAGTTAAAAAAATATCTATCCCTGGGAAAATGTTTTTTATTGTGGCGAACGGTTTAACCATCCAACTCGAAATGTTTTTTTCTGTAACAATCTCTTACTCTTCCATCAACACATCAATTGGGGTCCACGGACTCAATGATATTAAACTTTAAATTCCAGATGATTCTTTCGAACGACCTCTTTATTTATGAATATAATTTCTAGAGATCATAAATGAATTATTGCTGTCCTTTTCATGCGGACGTTTCGTGTATTTATTACATCACAATCTTAGAAGTATCGTGCCAGCCGCACCTAGGGTGTGTGACGTGGGTTGATTTGACACCGGGCGTGCAGCAATTGTCGCAGTTCTGAATCGCTTCCTCAGGGCTGAGAGAACCTTCTGAATTTTGAAATGTTCCTTCCGAAACGTCGGCATAAAAGGAATACAATAATTCATTTATAATTGGACCTGTATCTCCATTGAAAATAATAGATTGTTTCTATCATAACTGTATCTCCATTGAAAATAATAGATTGTTTCTATCATAGCTACGCGGAAGTGAAAGACATTTATTTTTGAATTGTAATAATACCAAGTCATTTTCTGCTCTATGTTGGAAACTGATATCTATTACATCATGATAAGACATATTCTGGCGCCAGAAGATGCTTCCTCAAGGTTTAACCAATAACAGTCATGTACAAGGCCAGGAAAAGGTTAATGTATTTTTACTATTCATAATTGTACACTGTTACAATTGACTGACAAATATATTAAGAAATAAATAAACAAAAGTGTCAAAATGTGTTAATACATACTTGCGGCAAAAGTAGGATGGATAGGGTCAGGAATGAGTGGGTAATAAATTAATGTGGGTTAGATGCTCCAGAAATGGACATACATGAAATGAGTGTGCTTCAATCATCCACTGCTTGTCGAGATCGTTGCGGTGATCACGCGATTCACTACGAATAAGAGTCGATAATCGACTTCCATCCGTATTTTTCCGGTGAGAGTGATTGTATATTTGCCTAGATACCCTTGCCTTCAACGAGGCTTCAATGCCGAAACGTTATGGAGGAGCACTGAAAGCTATTCTCAATTTAACCTAGCATAATTTAGGACCTTCTGACGAGTTATCTGAGGAGTGTTTGCAGCAAAAGTAGGATTGATAGGGTCAGGAAGGAGTGGATTATACAGGAATGTGGGTTAGATGCTCCAGTAATGGACATGTATGAAAGGAGTGTGCTTCGTTGGTTTGGCCATATTGAGAGAATGGATGGGAGTCGAATAACGAAACAGATAAATAAGAGTGAAATGAATGGTGCGAGAGGGAGAGGAAGGCCGAGAAAGTTGTGGTTGAATGTGGTTGAGGAAATTCTTAGGAGGAGGAATATGAGGAGTCTTAAAAACAGGAGGGCGTGTATGAAGCAGTGTATAGGGGTAAATGAGGCGAAAGAGGTTTGCAAGGATATGTCAGTATGGAGGAAATTATTGAAGGAGAGTTAGGTGTACAAGTATGTACTTATGAGTGAAACTTAGTGGCTCTGCCTACCCCGGAAGGGAACGGCGTGATTGGTATGTATGTATGTATAATTAAAAGCGGCCATAGTTATCAATCCATGATCTTCTGTCTTGATTTACGAAACTCATGAAATTAACCTCAATGTTTAAACGCGGCTTTCCTCCGAGTGCCTTTTAGAGATCTGGATGCGGCTGATAGTGAGATCGCGAGGTGGGTGAGCTTGGCTTTGAGGCTCGTAGCGTTCCAGGGGAAAGAATGCGTGGGCTTCCGCGCCCCCCCATCCAGGGTGCATGGGGTGACGGATGTCCCCAGAAGTTAGGGTGCCGAAAGGGGACGTGAAGGAGAGGAACGTAATTGAGGAAGAGAGGATTGAGGAATGGTTCAGCGGGAGATAACAAGTCTTTCGAGAGAGGGAGAGTGTTTGGGAAGAGGTTGGCGGAAGAGAGAGGTCGAAGAGGGAGGGGACGCGTGGCCAAAATTACTTTAGAGGGGATGATGGGACGGGAGGGGATTGGAGGGGTCGGTGCCGTGCGATTGGGTGGGTGTGGTGCAGTTTGCCTAAAGAGGGTAGGAGAAGGAGGTAATGCGTCGTCAGTTCCCGTGGGAAGTCAGTCGCTCGGCCGGAGTGTGGAAGCGTGCCTTCGCGCTACGACTTAGAGAGATAGATTAGAACGAGGGGTGCGCAACTTCAAAAACAAGTGCACACCGCATTTCCATTTCGATCCATTTCGATCCATTTCCATCCATTTCTGTCCATTTCCGATCATTTCTATCCATTTCTTTCTGTCTATTTCTATCCATTTCTGTCCCTATCTATCCATTTTTGTCCATTTCTGTCCATCCCTCTCTATTTCTAACCCTTTATATCCATTTCCTACCATTTCTGTCCATTTCTATCCACTTCTGTCCATTTCTGTCCATTTCTATCCATTTTTGTCCATCTCTATCCACTTCTGTCCATTTCTGTCCATTTCTATCCATTTATAAACAATTCTGTCAATTTCTATCAATTTATGCCCATAGATAGCCATTTATGTCGATTCTATCCATTTCTGTCCAATTCTGTCCATTTCTAACAAATTCTGTCCAACTCTTTCTATTTCTATCCATTTCTGTCCATTTTTGTCCCTTTCTAACCATTTCTGTCCATCTCTCTCTAATTTCTAACCCTTGATATACATTTCCTACCATTTCTGTCCATTTCTATCCATTTCTGTCCGTAGCTAAACATTTCTATCCATTTCTGTCCATTTCTGTCCTATTCTATCCATTTCGGTCCATTTCTATCCATTTCGGTCCATTTCTAACCAATTATGTCCATTTCTGTCCTATTCTATCCATTTCTGTCCATTTCGCGACCATTTTTCACCAATCGTACACCATTCCTCAGAGTTGCATATCCCTCGGATTAGAACTAGAGAGATAGATTATAGAATCGATAGGTATAAAATGTCATTTTTTTACTATACTATACTATACATTATGTTCACTATAATCATTTGCTGTTTTTCTGTCTTATAAAATATCTGTTCGTTTGCTTTTTCATTTTTTTTATTAGTAGGTATTACAGATTGTAAATTTTTGTTTTAACATATAATTCAGATTCTTGATATTGAGACTTTTTCATTTACCTCACTCATTTGAAATTTTTTTTGCTGACTTGAAAGTTGTTCGTTTGTTTTCTTTTTTTAGTAAGGCTTAGTATTTTGTTTTGTATTCTGTTCCTGATGAAGGCATGCAAACTGATTTAATGTTCTACGGGCCTTTGTCCCAGGACAATAAAATTGTTTTCTATTTCTATTTCTATTTATATTTCTATTCAATTTTTTCCGCGTACCATTCGGGACCTTAACAGCTGTGATTGTCGTCATGAATAGTGCGAATAGTGACAATAGCTAGACTGTGGATCTTTCTCTTTATATTCTCTACGTTCTTATTTATGCATGATGTAAATATTGATGCTCTTATTTATGCATGATATTTTGAATCTGTAGTAGTAGTCTTTGTATCCCTTGCATGTTGAAGCGATTGACGATAGAATGTTTCTTGGTTAGTAGATTTTAATTGGCGCGTTGCATGTGTGGTACGCTGGTTTCAATGTAGCTTCGGTGTTCTGCCGTATAATTCATGCATGCCTGGTGTGGAAGCACCCCCTGCCACACACCATTTGGGTGGCTTGCAGGGTATGACGTAGATGTAAATTTAGATGTACGACTTTTCTTGATACAACCGAAATAGTCGCAGTGAGAGAGAAATGAGATTCAGATCGATGTCCCCCAAAAATGAACTGAAAAATTATCTGGTAGATATATGTACAGCTACATTTATGCATCATCATATTATTGGAAGGTTTCAATTTAAAGGTGTTGAAGTGAGCACAGATCGGAATGCATCCGATTTGAAATTGGTGGACTTAATGGCAAGGAAGCGCTAAAGAAGAAACTCGAGGAAATTCAAAAGCGGCGCGATGCGAGGCAGCTAGGATTAAATCTGAAAAGAAATGAGTCGCAATAAAAAAATTTCCCTTCTTTACAAGTATTCCATTCAGGAGAGCCAATTGGTGACCATAGAATATGCTAAACTTCTAGGTGTTAAACTGACTAATGATCTCTCGTGGGACGTAAATACTCGGAAAGGAGCTGGTCAGGCTAATCTTAAACTGGTAGTTAGTTGCTAAAAGAGTAGGTACTTGGAAGATGTGACTATAAGATCAGAGAAATCAGTTAATTTCTCTTTGGAATACGGTGCGAGTGTTTTGGATCCTCATGAAGTAGGCTTAAAAACAAAGCTAGAACGCGTGCAGAGATATGAATATGAATGAGTTTATTGTGCTCTGAGTTTCCCCATAAGAGCAAAAAAAGAAAATACATACCAAATTCTGCTTTGAACGGAAAAATAACAAAAAAATATATATATGCCTGGCCAACATCTCTCAGAGATGAAAAACAACAAATTTCACAGTCACAGATAATTAACACTAAATACAATGGAAAATATTATATATAAAAATGAAAAATATAATACCAATCACAGAGAGATAACAAACAAACAATTATTTCTCAGATCATTTTGGAAATATACAATTCTATTACAGGATAAAAATTTAAATTATATACATATATGCTGCTTATAGTAATAATTAAAAAGTTTTTCCTTAAAAACAGACGGAGAGGAAGAATTTTTTAATGGATAATGGCAAGGAATTCCACAGATTAGAACCAGAGATGAGAAACGATTTAAGGTATGTATTTGTCCGAGGTATGAGGCGTAATAGGTAGGAGGGGTCAGTTCTAGTGGTTCTAAGAACAGAGACTGATTTGGATTTAAACATGGAAAAAACAAAGACTAAATATTTATTGCGAAAGACGGAAGAGAAGAAGGAGGAGATGACGAGCAAGATACGTGAAAGCCCGTTGTGATAGTCTCGTTAGTGTTACTGACCTCTTGCCACGAATGGGATGGGAATCGCTTCCTGACCTTCGATTAAAATTTTGACTTGATCTTTCAATTAACTTCAAAGCCAATGCATATTATGACGACTTTTAAAACTTACTACGAACTCCAGCATAATATGGTAGAAAAGTTCATGATAATAATATTAGGGAAACAGACAGCAAAAGAGAGCGTAATGCCTTCTAATGTAACTTTAAACTATGTTAGTTGTTAGTTATCGTAGATGATATGTTGATTTGTTCCTTAGGACTTGTTTCTCAATGTGCATTGTAGTGCCAACACCACGTATCGCATGCCATCCTCACGAATCTTGAGTCCCTGTGTCTCTAATATGCAGTCGCAAAATTCATTGATACAAATAGTTCTGTGGAAATACAACCTAGAGTTAAGTGTATGTTGGTGAAAGTTTACCATTAGGTTTGATGGGATTAATTTTTGGAGAGCACTGAAAACCGCTTGTCGATTATGACTCTTGGAAAGTCGGAACCCTTTGGTAATTGTGTGTTGGTCAACTCGGAGGTCATGTATCTTCTAACCTCCTCCGCGCACTCCATAACGCCTTCCTCAAGATCTACGAAGCACAGCGCAAGCCACCGCTAGGGTGTGTGGCACGAAGTGAATCCACAGCAGGCCAACCGATCCACGAATTTCGAACGGTGCAAAGACCCAAGCTGTCGATCGCTTGCCCCAAAACAAGGAAAAAATAAAATCTTTCGTCGGAGTTGGACGCAACGGTGTACTTGACAGAAGTGGGAACAATTTTCAACTCAGTGAAATTAAGATAACTTTTTTTTTAAACCAAGGCACGTGTGCAAAAAAAGTTTAGTCATACGACCTGGTGTTAATTCAGAATAATTAGACTTTATGAGAATCCGAATTATGCTGGCTGCCAAGCAAATATTTAAGCGATAAACCTATTATTTCTCCTGCGATGCCAATGCGATAGTAAAAAGACTTTGAATCAATGTTTTTTTATGATATATGAATCAATGAATATAGGATAGTTGAATAGCATTAATAGTTGCAGGCATAATTTAGTGGAATTGAGTCAGAGACATGAAAGAAAGAACTTTGTAAATTTCACACTGATGCTCAATTACTAATAGGTTTCAAATGCCCTGCGGTCATTATGATGGTACAAAAACAAGGCATGTGAGTAAGTGTATAGTACCTCAGGAAGAGCCAAGAAAGAGGAAGGTTTTTACGTCAGAAACGTGTGTCACACGGTCAGGTCACGTGGTTCAGCTGGAGAGAGCGAGAAGACACTGATAAAGACAGTTGAAATCCAAGTCGACAGTAAATATAGGTGAGAAAAATATGAAATTATTATTTTCATGTCTACCTTAGAATATGTAAGCACGGAAGGATGACTTGAGGAATGGAGGAAGGGTCGAGATTAACATGGCGTTTCCAGCAAAATATTATAAACTAAATAGGCCAAGGGATTGTACAGTTTGAAGTCCCATCCGACGGACGAAGCACTGCACTTGAAGTGCTCTCGATATGACACCCAAGTATGGATGTGGGTTCTACTGAAAAAAATCTTCTCCACTGCAGGGATTCGGACGTCGATCGTTAGAATGGGAAGCCATGATTCTAGTCTCCACACAGCCCGAGAGTCCCCATCGATGTCAAGAACATCATCCTTCTTACGCGAAATCGAGAATTTACAAGTATAAATTTCTGAAACGAGACGTGCATAATTTAAAAATATTTTATGAGATAATAGTCTCGTGAAAGTGGAGGAATTGTGACATGGTCGATGGAGGCGAGTTCATTCATTGACTTATTCTACCGGTTAAAGGTAGGTTTTACTGAGAGTCCGAGAAAACCCTACAGATTTTTTAAAACGTGAGGAGTCCTATCTATTTCTAGTAGTTCCTTCTTCGTTTCAGCTTACGGACTAACCTTCTTCATCCCGTCTACAAAACATTTTCTCTTTCTTCCCCTTCCCCATTTGCCCAACATCCTTCCCATCATCATGGTCTCGGCCCTCTTTACTTCCCATAGCCCACCTACCATGCCCATCCATCGTTACATCCAGAAGTTTCTTTTCCTCACCAACCACCCTTTAGCCTGAATCACACGATACTTGACCTTGTACAAGTCCGAGGATGCTAGCGAGTACTGGACTTCTAGTTCGAAACCTAGCATGCTCGAAATCTTCCTAGGGGCTATTACACGATACTTGAACTTGCACAAGGTCTGTTTAGTAGATCTTTGATCCAGCACAGTCGCGGAAGGAGTTTGACGACCGAAATGGATGATTTCGAACGAAGACATCGGCTTTTGGCCGCTTCAGCTCCTCAACCTCAATTGCCTCAGGTACTCAAGCCATTATGTATTGTTGTGAGGTTTGAGTTGTTTATTTGATCGCGGGAAATTGTAATTGTCTCGAGGGACTATGGAGGCACAGATATAAAACGTTGACGACCGCATTGCAAAGAGCAAAGGTGATTGGTCGGCGGCTACTTGGTCCTACTAGGAGCAAGTATCAAACTAGTACCGCACCAATTACGAAAACAAGGGTACCAGCTAGTATGCTAGCGATCATGCAGGATTTCCAGTATGCTTGGTCTGTATCACACGATACTTGACCTTTCACAATCTCTAGTATGCTAGCTAGCATCCTCGGGCTTGTACAAGGTCAAGTATCGTGTGATTCAGGCTTTAAACTTCTACTTTTGTCTCTCTTTCCGACCACTGCATTTTCTCCATCAATCTCCACACCCACACCTTGAAAGCCTCGAGTCTATTCTTGCCGTCCTGTCTCAAGGTCCACGTTTCTGCCCCATGAAACTCAACACTTCTTATCAAGCTCTTCTTCAGTCTCTTCTTTATATATCTACCAATGATCCCAGTCATTAGTTCCCTCTGTTGCTGAACGCTTTCTTCGCTAACGCTACTCTCCTCCAAATCTCCATTATCATGCTGATTACTTACTATATTATTATCTACTTTATTGTAACTTTCCACATCATTATTGTATCGTGGTTCGGAAATAACACTCTGTAACTTTCCAGTAAAGGGGGTTTTATTCGGGGACGAGCCCAAACGACTATACAGGTCAGCTAGCACAGTATAACTCCCCGTTCGTTTCGTGAGTGTCTAGTCTTTCCGGAGGTTTCAGCCTGTATCGCTGCTTTTGCCCTTTCGCTTGATGTTGAGGTCACCGCCTCATTTCTTTATCCTTGGAGGATTTTCTCCTAAGATGGGTGGTCAAATGTTTAGAACATTGCCTGGTCTCTTATTATTATTTCTTGCTAGGTCTTGATATAAAATTAAATTTTTAATAACGCATTTTCAATGTCATTGATGCCTTCGTAATATTTTTCGGCAATGGTTCTTATTTTTTCTTTGCGCGGTATTACCCCCGTCACCTTGTATAATTTGTTGTTCCCCTCTATCCTTCTGATGTTAAAAATGGATCTTAGGGCTCTTGTTTCTTTCTTCTCTAGTCTATCGAGACGTCCCTTGGCAAGCAGCCCCGCCCAGGCTGATGCAGCGTAAAAAATTACTGGTGGTACGTAACTTATGTACATTAACCTTTTTATCAGGTTCGGCGTTGTGTTAGCTTTTGAAATAGGGCGCAGGTTGGCACGCAATGCCATTGTTTTACACAAGAACACTGCATAAGGACGCGACTCTTGATGCGCTTTCGATCGTCTTTTGCTAAAATTTCTGTCGAAGGTTAATAGCGTTCCAGAACTTGACGATAGGTGGCACTGATGCGATCTTTGAGCCTTGTTTACTGTTGTTTACGACGAGATTTGTATTGTTGTAAAGGCAGTTTGGAGGGTAAATGTGCAGTTAAACGAGACGAATTTGGTTTAAAATGGGTTTGCAAAGTTTTTTTGTGTCAGATGCTTTACTGAGTACTTGAATACCTAAATGAGGAAGAAGATTCTCACCGAAAAGAACAAAAGCTTGTTTAAGGTTAATGTAAGTACACGTGGATGACGATCGTTGCCCTTACCGCAAGGTAGCCATTACGCGAGAGACGGCGTTCAGTGTATACATTTCCTTGTGCTTAGGTGGCGTTGTGATTCCTTTGTTTTGACATTCCCAGCGTATGCTATTCCATCATTTGCTGGCGAGAGAGACTGCGTTCGGTGTACATATATATATTTCCCAGTGCCTCCAACAGTGCCCACATGACAGTGTGATCCCTTTATTTTGACATTCCCAGCGTATGCTATTCCCAGCGTATGCTATTCCTACATTTTCGGTCATTCCTTCATTTGTTTCCGTGACTTTTCTGAGCTTAAGTTGTTTATTTTCATTTCAGCAGTTGAACTTCATCTGCTACAGGCTGTTTTATAATTGACCGTTTGTTTATAACGGGCAACCAATTGTATTAGACATAGATTATTTTTCCAAGGATTATAATAAAGCAAGTAAGTTACTGATACTTGTTTCTTTTTTAACACATATTGGAATACTTTGCTCGCTTCCCCGCCCGCCCGCTCGTGCATTCTTGTTCTTTCAACGACCATTTTACTTTTCTACTCCCTACGAATTATAAAGGGGAAATGCTTTCGAATCATTGTAATTGTCATGGCATCAATAGTTCAGCTGATTTTGCTAGCGGCGTATTCAATTTACGTGAATTGGCATCGAATAACCGGGAATGAACTAGCATTCGAATTAATTGCATTAAATATTATTTCAATGCACTCTTTCCTCTTTTCTTACATCGGCAATTAAGAATTGTAGGGCGGAATTCGGAATACGAATCCACCGATCACACCACCTAATTCTGTACGCTTTCGGTGTCATTGATTTATTTCGCGACGCTCTGGGGAGTTTTCTCGTCGATGGCTCGGTACCTTAGGTACATAAATCTACTATCCAATGCTTTAAAGTATTACTTGCAGTATAAATCACGTACTGGCCAAGAAAAAGGAGACGTACGAACACGTATATTTAGCCCAGAGACGTCTGCTATAAGGCTTGATAACTTAAACAGAGCAGCCTGTGGCCTGAAGTGGAACTTCAATTCTTTCGCTTCCATTGGCAACAGAGTCAAGATGGGAGTTTTCTGTCCTTATGCTTTGTTCTTGGTTTTACATATCGTTCGTTCAATATGTTTATCCATATTGGGTGTTGAATCTAATTCGAATCCTAGGTATTCCACTTCTTTCACTCAGTCTAGTCCCTGTTGTCCTACTCTTATTATTTCCCTTGGTCTTTCTTACGTCCTGGACCCCGCCTTTTATAGCAGCGCCTTCCTGCCACTTCACCGCTGTCCGGCGACCTTGGTGCTCTCTCAGGCGTTCAAGTCAACCGGGTCGCGTGAACCCGCCACAATCATGATATGGAATCTTCAAGAATGGCTATCGTGCGAATAATAGGGTTGAAATGACCAAGTCTATCTACAAAACAACCCCAGTCCCGAATTATGAACACAAGAAGTGAAGCATCTAATTTCTATTGTCCCGCCCACCGAACCACTTAATATCATAACTAGTTTTTGGTTAGATCCATAAAATTATGGAAGATTCTCCCCAAAGATCTGAAGAACATTCAAAACCCACAATCATTCAAACTCAAACTTTATCACTTCTTTTTCTCAAATTCTAATTCGCTTTGTCAATGTATATCACTGTCACATACTCTATGTCAAAATTCAATTATTTGTGTTGTGTTTATAACTGCTTTGTAATATCTACGTGTGTTTAAATGTGTTTTTAATTTTTTGAATTTAAACTTGCATAACATTTGTAATATATCATTAATACTATGTTGAACCACTTTATTGAAGTTTTGTTGTTAAAAAATTATGTCAAATATTTGGTTATATTTCATTCCAACTCGATGTATTGTATTTTCATGTGTCAAATGTTCTCACCACATACTGTATTATTGGTACTCTTAGGGGTGTTGTATCCGGAGCAAATAAACTTTATTATTGTTAAAAATAAGACATCGTCAATATTGGAACCGGCCTCAGTTTTACCACGCCTGTCTGTTCCATGAGGAAGGGAGGAACAGAGATAGGGAACGAAAGAAGGGAACTGGGAGTGGACGAAGAATAAATTGGGGAATTAGGCTTCGGAGGGGGCGGGATAAAGCCCTTCCTCGCAACTCATCCGCACTTCAAAAGCGGCGCCAGAGGTGCCAGAGGGTTGCGACGGTGAGAAACACGCGGTAGACACGCCGATGGCCGCAGCCGACAAGACACTCTGAAGGGCGATGCCTCTTTGTTTCCAACCCGTGGAGGAAGAGGGAAAGGGAGGAAGAAAATGGGAGAGAATGTGGGAGGGGACGGGGGTGGAAAGGGGTTGTTCAGAGTTCAAAGGACGGCGGATCAAGGTAGAATGACGGTGTGTGGACGAGATGAAATACGTGGCCATAGCCTGCAGCCACTGATCAGAATATTGGTTTGCCTCAACTCTTCCTTAAAATCTCTTTTCACGGAAGTGTTTTCCCTCTCCAAAAATCTTTAATTTTAGCGCATTTATTATTATGTCATCTACTGGTTACGGTAGTTTATAATGGAATGGAGGGGGTCGGGTAGGTGTGGTAAATAGAGTACTGGCTAACCATACCATATGAGCTTAGCTGTCGGTCGCCTCCCCAAATATGCAATCCAATCCTTAAATGAAATGGAAAATTAAGTTAAAATTATCTAAATTCTTAGTTGTACACCAATATTTCTTTTTTAAATTTCATCTTACTTCCTGTCCTTGCTCATTCCGCCCATAAAACTTATTCACTTTCTTCCGCTTCCCCTTCGTGCTAACCCAACTTACTCCCCCCTATTACATCAGTGCGCAACCCATAACCCTCCATTGCCTCTTCCAGCCGCCTACTTTGCCTCCTCCTGATATCATCCAGAGATTTCCTTTCCTCACCAACCATACCGAGCGCTTAATGGTTTGTCTTTCTTTCCGCCCACTGCACTTCTCCATCCACCTCCACTCTTATATCTCAAATGCCTGGAGTTCTGTCTCTTCCTCTTTTCTCAGAGTCCAAGTTTCGCGTCTTCGCTTCTTGCTCTTCGACAGCCCCTTCTTTCATATTGTTACCCATGGTCCCCGTCACCAGATCCCTCCTATTTATGAACTCTTCCTTTCCTAAAATACTACTCTCCTCCCTATGTCCTGGTCCATTTCCTCCCCGCGTACCCTCCAAGAAATTAAATTGCTCTAATCACTCCAGCTTGTACCCTCCTCTTATGGCGAGTCTCGCTTTTCTTGTCTCACAGAATCTCATTACTTTATGACCCATTAATGCCTTGGTGCACTACATTCATTGTCCTCCCTTTCCATTAATTTTTACTTCCAATTTTCATCATTGAGGTGTTGGCGAAGAAATAGACGCGTATTTCCTTAATAAGGAAATGCAAAAGTGGAACTATGGACGTTCAGGTATTTTTAAGAATCAACAGTGAAGATTTGCGAAGAGTTTGAGAGAGATTTAGCCTCGCATATTCCGACACGACCCATTTTTGTCCTGGGTGTGTCTTATTTTCACAAATTACGGCTGATAGAAGGGGTAAATGAAAGCTATTATTTTATTTCCTGGCTTTAAACTTACCACTTGCGATCGACACCAAAGTCACCACATTTTCTTCTTATTCGCATCGTACTGAAGTGCCAGGAACTTTCAATCGAGCTATACTACCCCGCGATCCGCCGCATGGGCGTGTGGCAGGGGGTGGTGGGTCACCAGTCGCGCAAAAATGTAAACTTTTTGGGGGTGAAATGGTGACATGTACAATGGGGGTGTATTTAGAGGAGCTCAGTTTTTATATGGTCAGATCAGGTCATAAGGTCAGTTATTTTCTATATTTTCCGTTGGATTATGACATGATTGTATGTGTACACTATGTGATAACTTTGTTTCACTGTCTGATAATAATACTCAACGTTGTATTAGTTTTACATGGCACAAGTAAGCTAATCTTAATTAAATAAATCTTGTATAAAGAAATTCTCACCAACCATCAAGTGCTAAAACCTATCAGTGGTCAGCGTCAGCCACTCACTTAACATCGCTAAGAGTATCACAGCAATCTACATACTCAGAAAATATTATGCGCAAAATTGAAATAATGATCACTTATACAAAAGAAAATAATAACATCAGTGTTCGAAGATTATGTAAAATATTTAAAATAAAAAGGCATTAGGTGAATATACGATAATCCAAATACCTCAGAATACTGCTTAGTCCAGGGCAGTCAAGGGAATCTCCTGAAATGAAACATAATGACTTGATCAATAATAGGTTCAAAACTCAAATAAGCTGCAGTATATATCACATTTTGAATCATTTATCAAGTGATGATGTATGAATCAACCAGCCTACATTTATAGAGTTAATAATTAGTGCGTAAATTATGTAGGACACTCGCATTATGGTAATTTAGGAAATAATTAAAAAAAATCATCGTTATGAATGAAATATTATGCCAATAAGGTAATCCGAGCGAGATAGTTGCCAAGTCATAATAGAGAACATATTCGAATTATACGTTTTTATTTCACCAGCTGTATGACACATCCATTAAATATTGCATTATTAATGGTGCAATAATATAGATTTATATGACAGAAATGCTAAGTAATTAAATGAAAATATCTAAATAAGTCTTTAACTCGACTCATTTTTTTTCGCGCGGTGCGTTTGGAACTCCATCAAAACGAGTTTATTGTGATCCCGAAGAATTAACTGCGGTGAGAATATAATTATTTTGCAAAAATAGTTGATAAAATATACAAACTACACGCTGTTAGTCTTTTTACGAGATCTAAGAGTTAGAAATTCCTCATTTTGTAAGTAATGTCTCTTTGGAGTGCACAAACGTACCATTTCTCATGTAAAAGGGCTGGCATTTTTTGGAAAATATTTCAGAAAGTAATTTGATAAGGGGTTAAATTTTTTGTGTCATTAGAAGGGTGAGATATTTTTCATTAAAATGAGACAAAATTCATTCATTGATTTATAAGTAAAATCAGTTTTCGCTCAAACTAACTTAAGTGACATGGTTTCAGAAGCCTTTTTATCCGTCAAATGTCGGCGATTCCTCACTGGATGGGAGAAATATGACATCTTGAGGTCATGGACCGGTAGTCGTTGGTCACTGAGATCACATTGTAATAATAATTTAAGTTAGTCGAATAAAAATTTTAGCATCAAATTTCACGGGAGTGGATCTGTTTATGTGCTGGAACTCATCATGCAGGTACTAACAGAAATGACATAATTATTATATTTCAAATATTGTTGATATGTTGAAATATGTGTTGAGAGACAAAAAGCAACGCGTTAAAATAGAATTGAATTGAAATAAAACAAAAAAAAATCGGTAAGATTCATTTTATTAAACTTTTATCCGTAGATAAGTAAAAGCTTTGTTAAAATTTTCCGACCCTTTTGCGAAAAATCATTTCTGACCTGGGGATGACCTAATTTGATAAATTGCAGCTAGAATGTGGGTTTTAATGAAAGTTGCTATTCTCTTTAACGCATTCACTTAAACGTTCTGCAAACGCTAATGACATCACTGCTGCACTTTGATCTCAAGCCTGAATCACACGATACTTGACGTTGTACAAGTCCGAGGATGCTAGCGAGTACTGGATTTCTAGTACGAAACCTAGCATGCTTGAGACCTTCCCAGGAGCTATTACACGATACTTGAACATACACAATTTCTGTTTGGTATTTCTTTGATCTAGTATAGTCGCAGAAGGAGTTTAACGAGCGAAATGGATGATTTAGAAGGAACCGCTGCAGCTGCCGTAGTAGCAGGAGTAGGGGCAATAATGCTTCAAAAACGTGAAAGACGCCATTGCGTATATTTTTGAGAGGTTTGAGTTGTTTTTCAATCGTGGGAAATTGTAATTGTCTCGAGGGACTATGGAGGCGCTGACATATAAAATTGACGACCGCATTTCAAAGAGCAAAGGTGATTGGTCGGCGGCCACAAGGTCCTACTAGGAGCAAGTATCAAACTAGTACCGCACCAATTATGAAAACAAGGATACCAGCTAGTATGCTAGCGATCATGCAGAATTTTCAGTATGCTTTGTCTGTATCACACGACACTTGACCTTGCCCAAGTCCCAGTATGCTAGCTAGCATACTCAGACTTGTACAAGGTCAAGTGTCGTGTGATTCAGGCTTTAGGTCCGCAGAGATCATTACTTACATCAGGTATGCAAATGTTCGCGCAAATCTTTACATGAACAATAACAGCTTCAACCACCTCCATATTGACCGTGGATTTCCTGGACTGACATCCCGGAGTGTGGCAACGATTGGAGGATTAGGGGGTGGCTGGGATGGAAGGGGGAGGGGGAATTCCGAGACTTGTCCGTCTTCGCCAAAACACCCGCTCTCCTTTCGTCTCCAGCCCGTGCCTCAACGCCTCCCCTCCCTTGGCTCCCAGCCTCTCTCCCCTGCTCCGGAAAGCGCGCCGCCGAGGCTCGGCGAGAAAACCGGGAGAGGCCGTTAGTTCACATCTCATCTCCATTTGTCACGCGGCGTTCCTCTCGGCCGGGCCTCGCCTATTTACACGGCGACTCGCCTTGTTCCGGCCCTTTAGGGCGCCACCACTTCACACTCTTCCCATAAATCAACGCGCCTTAAATTTCCCTTCAAGCACATTCCCCAATGGCAACCCTACCATCTCCTCATTCCCGTCCCGATTCGAAAGAAATGTCCAGTTCAAACCCCGACGGTGGCATCCAGGAAGTGAGCGAAGAAAACTTCACAGTTCCAAAGCACTAAAGCAGCAAAGGACTGAGGGAGGAGGGCGACAATAGGCTGCGGGCAAACGAGGGGTGCGTTCCGTTCCATGCTCCAATCGCATTGATGCGGTCCCGGCCGTTCCGTTTCACACACCGGAGCGCTTCAATGCGCTCTCGATGGGGCCACGCATCGAGCATACACGCACGCTCCAAACGCACCACGGAAAAGCTGGTGCAGTTGATGCGGTGACGTAATTTTGGCGGTTTATTCGTCGTGGAAACGCAATCAAAACGGAGAAAATGAAGGAAATGTGAATATTCGCAGACGAGCTAAGCTAAAAATAATAATTGTCTGTTTTCCATTCCGGTTTCCACCTTGGTTGTTTCCTTTCCGAAAGATCTCATCAACAACCCTTAGCAACGATTGGCTGTCGCTATTAAAAATTTCCACCCGCTCAAGAGAGTTTCACTCTTCACATCAAAAGCTTCAATGCGAGAATTAGAAACGGAACGAACAACTGATGCGGTGGCGCATCATGCGATTGGAGCGTGAAACGGAACGCACCCAAGTTGCGAGATTTAACAAAAAGACATAGGAGCGCACAGTGTAAGGACACATTCATAAAACACTTATTGTTGTTCATCAAAGAAAATGTTTCAACATTATCTAATCCTAAAAATTTCTCCGAATCAAAAGTTAAAGATATGGCAATTTTACTTAATTTTATACTAGTAATACCCCGTTTCCACTATGCTCATCACATGGTGGCTCTAATCTCAGGGTCATTTATTCCAGAAATTCTGAAAACTTAAGAGTAGCATCTTCGAAGTGTAAACTAAGATGAAATAGAAACAGGCTTCCCAAGGTTGTATTCCTGTAATTTAGTCTTGACTGTGGGGACTGTAACATAGGTTCTTATGAAAATTACACACAATATATCAGAATTACAATAATTTGAATGGGAAACCATACATATAAAATTCAATGGAACTGTTTATGAGAAGCTTAAAGGTCTGAATAACTCAATGAAAATTAAATCTAAAAATAAAGCTAAAAATTATATTGTCTGTTTTCAATTCCACCCGTTTCCAAATATCCATTTTCCGCCCGCTCCAAAGACGTTTCGTTTCACTATTCCACATCAAAAGCTTCAATGCGAGAATGAGAAACGGACCGGCAACTGGTGCGGTGGCGCATCATGCGATCGGAGCGTGAAACGGAACGCACCCGGGGTGTGGGTGTGGAGGAGGATGGAGAAGGTGCGGTGGACGGAAATGAAGACGAACGAGGAAGTGCTTGGTGTGGTTGTTGAGGAGAGGAAACTTCTGGATGAGATGAGGAAGGCGTAAGGTAGGTGGTTGGAAGAGACGATGAGGGGCGAAGGGTGACTCATGGATGAAATGAAGAGTTGGGTGATTGATAATTGGGGAGGAGAAGAATGATGACATGTGCCTCACCCCGTGCCATACTCCCTAGTGGTGGCTTGCACGGTACGTCGCGAATGTAGACTGTGCGAGCTCCGCCTCGGCAAAAAAACCGGCCAGTCTTCAGGCACTATATAACGAAAGGCACTTTTTAAAAAATATGAAAAAAATAAAAACATGAAAAAGAAAAGAATTCTCCAATGGTTGTAATTCCTACTTCACTTCGGCACACCTGCAGGGCCCGTGGAAACTATAAAAACGTGTAACTATTAAATCATAGATTGGTCAATTCTTGTGGTAAAGGTGAGTCAAATGCAATTGTCGGTTCTCGATTCCACCGATTCTCTGGATTATAATCGGTATCGAGAATCGATCGCCTAATGTCGATTCCGATTCCATCGATTCCAGATGGGTAAATATTCAAATCAAATTTCATTTATCACATCATATTTTTCTCAGTAAATTTGGGAGTAGGCTCTAAATTTGTACTTTTTATGTACTACCTCAATTAGCTGAGGATATATTTGCTAATTGTTAATAAATATACTTGTTGAGCGACTAAATTGTCTTTGTTATTTTATTCCAGCCAATAATTGAATTAAAATAATAGTCGTACGCTACTCGTATATCAACATTCCACCTGTTATTAGGAATAAGAATCGATTGAATCGGAATCAAGAATCGGGAATCGATTTAAAAAAAATCGGAATCGAAAAAAAGTGGAATCGACTCATCCCTAGTATATTCCCCTCAGCCAGACTGACTACTCCTCTGCAGCCATTTTAGAAAGCAATTACTCCTAATATTATGATCCTTGCTCGGCTATGGACTGAATTCTTGAACGGTGACGGTAATAATTAACGATGCCCTTGGTGTTCCGGCATAAGAGACTGCTTCGTTCAACGGGGAAACTTTTAATCTGAATCACATTTGAAGATCGTTGTCTTCGCCTCTTCTCAATCCTGAGTTTCGTTCAATTAAAAAAGAATTGCAAAAGCTATTGTTTTTCCCCATTTCCTTTTTTCCCTGTATCGTGCCAATAAAAGTTCTACAACACGCCTCCCGGTACACACAAGGCTTACTGTGGCGTCACTGCAGCAAGAGAGGGAGGGAGACCTCCCTTTTTTTCTGCTCGGTGTTCTAAAAATCCACAAGTGGGCCATTAGCCGCGAACCCATGTTTAAAAAAAAAACGAAGACGTCTCCTGCGTAGTGGGTGGGAGGGAAAGGGGGGAATTGAAGTCAAATGGTCGACCTCTGCGGCGCCTTAACCCTCGAAGGATCACTCCTCCCCCTTCCTCTACCCTAAAAGCGTCCTTAGGGCAGCGTTAAGTTTCTCTGCGTTGTACCTCCTCAAGTGCTAACAAACTCACACACCCCTTCTATGTGATAGATTGTCACTGGGGCAGTTCGTAACGCATGCAATATGTTGATTCTCCCCCAGTGAACTTCAAATGAATACATACATACACACCAATCACGCCGTTCCCTTCCGGAGTGGACACAATCATATAGTTTCACTCATAAATACATATTTGTACACCTAACTCTGCTTCAATAATTTCCTCCATACTGACCTATCCTTGCAAACCTCTTCCGCCTCATTTACCCCATATACTGCTTCATACACGCCCTCCTGTTTTTAAGACTCCCCATATTCCTCCTCCTAAGAATTTCCTCAACCACATTCAACCACAACTTTCTCGGCCTACCTCTCCCTCTCGCACCATTCATTTCACTCTTATTTATCTGTTTCGTTATTCAACTCCCATCCATTCTCTCAATATGGCCAAAGCAACGAAGCACACTCCTTTCATACATGTCCATTACTGGAGCATCTAACCCACATTCCTGTATTACCCACTCCTTCCTGACCCTATCCATCCTACTATTGCTGCAAACACTCCTCAGATAACTCTTTTTTCTTAGGCAAAAAAAAAACTAATTTTGAAGTTAACGCTTTGATTTATCTTTGGATTAAAGTGATTACGAATATCTGGACCCGTTTTACGTTGTTTCGACTTACGTCGCTCTTCTTCAACACGCATCTCCGATGTAAATTGAGGACTTACTGTATATACTTGTATTATACAAAAGAAAGGGCGACTAATTTGAAAGAAACTGAAAAACACTTGAAGGAGCGGCTTCGTTAAAACCGATACAGATGTCTGGATGGAAGTCGATTTTCGACTCTTATTCGTAGTGAATCACGTGATCACCGCAACGATCTCGACAAGCAGTGGATGATTGAAGCGCACTCCTTTCATATATGTCCATTACTGGAGCATCTAACCCACATTAATTTATTACCCACTCATT
Organism: Ceriagrion tenellum; assembly: GCA_963169105.1. Classification (NCBI taxonomy): domain Eukaryota; kingdom Metazoa; phylum Arthropoda; class Insecta; order Odonata; family Coenagrionidae; genus Ceriagrion; species Ceriagrion tenellum. The sequence goes on from OY720637.1 coordinate 17,261,974, forward strand.
CCTGACCCTATCTATCCTACTTTTGCCGCAAACACTCCTCAGATAAGTCATACCCACGGCGATTAGTCTACTATTATGTCTATTTTTTTCTATCTATATAATCTTTTGTCTATTTTCTATCTATGAACTTCAAATAATGGGTTTAAAATGACAACAAGACAAATGCTGACTAAGCAGTGGTACAGACAGACCTTCACCGCATTTTCGTCAGGTTCGATTCTAAAAAAATCCAAGAAACCACATCACTAAATCTCAAATTATGTATTACACCGCATTGAAGCATTCACCTGTGTATTCTTTTTTTCTAGGCTTGTGACATCAAGTAGTTTTGAAAATAATATTAAACATGCTTAATGCCTTTCGCGACACAGCTAAAAAAATAGTCGTTACACATGCCACCTATTACTCGTAACCAATGCAACCAAAAAAGCAGAGATCCGAAAATGGAATTTTGTAAGATCTTTGGCGTGCGTCAACTATTGCTCCGGTATGTTTTGATCTGCTCGGAGTCTGAAACGAATGAAAAGAAAATGTACTGTTTTATTCCAACTGATAAATGAAATAGAATAAATCGAAATATCTCATTGGTACCTATCATTATTTGACACAAAATTGAGTGTAAAGAGCCAGCAATTAAATGTTTTAAACTGCGGAGAATCATAGGCGGAAGAAAAGATAGAGTGGGTAATAATGAATGAGAACGCAATAAAAAGAGAGAAATAACTTTTCAATTTATTAGTGCTTCGCTCTGTCGATTTTCTGTTTATTCATGGTGAATTTGAGCCCATACATATAATATAATATCGCACATATGCATTTTTGCTCGCATTTCAGCAACTCATTGCTTTACTTGACGCAATTCCCCAGGCGACTTTCTTAAACACATCATAATGTGCAATAAAATGCCTCGCGTAAAACAGCCCTTAGGTCGAGGATGATTGAAATACTCCGTTATGAATATGAATTTTGAAAAGGATCTTAAAATTTTAGCAGAAATTTGGATGCGTTCTCAGGGAGCAAAAACATTTGTTGTGTTAACAGGAAAGCCTATTTCACTTAAGGTAGTTCGAGCGAAATATCATTTTACCAAGAAATCGATTAATTTGGTTTCATTTGAAAGAAAAATATATCACTCTTCCATAGAAATAAAAAGTTCAACCCCTTACCTCATTACTTTCCGAGATATTTGCCAAAAAAAACAGCCCTTTTACATGGGTACTGGCACTCCAAAGAGACTTTATATTAAAAATGAGGCTTTTCCTACACTTAGATCTCGTCAAAAAATCAACAGCGTGTAGTTTGTGTGTTTTCTAAACTATTTTTGAAAATTAATCATATTGGCGTCGCAGTTAATTCTTCTGGATCAAAATAAACCTTTCGTTTTGATGGAGTTTCAAACGTACCGCGTGAAAACAAAGAGTCAAGTTAAAGACGTATTTAGATATTTTCATTTGATTACTTACAATTTCTGCCATGTAAACTATATTGTTGCATCATTAATAATGCAATGTTTAATTCGTGTGACTCAAAGTTGGCGAAATAAAGACGTATAGTTCGAATATGGTATCAATTATGATTAGAGAACTATCTCGCTCGCACTCCCTTAAGCGTTAAAATTGAAATATTAAAGGGATGGCAATCAGTCTGGTCAATAACTTAAGCGATCGCCGTTCCGGTATATTATTCTGTGGTATATCATACACTCCTCTACTCTCTCCAATCCATTCAAATCGTCTTAGTTGAAACAATAGCCGATTTAGAGCATTTCTCATCCATCTGCTGATAAGCGGCGGCTGTTATCATTTGCTCTGATGTGTTGAAGGTTTGCAGGATAATGACTTCACTAAAAGGATAATTTTCAGCGGCATAAGAAACGCCTAATCGAATTCCAATGAATAATAATTAGCGTTCTGCATCATTGAATGGAGAGAGATGAATATAAGGCTTTCGTCCACTCAATAAAAAAGAGATTCCGCATGAAATGAATCGGCGAGGAAGCATTTATGGCCCAAAAATATTCCTCGCGTGGACTTAGGGTTAAAAAAAATCACGAAGAGAGATAACTAAAGACTTGAGATATGAAACCATAACGAGGTGACTGACTAAACGATGTGAAAAGATGTATGTGCGAAGGGATATAAACCAGTTGGTGTGATGGAAAACCGCCGTGGTTTTCTCATTAATTTTTTTGATAACGTGGGAATATTAGGGTCACAAAACTTCAACGGTGGCCATAAAAATTCTCTGCGAGGCAAGTTATGAATATCCCAACTCTCGGATCAATCTTCGAACTTTCATTTTTTTCGCACCGTACGTAATGGCGATGTCTTCCGCTTCACCTCTGCTAGTGGGACTGAAAACACGGGTGTAAAACCGCCCAGAACACATTTTCCAGCTGTATTTGAGTGGCGATTGGGAGGAAAAAAAATCCTTCAAAAAGAGTTCTGATTCGTTCTTCTGGTCGCAGCCATTTTTTTCCTCTCTGCCCATCTGCTTGAGTCTGCTCTTCCACTGCTTCGTGTGAGGTGTCTTTTCATGTGTGTTCTTTCGCGTCTCCCAGCCCATGACTTTTTTTACGACTTTCTTCCATCTGATACGGCTATTTATTATTTATCACACGTATGAACACAAGGCACCTACTTCAAATATGGACGAAAAGCGTGTTGCATTGGAAGGACTGGCGTTTTCCAACGACCTCTAAAAAGACCGTCTAGAACTTTAATGGGTTGGAAAGGGTGTGCCAACATTAACACCTAACGTCGAATGTTTAGCCGATGGAATAGCCAGGTAGTTAATCACCGAATATTTATGTGAGATAATTAATTCAGCGATTTCTCCAATATCAAGAGCGAATGCATTAAAAGTGTATTAAATGAGAGGGTCGACTACTGCATTAATAAGGTCGGGTTTTTCTACATCCCGAATGCTTTAGGTCTCCGCCAGATTCAGTTATTCGCCTCAAAACTGTTTGTAAATCTCTCGACGAGGCGTATGCAGCCAACAAATTTCCCCAAAACTTATCCGAACCGTTTGCCGTTTAGGATTAGCCCTGGCAAAGGCGATCCCATGTTTACAAAGCACACCCGCATTCTGCACAGCGAATTCAGCAACAGGCATTCGTCGACAATCATCATTCACCGTTCAATACGAGAAATTTTACGTTTGTCGAAGTACTCAACCGTCAGTTAATCACAGTTTGCTACTTCCATTTCACCCATAAATGTAAACGGTACTTTTATTGGACGATTTCACGTCAACAGGATAAATATCCTCCCAACATAAAAGGGAACATAAAAGCTCGCGTGGTTTTGTCGGCAGGATATTCTTATCCGTATAATAGATGCCAGCAGGTTTGTCGAGAGATGGAAAAACCGGGCCTAACACTTGGGTCACCATTATCCCCTGGTTAAGGGAGTTTGAGTGAAATATCATTTAACCCAGAGATCAATGAATTTTGTCTCGTTTTTCATATCATCATTCCAATGTTACCGAAACTCAACCACTTACCACGTTACTTTCGGAGATATTTTCCAAAAAATACCAGCCCTTTTACATGGGAAATGATACGCGTATGCACTCCAGAGAGACATTATTTACTAAATGAGGTATTTCTAACACTCAGATCTCGTAAAAAAACTAACGGCGTGTAGTGTGTTTGTTTTCTCAACTATTTTAGAAAACTTATCATATTGTCACCGCAATAGGTTCTTGGGTATCACAAAAACTTTTCGTTTTGATGGAGTTTCAAACGCACCGCCCGAAAAAAATGAGTCAAGTTAAAAACTTATTTAGATATTTTCATTTAATTACTTACAATTTCTGTCACATAAAACTATATTATTGCACTATTAATAATCCAATATTTAATTCATGTGTCCTACAGCTGGTGAAATTAAAACGTATAATTCGAATATGGTCTCTATTATGACTAGGGAACTATTTCGCTCGGGCTACCTTAAGGTGGGTCATTGACGAACAATTTAACTCTCTTAGGACAGATTTTATTACATGTCCTCTCGCTTCGATTTTAGATGTTTCTTACCGCAAGTCACCACGTCCAAAATGATGATTCCTTACCGCTAGATGTCCATCCCGGTGTTCATTCTCCCTTTCAAAACTGCCTTCACCGTTCCATACTGCATTTTTAATTAATATTCTGTGTATTTTCTTGATTCCCTAACCTTAACCCTCTTCCATTTCCCCACCATTCCACCCAATTATTCGCTCGTCTACGGACCATTTCAGGAAATAGTTTTCAAAAAGTTCATAAGATTCAGTGAATAATACAGCGTTATGAATATCATCAGTTGGAGATTGTAAATATAATCATGCATTCATTACTTCAGACCAATTTATGAGGCGACCAATAAAAGTCTAACCATTTGACAGAAGGTAAACCTAAAACCATCCATGCTCATCTTTGCATCTTTTCATCGCATTGCCCGGACCTGTGTCTGCCCTTCAATCTAAAGAGTTTTATCTATTTATTTATCATAGTACTTCTCTCTCATATCTACGGCATCCATTCAATGCATTTAAAGTCTCTATTGTTGCTAATACTAAAAAAATCCCCTTATTCAAGGATATTTTTAATCACGTTGAGCAAGAGTTTATCCGGCCCTTTCGTTTCTCTCACAAAATTTACTCAGTTACATAGATTTCTCATCCATCTTAATTATAAGGAAGAGTTCATAGGAGGAAGATTAAAATTGATACGCGTAAAGAATATGCATGATTAAAAAAAATAAATGACTAAGGAATAAAGTTATTATCTGAAAATTGAGTGGAAAGCTCTCAGCCTATCTTTTTATTGATGACTGATAATGATAGTGATATTTGTCACGTTATCTGACGTGCACATTCTCAGCATGACCAAATCAACCATTAAGCTTAGTACTGAGATATTAACTCATCTTAAAAACATTCAACCCATATTATGTTTAATCGTTATACATTAAAAAAAAGTTTTTTCTTCTAACGTGTTTATTTCATGATGAGCTCGTTACTTCTACTCTACAAACGTACTCGAAAAAACAAAATATTTGCAGCGTGACTCACTATCACATACATGAAGAGGCGGTAGAATTTCGGAGTGCACGCCCACGTGACCCAACTGGCTCTTCATCGCGTTCGTCAGTTGTCAAAAAAACAAGCCTCTTGGTATGAAATCCGACGGTTCTTGCGAAACTGTGTGTAACTTATGCATAATGCATACATGAAAAACTTTGCAATTTTCCACAATATAAATTTTACTATCTACGACCCAGGTTTCGATGTTTTTACATCATCATCACGCCTGATGATGATGTAAAAACCTAATGATAATGTAAAAATATCGAAACCTGGGTCGTAGTAAAATTTATATTGTGGAAAATTGCAAGGTTTTTCATTTATGCATCAAGCCTCTAGGTCTCGAAATTTCCCGCCAACGTGGAGACGGCCCTCAGCAATGCATTCTAGAATCGCCGTGACTAATCTCATATGAAGAAAGATAGAGCGAAATGAATAAATAAAAAATAAAGAGTTTGAGGCCATTTTTACTCATAATTTATTTCACCTCTATCATCCCTTCTGACATCTTTTTCCTCCCAATTTGCCATTTATTCATCCACTCGTTCCGCTCTTGTGACCCTCTTCAGCGACCTGCCGTCATCCGAGAGAATTTCGTAGTATTTATATTCGGGTTTACCTTATAAGATAAAAAAAATAAAGCAGGGTGGAGTGGGCAGGAGGAGGAACGGCGAGCGACTGAAGTGGGAGTCGGGGAGGCCGAAGCGATGTATCGCCTTAATGGAACTATCTCATTATTCGCCCGGGGAGCGGCGTTGCGGGCGAGGCCGGCTGGCGAAGGGGGAGGTGGGGTGATGATGATTCGAGACAGCGTTGCCAATTCTACGGATCAAACACACCTCCACTCCCCTCGGCCAGTCAAAACCGAGTCGTTCCTCCTCTTTATACCTTTCCCGTTCGTTCGTTCCTCGCTGAGAGTCGTTCCGTTTCTATTTTATGCGTGTGCGAGAATCTTTGGACTCTTTTCCCCCACAACTCGCCCCGGTATTGGTATATATACACTGCGGCCTCACGAAAGAACTGAATTCAAAACTTCAGAGGACTCAGAACTCCTATATGAGGCATATCTTTGACACCTTATTTTGTAAACACGTGATTACATATTTTTAAAACAAAACGGATGCCTAAAAATGTGAAATACGCGTTTACTCAGTAAAGGAATATTCATATAAAAGTTAACAACGACAGAAAATTCCACACATTTACACTGGAATATACAATAAAATGCTGGAATGAACATACGTCATTTAAGCTCCATAAATGAATTACTTCTTCACCTCTAGTGAATCATAGATGCACTTGCCAGGTAACGTAAAACAAGCTGAAAATGCATACACAGTTAAAAAGGAACATCGTGAAATATTACTTCGAGTGCACAAAATATTGTGATATTTACCAGAAAGTTGAAGAGTTGACTTTGTGAAATTTCGACATGGTATGACATAATAATAATAACTTTGTAATATTCCACACTGTTTTATTACTAGTAAACAAGCCAGACCGGTTTCAATGTATACACAACACCATCAGAGGCAAAATACCGGTATTTTGCCTCTGATGATGATGTGTTTACATTGAAACCGGTCTGGCTTGTTTACTAGTAATAAAACAGTGTGGAATAATACAAATTTATTATTATTATATCATACCATTGTGATATTTATGAGACAGAAAAGCCGCTCGACGTGAGGCATGTCATTGGGCATTATGACGCATGGAAAGATGCGCCGCCACAAGTAATGTCTGGTCCGTCATTTTCTCCTAGGGATATTTATCTACCAGGAATAACCTGTTCATACCACCTGGTTCAAAATCTTATTGCAAATATGGATTAAATAATATTTTTCGCACCAATAAGCCACGAAACAACTACTATTGCACAGCAGTGATAACAGTAGCCTAATGAACGTGCATCCCTCCTTAAAAATAATTCATTTGTTTTGCAAAGTATACAACGCAGTGCACTATTACCTGTCTGTGCACACGTTACATTTTTGTAGACAACAATTTCACAGATTTAAAGCAAAAGGAATGCACTGTCATTAGCTCGGCGTCAAGCTCTTTGAATTCGTATCAGCAATTCAAAATTTGAGCCTCAACTTCGTTTACTGATTCCACCAGTGGCTACTGTATCCTACGTATGCGATACTACGTAGCAACGATTTTTTTGGAGAAAGATTAAAGAGGAAGGCTTTGCCTAAGAAAACTCTTATTAATAGAAATAGGCCCTATTCTTTTGATGAAATACGACATTAAATTCTGGACTCCAATATAAAAATTGATCTGTATTGTTTGACTAGAATCAGTACTACTTTTCATCGTTAAATAAATAACAGCTTAATGAATTAGCAGAGCGATCATTTCAGTCTAATCACTTTAAAAGATTGAAGATATTCAACACCTTCCGCAGGCCGGTTTTTCCTTGCGGCAACTTCTAAATAATAATAAATAATGTCGGCCCCAGTGGCGGCGGGGTAAAGTCCCCGCCTGCTAACCCGAGGGTCGCGGGTTAGAGTCCCGCCTGGGTAGAAAATTATCTGCCCAGGACATGGGTGTTTGTGAAATGAGTTATATGGAAGAGAGGACTGTACAGGCCTAATATCGCTCAATAAATAAAGACGACATTATAAGTAATACCTAAAACGTTATTCTGATGAATAATTTAGTAAAAATTGTTTCCACTTTATCTGCTGTCCCTTTTTGTGATCCATATACTACATAAAGCTCCATGGCCAAACAACCAAACCTACGGAAATCGATAAAGAATCTGGAAAAATTATTAAAAGATTTTGTGCGATTTTACTAGTAATTTTGAATTCGTATTTTGGCTCTTCTTTGAACTCCTTTTATCTTTGTAAATGTGTTTACTATTTTGTGTGGGTTGTTGTGTTATGAACACACTGCAAATTGTGATTGGCATTTGTTTTCTTGCGACTAGGAAAAAAATTGTTTTGTATTTGCACCTACCGCTGCTTCTTTGTTATAAGATGATGGTAGCCCCGAAACAGGGTTTCCTATGGGGTACCTATATTCCCCTTAACCAAAATTGAATATTGCGATGAAAGATTGTACTTATGTAATTAGTTAAGGAGGAATAAATGTTATTACCGTTTCTATCTTTGCTAAATAGATGAATGATGAGTCTTAACAATACAAGTTACAACAATAGATCTCGCGGAATGATGCACAGAATGAGAAAAAGACGTCTTCATGCCAAGCACCAAGCATCAATGATAATAATGATGCAACAGTAGCAAAGGACCAAATTGTTGAAATGTAAAAAAATACAACCCTTCTAATCCTAAGCTAAACAATACATACTACCCTTCCTAATACTGTCAGTCTAGCCTCGTCCTTGAGTGGTCAAATTAGAAATTATTTCATCGGTCGGCGTATGGCATTTAAGGTAGTAAGTGGGATAAGGTATTTAAGCGAAATATCATTTCACCTAGAAATCAATGAATTTGGTCTCATTTAAAAGAAAAAAATCTCGTCCTTCTAACGACACCAAAAATTCAATCCCTTACCACATTATTTTCCGAGATATTTGCCAAAAAATACCAGCCCTTATACGTGGGAAACGGTGGGTGTATGCACTCCAGAGAGACATAATTTGCAAAATGAGGAATTTATAACACTTAGATGTCGTCAAAGAACTAACAGCGTGTAGTTTGTATGTTTTCTCAACTATTTTTGAAAATTAAACATATTGTCACCGCAGTAGGTTGTTGTGTATCACAAAGAAACCTTCCTTTTTGAAGGACTTTCAAACGCACCGCGCGAAAAAAATTAGTCAAGTTAAAGACTTGTTTAGATATTTTCATTTAATTACTTACAGTTTCTGTCATATAAGACTATATTATTGCACCTTTAACAATGCAATATTTTATCGATGTGTCCTACAGATGGCGAAATTAAAATGTATAAATCGAATATGGTCTCTGTTACGACTAGGGAACTATCTCGCTCGGACTATCTTAATCCCTCTTGGCCGCCCTTGATAGAAATCTTGAGATGCATTCAGCAGACACCCGGGAAGGAGAGGGGGTGGAGGGAGGCCGAGAATGCAAGTGGTCCACTTGAAACGCGAGATTTATCATCCTCTGGCGGTGGAGGCGAGAGTTATAAAGGATAAAAAACAAACGAGATGCTGAGAGCGGAGGAATGAAAAAAATCGCGCGTCTCATCTCGAGAGTGGGCTGCAGTGATCCGCAGTTCCCTCTTTCCTCCCTCTGCCCCTCTTTTTCCGTCCCCCCCCGCTACCCCACCCCTCCATCCAGTGGAGGCGGAATTAAAGGAGGCAGAGAGCGGTTGATCTGCCTCCGGCTGAGAGTGCGCGGACGCAAAAAAAGACCAGAGTGGATATAAGGAAGTTGACCATCTAGATATACTATTGGGTGAAGGGCAGTGCGAATTCCGATTTCCCGTTCCGATATAACCGTTCCCGGGAAAGAGATCCGACGCATCATACATACCTAGTCCGCGTGATACCTAGTAGTGATATCTGAATAGTAGTGTGTCTAGATTGTTAGAAGAATTGGGATGGGAATCGCTATCACAGCGTAGATTAAATTATAGGCTTAACCTCTTCACTCAATTTCAGGAAAAACATTTCTATTACGAAGTGAAAAACATACTATTAACCCCTTCGTACTACGGCAGATTAGATCGCGCCAATAAAATTATAGAGATAAGATTGTAGAATCGATAGGTATAAAATGTCATTTTTTCCGCGTACCATTCGGGACCATAACAGCTGTGATTGTCGTCATGAATAGTGCGAATAGTGACACTAGCTAGACTGTAGATCATTCTCTTTATATTCTCTACGTTCTTATTTATGCATGAAGTAAATATTGATGCTCTTATTAATGCATGATATTTTGAATCTGTAGTAGTAGTCGTCTTTGTATCCATTGCCTGTTGGAACGATTGACGATAGAATGTTTCTTGGTTAGTAGATTTTTAATTGACGCGTTGCATGTGTGGTACGCTGGTTTCAATGTAGTTTCGGTGTTCTGCCGTATCATTCATACATGCCTGGTGTAGAAGCACCCCCTGCCACGAGCCCTTTGGTTGGCTTGCAGGATATGACGTAGATGTAGATATCGCATCACATCTCATGACTTTACAGAGCGCTAATTCGCAAAGCCTTCATGTTGAATATCTCAATGCAATATAATGGGAATATCTGAGATGCCGGTCCGATCATCACAAATACTCACATCACGATAGACAGATACACCTGCGAAATGATTTGCAAAGCAAAGCAGCCTTCGGGAAGCAATGAGTACAATCATAAATCAAATAATGCATAAAATCTATGCTAAAACAAAAAAATTGTTGTGGCTTATGTCTGTTCGTTTCTCTTTTTATCGAAAACAATAGTGCCGATTGACCTGAAACTTTATATAATTCTAACCGAATGTACTAACACGAGCTATTGGCTGCATATGAAACACCTCGGGGCCCCAGAAAGGGCCGAAAATGAGTTTACTCCCATAACTGAAGCATTGGAATCAGCACAGAGGTTTCCTTTTTTGTTTTTGATGGATAGGGTCAGGAATGAGTGGGTGATAAAGGAATGTGGGTTAGATGCTCCAGTAATGGACACATATGAAAGGAGTGCGCTTCGTTGGTTTGGCCATATTGAGAGAATGGGTGAGAGTAAAATAACGAAACAGATAAATGAGAGTAGAATGAATGGTGCGAGAGGTAGAGGTAGGCCGAGAAAGTTGTGGTCGAATGTGGTTGGGGAAATTCTTAGGAGGAGGAATATTAGGAGTTTTAAAAACAGGAGGGCGTGTATGAAGCAGTGTATGGGGGTAAATGAGGCAAAAGAGGTTTGCAAGGATAGGTCCGCATGGAGGACATTATTGAAGCACAGTTAGGTGTACAAATATGTATTTATGAGTGAAACTTCGTGACTATGCCTACCCCGGAAGGGAATGGCGTGATTGGTAAGTATGTATGTATGTATGCATTCATTCAGGCTATCCGGTAGCAATTTTCACTACCAGATAAAAGAAAGAACTAAGACAAATTATTGCAACTGATTTTGTTATACACTTCGTAGTAGCTTAAAAATTATAATTTCAATTCCAAATTATAAAAGTCTTCTCTGACTTCAACATTAGCATGTCTCCTTGGCAACCTAAGCAATGACACTTAACGGAAAATTTCCCCAAGGCGTTTAAAAGCTGACGATCAATTACCTATAGCAAATTTCAGGGATATTTCAGCGCGGGTCATTTTCCCCACAACTGTGACTTAATGGACAAGGTCCACTTGGTAAATATATGTTATTTTGAACGGGAAGAAATATTATCTACCGTGGTGATAGTACGACCATATGATTCCTTTCTTTTTTTGCCTCATGTTGGGAATCTAGGGAAAACTCTGCTAGCCATAAGTTGAATCCGTTTTCCTGGGTTTCCACCGCGTTGATTTATGTTGAGATCGATATTTCGCCGGCTATCCTGCAGGCTTTCTCAGGTCCAGTCTCAGGTCACTGGACCTGAGGAATGTACAATATCCAATTTACACCGGAATGTACAAAAAATACTGGAATGTATATTCTTCCATTAAGCTGCATGAATTAATTATTTCTCCACCTCTAGTGAATTATAGAAGCACTTGCCAGGCAACGTAAAACAATATGAAAATGAATACACATTTAAAAAGGAACATAATGAAATATTACTTCAAGTGCATAAAATACTGTGATATTTACAAGATAGTTGAAGAGTTGACTTGGTGAAATTTCGACATGGTGTGATTTAATAATAATAACTTTGTAGTATTCCACACTGTTTTATTACTTGTAAACAAGCCTGACTGGTTTCAATGTATACACATCATCGTCAGAGGCAAAATACCTGGAAGCTTGCAGGAATGCCGGCGAAATATCGTCCTCACCATGAATCAACGCGGTCGAAACCCTGGAAAACGGATTCGATTCACGTCCAAGCCCCGCGGAAGCCTTCATCAGATCTGCTAGCCATAAATAAATAAACGCATTTGAGATACCGTCGTCTCGCATTGCTCGGGAGCGGAACAAGAGAGCGGGTCCCACGACGGAAAGAGTCGTTCACGGTGCGGCGGATGGCCCGCGATGCCAGAAGTGGATGAAGTGGTGGACGCTGGGAATCGTGTGGGGATGAGTTAGGTAACGGCCTCGGAAGGAACAGGGGAAAGGGTGGCTGGATCTCGCTTTTAGTGTCTGGCGGAGCGATTGGGTGTGGGGGAGACGAGGGGGCAGGGGGGGAATGGGAAGTGGGAAGCATCGAGGGGGAGAGATACAGGAATGGGGTGTGGTGTGGAGGGGGTTAAGAGTGCCTTTGTGTGGCATGGGGCGTCCTCTGTCTTGAGAGAGGCATTAGTGAGTGGTATTAGCGAGTGGTGGATGTTGTGGCATAGTACGTATATGCCAGCAGAGGGAGATGGGTGGGACGAAGTGGATGAGGCGGTTTGGATTCGGACGGGGACCGACAGAGGCGCAGAAGGAAGGTCCACCAAAGGCTCGACTCATTTCGAGAGCATACTTCGGACGGTTATGGATCATCAACTGTCTTCCATTCGCATTATAGTGTGCTAATCACTTGGCAACAGAACTGTGCACTTCCTTTCAATTAGTCAGACAGAACCTCGCCCTAGAAAGCGCACATTGCCTTTCTGGTTTTAGGTAGTTCGAGCGCAAAATCATTTTACCAAGAAATCAATGAATTTGGTCTCATTTTAAAGAAAAATATATCACCCTTCCATTGACATAAAAAATTCAGCCCCTTGCCACATTACTTTCCGAGATATTTGCCAGAAAATAACAGCCATTATACATGGGAAATGGTAAGTGTAATACAAACGTAACTCCAGAGAGTAACCTTTTTCGTTAGAACTCAATACATTTGGTCTCATTTTAAAGGAAAATATCTCACCTTACTAACGACACCAAAAATTCACCCCCTTTCTACATTACTCTCGGAGATATTTGCAAAAAAATACCAGCCCTTGAGCATGGGAAATGGTACGATTATGCACTCCAGAGAGACATTATTTACAGAATAAGGTATTTCTAACACTTAGATGTCGTAAAACAACCAATAGCGTGTAGTTTGTATGTTTTCTCAACTATTTTCGAAATTAATCATATCGTCACCGCAGTAGGTTCTTGGGTGTCACAAAAAACCTTCCGTTTTGAAGGAGTTTCAAACGCAACGCCCGAAAAAAATGAGTCAAGTTAAAGGCTAATTTAGCTATTTTCATTTAATTACAGACATTTTCTGTCACATTAAACTATATTATTGCACCATTTATAATCCAATATTTAATTGATGTGTCCTACAGCTGGTGAAATTAAAACGTATCATTCGAATATGGTCTCTATTATGAACTATCTCGCTCGGACTACCTTAATTACATTGGAGAACACTTAAAATGTCCGCTATAAATTCGTCATTGAAGAGAACCGTATTTTTTACGATTTTATCAAATTTACCACAGGATTTAGGCTGTCTTATATTTTCTCTGGCTGTAAATTTAAAACCTTAGGCTTCATTTACTAAAAGAATATTATAATTAAAGCAATTCGGGGTTTGGTCAATTGATAATGAAATTCGTTACCTTAATTTATCATAACATTTGTCAGAAATACTGGGCATATTGTCTCTTTTTACATAGAATTAACTTAGTTTCTTATAGACTTTCCAATGTTTAATAGCAATATTCCAAGAAGCACAGATAAGGGATAGGAATGCTTATGAGAACTCTTTATAGCAGTGGCTCTGATAATTCTTTTCTATGAGACTGTTGTATGCTCCAATATATTTATGTAGACTTCTCCCCAGCAAATGAGACCAAAGGTAATTTCGGAGTATATAAGAGCGTAATGAATGGTTTTTACGACGTCTATTATGTGAAATACAGTTGCAACAGTGTAGCCAATTCAACAGGACCAAGTTTTTGAATCCTTAATGTATACCCATGGCCTGAAATACACTCTCTAACACAGAAGATGTGGTCATGCTTACGAAGCCAATGTTTCAGATGATAAACCCCAGCGTTATCGTTATATGACGACTAACTTCGATTAGAAAGTAGTCAACATGACTCGTTCTATAGCTACGATGTTGAGTTTATCATCTGAAAAATTGGCTAAGTAAGCGCGTCTCAAGTCCACAAAGTGGACTTAAGATGAAAAAACCTAGTTTTGCATGAACCCCAGTAAAATTCGACAAGAATCAAGGTAGTTTGAGCGAAATATCATTTTACTTAGAAATCAATGAATTTGGTCTCATTTTTAAGAGCAATATCTCACCCTTTTAATGACATAAAAAATTTAATCCCTACTGCATTACTTTCAGAGATAATTTCCAATAAATACCAGCCCTTTTACATGGGAAATGGTACGTGCATGCACTCCAGAGAGACATTACTTACAAAATGAGAAATTTCTAGAATTAGATATCGTAAAAAACCACCAGCGTGTAATTTGTATGTTTTATCAACTATTTTCGAAAATTAATCATATTGTCACCGCAGTAGGTTCTTGGGTGTCACAAAAGCCTTCCGTTTTGAAGGAGTTTCAAACGCACCGCGCGAAAAAAATGAGTCAAGTTAAAGACTCATTGAGATATTTGCATTTGATTACTTACAATTCTCTCTGTCATATAAAACTCTGTCATATAAAGCTATATTATTGCACCCTTTAAAATGCAATACTTATTTCATGTGTCCTACAGCTGGCGAAATTAAAACGTATAATTCGAATATGGTCTCTATTATGACTAGGGAACTATCTCGCTCGGACTACCTTAAAGTGGAATGGTGGTGTAATTGCGTAACACATCCGACCGGCAACTAGGAGAACTTGGTTTCAATCCCGGTCAAATGAAATGATGTTTTCATGTCGAATTTAAATCCCTTTGTGTGTAACTTAGACCAGTCTGCCGCATGAAACTCCCCGTCGAAGTCCTCGTAGCTCCCAAATCCCACGCAACGTCGCAAATACGACGGTCTTCGCAGTAAATGTCTCCATTCCTTCTCGTATCCACGACACTCCATTCGATCTCTTGGAGTCCATCTTACGCTCCCGCTCTGTCAAGGAGTTGGCGAGGTTTTGATGAATGGTGTGGGAGAAAGCGAGAAAGTGGTTCCAAAGTAAATAGAGATGTTCCACACGGAGAAGAGAACAAGTTTCTGTAAGGCGAAAAAAAATGAGCTCTGCAGATAAAAATCTATAAACGATCATCGATAAGTGATCGTGGAGGGAGGTGTTCTCGTGGGAGGAGGAGATTTGGAGAGGGTCGGGGAATGTGAGAGGCCAGCACAAGTCCAGCGGGATGGGCGGGGTCAAGGGGGAGTGCATGTGGTCAACAATGGAGACAGGCGACGCGTAAGTAACTCATCTACCCCGTTCTTTTCAATACCCTCCGAACGGACGCGATGGCTTGTGGCAGGGTGTTGTAAGATTCTCTCCATCAACCCACCCAGGTAGACGCGATACTTTTAGATTTCAAAAAAGCATTCGATAAAGATCTGCATTCAGAATTAATTGTTAAGCTAAGAACCTATGGAATAAATCACGGTATAATATGCTGGATTGAAAATTTCTTAAGTAAACGTGAACAGAGGGTAGTTCTAGATGGCGTTAGTTCATATACAGTTAAAGTCACATCCGGTGTACCCTAGGGAAGTGTCATAGGTCCCTTATTATTTCTTTTGTATATTAATGATATCAAAACCGTCATTACGAGTAAAATTCGTTGTTTCGTGGACGACGTAGTATTGTATAGGGATACTAACACAGAGTCTGATAGAATTGCATTAGAGAAAGACCTAGAAGCTATAAGCAGATGGTGCGGCACTTGGCAGTTAGAATTAAACTTTAATAAGAGCGTTGTTATGAATTTTTGGAGGAAGAGTAGCTTAACCAACGAGATGTGAACAATTAATCAAGACGAACTGATAAATGTAGAGTCAGTTAAGTACTTAGGAGTGACCCTTACTCAGGACTTGTCGTGGGGGATGCATATACGAGAAATTTGTGGACAGTCAGATATAGATCGCATACAGCGGAGGCCAGCTAGATTTGTAAAAAACATTGTTATGATGAACAAAGTAGTGTTATAAAATTGTTGAGGTAATTAGGGTGGGAACCTCTATCCAATCGAAGGGATAAGTACAGGATAAAAGTTTTAGGAAAGTTTGATGTAGACTATTTTTTGTCAGACGTTGAAAATATTTTGCTAGAGCCAAACTATTATGGTAGGAACGATCACAGGATTAAGATTAAGAAATTGACGGCAGAACCGATAGATTTGAGATGTCATTTTTTCCACGCACAATAAGGGATTATAATAGTTGTGATATATCAGTTCTGGGATACTGACTACGTTAAATGGGTTTTTTTAGAAGTGCTAAATATGCTTCAGGATCGCAATAAACCTTCCGTTTTGATGGAATTTCAAACGTACAACGTGTAAAAACTGAGTCAAGTTAAAGACTTATTTAGATATTTTCATTTTATTACTTACAATTTCTGTCATGTAAAATTATATTATTGCACCATCAATAATGCAATATTTAATTCATGTGTCCTACAGCTGGTGAAATCAAAACGTATATATAAAGAATATGGTCTCTATTATGATTGGGAAACTATCTTACTCGCTTGGGGCACTACCTTAAAGCATCCATGAGACGTTTCGGCATATAGACCAAGGTGTGGGTTGACTGGCAATGACACGATGACGGAAGGTGGACGGTAAGAGAGTAAAAAGATGTTAGGAAAAAACACGAGAGGGAGGACGAGGGTTAAAAAAAGAGAGATTAAAAAAAAGGGAAAGAGATTCTTGTGGTGAGTGGACGAGGATGGAGGTGGAAGGGGTCGCCCTGTGTGTGTGTGTGTCGCCTAATTGTTGTGGAGACACGGATCCTGGAGAGTCGCGTGCTGTCTGTCCCCCCTCCCCTCCGACAGTGCTGCCACCTCTCAGTCTTACGGGCGCCGGGCCAAAGCTGGATGAAAAAAAAAGGAGCCGCGTCGTGATCCTCGATTGTTTGATGGTCGATTTCGTTTCGTTTCTTTTTTATCTGTTTGCTGGGAGATAAAGGTGGGTGGGGATGTATCGGGAGGTGGGGGAGATGAAGGAGGAGGGAATTCCTGGGGCGTTCTTCAGCTTCTTCTTACCCATCATCCTCCTCTTCGGTCAAGCGCTGTTGCGGAAGGCGGTCGAGGGCGAGAGAGGAAGGATCCTGGACATTTGAAGCGGTGGGTGGGTGGGTGGGGGGGGGACAGGGGAGGGAATCCCAAATGGAAATGGATCGGCTGTGTCCCTCCACTTTCCATCTCCCTCCCCCTCAACACCACCTAGATGGTGAGCGAGCAGTCAAGAGTCGGCTTAAAGGGCGGAAAGTGAGCGAGAGAAGAAAATTTATGTGACTTCAGTTTTAATAACCGAGGGCGAAATTTCGGGCTAAGTGAAATTCCTCGTTCATCCTGCCAGAGGGGGGGGGGGGAAGGAGTATATTACGCGTTTAGTGTCGCTGCCGCTTCGATGATGCGTTCGCTCAAAAACATCCCCTATTCCGATCCCCCCCTCTTCCTTTGGGAAGCCCGGGGTGGGAGCAGGTGCCTTGGTGGGCGATGCCGCCTTTTACTCCGGGACGACCGGAAATTCGCGCGTCGCCCTCTGGTGATCGCCCCGTGAAGTGGACTGTCAAAACGAACACGCCCACTTTAGAACATTAATGGGGTAGAGGAAGCAGAAAGGTACTAACGGCGGCTAGACGATCTACAGTAGATTTAGGATGGGTTCGACTTACGATGGATTCGACTTACGATCTGAGCTGATTTTGCGCGCGCTTTTTAAAATTTCAAATTTCTCCGATTTTGTTTCAAATATCGATAGTGTTTTGAATATTGGTTTAATAATATTTTAAATAATTTTAATCCAGGATATTTCGTATGCATTGGCTCTGACGCGTACACTTAATGGATTGGCACTGATGCTCTTTAAACCGATTCCTCGTCCAGAAATAATGCCGATTCAACATACGATGGAATTCGCTTTACGAACGGTCCTCCGGAACGGATTAATATCGTAAATCGAGGGTCTATTGTACACTGTTTCCCGGCCAATTAGAACAAGTGATCTATTTGTTCAGGTGGCTTAAAATCAGGCAGGTCAAACAGGCGTCTCGCGGCCCTTTGGAAGGACACTTGCGGCCCGAACAAAGGATACACATAAGCCGGTCAAAAGTTCATGTCATTTTCTTAACCGGTGATTTTTATGCATTGTTACTGTCGCATACAAGTCTATGCTTGCGGCCCTTTGGAAGGACACTTGCGGCCCGAACAAAGGATACACATAAGCCGGTCAAAAGCTCATGTCATTTTCTTAACCGGTGATTTTTATGCATTGTTACTGTCGCATACAAGTCTATGCTTCAGTTTAAAATTTGATTTTCTTGTTTTGTCAATCTACATCCTTACTTAAAATTGATTTATATGGGCGGCCACTAATCCGTTTCTAGGTACCTTTTATGTTTCACAGTTTAAGCTATACACTATTCCGCAATAGTTTTATTTAAGTGACTTCAAATAGTTCCACGTGCGGCCCTAATGACAACATAAAATTGTGCGAATTTCCACAGAGAATAAACTCATCCTCTTTAACTCGAACCCTTGGGATTCGAACCCGGATCCCTCGATTTCCGCCCGAATGCTTTCGCCAGTTAAGCTACTGAGGCTTTCTCATCCTCTGTGGATTTTAGTGATCTTTACGGGAACAGATGTTCTCGACTGCCGGACATACAATGTAATAACCAGTCGCTGTTCGAATCCCGGTGAAGACGGATGATTTTTTCTCTGTGGAACTTCGCACAATTGCGCATTGCGAGTGACTCCGTAAAAGTGGAACTCAGTGGCTAGTCCCGGATAGCTTAAAATCTGTAAAAAATAAAAGTGACCCACACGGCCCTCGGGAGACTCTCAGTTTTACATGTCTTGTTTAGCTAGTAGGAATACCTATTCCACTGATCTTTTACGGCCACAGGCCCTTGACTCCAAACTCAGTTTCATTCTTCAGATAGACATAAGTCCATTCCTCTCTGCATCCTCCTTAAGCCTGGGGAAAAAGTTTTAAAAGGATATATTTGTTGGCATAAGTCAAGTTGACTGTCACCACCGTACATTAAATACTGACACAGCGCCCTGGAATGATGCGGTAACATTTACATTTTCAAATGTATTTCATCGTGACAAAAATAACGAATGGAGCACCCTGGGATTATACAAATAAAAAGAGCTGTTTATGTGCCCTGTTAGGGTACACTGGAGCTGAGGAAAGTATCCCAATCCCGAAGCCTCTTCTTATTGTTAATTTACTCATTCTCCTACACACATGGACAGGCTATTTTTCCGATAATTTTTCCTTTTCCTTCCATAAGCCGCTGGTGCACATTGCAAGGCTTTCAAGTCGTTGCTTCTTTCCTTGAGTATCGAGGCAAAGGTGCGAGCCGTCAGTTATTGCGTGGAGACTTCACTTTCTGCTTCACCGAGCATAAAATAAGGCTGAAATATTCACTCAGCGATTGAAACAAACGGATAAATTAGCATGGAAACGACGAAGTGCACGAATATTCAGAGATCCAGGAGCACTAAAAAAATTGCGAACCAAATAGTCTGGGTATTTTTGAAGCAGAAGACATTCTACAGTGCAAAACAAAAAAATAATTTTTCCCGAATATCAAAAGTTGTTGTGAAATAATGTTGCAATCTCTTACACATATTATGTGGGTTCTCTTGTATCCCATTGACGAATAGTAAGTAGCTCATACAAAATGTAATGTCCACGGTGTGTTTTTACGAGAACGTGAACATTTTCATACCTTACAATGTTACACACAATATTTTCTTAAGGTCGTCCGAGTGAGATAGTTCTCTAGTCATAATAGAGACTATATTCGAATTATACGTTTAAATTTCACCAGCTGTAGGGCACATCAGTTAAATATTGTTTTATAAATGGTGCAATAATATAGTTTTATGTGACAGAAATTGTCAGTAATTAAATGAAAATAGCAAAATAAGTCTTTAACTTGACTCATTTTTTTCGCGCGGTGCGTTTGCAACTCCTCCAAAACGGATGGTTTCTTGTGAAATCCAAGAACCTATTGCGGTGACAATATGATTAATTTTAAAAAATAGTTGAGAAAACGTACAAACTACTCAGTTTTTTGACGAGATCTAAGTGTTAGAAATACCTCATTTTGTAAATAATGTCTCTCTGGAGTGCATACACGTACCATTTTCCATGTAAAAAGGCTGGTATTTTTTGGCAAATATCTCTGAAAGTAATGTGGTAAGGGGTTGAATTTTTTGTGTCATTAGAAGGGTGAGATATTTTGTTTAAAATTAGACCAAATTTATTGATTTCTAAGGAAAACGATATTTTGCTCAAACTACCCTAAGTCATTTTTTTCACATTTCTTTATCATACGAAGTCAGTCTGTATGGTTCAAGAAATGCATTTCTATTTTCGGTTTAATAGCTTCTCTAAGCTTTTTCCACCTAATTCGTTTACCGATCAGGCTATAACAGTGTCCAGATTATATTGATGGGAGAGATTTAGTGGGTATGGGTGGAAAAGGATAGAGAGAAATATAGTAGAGGTTTAGTATAATTTATTTCCTGCACATAATCAGGAATTTCCATTTTATATAGTCAGATATGACGCATACCGTGCATCTCTTCCCCACTATCCTTCCGCCCCAGCGCCTTGCGTGAAAACCAACCCTAATAAAGTCATTAGCACCCGAGCGAGAATTACCCACTTTGACAAAATTAAGCAACTCGAGGTGATAACCTGATTCAGCTAATGACGTGACGACAGCTGCTCCTCCGACTCTTAGGCAGTTTTATTAATTGGAAGGCAGCCTATCACAGTACAGTTGAAGTTTTTTCAAAGTGGAATTGAAAAAGAATCCATATCTTATTCCAGATTTAAGACTCGAGGATAAAACGCCTCATGAATCCACTAAAGAGAAATATGATGACGGCTTGTTATTCCAAATTTATAGTGGGAGCTATCCATTCGCGCAACAGCGCAAATAACTTCGCAAAACAACAGCGCACTTGCCTTTAATTCGTCAAGCAGACCCCTGTGTACAAGACATACACACTTCAAAACAAATCGGGTGCAAAGTTGGTGTGCGCTAAGCAAAAAAAGGTCGTCAATAATGGTATGCGTGATTATTGCCATGTTTGTTGATTATCAGTGAAGTTGACAAACATGCAAATAACCAAGAACACTGCATAAGGACGCGACTCTTGATGCGCTTTCGATCGTATTTTGCTAAAACTTCTGTCGCAGGTTAATAGCGTTCAGAACTTGACGATAGGTGGCACTGATGCCATCTTTGAGCCTTGTTTACTGTTGTTTACGACGAGATTTGTATTGTTGTGAAGGCAGTTTGGAGTATGAATGTGCGGTTAAACGAGACGAATTTGGTTTAAAATGGGTTTGCGAAGTTTTTTTGTGTCAGATGCTTTACTGAGTTCTCGAGTACCTAAATGAGGAACAAGATTCTCGCCGAAAAGAACAAAAGTTTGTTTAAGGTTAATGTAAGTACACGTGGGTGACGATCGTTGCCCTTACCGCAAGGTAGCCATTACGCGAGAGACGGCGTTCAGTGTATACATTTCCTTGTGCTTAGGTGGCAGTGTGATTCCTTTGTTTTGACATTCCCAGCGTATGCTATTCCATCATTTGCTGGCGAGAGAGACAGCGTTCAGTGTAAGCATGTATTTCCCAGTGCCTCCAACAGTGCGTACATGACAGTGTGATCCCTTTATTTTGACATTCCCAGCGTATGCTATTCCTACATTTTCCGTCATTCCTTCATTTGTTTCCGTGACTTTTCTGAGCTTAAGTTGTTTATTTTCATTTCAGCAGTTGAACTTCATCTGCTACAGGCTGTTTTATAATTGACCGTTTGTTTATAACGGGCAACCAATTGTATTAGACATAGATTATTTTTCCAAGGATTATAATAAAGCAAGTAAGTTACTGATACTTGTTTCTTTTTTAACACATATTGGAATACTTTGCTCGCTTCCCCGCCCGTCCGCTCGTGCATTCTTGTTCTTTCAACGACAATTTTACTTTTCTACTCCCTACGAATTATAAAGGGGAAATGCTTTCGAATCATTGTGATTGTCATGGCATCAATAGTATCAGCTGATTTTGCTAGCGGCGTATTCAATTTACGTGAATTGGCATCGAATAACCGGGAATGGACTAGCATTCGAATTAATTGCATTAAATATTATTTCAATATACTCGTTTCCCTTTTCTTACATCGTAAATTAAGAATTTTAGGGTGGAATTTGGAATACGAATCCACCGATCACATCACCTAATTCTGTACGCTTTCGGTGTCATTGATTTATTTCGCGACGCTCTGGGGAGTTTTCTCGTCGATGGCTCGGTACCTTAGGTACATAAATCTACTATCCAATGCTTTAAAGTATTACTTGCAGTATAAATCACGTACTGGCCAAGAAAAAGGAGACGTACGAACACGTATATTTAGCCCAGAGACGTCTGCTATAAGGCTTGATAACTTAAACAGAGCAGCCTGTGGCCTGAAGTGGAACTTCAATTCTTTCGCTTTTATTGGCAACAGAGTCAAGTTGGGAGTTTTCCGTCCTTATGCAGTGTTCTTCCGAATGACAATGCTTTTAATTATTCTATGATTAAAAGATTACGCATTATTAGCACAAATTTTGAACGAATTGAATAACTTCAAACAAAATATTCGGCAATGTCTGATGTTCAGCCACAAAAATGCTATATACCGACGGGTTACAAAATATTTCGCCAGCGCACTTCGTTCCGTTCATGGTCGCTCGTGTGCGCTGAAGAACGCTTAGGTGTGCTCCGAAATGTACTAAGTTCAACATCTTCAACGGCCGTCACCCGATGTTTGCTGGTAAGAACCACTGTCTTCTCATTTCCGGATTCTCAACGTTAAAGCTTAGGCTATTTTGTATTGATTTTCCAAGTAGACAAAATTGACTAAACACTGAGATTTGCCTTAATTTTCCAATGAAAAAAAACGTCTGAAGTAGAGATGCAAACTGAATAGATGATCCAGTTTGTCATTAGATAGTAAAAGCGGCACAGAGAAAGACCCCAGTTAAGGTAGTTGGAGCAAAATATCATTTTACCTATAAATGAATGGAAACGGTCTCTATTTAAAGGAAAATATCTGACCTATCCAATGAGACCAAAAATTATACTCCTTATTATATTACTTTTGGAGATATTTTCCAAAAAATACCAGCCATTTTACATGGGAAATGGTACGTGTATGCACTCCAGAGAGCTATTATGAACGAAATGAGGCATTTCCAACACTTAGATGTCGTAAAAAAAACTAACAGCGTGTAGTTTGTATGTTTTCTCAACTATTTTTGAAAATTTATCATGTTGTCACGGCAGTAGGGTCTTGAGTATCACAAAAAAATCTTCCGTTTTGCAGGAGTTTCAAACGCACCGCGCGAAAAAATTGAGCCAAGTTACACACTTATTTAGATATTTTCATTTAATTACTTACAGCTTCTGTCAGGTGAAACTATATTATTGCACCATTAATAATGCAATATTCAATTGATGCGTCCTGCAGCCGGTGAAATTAAAGCGTACAGTTGGAATATGGTCTCTATTATGACTAGGGAACTATCTCGCTCGGACTACCTTAACACGAATACTGGAAGATTAAGCTGAGAAATGACTGGTGAGGAGCCTCATTATTTAGCAAGGTGCCATAATGGTTGGGTTAGATTGAGTCTAATGGAGTTATGACCGGAAGAGACTCGGATTGTTCGAGATGTTGGCACGGGGGATGGTGAAAGTGCAGTGGACGGAAATGATGGTAAACGAAAAAGTCCTAGAAACGGAAAGTGAATAATGAATGAGAAATTTGAATGAAAATTGAGAGCAGGACGAGTAGTTGAATGGAGTAAGTTAAAAAGGAGGATGACACACCTAGCCAAGGCTGTATTAGAATTTGGAAGGCTTAGGAAGAGGGTGCGGTTAGAAAATGTTGACGAGTTTGCGTACCTTGGCAGTCGATTTACGTCTGATGGGCGCAGTACGAAAGATATAATAAGTCGAATTA
This sequence comes from Ceriagrion tenellum, assembly GCA_963169105.1. Classification (NCBI taxonomy): domain Eukaryota; kingdom Metazoa; phylum Arthropoda; class Insecta; order Odonata; family Coenagrionidae; genus Ceriagrion; species Ceriagrion tenellum. The sequence goes on from OY720637.1 coordinate 17,286,226, forward strand.
ACCAGGCTAAAGCGGCCCTTAAAAAGAAGAAGAGGATTTTCACCTCCAACGCCATTAGTTGGCAGCTTAGAGTATGTTTGGTGAAGACTTTTGTTTGGAGTGCACTCTTGTCCGAAAGTGAGACTTGGACTCTTGGCGCTGACGCGAAAATGAGACTAAAAGCGTTCGAGCTATGGTGTTATAGGAGAATGCTTCGCATCTCCTGGGTAGAGCGGGTTACAAATGAGGCGGCTCTACATAGGATTGGGGGAGGTTCGTGTCTGTTGAGCGTGTTGGGTTAGAGGAGGAACACCTGGATTGGACACATAATCAGTGCGGAGGGCTTCGTTGGCTCCATTCTTGAGGATGAAGTGGAAGGGAGAAACGTAAGGGGAAGGTCCAGGCTGAACTACGTTGGTCAGCTGTTAGAAGAACTCGGCTGTCCATCCTATGCTGCACTTAAGAGGCTGGTCCGGGACCGAAATAAATGGAAAAACTGCTGCAAACCAACCCTAAGGTTGTAACTATAGAAGAAGAAGAAAGAGGGTGGAGAGCATGTTGGGAATAGAAAAAAAATATTTTGAATGCAATTCAGAGATTGAAGACAGAGAGAACGCACTTTGAACAGAGAGAGAGAGATCACGTGACGCAACACTCGCAAGGACAATAGGAGTGAACCAACCACTACTACAATCAACTGACATAAATACTTTGCGGCTCATGATAAAACAAATCCTTATTCAACTTTGCACAGGATTGCGCATGCATAAGTGGTTCAAGGAATATTTTCTGAATCTTCACGTTCACAAACATTTACAAATCATTTCTTAAAACACGAAAAAAAATAAATCAGTTGAAGTCTTGGAAGTTACTCAAATAGCATCGAAACATTTGTATTTTTGAAATATTGCCGACCATACCGAGGAAAAAAAACGTAATTATTCCTTGAGCCGAGAAAAGAAGACGAGATTATGGTTTTGAGATGTGGGTGTAGAGGACTACGGAGAAAGTGCAGTGGATGGAAAGAAAGATAAATGTGGAGAAACTTGGTTTGTTTGGTGAATCTTCTGAATGAGATAAGGTTGCAAAGAAGGTGGCTGGAGGGAGTGACTGGGGGCGACAGTTCGCCCAATGTGATAGAGGGAAGGGTATTGGGCAAGGGGGGAAGGTGAAGGAAGGGAATAAGTTTTATGCAGGAGATTATGAGGGCTAGGACGTACGTGGAGATGAAGAATGAGATAATATGCGTTGATATCATTTGCAAGATAACCAATGCATAGAAATTCAACTGACTTCCACTTAAGGTAGTGCGAGCAAGATAGTTCCCGAATCTTAATAGATACCATATTCCAAATACACGTTTTAATTTCACCAGCTGTAGGACACATCAATTAAATATTACATTATTAATGGTGCATTAATATAGTTTCACATGACAGAAGCTGTAATCAATTAAATGAAAATATCTAAATAAGTGTTTAACTTGACTCAATTTTTTTGCGCGGTGCGTTTGAAACTCCATCAAAAGGGAAGGTTTTTTGTGATACTAAAGACTCTACTGCCGTGACAATATGATTAATTTTGAAAAATAAGAGAGAAACGCAAAAACTACACACTGTTGATTTTTTTACGATATCTAAGTGTTAGAAATTTCTCATTTTGTAAATAATGTCTCTCTGGAGTGTATGCACGTACCCTTTCCCATATAAAAGGGCTGGTATTTTTTGGCAAATATCTCGGAGAGTAATGTGGTAAGGGGTTGAAGTTTCGGTGTCAATAGAAGAGTGATATTTTTTTCTATACAATGTGACTAAATTCATTGATTTCTAGGTAAACTGATATTCCGCTCAAACTACCTTGACCGGTACATTACTCAAAAATGATAATAATTTATGCTTGAATCGGCCAATGATAGCTTTACAAACAAGGGGTTCCACCCTTCCACCACCAAATCTGCCGAAAAAAAATTAATTGAGCTTGAATGAGCCCTTATAAAATATATTAGTCCAGATACATAAAGATATGCTGCGTTTCAACACTTCGATTTTTGCTCGTCCATTAGGGATGATTTCGATCGATGATAAACTAATTGAGAAGTGATAACGCCACCATATCATTCGCGAGAGTGGAAAGGCAATAAGAAAGAGACAGAGAGAGAAATGAGGTATTTGAACGCCATCGCCCATTCATTTCGTTTCTTTCCCACAGTTGACGCCCGCGTTGCCGATGTACGATGATCCGTCTTCCGGCGACGGGAGGAATTTAAATAAAGAGACGTCAACCGTCGTCTCACTAACCCACTCCCTCTGCATAGAAGCCAATCCAATTTCCCACCCTTGGGACGCGGGAAAAGCGGCGGAGAGGGATATCTCCACCCTACTCTGATTTGCTATTTGGTGTTGGAGATAGGGCAGAACGGGTGGATGTCAATCATATGGAGATGCAGCGCCGAGATGGAAAAAGTATTCACAAGATTTATTGGAAAGTTTAATTTATAGTTTGAAGGGTACATTTCTTTTTGTAAGGGGAGATAAATATTATCATTACTACTGTCAAACCATAGGAGATTGAGACATGGCATTTCTTAATTTTTACCGTCTCTCTGTTCAATTCCTCATTCTTAAAGCACGTTTTCATGAACGCTTTTCAGACGAAGAGACGCGGAAGCGAGATCGTCAGCCAATAAGACGCCCGGATTTCTTCGCTTGAGTTCGCGTATATTCGCGTAGAGTCGCGGCGCCCGAGTTGAAATATCTTCAACTTTCGACGCGTGGAACGCGTAGATTCACTAAGATGGCTGACCGGCGGAGTGTAGGTTGATATGGATGAAATGATCATCTCCGAAATTTGAGAGAAGTACACGTACCTGTACAATTCTAAGGACTACCGATACAGGGATAGAAACCTAAGGGAGAACGCGTGGAGGGAGATAGGAGTATCCATTGGAGTGGAAGGTAAGAACAACTTTTATTTCCGATGATTCTCAAAGCTTACATTTTTTGATGCATTGGTGGTAATATCGTTGTGTTTTACAGCAAAAAATGTGTCGGCTCGGTGGAAAGCCCTCCGGGATGAGTACGTGAGGGACAAAAAGAAGACCAGAAATTTTTTTAACCATTTCTTTTCTGCTGTAGATAGCGCGTAGGTACCTCCTACGTGTAGGTTCGCCAACGCGCAGGTTCGCTTGTATGCGAACGATTGAGGCGAAGAAATGACGCGTCTCGTCGCACGCGTGCGCGTCTGACGCGTCGTAACGCATTTTACCCTCTAAACGCCAATTACGATTCAATTCGCTTCTTCAATCAATATTGCAACAAGACTTTTAATTCTGTAGTATATAGACAGATGGTAAAATCCACTTTTTAAGCTCACCAAGTAATTTAATTACTCAGGAAGTACGACAGAAAAAAGGGCGTAGTGATAGAAACATTGAGAGGAGAATTGCGTTAGCGGAGGTAGCTTTCAGTAACAGATTGGAAGTGATGACTGAAACCTCGGGTGAGGATAAAATGAAGAGACCGACGAAGAGGTTGATATGGAGTGTTGCGTTGTATGGGGCGAAAATGAATACAAGAATGGGGAGTAGGCTTTTGAGATGTAGGTGTGGAGAAGGACGGGGAAATGCAGCGGATGGAAAGGAAGACAAACGAGGAAGTGTTTGGCTGGCTAGGTGAAGAGAGGAAGCTTACGGATGATATGGGAAAGAGATACTTTGGGTTTTTGGAGGCAATAAGGTGCGAAAGGTCACTTTGGAATGCAAAAGAGGGTTGGGCAATGGGCAATCGGGGAAGGGGAAGAAAGAGAGTTGGCTTTATGGACGGTATAATTCCATGTGCACTGAAAATAATGAGTAGTAAAAACATTTTTTTCCTCCGTTACTTATAAAGAAGTATGAAACAGTCTCTTCTGCATGCAAGTCGCTCAATTAATGATCTTTTCCTCTTTTCAAATTTCTCTCCTGATTCCTTTCCTTCACAGCCATGATAAGTCCTCTTCCGCTCATCTATCTTCATTCAATTGCTTTCATTCGTCTTGGCTACCAGCCCAGAACTCAAGTGGCTATTCATGATGAAAAGATACAGTTGGTTCGGTTCTCCCCGCGGGCTAAAAAATTACCTCCCAGTCTGAAGCTATGAGCTTATTACCGGGAATGGTAAGTAGTGGAAAGGAAGGGAAAAGGACGGGAAGGATTAGCGAAAACGCAGCCACTAGGAGGCCGACACCATGAGGTGGATAGCCGTCAAAAGGACGACAATGGACCCCCGCCTCCCCCCTAGTCCTCGTATCTGTTGGGTTCCCCCAACAACGTTAGACGAGTTACCGCCAGTCTCGCTTCCGCGAAGACTTACCATCCATCTGTTGAGAACCGGCGAAGCCCATTGCCCAAATTCTTGGGATAGGGTGTCCGCCGGCTCCCTTTATGGGTAGACGTTGTGTGGTGATGAATAGATGCACTTGGTTAATTCCACACTTATTTATTAAAACCAACCTGGGTTTCAGCAACTGAGTGCCATTTTCAAGGTACAGCTGACTTGAGTGGCTGGGTATGTATACATACAGTAAATGTGGAGGGAGAGGGAGGGAAAGAGGGGAGAGGAGAAGGGGGGAAGTGGAGGTATACTGGAAGAGGTGACGTAAAGGCGGCGGAAAGGATGAGTACAATTGGGTGCAAACTGAGTAATTTTTAGGTAAACAAGAACAGAAAGGATGACGAGGACGGTTGTCTGTTGTGGAAAGAGGGAAGTTTTATGTTAAGGAGGGGGAATGGGTGGGGAACAGGTGGTCATTACATATGCAATAATATTTAAAACTTCCCTAGAGTAACGCCTGAAACAGTTTCGTCAGCTCAAGTGGTTATTTTATATTATCGTCTCTTGGCCAAAATCCCACATTTCGCGGCCATGTAACATCAATATCCAGACCACTAGACTTAAAAAGGAACAAAAATTTATGATAGAGGTTTGGTATAGATTTTAGAAGAGAGAGATCTCGAGAACTCAGTGACGCTAAAAATGCCGAAGTAGTCAGTAAAATAATTTCAAATAAGTATCCTGCTCGTGGAAGTTGTGGAGATCCCTTACCTTGAAATTACACTTTACCCTCCTACACCGAGAAGAGTGAAGATTCCGGGAAGGCAAAATATGACCCCAAATCAAGATAGACAAACCTTTACAAGGCATTACTTCATTAAATTATTCCGGTAGATTCCTAAGAACGAATGCAATCCCAGGATGTTCGGACGGAGGCAAAAAATCAAATACGAATTAAACTCATAAGTTGTAATTCTGTTGAAGGCTTCCACGGGGCTTTGATGGAGGTTGATTCCTTCTTTCGGGTTTTCCGCCGCGTTGGTTCATGTTGGGGACGATATTTCGCTGGCTGTCCTGCTGGCTTCCTCAGGTCCATGTAACCCCATGAAATATCGTCCCCAACATGAACCAACGCGGCGGAAAACCCGAAAGAAGGAATCAACCTTCATAAGTTGTAAAACGTCTTGAGGACAACACCAAATAAAAATCCGACATTTTTACCGCCAAGAGAACACTTGCGGAACGCCATTAGACTGTTAGCTTTATCCTAGAGACAGGGATCGTAGGTAGTCACCTATGCAACCAGTAATCTTCAAAGGACATTACTTCATAAAATTAGTCTGATATATTTTAAAGCATGAATGCGATCCAAGGACGTTCGATGGTCGGAAAAAAATCACTTAAGTAATAAATTAGTTGGTCATAAAACTTTTAAAGATCATCATCAAAGGATACACAGAAATATTTCTAGCCAAAGGCAAAACTTGTGAAACCCTTTTCGATAGTAGATTATGCTAGAGACAGAGGACGTAGTCACAAATGCAACCAGTCACCTGCAAAGGGTATGGGTTCAATTATCCTGTTGAATTTGTAATTACAGTACGTTCCATGGTTGGAAAAATATATATTTAATCAACTAGTTGATCATTGCGAGAAAACCTCTATAGTACACCAACAAAGGAAAATTTAATATTTTTCCATCCACGGGCAACACTTGAGGTAACCCATTAGATAGTTAATTTAATCATAGAGGCAGGGGACGTAGATAGCCGTGAATAAAACCAGTGATCCGCAAAGGTCAAAGGTGGCAACTGTCCAAATATCTCAAAGGCTTAAATTGTATTACCGAATCATGATGTCTCCCTATATACCTTCCGCCATTTACCAACACCCCGACTTCCATTCATCGAATTCAATCAACTCCTAGTCTTCCTTTTTCTCGATGATCTTCATACCCATCCAACTCCCTCGGCCCGGCGAGATATCTGTCATATATACACGTCGACGCCCTCTCAGAGTGTAACACGGTAGGCCGGACCCGATCTCTTCGTGACGTTTTTGCCGGACGCAATTAGCCGCTATCAGCTTCACCGAGGGTGAGCCGTGCGCGCGGACGACAGGCGACGACCTGGCTACTGCCATTCCGCATTCTGACAGCTCTCCGGGATCAGACGGACCAAGTGGAAGCCGGGTGGGAAGAGATTAGGCGGTTGGATAAGGGAGGGAAGGTAGGCGGCGGACTTCATGGTGCTGTGTGTAGGATCGAAAAAAAAAACAAAAAAAGCGTTGACGGGCGCAAACGAGATGGAAAAAGAGGAACACGTCGAGGTGATATTCAACGGACCGGGCTCTGAGCTGGAGTGAATGTGGGTGCTTCACAGGGTTCCCTTTTCTCTTTCGAAGGAGAGGTCGCATCCGACGGATCTACATCCATGCAATGCTCTTCAAGCCACCTCTTAGGGTCTGTGGCAGGTGATGGCTTATCACCAACATGTGCTACAATTTACCAGATTGATGCTAGTGAAGCCACCAGCATTACTGCTTTAGAAATAACTTGCATAAATATGTTAGGAGGTGGTATTTCACCGGCATGCGATCACTATATGTATATTAATAAAGTTAGAGAAACTATTTGTGTTAGTGTAATTGGTGACTAGGTAAATAGTCAGAGAAGTTACACCGGAATCATCTACGACGTGCTGTTAGTGCTAGGTAACAGATAAGGATATCAGCAGTAGGATATGAATCAACTAAATAGTTGCACTACCTATCGACAAAACTAGTTGAAAGTCTCATTGGTAGCTGTTATGCTCTACCACGCATGGATGAATCGGACGTCCTATTCTGCAGCGAAACATGGGAGAGTAATAACGAGCGAGTCTCATGTGAAGATAAAGAGGCAAAGACAGAGGGAGTGAATGATTCGGATATCGAAGATATCTTATTCAAATAAATTTTGCATGAAGCGTTTCGCATCACTCATTTGCTAGTTCCCTTAAGAACGATATATGCTTTCGGTCTTTTACACACATTTCCATTTTGCAGTCTATTTTTTTAATAAAGATTTTTTAAAAATGTTCAGAGCATCGAGGAAAGACACTGCAGCAAAGTTTGTCACTTCCATGCGAATATAGAGATCACTCTAAATATCGTATAATTTTTGTTGAGGAAAAGGAAAACATTAACCTAAATGCTTAATGGTAGAGGTTACAACAAAAGGGTATGCCATCATATGCCGTTAATGGAGCTATAGTTTCCAAATATGGGTCTCCATTCAATGAAAAGAGAACTCGCTTTGTACTTTCCACACTATTTCATTCTCTCCAACCATGGTTTCGACAAAGTTATGTCATTATCAAGGACCTTAATAATGACATAACTTCGTCGAAACCACGGTCGGAGGGAATAAAAGAGTGTGGAAAGTACAAAGCGATTTCTCTTTTCATGTGTCGCTGTTCCACAAAGTGAAGCCTGAAACTATAACTCATGGTCTCCATTCCATTTATTATACATTTAATGACTCTATAGCTATTAAATTACATCATTAAACGCAAAAAAATATTCTGTCACAAATACTGATCATAGATTTTAGCTTGAACGATGAGAAATGAGTTTACAGTTTATAAGCCCAAATTTTTTTCTAGATGCCACTCACGGTAATCGGGGGAGTCATTTTTTTAGCGATTAAATGAGTGCTTCTAATAATGGTAAGAAATTGATAACAAAATCCATTTAGATTTTTAAATAATAATGTCCATCTAATGAGTGCTTAAAGGACTTGGTTCGAGAGTCAATGATAAAATATGACATTCTTCATCGGATGGTAAAAAAAATGTTTACGTTGATTCGCAGGAAACCACTCGTTAAGCATACTTTGAAAAACACCACGTCCAATTCGATACAGCAAAGAGGAAATAGATATTACAAATAGTGACTGAAAGGTTGTAGTTGTTGAAAAACATTAATTAAGACTGAATAAAAATAAATTGTCATCCACCAAGTGCGTGCGGCGAAAATGTAACTAACATTAAAAAAATACACTGAGCTTGTTCAATTCTCAAGCTTTTTGCAGGGCATTTTGTCGACACTAAGCGAAGATAGTTATTAAACGGCCTAAAAATATACATTATATTTCGAAGTACTTTTATCGCACATACACATAACGCACATGAGTAAATTGAAAATGTTTTTAATTTCAATTAGATAAGTTACACACCAAATTTATGATAGATTAATGAAGAGACCTGCCACTAATTTCCCATATGACGAGTAGTCGCATATAATATTCCTGCCATAAATTAGAATGATTTTCACCATTAAATCTGTTTTGAATACCTCTCATCTTCTGTTCACCTTGATAACGTCCAGTATTTCTCCTTTGTGTGCCATTTTTCATAAACTACTCCCTCTGTGACTCCCTTCAGCATTCTGTCACCTCTCAGAATTTCTGTATCTAATTTTACAATTTCCTTCCAATTTCTCCGATCAATCTCAACTTCCTCATCTAACATTCCCAACATCATCGCATTCATTCACGTAACGTACGTCAGGATAAAGAACACAACACACTCTTTAGCTGCGTTTTCATGGACGCGTCAGACGCGCACGCGAACCGTTTGCATGCAAGCGAACCTGCGCGTAGGCGAACCTACGCGTAGGAGCTTAACCTGAGCCACTTCTGGGCTTCTTTTTGTCCTTCACATACTTATCCCGGAGGGCTTTCCACCGAGCAGACACATTTTTTCTGTAAAACACAATGATATTACCACCAATGCATCAACAAATGTAAGCTTTGAGAATCATCGGAAATAAAAGTTGTTCTTACATTCCACTACAATGGATAATCCTATCTCCCTCCACGCCTTCACCCTTAGGTTTCTATCCATGTTACGATAGTCCTCATAATTGTACAGTTACGTGTACTTCTCTCGAATTTCGGAGATGATCATTTAACCCATTGGACCTATACGTCGCCGGTCAGCCATGTGTTTCAGCCATGTTCCACGCGTCGAAAGTTGAAAATATTTCAGCTCGGGCGACGCGACTCTACGCGAATATACGCGAACTCAAGCGAAGAAATCCGGGCGTCTATTTGGCTACAGATCTCGCTTCCACGTTTCTTCGTTTGAAACGCGCTCATGAAAACGTACCTTTAGTCCAAAATTAGAAACCTGAATATCCTCCCGCGTGACTGTCTACACCTCGCAGCGATAAATTCATTTAAAAATGCAAGCCAAAGAGAGAGAACATTTCCATTTAGTTGCAGCTATACGATGGCTGGAGCGCTGATCGCGGGTCATTGATTGCACATTTTAATAATGCTTTAAATGAATCCAAACAAAATGTGTGACCACTTTTTGTTGAATGAAATCTGTTTTCGGCTTTGAACCCAACATATATACAGCAATGGAAATGATTTAAGAATAACAATTAATATTTTTTCAATTAATTTAAGTAGGTTATGACTTCATTTGTCGGCGCAATATATGGCCGTAAATTCTATGTAAACATGCTATTTTGCATCGGTACGACCCATAGCTATTTTTATTTCCCATCATAATCGTACGATATGCGTGACTTTGCGTTAGGAAGAATACCTGTACATGTTTAATGGAACCATTACGAAGCATATGCCACGAACCATAAGGCCACTAGTAAAAAAAGTATTGAATTGCCAAACAATCAAACTGATAGTGTGACATTTTCTTTGGTTTTATTCTAATATGTTACAAATGAGAACATACAAGCAAAGTAACTCGCAAATCTATGGGTAAACAAAAATAGCTTCGACCCCGTTAAGGTAGACCGAGCGAGATAGTTCCCTAGTCATAATAGAGAACATATTCGAATAATACGTTTTAATTTCACCAGCTGTAGGACACATGAATTAAATATTGGACTATTAATGGTGCAATAAAATAGTTTTATATGACACACATTGAAAGTAATTAAATGAAAATATCTAAATAAGTTTTTAACTTGACTCATTTGACTCATTTATTTCGCGGAACTCCTTCAAAACGGAAGATTTCTTGTGATACTCTATAACCTATTGTGGTGACAATATGATTAATTTTCAAAAATAGTTGAGGAAACATACAAACTACACATTGTTAGTTTTTTTACGACATCTAAGTGTTAGAAATACCTAATTTTGTTAACAATATCTCTCTGGAGTACATACACGTGCCATTTCCCATGTAAAAGGGCTGGTATTATTTTGGCAAATATCTCCGAAAGTAATGCAGTAAGGGGTAGAATTTTTTGATGCCATTGGATAGGTGATATATTTTTCTATAAAATGAGATAAAATTCTTTGATTTCTAAGAAAAATGTATTTTCGCTCAAACTACCTTAAATAGCGAACGCGCGGGAGACTTTAACGCGTGCATGACTCTCCCCCCCCCCCCACCTTCTCTGGTAAACTGGTCGGAGGAGGAGGTGAACGAATGAATGAAAGCGTTAACGCATGAGATATGAGTTCAGGCATTCGACGCTCGAAGAGCGACTGGGCTCGCAGTCGCACGAGGATTGATACTCGCACGGAGCATTTTGAGCCGAGGCCAATGAGGCACGCCTCCCCGGAGTGATGGGATATTGGGAGTGGAAGAGGCTCTACACACAGGCGTTCTCATCGGGCTAGAGTGCATTCCGTGGTCGACTCGTTGACGACGCTGTATTGCCGGGGAGGGAGGGGATGCCTTTGCTGAGTGGATCGCTCCATTCCTTCGGGAAAGAGAGGAGAAAGGCTGAGGTGGTGTTGGTGGCGAGCGGACTTAGGGCGTGGTCGCGCGGACTGCTGGAAAGGTCGGAGGCGGTGGAATTGGAAGCTGTCCTTTCTTACGCGGAGGCGTGCGTCACAAACCATTGGACATCGCAGGAAAGACAAAAGAGATGGCCTCTGTGGAATACGATAAAAACTGTCGATTTAAGATATGCGGCGTACTCATTGGATAGTCATTATGACTGTCCCCGTCATCTGTCTAGCTCTCGTCGCCGTTAATAAACAATTCTGCAATCGGGTCGAATAACTTCGAGGGCAGCAAATATTTCCCCGTTTTTCATTTTCATAGAATGAAGCGCGCTCTAATAGAAAGAGGCTTGAGTTGCAGCAACAATTGTCCATGCAATTTTCTCTCCCTCACCAAATAGCAATGGACTTAAAATAATCTGTTAACTCGGTCCAGGATTACATACATACATACCAATCACGCCGTTACCTTCCGGGGTAGGCACAGTCACTAAGTTTAACTCATAAATACATATTTGTACACCTAACTCTGCTTCAATAATTTCCTCCATACTGACCTATCCTTGCAAACCTCTTTTGCCTAATTTACCCCCATATACTGCTCCATACACGCCCTCCTGCTTTTAAGACTCCTAATATTCCTCCTCCTAAGAATTTCCTCAACCACAACTTTCTCGGCTTACCTCTCCTTCTGGCACCATTTATTTCACTCTTATATATCTGTTTCGTTATTTGACTCTCATCCATTCTCTCAACATGGCCAAACCAACGAGGCACACTCTTTTCATATATGTCCATTACTGGAGTATCTAACTACACATGAAGGGAATGTGCTTCGTTGGTTTGGCCATGTTGAAAGAACGTTGCAGCATTAATTTCTCAAAATTGATCACTTGAAGAATTAATGGTGATTCAGGTTTGACATTTACAACAGTGGCTGCAAGAAAGGAAATCTTACTCACCGTGTGATGCAATAATTATTTAGTTACTCTGTATAGCATAACTTACAAAGTTACACTGTCACATATCACTTTAAAAGAGTGAGGCTGAAGATAATTTTTTATGGAAATCCTTGACATATCTCGCTTAAGTTATACAGTATACAAACTGAGTAGGATAATATCATTGTTTATCTAAAGTATGGATCACAATATTCAGCGCAGTATCTCAGAATATGACGAAATGTAGATGAGAATTTTTATATGAATAAGACTGGCAAAGAGACTTATGTCATAGACCCTAGGTAGTCTAGAAAACCAAGGTGTTTTTTGTATCAGTGCGATTAATAAGGCGTTAGATGGGGAAGTCAGAGAGTAACATGGCATAATTTAAGCAGAAACTGGTGAAAAGCGAGCCTTATGGGATACCTGTTCAAAGTTCAGAATACTTTGAGTATGGGACGCGTATGGAAGATGGGTAATGGTAGAGACAGGGACGAAAGGAAAGCCTTGTTGTATCCTAGTATGCAATGAATAAACCCTAATAGATGTAGATTATAGATGCTCCATTTCCTCTTTCGGGATTACAGCCGCGTCTATTTTTTGCACGACATCGTTTCTTCTCCCATCAAGGAGGCGTCTTCGATGCCTCCAGAATAGGGGTAGAAACGTTGTCGTGGGGAATCGGGTTGGTGTGGTGGCTAGAGTACTGGCTAACCATACGGATGGCAAGGGTTCAAATCCTTGCAGAGGAGGATGTTTTTCAGAGGAAGTCCGATCCCTACTTGAGTGCCTTGTGGAGGGCGCTTAAGTGCAGTACTGCGTCTGTCGGATGAGACGTTAAACCGTGGTCCCCTTGGCGCCTTTCATTGTGAGTAGGATAATGCCGGGTTTCTATCCACCCATCCTCCCTTACCTATCCCCTGTGGCGCAAATGACCTTAGCCGTCGGTCGCCTCCCCAAATATCCAATCCAATCCAAACGTCATCGTGTAGACCAAGGATGCGGCTGAAATCTCGAAAGAAGACATGGAACATCCACCCATTCGCCACGGAAACCGTGGAGAGAATTCCTAATCCTGGTCTTCTCAGACCATATTCAGGCATTATTGCACGACAGTCAAACAGGAATGCCCACGTGCAGTAGAAACAACAGCCGGAATGGAACTCACGGAAATAGGGGAAAGGAAAGGAGGCTATCATATAAGATCCTGGGACCAACAAAACTAACAGAAAACGAGTATCTCAAAATTAAACTGGAGGCAAACCAATAGCTATTTGATATGTTTGAGAGGATCTCGAACGTAGCGTAGAAAAGATAAGTGGCTCCCTACGTACCAATCCCAAAATGAAATTGGTACCAATAAGTTCTTCTTAGATAAAGATAGAGTAAGTGCAAGAAGATAGGATGAAAATATTCCGATCAAAGAAGAAAGAACATGAGAGAGTGAAGGAAATTGAGTAAGAATTGCCATTAGATGGCTGAACTGAATACAGATTAATAATAACGATGCGTTATGACTTTGGAATAAAATTAAATAAAATCATTTGAAAAATTGATATTTTTAAGTCACTCACTTGAATCTTGAAAGGAAAATAATGATCGGAAATAGGTGTATAAGACTGAAACCTAGATCTTGCCCACAAAAAAATCACACCACCGTAATTAAGTCACATACCGTAGAGCGGTAAGCGATAGGTATCGCTTGTTTTTGATGTTATTTCATCGTTTTGTTTCATGCCGATCGAAACTCATCTCCACCCCTGACGATCAGAAGGTAGTTGGAGCAATAGTTTACCTTATTCAATTCGAAAATCACATTCGATTTCATGTTAGCATTTTTAGGGAATATGAAGTACATTCGGTGAAGCTAATTACGCTAAAAAGTTGTTTAGAACGGCTGACATTGTCTTAAGTTGGCTGAACACAGATAGCTAAGGATTCAATTCGGTTCATTTTTTTCTTAACAAATAACTGAATAGTCTTTTCAACTGAAGGATTTTCACCCATTTAATGGACAGTAGCACGGTAAGGAACTCAAATTTGGAAGTATATAACTAAGTATAGGTGCAGTTACTCACTTTAAAATTTTTGACTTTTTCTGTAGGTCAGCATTTTCACATATTTAATGATACCTCTATCTGAAGAGAATAAACGCACAGTATCCTACATGGCTTGTATTATTTTGGCAAATGTGTAGATCGGTAAAGTAGTCGATAATTTGGTATCGTAAGAAATATCGGATATTTCTCTTACAAGTAATGTGAGCGATAATTTTCCTTTGCCTTAATAGAGACCATATGCGGATTAAATTTTTTAGTTTCAGTAGTTTATGAAGTAGGAAGTGAATACTGTGACATTAATAGCGCCAAAATATCGTTTTTGATGGCTGAAATCCTCAGTAATTAAGTGACAACATCCAATAACCCTTTAAAATGGCTCATTTTTTCACGCCGTGCGGATAAAACGTCTTCAATACTCAAATATTTTAAAAATTTTGTATCTAATACAAGTTCATGATGAGTAAATGATTCATTTTTTAAAAATAATTAAGGAAAAATACAACCTTTATACCCATGTGTAAAATTTCTGACCAGATCTAGGCGCTAAAAACTTTCCATTTTTGAAGCGAGGCATTCAAAATTGAAAACGGTTTCAATTTTTTGGAAATATCAGGAAAAGTATAGTAATAAGTAGATGATATTTTGGTACATATGTAAAATAGAGATTTTATTTAAATTTGGGCAAATTTATTATATTCTATGCGGATTGATAGCTCTCTCATACTTTCAAGCAAGAGTACTACGCGCGACCCTGGGGCACTGGCTAATAGACCTTTCGAGTCCTTCAAAACAGGTGAGGAAGATTGTTCAGTGACGAGCCTTTCTAATTGCCTCCAATAGCAGCGCTTCCGGAATCGGTAATGACTCACCACTCCCTCATGCTCCGTTTCAACTCCTCTCTAATTGAGACCCTAAGATAGAATCCAATGAAAGTCATAGCGATGGGTGATTTTTACCATTCTCCTAAAGGCCTTGCGCTCTAGCTTACTTCGCGAATTATTTTGGTTCCCCTGTGTTCCCAAAGTCGTTCAATTGCCATTGTATGCTTCCTTCGATAGAGGACTTCGCAGCGTAAACCATATTGCTCGCTCAAATTCTCTCTCAAGCAAAAGCATAGCATAGGCTGTTCAACGTTTTTATGGATGTGGACTGAATATTTGGGTAGGCGACCGACGGCGAAGGTCATTTGCGCCATAGGGGATAGGTAAGGGAGGGAGGGTGGATAGAAACCCGGCGTCGGCATTAGCCTGCTCTTAACGAAAGGCGCCAAGGGGACCAAGGTTTAACGTCTCATCCGTCAGACGGAGGACTGTACTTGAAGTGCCCTCCACAAGACACATGACAGGGATCGGGTGTCCTCTGGAAAAAGTCCGCCTCTGCAGGGCAAAATCCTAGCCGCCCGTATGATAGGCAAGTACTCTAGCTACCACACCAACCCGATCCCCTTGTGGATGTGGCAGTGCATTTGAATCCGAAAGGAAGATTTGCGCCGTTTATTCTAAACTTTCCTTGAGTGTGCCATGCTGAATTTAATGCTCAGTAAGCACATCCGTAGCGGCCGTATCGTGGATATGTTTGCCGAGACCCATATCGATATAGCTACTGGTATATCAAATCGAAAGACTGAGATATTTATAGCTTGGTTGAAATTTCCTGTAACTTTCACAGAAACCCATTTTTGTCCTGGGCGTCTTTTTTTGACAAATTACGGCTGATAGAAGGGGTAAATGAAAGTGATTACTTTATTTCCTGGCTTTAATAATTTACCACTTGCGATCGACACCAAAGTCTCATTCTCTTCTTATTCGCATCGTACTGGAGTGCCAGGAACTTTCAGCCGAACTATATGTAGTCTCCTCAAGGTAGTTTGAGCAAAATATAATTTTACTTAGAAATCAATGAATTTGATTTCATTTAAAGAAAAATATATCACCTTCCACTGATACCAAAAATTCTACCCCTTTTACACGGGAAATGGAACGTGTATGCAGTCCAGAGAGACATAATTTGCAAAATGAGGCATTTCTAACACTTAGATGTCGTAAAAAATTACAGTGAGTAGTTCGTACGTTATCTCAACTATTTTTGAAAATTAATCATATTGTCACCTCAGTAAATTCTTCGGGATCACAATAAACCTTCCATTTAAAAAGAGTTCGCAAACGCATCGCGCGAAAAATATGAGTTAAGTTAGAGACTTATTTAGAATTTATATTTTGGAGAATTAGATTGACTTCCCTCAAGTTCATCTCATTTTGACAAATCCTTTCCGTTTAAATTAATGTATCACTTGTTATCGCTGCATTAAGGTAGTTTGAGCGAAATGTAATTTTACCTAGAAATCAATGAATTTGATCTCATTTTATAGAAAAATATCTCACCCTTCTAATGACACCAAAAATTCAACCCCTAACCACATTACTTTTGGAGTTATAAAGAAATCCAGCCCTTTTACATGGGAAATGGTACGTGTATACACTTCAGAGAGATATAATGTACAAAATGAGGGATTTCTAACACTTAGATGTCGTAAAAAAACTAACGGCGTGTAGTTTGTAGGTCTTCTCAACTATATTTAAAAATTAATCGTATTGTCACCGCAATAGGTTTTTGGGTATCGCAAAAAACCTTACGTTTTGAAGGAGTTTCAAACGCACCGCGCGAAAAAAAATTAGTCAAATTAAGAAATGATTAAGATATTTTCATTTAATTTCTTACAATTTCTGTCATATAAAACTATAGTATTCACCATTAATAATGCAATAAATAAGTGATGTGTCCTACAGCTGGTGAAATTAAAACGTTTAATTCGAATATGGTCTCTATTATGACTGGGGAACTATCTCGCTCGGACTACCTTAAGTCCGCGGTCACCTCCCCCTGCCATGTCCACCGATCCTCCGGAATAGGCTTGTACGATTAATTCATTTTCTCATTGAGGGTCGATGAAAAAAAATCATCGAGATGATTCAGTTTCGATGATTGTCATCGACGACGAATAGTCGATTAATGTTTGTTGAACGAAAATGAATAAGCAAACGTAGTTCAATGAAGACGCTTTTATTCCGGAGGTAAGAAATGAAATACTGCCTTCAGCGCGTCTTCAGTTCCATTAACAATCGCGTCGTAAGTCTTGTTTATTTATTTCGTTCCTTGGTGATGTCTGCCAGCTTCCTCAGGTCAACCCTCTCTCGTGGCGCTCCAACGAGCTGGCAGCAGACAGTCGCCACAAATTCATCGCCGTCGATGAGTCAATGAACTCACCGACCTCGATAAGTCGATGAATTCATTCATCGCCGACGGAAAGGTAGGGATAGGCACGGGCGGGCGACGAAACACAAATAATTATCATCTAATGGGGATGGATTAATTGACTCATCTACGTCGGTGGACTCATCGACTCATTGACGTCAGTTTATTTATCGACTCAACGACGTCGGGGAATTCATCGACGTCGATGATCGATGACATTCATTGTCATCGACGCGGTTCATCGCAACGCGATAACTAAAATCATCGTCGATGTATTCGATGAATCGAATCATCTCACAAGCCTACTCCGGAAGGTCTTCCTTCCCTCCTCTCATCGCGCCTTTTCTCTTCCGACTCCTCCTCCTCCCGGCACCACACACTCCCTCATCCCCTTGGTTACTCACTCCCACCTCCCCTCGTACACCTTTCCATCTCTTCCTCCTACCCCCCTTTCCCCTCTCGCCTCCGCCCCCCCAGATCGCGGGATTGGGGGAAGGGGAAGGCGCGTCCGACGCTACGCAATGCACCACTCAACTCTCCGCCCCACTCCTCCCACATACTTCCACTCCGATCCGCGGGATGGCGCCACGGTTGAAAGAGGATTTCGATGTTCTTCTCGAAGGCCCATTCTCTCTCTCTCTTCCCCCCCCCTCACCCCATCGCAATCCAAAGGGGAAACCCTCTCCTGCACACCCATCCCACCAAAGTCTGTTCGTTAGGAACGTCTCTCATCTCTTACCTTTTTTCTCTTCTTCTTCCTTTCTTACCGGATACATATATGAACAATCGGAAAGCGTCCTATGGGATGGATTTTGTGAAATGGCCGAGCGGTAAGTGGAGGTTTGGCGTTGCATTGCAAGAGAGTATGAGAATATGGGGGATCGGGTTGGTCTGGTGGTCCTGGCTAGCCATACGGGCGGCCAGGGTTCATATCCCTGCAGAGGAGCATGCTTTGCAGAGGAAACCCGATCCCTACTTGTCTTGTATTTCGAGCGATTTAGGACTGTACAGTCCTCTCTTACAATTAACTCATTAAAAGAACACAAACATCCAAGTCCTGGACGGTGAATAATCTACCCAGGCGGGATGAGAACCCGCGACCCTCGGGTCAGCAGGCGAAGACTTTACCCCGCCACCACCGTTGAATGTCTTGTGGAGGGCACTCAAGTATTGTACTCCGTCTGTCGAATGAGATGTTAAACCGTGGTCCCTTTGGCGCCTTTCGTTAAGAGCAGGCTAATGCCGACGCCGGATTTCTATCCACCCTTCCTCCCTGTCCACCTGTCCCCTATGGCGTAAATGACCTTAACTGTCGGTCGCATCCCCAAATATCCAATCCAAATGAGAATGTGGAGTATGCACGGAGTGTCAGTATGAAAATGATGGGCGTGGTAGATGGCGGATTCAAACAAAATTTGATCCCAATACGAGGTTGAACCCCGCGAAAGAAATTTTGCCTTGATTCGCTAAGTGCATGGTGCATTTCATTTCCTCTGAACTTCGGAGTAAAAAAATTACCATGAAAAGAACTCCACCGGAATCGTGAATAGAACCATTGGCCTAAGATTTACCGGTCAATAGCGTAGTGTTGTACGTTAGCCAGGCTTCCTAATAATCGATTCAAAGATATACACTTAGGATGACAATAGTCATATTTAGATAAGCGATGAATTTGCTAAGACTCTGACAAAGGGGTGGTGTTTACATGAGCTCAGAATATTTCCTGCGCTACCTGCCTTCAGCAAAACTAAGCTACTACGAACAGCCCAATCAATACACATAGGTTAAAAAAAGAGATTCGCAAAACTTTCTCTTCGTAGGGAAGTGCTTTATGGAGCAGAAACATAGACGGACAGAAGGAACGAGGAGAGGTATTTATAGAGGTTTTGGAACATGACTATGGCGAAGAACGTTTAAACCATAAATTCAAAACAAATATTTCTCAGAGCACTCCAATCAAAATGGCAGTGAGGAGGTTGGTGTGCAAGAGTCGTATTTTCATCAACCGTTACGTTCATTGAAGCTGCACCTGAGGTGGAGTGCAATCGTTCCAACCTTGGCGAATCATCCGGCGCGTTAACTGCGCACTGAGGCACGGGGAATGCAACCCGACACCTCGCCTCTATTGCGGAGTTCCTGCACGAGACAAAAACCCGAGGCGATAGGTACGAATATACATCCTGTTGAAAATGCGATGCACTGCCCTGTTTGCATTCTTTGAAGGCTAAAGGCTAGAAGGTGTTCTTATTTCATTATTACGATTTCATTAATCGTAACACTCACAAATAGCATGCAAAAAATGTTTAATACAATAGCGCGGGCGAAAGTTAAAAAAAGGTTTCTCTTGAAATTGTCATTTGATTCACTCATATAAAGAACACAATACAATGACACCAATGTTGAAATTCGCCATGAAAAAATCATTAGACTTGACTGGAATTCGAACCCAGATCTCGCAATTGCCGGTCAGGTGTGTTAGCCAGCTACACCACCAAGCCATCCTCCTTCAAGGCGAATTTTTTCATGGCGAATTTCAACCCTGGTGTTTATGCAAACGTGCGAGTGACTTTGAACCACATCATTTGTTAAAGTTGAATGATTGGAAATTTTTCAATTTCGTCGTTTATATAAACGACAATGTTGGGTTTATCCACCGCGACAGTGGCTTAGTAAGCACGACTTCGCCCATGTGCTACAATGTAGACTTGGGACCTGAACATCTAGTTCACATAAATCCCCCTCGAAATTCGCCTAAAATGAAAATGGCTTGGTGGTGTAACTGGCTGAAAAAGCATGGCTGCTCAACGTCTTTTAATCGTATTTTATGTAAAATAAGAGCTAAAAAAACTAAAATTTGTAAAATATATTCATGTATGTGTCTAAAAAATACTTAAAACAAAAATGTATTATAAATGTATATGTCTTTGGAGAGGATCTTTTTTTTTGCCCTGTATGCTAATGAATGTACTGTAATATGATATTGTTATAAAATAAAATCATTGGAACAACACACCCGACCGTCAATTGGGAGATCCGGGTTCGAATCCCGGTCAAGTCAAATTATTTTTTTTCATGGTGAATTTCAACCCTGATGTATATGCACCCGTGCGAGTGACCTCGTACCACATCATTTGCTAAATGAAAATGGTTGGAAAAAACTCTGACATTGATTGCCTCACACAAACAAACATAGAGGGGCAAAACGGAGAGCACGCGGGACAAAACGCCCTGGTGCGGGTGAATATCGCTTGTTCATTGATAAAGAGCGTGTCGGTCGCTAATTCCTTCTCGAATGCAGCACAACACCTTGAAATTTACAAGTCATTCCTGTGACTATGGACTACGCGCGATGAAACCAAAGTTAAAACCGAGGGCACCTGAGTGACGCCAACAGCAGGCCTAGAATGTATTTAAGCGACCAATGCCGCATGAGTTCAATACATGGCTTCTATCAGTTGCACTCCCTTAAATTTCATCAAAGTGCTCCCCTTTTTCAATCTACTCTAAAGAAACCCAACGGAATTTCTCATTTATGAGACTATCCGATCATTACAACGGGATGAGATTTAGCACGCTACACAGAATTCCTATCATTATTTCCAGAGGTCATTCGAGACAAACACGAGGTAACTGTAATGGACAAAAAAACAAGAGATACAGCGAACAAAATCAGTTTTCAAGTTTATCTCTAAGCTTCGTAGGATAAAAGTGATCTTTTTACTACATAATTAAGAAATTTTTCAGTGAAAAATAGCTTCTTTGAATACAATTAGCTCATCGATCGGGAGTGATGATTCATTGAAAAGTGTACAGTCGCTATTTTAACTGACAGCTGAGAATGAAAAAATATCTCTACGAGTGTACAGTCATTATATTAGCTGTCACCTGAGAATAAAATATATCTCTATGATATTTACGAAAGGGAAATTAAAACCGCATGAAAAGCATGCAATATTGGTGAGGCGATGCTAAACTACTCGGTTATGGTATTCAACTTACAAAAGGAATTTCCAATAATATTCAGTTAAGAAAATGCATCATTATGTGATAAAAATATACAAGACTTAAAGCATCTTACCTCTATGCCATCCCAATATCCGGATCTGCAGTAAGAGCGCAAGTAAACAAAATTTGTGACATGAAGAAGTCGTCTCGTTGAGTCAAAGAATTTAAAGGAGTCCGAGCGAGATAGTTCCCTAGTCATAATAGAGACTATATTCGAATCATACGTTTTAACTTCACCAGCTGATGGGCACATCAATGTAGTATTGCGTTATTTATGATGCAATAATATAGTTTTATATGACAGAAATTGCAAGTAATCAAATGAAAATATCTAAATAAGTCTTTAACTTGACTCATTTTCTTCGCGCGGTGCGTTTGAAACTCCTTCAAAACGAAAGGTTTTTTGTGATACCCAAGAACCTACTTCGGTGACAATATGATTAATTTTCAAATGTATTTGAGAAAACTTACCAACTACACGCTGTTAGTTTTTTTTACGACATCTAAGTGTTAGAAATTCCTCATTTTGTAAATAATGTCTCTCTGGAGTGCATACTCGTACCATTTCCCATGTAAAAAGGCTGGTATTTTTTGGCAAATATCTCCGAAAGTAATGTGGTAAGGGGTTATATTTTTGGTGTCATTAGAAGGGTGATATATTTTTCTTTAAAAAGAGACCAAATTCATTGATTTCTATGTAAAATGATATTTCCCTCAAACTGCCTTAAATCTTTTCTATCCGATGGGCAAACATTGTCCTTGAAGACACTGAAAAAATTATTCTTCTACGCTGAATGTGCCGCAGTGGATGGTTATTACTTTCCTCGTATGATGGCACGTGGAATGCTCCTGGCGCTTCAAAATCGCATTTCAATGCTAATTGACTACAGAAAGTCACCGTTCGCAGTGAATGAAGAGTGATATAATGCCTCCTGAGGCGGCATTCGATGGCAGGAGGAGCGATTCGAATCCTCAAGGGACAGCCTTATCACGAGAAGTAGCAAGGCAGATAACCGCACATAAGGGATCGGAGCGCGCCTTCGAGATGTTATCCCCAGAGAGCGCGATTTACTTATCCTTATCCATTTTGACCATCTAGCTCGCGAGCCGTTGACACATTTAACAGGCCAATTACTTTACACTTAGACGTTTCTATCCCACGAGCGGTAGCACGTGGCCGAGGAGGACATCGCCTTGAGGGAAGGGAGTGAGTCGTGGCGGAAAGGTCGCGGACACGGCAGGACAAAACGTCTTCATTTTTTTTAAGTGTAGGTCGGAAGCCGACGACAAGGAAACCGGAAGTCGACCGGAAAGCAACGACATGGCATCTCTCGAGCGTTGTTTCCGCCGAAACACTTGCCGGTGGGAGGATGAGGCGAAGACACCTGACGGTCGGCTTGCGACGCTGTACTCCTCTCTCTTCCGAGGAAACACGAGTGCCAAAGAATCCACCGGGCCGCCGCACCCAACGCCACACTACAGTGGTTGGCACGTGGTCTGGAGGTCGCACACACTTCCCCATCTGACTCCGACCTTACAGGATGAAACTACTTAAAGGAGGCCCAATGACCCAATTGCAAATTCCCGCAGGAAAGTTTTTGTCCACTACGTTCGGCTTCTGTGAGATAGAAAGGTGTTTGAGGCGATTTTTGTTTACATGTAAAGATTTGCGTGAAACATGCATACCTGTTCTCATTAGTTTTATCTGAAAATGAAAGTGAAAAAAATTCACAAGGCTTGTTTGGTTTATCGGCAATTCAATGCTATTTAAAAACACAGACTTATAACAAATGAAATATACATCTTACTTATTTGGTATATATATATATAGTTGCTAGCTTATATTTCTAAATTTATTTCCTTTTTCTGTAATATATATATATATATATGTATATATATATATATATATATATATATATATATGTAATACAGATTTTCTTTTAACGTAAAAAAATCATTGCTAATAACAAATATCAAATATATCTCAAGGTGTCGCGACAATCCGATTATACGTATTTGCATAGAATTTTTGCCTAAATTTAGAATTCCGCACCGAAAGCTGAAGTCATTCTATGTTTTAATCAGAGGAAAAACTGTGAACTCTGAATTTAGAGTAATTTTTATTACTTCGTGTCATGTAAAATCCTCCCGAATAAAAAAATGTAGTACTTAAATTATAAATGGTTGTGGAATATACTCTTTACTTATTTGAAACACAATTAAAATATGCTCTCAATGACTCTAGATTACCAGTCACAACTACATCGCTACAACCACCTTTAACACCCCATTTTTATAATGAGAAAGGCAAAGAAATTCATCTTCACTACATCTGTTGTGCACAATCGCATATGTAAGTAGAGTCATAAATTTCTTCAATCTTCCTCCGACTATTTCTTTGAATTCATGCACATGAGAATGGCTCGTGCTGGCTCACGTTAAGGTAGTCCGAGCGAGATAGTTCCATAGTCATCATGGAGACCATATTCGAATTATACGTTTTCATTGTACCAGCTGAAGGACATCAATTAAATATTCCATTATTAAAGGTGAAATAATAGAGTATTATATGACAGAAATTGTAAGTAATTAAATAAAAACATCTAAATAAGTCTTTAACTTGACTCATTTTTTTCGCGCGGTGCGTTTGAAACGCCTTCAGAACGGAAGGTTTATTGTGATGTGCAAGAACCTACTGTGGTGACAGTTTGATTTATTTTCAAAAATAGTTGAGAAAACATACAAACTACACGCGGTTAGTTTATTACGACATCTAAGTGTTAGAAATTCCTCATTTTGTAAATAACGTCTCTCTGGGGTGCATGCATGTACCATTGCCCACG
The DNA here is from genome assembly GCA_963169105.1 of Ceriagrion tenellum. Classification (NCBI taxonomy): domain Eukaryota; kingdom Metazoa; phylum Arthropoda; class Insecta; order Odonata; family Coenagrionidae; genus Ceriagrion; species Ceriagrion tenellum. The sequence goes on from OY720637.1 coordinate 17,310,367, forward strand.
TAAAAGGGATGTAATTTTTTGGCAAATATCTATAGAAATACAAATTTGCCAAATAGAAATTAATGTGTTAAGAGGTTAAATTTTTGGTGTCATTAGACGGAGGATTTTTTTTAATGAGACCATATTCATTGATTTCTAAGTAATGGTATGATATTTCGTTCAAACTCCCTTAAGCAGGCTTAGTTTGGGCAGATCACTGCACTGGGTGCTTCACATTGTTCGGACTTTACATTGCACTACTGTGACTTGCCGAAGTCTCTCCTTTGTCTTCGAGAAAAAACTGTCGCAGTCGCCGCTCTCCGTAGTTCTGTGCGACCGATTCACCGAGCTGGGAAAAGCCCAAAAGAAAGAACGGATAACCACCACAGCCCCTTCATTCCTCCACCCCACCGCCCAACTTGTTTCCGTCAGTTCCTCCACCCCCTTAGCGCCCCCACCCTTTTGGTTCCCTCTCCGTGGGGATAGGGGACATGGGGGAGGAAGGCTGTGAGGTGGAGCGACGTAAGGCGACCGTTAATGCGTCGTCGCCTCCATTGCTGCCGTTCCTCGTCTCGCAATGCTCTATCCGCGCGTCATTGACTTGGAGTGGAGTGAGGGAGCTAGCTATGCCGGCAAAATGATCGACACTGTAACGTAGACCTCCGTCTTTGTTCCCCCCGATTTACCTCAGCGCTTAACGGCTGATGCATTTCTTTCATCTACATGGAGGGGTGTGTGGAAGGGGGCGCTTCCACACCAGGCATGCATTAATTATACGGCAGAACACCGGAATTACATTGAAACCAGCGTCTCTCACGTGCTACGCGCCAATTACAAAACTACTAACCAAGAAACATTCTATCGTCAATCGTTCTAACATGCAAGGGATACAAAGACTACTACTACAGATTCAAAATATCATGCATAAATAAGACATCAATATTTACATCACGCAGAAATAAGAACGTAGAGGATATAAAGAGAAAGATCTCCAATATAGCTAATCTCACTATACGCACTATTCGTGACGACGATCGTAGCTGTTATGGTCCCGAATGGTACGCGGAAAAAATGACATTTTATACCTATCGGTTCTACAATCTATCTCTTTAATTGTATTGGCGCGATCAAATCTGCCGTAGTACGAGGGGGTTAATATGTTTTTGATGTCGTCAGAGAAGTGTTTTTCCCGAAATTTAGTTAAAAGATTAAGCCTATAATTTAATGTACACTGTGATAGCGATTCCCTTCCCAATTCTTCTAACAATTCAGACAAACTAGTAAACTTATCGTAGCATCGTTTTACAAATATACCTCCTCTTCGCTGCACGCGATCTATTTCCGATATTGGATACTTTTGGATGTAATATGGCGAATGTTTCGGTTGCAAGGCTACAGGGTTTGATGATACTATGCTCTATCCATGTATCTCAATGACCTACGCAATGCTTGGAGTGCAAAGACACGGAAATTTATGCCATAGTAGATTATCTTGAATGTCGAGCTGAACAGGCACGTCGGGTAAGAAAGAATCACGGGATAATAGTTGAAACACGACAAGCGGTGGGGGAATACAGGATTTTCGAATGTTGCAGGCCTATCAAAACGTGGCAATGAGACGGATTTATCTGAAATACGATGACGTGATTTCATTCCTCAAGTCCATAGATTCCATAGGTCTTCACTTCGGAGAGGATTGCGTATTTTATGCTCGTTTGTTGACTTTCTTTTGAGCTACATACATAGCAATCACGCAGTTCCCTTCCGGGGTAGGCAGAGTCACAAAGTTTCACTCATAAATGCGTATTTGTACGCCTAACTCTGCTTCAATCATTTCTTCCATTCTGACCTATCCTTGCAAACTTCGTTTACTTTATTTACCTCCATACACTTCCTCATACACGCTCTCCTGTTGTTAAGACTCCTAACATTCCTCCTCCTAAAAATTTTCTCAATCAGGAACTGATATATGTCTCACTGATCAGGAACTGATCTCTCACTATCAGGAACTGATATATGTCAGGTAGAAACTTACTCGCCTTGTGGCTACTCTACAAAGCGAGTGAGTTACTAAAGTAAAATGATGCTAACAGGAACGCAGGTAGGTTATGAGACCTAAAATTACGATGGGAGAAAGTAAGTATTGGACGCAGGGCATAAGACAGTAAAAAAAAGAGGAGGAAGAGGGGGTTGGGATGGAGGGCGAATCGAGAAGAGGGAGGAGAAGGAGAGGGGGTGGGTTTAAGTAAGTTCCGTTGTCACGGGTGACAGACGGACGAGTGCCACCGACGGAGGGCCAGAGAGATCGTTCTAATTGAAAATGTGAGGGAAACGAGGGGGAGGGGATGGGAATTGGGGGTTGGGGAGGGTTAGTCGGGGTCGCGGAGGAGGAGGGTGGAGGTGGAGAAGATAATGGCCCTTGTAGTTTTCCTTTTGGATGGAATGGTGTTGCACACGAGGCAGATGTAGAAATAAGAGTCGGTTTGGGGATTAGGGAATTATAGTAGGTCCTCTCTCGCCACGTGAGGGGCATGGGTTCATTCAGAGTGATCGCGACTCTGCCCTGCTGAAAAAAATTCCTTAGAAGCTGTTCTGTAGAACGTAAGGAATTCTATACAAATTGACTCTTTTTCTTCAGAACAAGTTCCTTTTCTCGGGATCTGTATGGAACATGAGAGCCTGACTTGAGAGCAAATAATTCCTTACAAGCTGTTCTGTAGAACTTAAGCAACTCTACGGAAATATGTGAGGCTTCCGTTGACCCAGTTCCTTTTCTAAGGACCTATATGGAGAGTCGTAGGGAATTCCACAGAACGTCCTAAGGAATTTTGCAAAATGTCGTAAGGTATTCCGCAGAACTTCCTAAGGTATTCTGCAGAACGTCGTAGGGAATTCCGTAAAATGGCATTTTAATACTTTAAGGAACATCTTCAGAACTTTTTAAGGAATTCTGTAGTAGTATTCAAGGAAATCGTACAGAATTTTTTTGCAGGGAGTATAAAGTTCTTTTTCGGATCTCAGAGAAAGTGGCTCGGGGTGGTGCGAATGGGAGGAGCAGTGGAGTCAGGGCCGAGAAATGACATTGCTCCACAAAACCCCTCAATTCGGATATCGAAGAGCGCCTCCGGGTCATCATTTTGACGGACCCTCTGGCGGACGGTTTGCTCTGTCGAACCGTTCCAAAGCTACATCAACGAAGTGCCGTGCAAGCCACCACTTGGGTTTAAGCCTCGGGGCGATTCCTAACCGGGCGTGCAGCACTCATCTCAGTTCAAATCAGAATCTCGAAAGTTCCATCGGTGACTAGGCGAAGATCAAAAAGCAGTCCGGAAGGCGATATGTGGTCAAACGAGGAACTACACCTACGAACTAGTGGGAGAGTGCTACGAAGACGTACATGCTAATATGCAGTACAACTGTTGAGAAATATTATTGGATTATTAATGCCAATTATAAATAGTACTATAATATCGAAGAGAAAACTAAATGTTGCTCAAAATTTCAAGCGTGTAAAGTTGTCAATAATGATAGTAAGTAGCAAAAAAACAAGTACAAAGTCTTCTTTGCCTTGTGAGGGTTGGGATTTCATGGAAGAAATCCATCGCAAATTTTTCCCACATGTGCAGGCGTATGAAACAACCGTTTCGTGCGACAGGTTGATGAAAGGACTTCGGAGCTCTACCATCGGACCTTAACAACGTTCATTCGTGGTACCAGGAGTGGGGGTTAGTATCAAATATCAGCAAATGCACCACAGTTCACTTCCTGCGAAAGTCATACAGAAATGCCATACCTGTACTGTGGGTGGAGTAAACATAAAATCTTAAGATACCGTAAAATATCTTGAAATTACCTTAACTTCTGATATATCGTGGGGATTACCCTTACAGAACATATGTGGCGCAGCATTAAAGAAACTAGGTTTTGTTAAGTGTATAATAGGAAGGTCCTCGGATGAAAAAGTAAAATACAGATGCTACTTCGCTCTGGTTAGGCCACACTTCGTATACGCCGCGATCATTTGGGACCCTAGTCAAATAGATTAAACCAAAGAAATTGATAAAATACAGAGGAAAGCAGCGCGCATCGTTAAAAACTGCCACAGAAGAATATATAGTGTTACACAACTGTTAGAGGGATTAAGGTAGGAGCCCCTAGAGACTCGGAGGCTGCACGCTAGGCTTAGGCTGCTTGAGATATTCAGAACTGGTGTGTTTCAGAGCAACACAATATTATCATGACGCCTCACTACATTTCTAGGTCTGACAGATGCGATAAAATAAGAGAGATATTTATTTAATAAGTTGTGAATTGTGAAAAGACTGCTTATTAAAATATTGTCAGACGATATCATAAGATGCTCTGGTTAGGCTTCATCTCGAATACGCCTCGAGCATTTGGGACGAACGGACATTTAGAGTTACATAACTGTTAGAGGGATTAAGGTGGGAGCCCCTAGAGACTCGGAGGCTACACGCTAGGCTTAGTTTGCTTGATAAATTCAGAACTGATATTTTTCAGAGCGACATAGAGAATATTATCATGACTCCTCACTACACCTCTAGGCCTGACAGATGCGATAAAATGAGAGAGATACTCTATCAAACAGATAGGTCCAAAAACTCCTTCTTTTCGCGAACAATAAGCGACCACAATAAAAATTGAGCTCCACTAAATACACTCCTATTATACATGTCACCATTTCATCTCCAGAAAACGTACACTTTTACACGGCTGGTGACCTAATACCCCCTGCCACACGTACAAGCGGCGGCTCGCGGGGTAATATGCAGATGTAGATGTAGCCATGTAAAGAAAACTGTTTTGGGAGGAGAAGTGCGTTATCGGAGTGTTTTGAGCGGAGCTCAGTTTTTTAATATGATCACTTATTGTGCGTTGAAAGAACGAAGAATTTTTGTATCTTTCTGTTGCATATCCCTTGTCTAATGGCTTCTGTCGAACCTAGAGATGTAGGGTGGCGTCAAAACGACATTCTGTGTGTGGCTCTGAAACACACTGGTTCTGAATGCACACCTTATCCAATCGACCGGACGAACAGAAGTAGAGGAGATTTCGACGAATGTAGTGTTATCCCCTTCGTCGATGCCCTGTGCGTGGGTGAACGGTGTTCGTACCCCGATGGCCTAATTAACGATTCGCGTCCTTCAATAAATAAATTGACGGAACAAAAGAATATTGACGTTAAAAAGGAGGAGGGCTTTTAATCAGGAACACAAGAAAAATAAAAATAAACAGAATTGCTATAAATTTATAATGAGGAGTGACGTGACAATTCTTTCGCGTGCCTGCCTTTACTGCAGCACCCTTCGTTCCCCTCTTGAAGGCGCGAGTGGCCACTCCTGCCCACATGTCGAACCGACTTCTCCTCTTTGAAGTCTAAGACTTACTCTCTCTCTCTTCAAGTCACAAAATGAGACTCCCGCTCCGCTCTTCGGAACGCCAAATTGTTGGCGACGGCGGTCCCGCCGTGACAAGGACGCGGCGAAATGCCACGTCACAGGGGAGGGAAAATTAGATGAAAATGAAGGACGACCCATCCCATGATCGCGTTAACAAAAGGAGAAGGACTTTGCGTATACATTCGATGCGCAAACCTACTTCATTGGCAATCGCGATGCAGGTCGCTGAACATTTCGATTTTGCCATCCGTTCCCTTCATTGACCCCCGACGTTCGAGGAACAGTGTATATTTTCAATGCCATTGAGTAATCACGGTTTTACAATCATTGTTACCTGACGGATAACGGTGACGTGTGGCGGAGGATGGCATCCACGAAGTTTTTTTTAAATGTTATTAAGTGGAGCCAATTACGATGGCCGGATGTTGACGTCACCGAAAACGGACGATGAGATAAAATTATCAACGTCTAACTTTTTCATTACAACACTGTAATATCGCCCGATCAGAGGAGAGCTTATGTTGAATTATCAGATAGTTTCATTTCCAGACTGTTTATCTTATAATTTAACTTTATGAAGAAACATTAACTCTAGTCAAGCTGTGCAATTCGATATTTCTTTCATCCGATCAGAGGAGAGATTGTTCAATTATCTGATAGTTTCATTTCCAGACTGTTCATCTTACAATTTAACTTTATGAAGAAACATAACCAACTCTCGTCAAGCAGTGTCATTCGATATTTTTTCAGATTATTTACTTTTTCACTCGATAAAAAAAATTAACAGCCACTTCGCTCCTGTTTAGCTCTTGGTTTACAAAATCGGTCAACAATTGGCGTTAATTCTCCGATCAAAAGTGATGCCTTCCACCTTGATGGGAAAACGACGGAAAACAACGCCAACATCCGTTTCCATCACTTTAGTTAACGCTGATGCTAATCCCATCCATAGCTTCCTCGGACATGACTTAAGATTGCTTCGTTCACATATTTCCATAATTGCTAATTATTACTGAGGAATGGTACAACAGAACGAAGAGATTTAAACTTTCTCTCTGCGACACTTGGCATCCAATGCTGACAAAGGCAATGCGGTGGCAAAGTTATGGAAAATGACGCGTTTGCAAAGAAGCACGAAGTTAAGGTAGTTTGAGCGAAATATCATTTTACTTAGAAATCAATGAATTTGGTCTCGTTATAAATAAAAATATATCACTATTACAATGACAGAAAAATTTAAAACCCTTACCCCATTACTTTCCGAGATATTTGCCAAAAAAACACCAGCCATTTACATGGGAAATGGTAAGTGTAATACAAACGTAACTCCAGAGAGACCGCTTTAAACAAATTAGGCATTTATTACACTTAGGTCTTGTCAAAAAATCAACAGTGTGTAGTTTTGGTGTTTTCTCAACTACTTTTGAAATTTAATCATTTAGTCACCGCAGTAAATTCTTCGGGATCACTGTAAACCTTCCGTTTTGAAGGATTTTCAAACGCACCGCGTGAAAATATGAGCCAAGTTAAAGACTTATTTAGGTATTTTCATTCAATTACTTACAACTTCTGTCATTGAAAACTATATAATTGCACCATTTATAATGCAATATTTAATTCGTGTGTCTCACAGCTGTTGAAATTAAAACGTATATATCGAATATGGTCTTTATTATTACTAGGGAACAATCTCGCTCGCCCTACCTTAAAAGAAGTGAAAACAGTAAAATTAAGAAAGGACCCAGCACCAGAATATAAAAGAATTGTTGCGTGGAATGGCAGTATTATTTCTCCTGTCGTTCTACGAGGGAAATATTTTAACAAGTTAAGCCTGAGACTGTCTCCTTCATGCTCTCTTTTATTAAAAAATTCCTCCATCCATTTCTTCTGCCTCCTCTGAGTCTCAGCCGCTAGCTTCCTTTCCTCCCAACCATATCCAATACCACCCCGTTTGTCCTTCTCGCCACCCAGCTCACCATCTCCAAACACTCACATCTCAAACGCCTCAAGTATACGTACATCCTCTCTCCGCAAAGACCATATCTTTCATAAATGATTAATAAATTATACTTTCCAAAGCGAAAGTAAAAAAGAAATTAGCCTTCAAAACGGCATAAAAATGTTAAGGTAGTCCGAGCGAGATAGTTCCCTAGTCATAATAAAGACCATATTCGCATTAACCGTTTTAATTTCACCAGCTGTGAGACACACGAATTAAATCTTGCATTATTTATGGTGCATTAATATAGTTTTATATGACAGTAATGGTAATAAATCAAATGAATATATCTGAATAAGTCTTTCACTTGACTAATTTTTTTCGCGCGGTACATTTGAAACTCCTTCAAAACGGAAGGCATTTTGTGATACCCGAGAACCTACTGCGGTGAAAATATGATTAATTTTTAAAAATATTTGAGAAAACCTTCAAACTACACGCTGTTAGTTTTTTTAATGACACCTAAGTGTTAGAACTACCTCATATTGTAACTAATGTCTCTCAGGAGTGCATGCACGTACCATTTCCCATTTAAAAGGGCCGGTATTTTTTGGCAAATATCTCCAAAAGCAATGTGGTTAGGGGTTGAATTTTTGGTGTCATTAGAAGGGTGAGATGTTTTTCTTTAAAATGTGATCAAATTCATTGATTTCTAGGTACATAAAATGATATTTCGCTCAAACTACCTTAAGCCTTATTTGTTATCAAAAATACTAAATATATCACGGAGTTATGGGGCGAGTGGGAACCCGGAACCCTAATGTTAGTAGTCCCAAGATGGCGCCCACGCGTCCTATTCGTTTACGATGACGCTGGTGCCGACTCGCAGCAGTGCGCTAATCGATTCGGAGAGAGGCCTTCCGTGAGGGCTGGCAGTCGTACACACAGCCGATGGCGGCTAATTGCACTATGACATGCGATCCATTAGAGCGCCCGAAAGGGAATAATAGGGCAAAGGGGCAGCGATTCGAGAAGGGGTTGGAGGAGAGCACGTTTCTACGCGACTGAGGCGGGGGGATATAGGGAGGAAGGAGTGACATTTATTGCCATTGGTCATTTGGAATAATGCTGGTGGAGGGCCGGATTGATTCCCTAATAAACTGGGAGTACGGCGCTAACCCTCAGGATCTACATCTACATACTAACCCGCCAGCCGCCGCATGGGCGTGTGGCAGGGGGTGATAGGTCACCAGCCGTGTGAAGAAGAAAAGTTTTGGAGGTGAAATGGTGACATGTCCTATGAGAGTGTACTTGGAGGAGCTCAGCTTTTATTATCGTCGCTCATTATGCGCGGAAATAACGAGTTTTTGTACCTATCTGTTCGGCAAAGTATCGCTCTTATTTTATCACATCTGTCAGATCTAGAAATGTGGTGAGGAGTCATGATAATATTATCTTTGTCGCTCTGAAACACACCAGTTCTGAATTTCTCGAGCAAACTAAGCCTAGCATGTAGCCTCCGAGTCTTTAGGGCCTCCCACCTTAATCCCTCTAACAGTTGTGTAACACTATATGTTCGTTCTTAGCAGTTTTTAACGAAGAGTGCTGCTTTTCTTTGTATTTTGTAAATTTTTTTGGTTAAATCTATTTGACCAGGGTCCCAAATGCTCGCGGCGTATTTGAGGTGTGGCCTAATCAGAGCGAAGTAGCATCTCTCTTTTACTTTTTAATCCTCGAACCTTCCTATTATACGCTTAACAAAACCTAGTTTCTTTAATTCTGTGCCGCATATGTTTTGTATGTGAGTTCTCCACTATATATCTGAAGTTTTGGTAATTCCAAGATCCTAGGATAAGGTAGTTTGAACGAGAAATTTCTTCACAATAAATCGAAGAACTTGGCCTTCTAATTTTTCCCTTCGATCGGATAGAGGTTTTCATATTATATCCCTCAAATTTCAAAGAACTACCATATTTATCGTAAAATTGTTAACAAATCTTGCCGCTCTCCATCATATTAGATCTATATCTTAAACTAGTCCTTCTTCATAAGGGTCCCATATATTAGCGGCGTACTCCAAGTGAGGTCTCACGAGAGAATAAGGACTCAGAAAACATGCGAGTATTCTAAATATAATTTTCAGTAAACCAGGGGGGCTGTTTCTCAATGCTACAAGTCTACAAGTTACCAGTCACGTAACCATTTTAACTAGGCAGATGGGTTACTCAGATGTACCTAACCGAAGACTCAAACTAGTAAAAAAAAAATGGCGGGCCAAATGAAGGCCATACCTTACTCGTATTTTTATGATTACGATACATTTTGGGCATGCACCTAGCGATATTACCAATTTAAAAGTTAGTGCAATGTTTTTGGGTAAATAAAAATGATTGAATATGTGCTGAAAAGTAATTTTATGTCCAAAATTACCTTAAAAGATCCCAAGCAAATGCGAGTTTTCGGGCAAACCTGACATCATAAAATATAATCGTTTATTCCGCCGTATTTCTGGTTGGATGAGCTCAAAATGAAACATCGGTATATTTAATTATTCCCCCCGCCGTGTCCTAAGTTAAACATTGGGTAACATGACTTGAACGTTGCAATTCATTTTTCATTTGTTATTCAAATGAAAGTCAACTCGCTACTTTGTTCATCTCGGAAAATTGGATTTTGGGCGAAATTCACGACGACATATCAGTCGAGAGAAAATAATTAAATATACTGATGTTTCACACTCTTTTATATATAAATTATTAACAACTACTTATCAATTTGTTTCTATTATATAATGCGATCATAAATGAGTGGAAATACGAACTGTAAGTTCCGAATAATAGTTTTAACGTCAACATAGGGTATGTTATCATTGAGTTTGGTAATACTATTACGTTATAAATCCGTAAATAGTTTTTCAATAAAGATAAAACCAACTCAACATATTATCTTGAAATGTAAATTTTATCAATAGCTACCATTTTGAGCTCATTCTTCCAGAAATATGGCGAATTAAACTATTATATCTTATGATGCCAGGTTTACCCGAAAACTCTCATTCGCTCGGGATCTTTTAAGGTAAGTTGGGAAAGAAAATTACTTTTCCGCACATATTCAATCATTTGTATCTACCCAAAAACATTTCACTAACTTTCAAATGGGTAATATTGCTAGGTGCACGCCCAAAATGTATCGTAATCATAAAAATACGAGTAATGTATGGTCTTCATTTGGCCCGCCATTTTTTTGGACTAGTACGAGACTTCGGTTGGGTACATCTGAGTAACCCATCTGCCTTGTGAAAATAGTCACGTGACTTGTAACTTGTAGACTTGTAGCACTGAGAAACAACCCACAGGTGGAAAATAAATGGCAAATAATGGATTGAAAATGTAAGGTAACGACGAGGAAACCAGTCTTTGGAAAATCACACAAATAAAACAATCAGGAGACTCCTAATCTCAATTACTGGTAATGAATTGGCCCAGTTAAACGGAATCCAGAAGTCCTGAAGATGAAGAGAATGCCATTCTTCAATACGTCGGCAGTTATGGAGAACCCGGTACCCGGTAGAACACCCGAAGACCTTTCTGCACAGGATACTTTGGGAAAAACCTCATATTCTATTAAATGGAAAATACGTTATATGCCATTATTTTTATTATATGACCTATCGGTTAAGGTGAAAGTAAGTAAATAGGTAAAAACCATCTAGATTTATTCATTCGTAGGTCCCTGTCTACCATTACTTCTTTTTTCGCCTCCGCGTCCGTCCTACCCTTCTTCATCCTGTCCATTAAACCAATTCTTTTACTCCCCCTTCCTCAATTACCCAGTACCCAACCTTCTATTACGTCCAGTAGTCCTTCGCGCTTCATTGCCCCTTCCAGCCATCAACTTTGCTTCCTCCTGACCTCATCCGGAATTTTCCATTCCTCCCTCACCACAACAAGCACTTCCTCGATTTTTACCATAGACTGCACCGTCTGCATCCTCCTTCACACCCTCAACTCGAAAGTCTGCAACCTTCTTCCGGCCTCCGTTCTCCAGAGACCACGTTTCGGCCCCATACAACTGCTGCATTACACATGATGCACTTCACCAGCCTCTTCTTTATAGCCTTGCCCAGGGGTTCTGATAAAGTCACCATTTTCTCCCTCGTTTCTCCGAGCCTTCACTAGTGGCAATACGAGTAAAACGCTCGACCCATTCACTTACAAATATTCTGGTGTTTTGAGAGAATGATTGATGCGGATGGAGTTTGATAGACGTAGAGAGGGATGCAGTCTGCCTGGGGTGGTGGTGCCTCGGTAAGCGTCGCTATCTCAAGCGCCACCACCGCAGGCATCTTTTTACGACCGGATTCCCGGAATTCCTCCTGCGTGAGAGGCGTGGCCTCGAGGCGCCGGCATCTCTCCCGGCCACGCTACTCCACGTAAACACTCCGGCATCACTGGAGCCTCCTGTGCCCTCGGTCGACCCACTTCGATACTCTCACTTTGACTCATATTCTTTGCCGGAGCACTTGGAGACGCTTAACGACCTGATACCACTATGAATAGTTGATAACGCAGTTATTGAAAAAGTTCTCCGCTTTGATATTTACTAATCATTCCCCAATCGAGGAGCCTTCTTTTGTTTTCCCGACCTGAAGGCCAAAAGTGGGTACACGCACAACTGAAGGACTCCACTGGGAGCTAGGGGATCGGGTTGGTATGGTGCTTAGAGTACTGGCTAACCATACGGACGGCCAGGGTTCAAATCCCTGCAGAGGAAGATGTTTTTCATAGGAAATCCGAGCCCAACTTGAGTGTCTTGTGAAGGGCACTTCAAGTACAGTACTCCGTCTGTCGGATAAGACGTTAAACTGTGGTCCCCTCGGCGCATTTCGTTAAGAGCAGGCTAATGCCGACGCCGGGTTTCTATCCACCCTTATCTATCCCCTAATGCGCAAATGACCTTAGCTGCCGGTCGCCTCCCCTAATATCCAATCTAATCCACCGAGAGCTTCTAAACACTCCAAGGCAACACGCAAGCTTCTGATTTTCGGAAAAATTCAAATCATCCAAGAATGACACGGAGGATATTCTTTTAATCCTTCACTGCATATAAAAACTGATATGACACCAAGACTAATGTTTTGGTCCTGTTCCATAATCATCACTTGGGAATTTTTCACACATACGTGGAGAATTCATTATCTTTACACATCATCTCGCTCTCAATATCTGTGAAGGATAAAAGTGACAAAATAGCATTCGAATTCATTGATAAACTCCTTCCTACGCTTTGCTATTGACTGCCAGAAAAGGCGAGCGTATCAAACCAAATTACTGATACTTCTACTAAGTTAATCTTCACCAGAAACAGGCACTCTTTCGATGCACTCTTCATTCCATTCCGTTTCGATCATTGTGTATGTTCGGAGAGAATGAAAATTTGTATTTTTCGAAATGTATTGTGTAATGAATTATGTAATTATTTTATGTAATGAATTGGCTTCCCTAGAAATCACAGAATCAGGATCCTGCACATTACAATGGAGATGTGAATTAGTGTATATCCTTTTAAAAAACACAATTTCCAGCTGTAAAATTACTTAAAGCCAAGTGCTTGTATATCACAATACTAAAAGAAGACAAGGACCAGGGTCCATCCATGTATTGAGGAACAATTGGATGCAGGCATACTCTAAACACCATGCTAAAAGGTGGCTTGACAGCTGCTCAGTATTATTCCTTGTCAGTTACCAATTATTTTCATCTTAATGGCTAGATTATTTCCTCTATCGTTCCTCTATTTGTGTCATGTACATTTGCTCATGCCGTAGTCCACACTAGGGAGAAATTACACAAATAACTCCGGTCCTTCGCCACTGTTCAAATATTCAGCTAGCGTACTAACCCAAGTAATTTAAACGCCTTAATTTCTCCAGTTTTTACCTTTCTTATTTTATTACCATTTATTAAAAAATATGTACTGGGTGAAGAAGGGTAGGACTTACGCGGAGATGAAGATTGAAACAGAATAATACGTTAATAGAGTCCTCTATTTGCTCAAGTCCAGAGGATTTTTACCGACTTCCACTTAAACATAAGTAAGGGGCTGGTGGATTATACAATAATAACGGTATAAAAACATAAAGTTGATTTCGGTTAATTGGGCCGCCGGTTACTTGGAGCAGCCGCTTAATTGGGACAAGTCTTGAAGAACATAACCCAATTGAAGAATATCCGTCTGTTTTAGCCACTTAATAGGGACATCATGCCCCTTAATTGGGCCATGCAATGATGACATCGACTCAACACTCGGGAGGAAATACACATTTTTTCATATCAGAATACGATTTTTTAACATTCTACTTCTTTCATCTAATCTTGTTTTTCATATGGGTACCTATTCTTGCCTTTAAAGCTCATAGACCGGCCTGTAGGGGAACCGGATTCAGTTTCCGGACCACGAGACTTCATCCAGTGTAGTGTCGTTTTTAGGGGAGCGGACTCTGGAGGCGGTGTTTGGGCGGAAGGCGATATGTTAAGAGACAGGTATATATAACGTACATAGATACACGTATTCTTATCCAATAAAATGCGCATCGTTCTTTAATGGGACGTCGTAAAAGAAATTCATCCAGCGTCACCTGACGCCGAGAGAAATATTTTCAACAGGACTTACTGAATTCCTGAAAATTGTTTAAATAATTTTCGCTGATGTATTAAACCAATTAATACTTTTCTAAACTTTGTGCGCCATAAACCTTAGTAGGTCATCTTTCTTTTTACATTTGTTTATGCATACTTATGGGACACTGCGCTTAATTTAAGCAGCCGTTTAAGGTAGTCCGAGAGAGATAGTCCCCTAGTCATAATAGAGTTCACATTCGAATTAATCATTTTAATTTCACCAGCTGTAGGACACATCTATAAAATATTGCGTTATTCATGGTGCAATTACATAGTTTTATATGACAGAAATGGTAAGTAATCAAATGAATATATCTGAATAAGTCTTTCACTTGACTCATTTTTTTCGCGCGGTGCATTTGAAACTCCATCAAAATGGAAGGTATTTTGTGATGCCCAAGAACCTATTGCGGTGATATTATGATTAATTTTAAAAAATAGTCGAGAAAACACAAACTACACGCAGTTAGTTTTGTTTACGACACCTAAATGTTAGAAATACCTCATTTATAATATAAGGTCTCTCTGGAGTGCATACGCGTACCATTTCCCATGTAAAAGGGCTGGTATTTTTTGGCAAATATCTCGGAAAGTAATGTGTTATGGGGTTAAATTTTTGGTGTCATTAGAAGGGTGAGGTATTTTTCTTTAAAATGAGGCCAAATTCATTGATTTATATGTAAAATGATATTTCGCTCAAATTACCTTAATTGGGGCAAAGTAAAGCGCCTGCCCCGATGTGTTCCAATTAACTGGAATCTACTGCATATCCTCTAGTGAAAAATGCATTATCTATCTTATTGCATGCAAACCCGTTCCATCAAACCACCACCACAGAGCAACAGACCACATCAATAACGTTCCGATAAAATTATTTTTTTCGCATTTGAACAACAGCGCCACGCGTGAAAAAATCGAGACCACCGTCGACGCCCCATATAAATGTCTCTCTCTCTGTCTGGCCCGAGGCGGCGCTTCTTCCCACCGCGTGGAATCCTCCCGGAGTCCGACGACGTCGCGACGGCCAGCTTCACTCGCAGTGGGTGGCAAGCGTGCCAGACGGAGGCTATAACACACACACACTCGTCCGATCCCACTCCGTTAAATGGACGGGCGGAGAAATTGGGACGTAAGTGGCAAAAAGTTGGAAGGTGAGGAGGAGGAGGAGGAGGACTTTTGGGGCGAGTGAAATCTCTTAAGAGACGGTGGAAGGAAAAAAAAGGGTGCGACGCCCTGTGGAGTGGTTGCCGTGGCGGCGGTTGCAGACGACCCCGAGTGTTGGGAGGCAGGCGTGGGAGAGTTCTGCGGTGGCACCCTTACCTCTTCCCCCCCTGAGAGACTCAACGTTATGGCTCGCCAGGGGTGGGCGGTGTGTTTCACACTGAGTGCTACCCCCCTAGGCCTCCCTCCCACCCCCTTACGACACAAGACCGTTCCTCTCCGGTGGCTTCCTAAGTTTACACTAAACAGCTCACCACGACCTCAACTTCCGAACCCTTCCCCAATATATCGTACTTTCCCAGCTCCCTTTCCTAATTTTCGCCCAGTCGCGTCTGTCGGGACGACCCTTGGTCCAAACTTCTTGTGCCCCGCTTCCATTGCGATAGTCGGGACCCGTAGCTTGTCACACTCGGTAATGGACGCTCCAATTAACGCCAGCAGTGGTTGAGTTCCTAACCACGGCTGGCTTACCCTAGCTACCTGGTAGCGCCGGTTAGAATCCGTAATTGAAATGCTAGTTCAAAAGCGTGCTGTGAGAGTAATCGCCCAGAAATCATATTGTGCCCCTTCCAAGCCCATATTTAAATCTCTTAAGATTTCCATTTTTAAGATTTCCATTTATTTTCCATTCCATTCATCCATAAGACTTCCATGTGTATGTATACTTTCTATTTCTATGGTTATCAGGATCTTCATGAGTTATATCTAAACTTTGACATTCATCAGTATTATCCCAGAAAATCTGATCATTTGAATTTGCAAGTGAAGCTCACACTGCCTAAGCTGCCAAATTTCGTCGACGCTCTTTCCCCGACTTCTGGGAATTCCCTTTGGAACAACTTCTAAACCCCTCCTCTCACATGTCGGCCTCCCCGAAACGATTTATCTCCGTCAAACCTTCGTACCTCGTCCGCCCGCCTGGACCGTTGCCCGTTGTCCACTCGACCTCCGGGGGTGACACGAGAGGCGACCGAGAGAGGAAGGGAATGGGAAGAGGCGAGCCAGACGGCATGACGGACGGTGGCCGCAGGAATTTGCAGAACAAACTGTCTCCAAAACGGGTAATAAACGTAACCCTAGACGTCGTCCCTGGGGGTTATCGAGGAAAGGGGGAAAGTCGGCTTTGGTGAAATTCCGTGACGCAGAGAAGTGTGCCAAATAAATGGAGTGCATTGATGATAATAGACTGAATAAACTGAGAGGCAACTGGTCTTTTTAAGGAGTTTGAAATTATTTGATAATGTGAAATTATTTGATAATGTGAAATTCGTCGTCGTCTACACTCAAAGGGCCAGGCCTCGTCGCTGTATTTGTAGCCAATTGTCTCTTTCTAAGGCTGTTTTTTTCATTTCCCCGTAGGAGTTGCAGTTCATGATTGACATCACACTGTGAAGTAAGGATATTCTAGATCGTCCCCTTATTTTCTTCCCCAACACTTTTCCTTCAATTATGTTCTTGATGAATTCGTTATGTCGTACAAAGTGGCCAACAAGTTTAATGTTCCTGGAGTAAATTGCCTGGAGAAGCGTTCTTTTTTCGCTTACTTCTTTCAAGACTTGCTCATTTGTTTTCCTCATGACCCAACTTGTTTTAGTCATTCTCCTCCAGAACCACATTTCGGCTGCCTGGAGCCTATCTTTTTCTTGCCTATTTAATGTCTATGTTTCACAACCGTAGATGAGTGTACTCCACAAAAATTAGGTATTCCACTCAAAAAAATATATAGGTTTACCTTGATCTTTGTCCATTGATGTTTGCGTAGATTAAAAAGTTATGAAAAAATATGGCGTGGTGTCCTATGAATAATAATCCATGTTGATTGTGTTTCACAAATGTTGAGTGTAGACACTCCTTCGAGTCCCTCTGGTTGGAATGTGTTTGTTTTTTGCAAATGCATGCGGTGGATGGCTCTCTGTATGTTGTCATTCGTTTAATAATTGTTTTATTTGAATATTCCACCATCTGATTGGTAGAATGAGATACCTCTCTAATTCCACATACCGTCTCCATTTTCTCATTTCGTCCGGAATTCCCATTCTCTTCTTTCCCCTTTCCACGCTTCCTTCGTGCTCTCCCCTCTATTACCCTCTTTAGCATTCCCTCTCCTTTCGAAACTTCCTCTAGTTTTCAACGGCATTTTCCTCGCGTCTCTTCCCATGCCTTGACATCTTAAGTTCGCTCCTCTTTGAAAATGAACGTTACACTTTTGATTACATTTGTTTCAGGCATTCTCCTCCAGAACCACATTTCGGCTGCCCTTGCCAGCAATATTTCTTTTTCATCTCAGTATACATCCACCCCTTCTTCAATCCGCCCATTAAACCCATTCCCTTTCTTTCCCTTCACCGCTTACCAAATATCCTTCTCCCCCTTCTATTACGTCCTGGATTAACCCTTCACTCCTAATCACCCATTCAAGCCACCT
This sequence comes from Ceriagrion tenellum, assembly GCA_963169105.1. NCBI lineage: Eukaryota > Metazoa > Arthropoda > Insecta > Odonata > Coenagrionidae > Ceriagrion > Ceriagrion tenellum. The sequence continues at coordinate 17,328,031 of OY720637.1, forward strand.
ATCCTGCCTCTCCCTAATCTTATCCATAAGCATCCTTTCCTCGCCCACCATCTCCAGCACTTCCTCGTAAGTCTTCCTTTCCGTCCACCTCAACTTCTCCATCCTTCTCCACACTTGCATCTCAAATGCCGGTGGCCTATTTCTTGTCCTCCTTTCTCAGGGTCCACGTTTCTGCCCCATAAAACCCTACACTTTGTTTCAGGCTCATCCCCGGCTTGTCTTTTTCATCATTACTCATGGACCCTCTCTTCAACTCCCGTCTATTGCTAAACGCTTCCTTCGCTAACTCCATTCTCCTCCTTCATTCTTTGTCGCTATGCCCATTTCATTCTCGCGTTTTGTCCGCAAAAGTTTTAATTAGTCGGATGATACTCTTCCATCACGATCTTAAAACAGAAAGCCGGAGAGATAATCAGGTTCAGTAATGTTCACGAATTAGTTGGACAATGAGACCTAGAGAGTGAGTGAACAGACGGTTATATAATTTGAACATATAAAAAGGGGATCTTCATCAGCGATGTTGGACAGGTTTTAGTCAAGATCATTTTCAGATCTTTTAGACCAAAAGAGACTCTACACGACGAAATCTCTTCTTAAAAAATAGCTATTACTGAATTCTGATTGCCTGGAATGTAAACCGTAAGCTTTCCGACTCTTCCCAATAAATCATAGATTCCGGGAATACTTTCAATAAATAATCTTTTAATGTGAAATTTTTTCTTGGCTTAGGAAAGCTAATAGGCAATAAGAAGAAAAGACAAACATGGTACTGACATTTTAAATGAAAATAATGGAACCTCGTCTGAAAGTGCTCTGGGGAGAATAATATCATCATATTGACCAAAGAAAAATATTTGGCTCTAGCTGACATTAAATGACCGCTCATTAGAAGTTATCACCTATGAAACAAAGCGCAGAAGGACGGTCCAAGGGTATTTTGAGGAAGGGAAAACTAAATAAACCCACTAATCAATGAGTAATTAGAATTTTTACCGGAACAGAATAAAATTTACAGGTTTTTAAATATCATTTATCCCGTAATCGATAAGAGACAATACTAGCTGCCAATGACACCTAAGTATTTGTTGGTTCATGGCTGGTGTAGCTGATCAGTTGAGATTCCACGTTTCTTAATGTACACCTTAGTATTGATTGATGACCTGAAGGATGGAGGGAGTTACAGAGAGTTGAAGAGTAGAACAGAGGACAGAGAGAGATGGAGGCACCACGGACCTGCGAAAGCAGACAACTAATGATTAGTATTACTCCTCCACCGATTTTCGCGGTAGCGCGGTTCAGGAGAGAATGCAGTTTCATAAATCTACATAATACCCCGCAAACCGCCCCATGGGCGTGTGGCAGGAGATGTTAGGTCACCAGCTGTGTAAAGATGTACAAGTTTTTTAGGAGATGAAATGGTAACACGAATTATAGGAGTGTATTTATTGAGTTTAATTTTTACTGTGATCGCTTATTCTTCGCGGAAAGAACAAGTTCTTGTTCCTATCTGTTCGGCAGTGTATCTCTCTTATTTTATCGCATTTGTTACACCTAGAGATGTAGTGAGGAGTCATGATAATATTCTCTATGTCACTATGAAAAATATAGCAGTTCTGAATTTATCAAGCAACCTAAGCCTAGCGTGTAGCCTCCGAGTCTATAGGGGCTCCCACCTTAATCTCTCTAAAAGTTGTGAGACACTATATGACGCAGTTTTTAACGAAGCGCGCTGCTTTCCTTTGTATTTTTTTAATTTTTTTGGTTAAATCTTTATGACCAGGGTCCCAAATGTTCGCGGCGTATTCGAGGTGTGGCCTTACCAGAGCGAAGTAGCATCTCTATTTGACTTTTGACTTCGCTTCATAACAGCTAAACGATTGAAGTTTATAGCTTATGATTTCATATAATAAATTGCAAATACATACGCCCAAAAATATATGCAGAACAATGTTCTCACTATCCTGGTTTCGTAGTAATGAAGCACCAATCATGTTGCACTCACTTAGGAGCGCTTAAGGTAGTGCGAGCGAGATAGTTCCCAAATCATAATTGAGACCATATTCGATATATACGTTTTAATTTCGCCAGCTGTGAGACACACGAATTGAATATTGTATTCCTAATGGTGCAATAAAATAGTTTTACATGGCAGAAATTGTAAGTAATCAAATGAAAATATCTTAATAAGTCTTTAACTTGACTCATTTTTTTCACGCGGTACGTTTGAAACTCTATCAAAAGAGAATGTTTATTGTGATCCCGATGTATTTTCTGCGGTGACAATATGATTAATTTTCAAAAATGGTTAAGAAATGACGCAAACTACACACTGTTGATTTTTTACGAGATCTGATTGCAGGAATGCCTCATTTTTTATATAAGGTCTCTGTGGAGTACATACACGTACGATTTCCCATATAAAACCTATGGTATTTTTTGGCAAATATCTCCAAAAGTAATGTGGTAAGGCATAAAAATATCGATGTCAATGGAAGGGTTATATATTTTCTTTAAATAAGACCAAATTTATTCATTCTAGGTAAAATGATAATTCGCTCAAACCACCTTCAATCGGGTCGTTTTCCTGTTCTTAACTAAATGGAGCCGACCAAAATCAGCAAAGATAAAAAATGTTTAGTATCAACCAATTTAGAATCTGGCAGGCTATAAATTGAAGTGAAGATGACAGAAATAGCCTTTGTGGTTATTGGTATATTACGCTTCAAACTCGGATTACACAATTTTGAAACGGACAGCAGCACCACGTTTCGCATAATTCCTACATGACTCTAGTATCTCTATGCGCTTATGTAGTTCAGAAATACATAAATAGAAATAGTTTCTGTGGAAGTGGTAGCATACTCATGGTTAAGTGAATGGTGGCGAAGGTTCTTGGCAATTATTTTGCAGTGTTTAAATAAAAATGATTTATTTGAAAAGTATTTGCAGGTTTTTGCTAAGGCATTAATTACCGTAGTTTTATTAACTTTAAATGGATACATTGGTGTGCATTTGTGTTTGTGATTACTCGCCCCCTGCCACACACCCTTCAGGTGGCTTGCAGGGTTTCATGTAGATGTTGATCGATGGTTTTTTACCAAATGATAATCTTGACGACTAAAGGCTCAACTTTTTCACTCAGCCAAAAAATAATTTTCTTTTCGGAACGATTTCCTTTCCCGGCACCACTGCTCCACCTAATAGTGTTAGTAAGTTATAGGAGCATAAAAACTCATTGATTAATCTTGATTGTAAGTCTATGTTTGCAAAATATTTAACTGATAATGATCATGCTTCTAATTTTAATATGAATGTGTTGACAAAGGAGCCAAATTAGATGTTTTGGAAAGCTTTGAAATAAGGGCATATCTCAGGTTGTACAAGGAGAAGATGGTAAACAAAGTTGTTCCTATGAACTCACCTCTTTTGTCTGTAAGAGTTCCCCCTCCTCCTTCTACCGAATTATGTTTTCAAAACACTGACCTTGCCTCCTCTCTGTAAGCTTGCACATATTCACCTTACTTCCCTCCCCAACCTCTTTTCTTAATTCCCCCTTCCTCTGGTTCAGGGTATAAATGTGTGAGATTGATGGCCTCGTCGTTCAGTAACCTCTTGAAAATGACGCTATTGCGTTGAAACTGATTGAGGATAATAAACCGTGTGGAATAATATAAAGTAATTTCATTCCAATCCATGGAAAAATTCCACGAAGTAAGCCCGTCTACGATTTATTTTATTTAATAGTGCTAGTTTTATGTAAAACGTGATCGTCCAAAATGTAAAACATGATTCAAGTTCAGAGCAACGCATGCTTGCATTCGTATACTGAGGTCCTCTTTAAATGTGCTGCTGATGTCGTCTGCTTGGTAGAATATTTCTTTCGGGATCATCAATATCCCTTCCAAATCTCTGGAGTGGATTTCGCTGGAGTGGACCGCCCTCCGTCCACTCTCGCATCATCCTCTCAAAGGTCCAGAAGGGTGAACGGATTCGACCAGGCTGCTGCGTTCGAGGCGTTAAACACGCCCCCCCGCCTCCGCCTCCGCCACAACCCTTGGCTTTGAAACGTTCTCTTTTAACTACTGCGTGCCAGGCGCGCAGCCGGACCGCCGTAAAAATGCTCCCCCACTTGTAGTTTGTACTTCGCTCATCCCCATGCACATTATGCACATTTCAAACTCAAGAGCACCATTGTACGCCGAAAACAGACGCCCCTACTTGTTATTTGATGCGCCTTCAGAGCTACACTGATGGGAAATGAGACGGTCTTTTTTTTACTGATTTACGATGCATAAAACGGCATTAAAACATGCTCAACGCAGTTTTCGGGGGAGTTAAGGACCACGAGGCTCTTAGGGATTACAAATCAGTAAGCAAGCACACCAATAAATATGTGTATCATGGGTATAAATGTTTTAGATGCCGGCAGATACAAAAAAGCGATGAATTGCATGACTCTTTACGACAAATGGACTTAAGTAATTTTAAAGTTGGCTTAATAAGATGTAATTGTGCTATAATTAATGTGAGGTAATTTACACTAATACAATTACACAAGATGATCACAATAGTCGGTATGATTCATGCGTACGCTATTATTTCCAAATCATTTCTACTTGCTTTCTCAGATCTCGTCGATGTATCATGTGTAAATTACTAATCAATTGGTCACAGTTTAAACTTTCAATTATGACTAAATGTTTCCGCTTACCAACTGACCGCGTTAAGTGGAGCCCACTGTTCTTAGTTGAGAGAATCTTCTAAATACATCCACAAAAATCTAATTAAAATATCATTAACTTGCTATATTGACGATTTTTCTTATTTTAACAACCTCCTCGGTCCTGGCGTATTGTATAAAATACACAGACGTTTGAATTTTTTCCCGCCCAGCAACGCAAAATATCGGCAAAGCCACTTGCTGATAGGTGGAAGCATCATTTAGAAGCTTGATTCACAGAAATCGCCCCTCGCGTGGCAGAGATATTAACTCTTCTAACATGGCTCACAACGCAAAATGTAAGTATGAAGAATTTTCCAAAAATAATGCTGGATATGTCTCGGGACTGAAGAGGTTAAAGACATGCAGACATGTGACACCGTTGAAACCCCGCGTTTCCATTGATTGCACCATCGTTTATAATGCATTGAAAAGTTAAAATGTACAAATCATTTGAATTAGAAACCAGCACAGCTAGATGATTACACCAAATATAAACACATGGATTCCCACGAAAGAGCGCATGCAATCACTGCAATGCAGGAATAACTTAGACATATAAGGTTTCCATCGTCACATTGGGAGTTATTCTGGAATTAAAATAACGACCCAAAAACCCTTAAAAATCGCGTCGTGTTCTCTACTTCCACGTATTCTGTCGTCTGGGATTCAAGGCAGGAGTCCAGCCGAATCCCGGACAGCTATAAGATGCTCGAAGCCGACGAAAAAAAAATCAGAGCGGCGACAGAAAAGCGTCCGAAACATCTACTATGGGTGGGGGGAGTGGAGGGAAATGTTTTCCGGGACAATATTTTGCAGGTGGAGATCCACTTGAGGAGGAAGAGAGAAAAAACAAACGAAAGAGTGAAAAAATAACCGACACGAGAGGGGTGAGAGGGAACGGGTAAAAGGGGAGGAGGAGGAGAGAGGGAGGGAGGGAGACAGCCCCTAGCAGCGGCGGCGCCCGCCAACATCCCAATTTGTCTTGGAATCCTCTTAAGTACGTCACTCCCAGCCCTTCTTTAAAAAGAGATATCGGTCTCCCGAAGAAAAAAAAAAGAGAAGCAAAGGGTCTCCCTTCGTGGCGTCGGAGTGAGAAGGGAGCCTTCCTCCCGAGAGACGAGAGGGAGTGGCCGTTTAAGAGAGGTGTCCCCCCCCAACCCCTCCTCTCCCGACAACCACTTGAGGTGACGCAAGGAGAAGGGTACCTACACGGATCTACCCCTTTTAATGCACTCCTTTCTGGAATTGGGAACAAAAACCCTTTGAACGAGACTACCGAGCCTCTTTCCCAATTGCCGGCAGTCGCCATCATGTGCTGCCGTATTAGAAAAATTTTATATGGGTTTGAATGCACGCTAAAATAATGAGCTCGAAATCACTTTAAGGTAGTTTGAGCAATGACCAATTCTCGGTCCCATGCAGCGCCATGCTCCATATTGGAGTTTTATCCTGCCTTTTCTTTACGTCTATTCCATTCTCTATGCAGATGCTATTTTCGCTAGGGCGATTCTAAATCTTACATTCCAACCATCAAACCCTGTATCCTCCAGTATATTCCCCAGATACGTAAGTGCAACCCCAGTCAGGACATATTAGAGGGTGTAAGTGATACTTTATAGACTTCCGTAGCCAATAAAAAACCGAATAATATGTCACTTCGCTTCCAGCAAGAGTCGACTAGCGCCATTCAAAGTACCGGCTGACACTTCATCCTTCTTCCGGAAAGTCTTAAGGTAGTTTGAGCGAAATATTATTTTACTTAGAAATCAATGAATTTGATCTCATTTTTTAGAAAAATAATTCACCTTTCTAATGACACCGAAAATTCAACCCCTTACCAAATTACTTTCGGAGGTATTTTCCAAAAAATACCAGCCATTTTACATGGGAAATGGTACGTGTATGCACTCCAGAGAGACATTATTTACAAAATGAGGGATTTCTAACATTTAGATGTCGTAAAAAAACTTACCGTGCGTAGTTAGTAAGTTTTATCAACTATTTTTGAAAATTAATCATATTCTCACCGCAATAGGTTCTTGAGTATCACGAAAAACCTTCCGTTTTGAAGGAGTTTCAAACACACCGCACGAAAAAAATGAGTCAACTTAAGGACTTATTTAGAGATTTTCATTTAATTACTTACCATTTCTGTCATATAAAACTATATAATTACACCATTAATTATGCAATATTTACTTGATGTGTCCTACAGCTGGTGAAAACGTACAATTCGAATATGGTCTCTGTTTTGACTAGGGAACTATCTCGCTCGGACTACCTTAATGCACTCCTGTCTCGAATGGGGAACAAAAACCTTTTGAAGGAGTCCACCGTGCCTCTCTCCGTATTGCCGGCTTCGACATGATGTGCCGCTGTACTTAAAAAATTCGCCTGGGTCTGAGTGCACCTTAAAATAATGAGCTATACATCATTTAAAGGCTACTATATTGAAATTTCAATTTATGCATTGTTTCATTTGCATTGCACCAGAAATGTATTAGCGTCAGCGCCAAAATTAATTCTGTACACGCAAAACTTAAGCCGTTTTCTCAACTTCATGAAATTTGTTATTCTTCCATGGGAAAACTACGTAATGCATATAGAGCATTAACCTTTATCCAAAGGTGCGTTCCGTTTCACACTCCAAACGCATTGATGCGGTCCCGGCCGTTCCGTTTCACACACCGGAGCGCTTCAATGCGCTCTCGATGGGGCCACGCATCGAGCATACACGCACGTTCCAAACGCTCCACGGAAAAGCTGAGGCAGTTGATCCGGTGACGTAATTTTGGCGGTTTGTTTGTTATGGTATAGCATGCGAAATGAATGAAATGAATGAAATGAGAGTCTTCGCAGACGAGTTAAGCTAAAAATAATAGTTGTCTGTTTTCCATTCCGGTTTCCACTGTGGTTGTTTCCTTTCCGAAAGATCTCATCAACAACCCTTAGCAACGATTGGCCGTCGCTATTAAAAATTTCCACCCGCTCAAGAGACGCTCCGTTTCACTCTTCCACATCAAAAGCTTCAATGCGAGAATTAGGCCGTTTTCGAACTTGGCAAATTTAGCATCTTGCCTTGAAACCTAGTACGCATCGAAAGCTATGACGTCATGGACAAGTCATCACCAAGCGCTTGTTCACTAGCTATCGAGGAAAGATACCAAGTCAACGAAAAAGGAGACTTGCTATGCTTGCTAGGTTTTAAGTTCGAACACGGGGTGTGATAATATGGGCTTGTACGGAAGATATAAGTGAAGAAACTTTCAAATGGATACTATTTTATCATTACTACGTATAATTGTGTGATATTTATTATTTTTTTGCGGAAAAATTGATGAATTCGCTATATTTAAAGGCTTTTCAAATGTGAATATACTGATAAAAGATAGTTGTTTATGTGTTTTGTAGTAAGACCTAATAGTTGTGTGAATAATTCCATACATTGTAAATGTACCGTCCTTGTTTACTTCATTGAACCTACAAAATCTATCTTCCTTACTGTGGAAGGAAAAGAAATGAAATAATGATGAAAGAAATTATATGAAAGAATTATGGTCCGATGGAAAGTACTCTAAGGTAGCCATAATTTCATTGGCAGCATTATTGTTAGCTAACGAACACAATAATTGTTAATAACGTTAACATTGGAGAGGTTTTCACAGCATTCATCAAAGAAGTGGGGCAATAAACCTTTAGAGTAAATGTAATTTGTTTTCAGCTTAATTATGTTAGTTACAACGCGCGTATTTATCAGTTAACAGTCAGAGATCATAGGAAGTTAGTTCGGAGTGTAATGCATTAATATATTGTTACGTGTTTTTTCATACAGGCAAAAAATATTATGATGCCCTTTTTTGCACAAAGACGTTGATTGTGGTGAAATACAGTGAGCGATATGTCGTCCACTTTCGCAGCCCCAAGTAATCGAAGCATATTAGTTAATCACCATATTATGGTATATGAGAATTATTTTATTCATAAGCAATAAGATTTTTAAAATAATATTCTCTGTTACTTTGCCGTATAAGGTTGGGAAGCATTTTAAAGAAGTAATCCACTTCCATCACCCACAATAATTATGGACACGGATAGCGCTTTTCGTATGTTTTACGAAATGAAGGCCGCATGGTGTCTCTTCCTCCGTAAAAGGGCTACGAAAGTGTCAAGTCAAGATTCTACCCGGTCGGTCTTGGGATCAAGTTTACTAGGCGTTTGCCAAGTTCGAAAACGGCCTTAGAAACGGAACGAGCAACTGATGCGGTGGCGCATCATGCGATTGGAGCGTGAAACGGAACGCACCCAAGTTGCGAGATTTAGATAAAAAAAGACATAGGAGCGCACAGTGTAAGGACACATTCATAAAACACTTATTGTTGTTCATCAAAGAAAATGTTTCAACATTATCTAATCCTAAAAATTTCTCCGAATCAAAAGTTAAAGATATGGCAATTTTATTTAATTTTATACAAGTAATACCCCGTTTCCACTATGCTCATCATATGGCGGCTCTAATCTCAGGGTCATTTATTCCAGAAATTCTGAAAACTTAAGAGTAGCATCTTCGAAGTGTAAACTAAGATGAAATAGAAACAGGCTTCCCAAGGTTGTATTCCTGTAATTTAGTCTTGACTGTGGGGACTGTAACACAGGTTCTTATGAAAATTACACAGAATATAGCAGAATAACAATAATTTGAATGGGAAACCATACATATAAAATTCAATGGAACTGTTTATGAGAAGCTTAAAGGCCTAAATAACTAGATGAAAATTAAATAAGGGAATCTTCCTTCCTATTTGCTAAAGTCACTATCAAATTGTCGCCGAAATTGAAGTCAAAATTCGGTAATTCTATACAAATGGCGCTGCAGTCGGTCCCCATGGCTGGGCGACTTTGGCTGTTAAACATATCTTCGCGGAATAGTCTACATATTTCGTACGTTAAATTTTCTTTTCAATAAATCACCTATTTCACCAGTGAAAGGTGGATTTTTAAAACCAAATACGTAAAAATGTGCTATTTAGCATTTTTTGCCTCAAATCGTCAGACCAGGGTCACCTTTAGCCAGTTAGGCCAGGCGCTGTTAGCTCTCGGTGATGACAACGCCAGTTCACGCCAGCTTTGGTTTAATTTCTAACCACGGTTGGCTCGCCCCAGTTAGCCGCTTATGCGGGTCAGAAATTGTGAAGGAAACGCTAGTCATATCATTCTGGTCTGCAACAGTGTTATCGCTGGTGCTTATTTCATCTGTTTCTTGTTCCCTGGCGGTCTGGAGTCAGAGGAAGTTCACTTACATTTTTCAACACGAACAAAATCAATCCCTTTACCATCCCATATATACATAATGGATTCTCGACTCGTCGCCAAAAACTGTTGCCTAGAATTCCGTAAACTAACAACTTTTTCGATTGAGTCGCCGTCTAGTGATGAAAGACGGCAGTTTAAATGTAAACACGGTCTACAGATCGCAAATAAACACGTCTTACCGGTTTTAATTGCCAGTAATCATAATGCAGTGGATACAAAATGTAGTACTACACGCGGGACGTAATTACACTCTTTTTTATTTGTGGCCGGTCTACAGATATATTTAATTGCTCTCCAAATTTAAATACACAAATGCAAAATTAACTTCTTAGCACTTCTTGAATACGGCAATGTAATTATAATTCGAGGTGAAAAAAGTTGAATGAATTTGAAGACGGATACAAGAACTTTAAGGTTTTCAATCCCGAGATCCGACAGTATCATCTCTGGATGAGAAATTGTGCCAATAACTATCATTTTAATTACAAATAAAGGAGAGATTGCTAAACCTACTCCGAGGCCACGCATAAGTAGTGGGTTATGCCTTAACTTCCACATCAATCTATCTAAATCATACCTTCTGATTTGTAAGGCTCTCAACAGGTAATAAACCAAAAAATGTAGCTGAAAATTAACAGTAAAAGACCCACACAGCAGAGAAAGGACTCTCGATGGAAGTTTCATATGCCTCTTACATACTTCCTGTAGTAGACATTTCCTCTCTAGCATTTACGAAGTAACTGTTAGGTCTCAAAAATAGGCGGGTATTATTTACAGGATCAAGTGGTTTATATCTCTTCAATCGTTATTGAATATTCGCCACAGTCTCACGTTAACGACAATTAACGACAGCTATTTACGATTCGACTGAGAAGACTTTTTTCTAAGTGGCGCCATGGACAGGGTGAACTAAATGTGGAAATTTAGGCAACACGTTGCTAGGCAACGATTCCAAACATTTAAATCCATAATATATATTCATGCCCTTGACTATCCTAGAAATTAACAACCACGCAAAACACATGATTTCATAAAGAATCATTTATTATGAACAAATTCACGGCGTCCAATCCTAAGGCAAGGCCGCCTCCTTCGGGACCTTCCCCACCACTCTATTCAGTGTTTCGGCCTCTCTCGCCCCTCTTGCCCTCCCGAGGATTCTTCTTTTTTTAGCGGTGTGGTCTGTTGGGTGGGGAGCAGAAGGGCATCTGGTCGTCCCGAGGCTGGAAATGGGAACATAGGGATCAGACACTGCTCACGCGTAGTGCCAGTGTCACCCTCTGCCCTCGAGAGAGAAGAGTGTTACTCGGGAATAAAAAAAAAGACGGGCTTTGAGCGCCTCCCCGACCCCAACAGACTACGACCGAGTGAAGTCCCGGAAGAGGAGACAGACTCACACGAGAGCATCCTTCGCCCCCTGTTCTCCTGTGAGCGAGTATTACATCGTAAGGAGTCTCGACTTAGAGAGGAGATAGAGAGACCCTTAATGAGTGAATGGGGGGTATGTATGCGTGGCAGGGATCAAAGGGTGCGGCTGCCGATCCTTTCCGAAGGGTTCGGTCGACACGGCGCCACCTCACACCGACGACGACTTACCGAACGAATCCGGCGCCAATGCCGACTTCCCCATTTGGAATGCTGAGCGTGGCTCCACTCTCGCTGTGCCATTTTTTCCCCCCTACCACTTTGCAAAAACCACTCTGCCAGAAAGACCACTCATCGAACGCCAAAAACTCGAAAACGCCGTTCGCGACTATCCCTCGCGCATTGTGGTCTCGCGATTCGCTGTCTCGCGTTCGCTGTCCGCGATGGAACAATCAGCTCACTTTTATACTGAAAGTGATAGTGGCGCACTCTTTTCTGACCGACTCAACGCTAGCGCCATTTACTCCGCCAATCAACAACCCGACAAGGATTCCCCTACTACCCCTAACTCCTGCGTTGGTCAGCTGAATGCCCTCAATCGCCAGCCGCGTCGTCTCTCCGCTGGGCCCTGCCTCTTTTGAAATTGACCACGGACGAGAAGGGACCTGCTGGAGTGGTGACTTGTGATCGTCTTCTATAGAGCAAGTTTACGGTATTTAGCCTGCGGGGTTGTTTTCAATTATAATACTTGTTTGTTATATAAATGTTATCGCTTAAAGTTAGTCAAATTGGCTAAGGTGGTTGTTATTTTCTCTCGTCTCCGCCCTCCAATTCGCAGTCCATTCACTCGCGACGTCAAGTTCTAGTAATTTGCGTTGCATCGCGCGCACACAATTCACTCGCATTCAAGCATTCAAAGAGGATCCACAGACATATCATGCAACTTTGTTTGCTTGGTTAAAGAATTGTTTCTTAGCAGTTTCCATATTTTTTAAAATTCAGTTTTGGGAACTATTAATAACAGAATTTTCAAAAGTATTATCAAATGTAGTCAATATTTTCAAGTTTTTATAACAGAATTTAAACGTATCATTGACTGAATTCAATAATTATACAAAAATACCAATCAAGCTGTTCCCTTCCGGGGTAGGCACAGTCACAGAGTTTCACTCATAGATACATATTTGTTCACATAACTCTGCGTCTATAATTTCCTCCATACTGACCTATCCTCGCAAACCTCTTTTGCTTCATTTACCCCCATACACTGCTTCATACACGCCCTCGTGTTTTTAAGACTCCTAATATTCCTCCTCCTAAGAATTTCCTCAACCACATTCGACACTGCAACTTTCTCGGCCTACCTCTACCTCTCGCACCATTCATTTCGCTATTATATACCTGTTTCGTTATTCGACTCTCACCCATTCTCTCAACATGGCCAAACCAACGGAGCACACTCCTTCCATGTATGTCCATTACTGGAGTATCTAACCCACATTCATTTATTACCCACTCATTCCTGACCCTATCCATCCTAATTTTGCGACAAACACTCCTCAGATAACTCATACCCACGGCGTTTAATCTACTCTTATGTGTATCCTGACATACCCATGTTTCACTACCATACAACAAAGTGGGGAGAGGTACACTTTTGTACACGGCGATTTTTGCTTTTATTATAACTATTAGTCTTAATAACTAAATTTAAAGTATAATAAATTGTATTTAATTATAATTAGTTTTAATGATCGAATTCAAATTAGCTGAAGACTGCTTGATGGGCTTAAGGTTACGGCACCGCCAATCACGGCCCTTCAAAGCGGTCCCTGTGGCACGGGAACCCTTGTGTCACCCATTTTAACTCTTTGGTGGACCATCTCCGGCCAGCGTGGACTAGCCCGGGGGGGGGGACTCCCTTCTCCTGGGGAGGACCTTCCTCGCTGCAACCATACCACCCTCGGGCCCGTGCAGGGGAACCGCTCGTTTGCCACTCCCCTGTATACGTATGACGTTTCTTAAGCTTGATAATCCTTTTTGTGCGTTTTCATCACGGTAACGTTTATTAGTTCTAAGAAATATAGATTCGGTTTGAACCACGAATATTTATTGTTGTAAACTTAAGTACAGTCCAATTCCACCCATTGACTACCAGAGGCCAGGCAACCTAGCGCGTATTTCAATCACCTGCTAAGAATTAATTTTTTCCGAATGTGTGAGTTCCACCATATCTGCCATGAGACTTAATCATTCATGTATCTCACATCGATGAGATTCACTTGTTCAAGGACGGAGAGGTTGGTCATCAAAGTAGGAGAGCACAATTTGGACGTATTGGAAGTGGAGCTTTTTAATAATTTTGGTGGTACGCAAGAGGAAAATTGGCATAGTAACAAGGTATAAGAAAAAAATAGTGATAGCAAAGGAAGATCTTAATAAGGAAATGGAGCTGATGACGGAAAATTCGGATCAGACTAAAAGAACAGGCTAGTAAAGAGCTGGATATGAAGTGCAGGGTTGTGTGGGGAAGAAACGTAGACCCTGAGAAAGGAGGACGAGATCGGACTACAGGCTTTAGAGACGTGGGTTTGCAGGAGGAGAGAGGGTGTGGCGGATGGAAAGAAAGACAAAGGAGGAAGTGATTTGTATGTTGGGTGAAGAATGGAAGCATTTAGATGAGATCAGGGGGAGGAAAATTGGGCGGCTTTCAGGGTTAATGAGGAGCGATAGGTTTCTCAAGCCTGTGATGGCGGAAAGGATATCGGGCAAATAGGAAAGGGAGAAAAATGGGAGTAAGTTTAAGAAGGGCAGTATCCACGTGGACTCGAAGAAAGAAATAATAGAGGGAGATAAGGCCTTCATGAGTAAATATCTGAATAATTTACTCTGACTTTCATTAAAACCTATATTTTACTGACGTTGGTGGTTTCCGGCGATACATTATGGAATTTACTAAACATTGTGAATGAATAGATTAAACTGTTTTTCCACAATGAATTTAATAACCTACGACCATGGTTTCGACGATTAACGTCACCATCAGGTGAAGATATATCTTGGTAGCGAAAAATACCAAGATGTATCTTCACCTGATGATGGCGTTAATCGTCGAAACCATGGTCGTAAGTTATTAAATTCATTGTGGAAAAACAAAGTTTACTCTATTCATTCAAAATATATTTTACTGGTCGATTACTTTTAGTAAAAATAAGTTGAATATAAAGTGTGGGTTGTAATACTGATTGAATCGTATCCTTTTCTTGAAATTCTTAAGAGAAATTTCAAATTTTTACGATGTTTTTGTTTCAAATTAAATCTGAATGTGTTAAGTTGAAGATAATGGAAAGAATTCTGCCTTACCCATATGAAGTTTGAACAAAAAACTGATATGAGAAGCGAACGATTCGGGGTATTTGATAATCATTAATTGAAGACAGCAGCCTTCCGTACATTTTGAAAGACTGCGGTTACTGACGCCCACAAATGCGCTACTTCAATAGAATGGCTTTGCTGTCGAAAGATTTGGTTGGAAAAGAATAAGAAAACTAATCTCGTTTAAGTGGATCTCTGCCATTTTGAACGGTTGGAAAAATCACCGCAATACCTTTTTAAAAATGATTCTCCTGGCCATGTTGCTCTTGGTCACACCTTCTTATAATTTATGTAGAAAATAAATAATTCATCCAAAAAATAAACCAATTATGGCTTGTGAAGTTAAAAAGTTAGAGGAAGAAAAAAATTTAGGAGAATCATTTCATGTCTTCCTACTTCGTCATATTCTGCTGAGAAACAAATAGGTAAAGGTCTGTTTCCTGTCAAGATTTTCTCAATAGTGAATTCTTCGTAAATTAAAAGAGGAAGGCTTGAAAGGATATTCTTCAGAGCGACACAGAGAATATTATCATGACTTCTCACTACATCTCTAGGTCTGACAGATGCGATAAAATAAGAGAGATACACTGCCGAACACATAGGTACAATAATTCGTTATTTCCGCGAACAATGAGCGCCCACAATGGAAACTGAGCTCCACTAAATACACTCCTATAATACATATCACCATTTCATCTCCCAAAAACTTACAACTTTACACGGCTGATGACCTAACACCCCCTGCCACACGCCCATGCGGCGGCTCGCGGGATATTATTTAGATGTAGATGAAAGCTTCATATTAAATGCACCATATTGCTCGTAAACAAGAAAGTCCTTTCAATAAACCCATATCTCGACTATTGTCTTACCAAACAACCCCCATTCAAATTACGCATGCTATTACTCAATCTTCACTTCTGATCGCGACGAAAATCTTTTCCAGACCAGAAAACCCTATCGAATATCATTGGAGATAATGATGTTCCAATGGGCACATGGTATGGAAGTTCCTTATGAAAATTTACGGAGAAAATGGATGTATATTTATCAATAATTTAGTTATTGCATAGAACACATTTTTGGATTCAAACCATTAACATTATAACAGGAGAAGGAAAAATCGTAATTTACGTCTGTTAGCGGAAATCATAATTTATGGAATATGCACAAGTGAATAGTATGGGAATGATGCAATGGATTTGTATTCTCTTGCGAAAAAATAGCAAAAAATTATCGTGACGATGGCTTTAAACCTTAGAATGACACATTTATAACGGCACAGTAATGGTCCTAACATATCGCTAGTGCGTGCAAAATGCAGGGGGAAACTGTGATTTCTTCTTAGATCCATACACGGATTTAGCACAATTTTCCGAAAGCAGTTATTAAGGAAGTTTGAGCGAAATATAATCTTACCTAGAAATAAATGAATTTGGTCTCATTTTAAAGACAAATATCTCACCCTTCCAATGACACTAAAAATTCAACCCCTTGCCGCATTATTTTTGGAGTTATTTGCCTAAAAATACTACCCCTTTGACATGGAAAATGGTATTTTTTTGCACTCCAGAGAGAAATTAATTAAAAAATGATGGATTTCTAACATTTAGATGTCGTCAAAAAACTAATAGTGTGTAGTTTCCATGCTTTCTAAACTATTTTTGAAAATTAATCATATTCTCACCGCAATAGGTTCTTGAGTATCACGAAAAACCTTCCGTTTTGAAGGAGTTTCAAACGCACCGCGCGAAAATAATGAGTCAAGTTAAAGACTTATTTAGATATTTTCATCAATTACTTACTATTTCTGTCATATAAAACTATATTATTACACCATTAATAATGCAATATTTAATTCATGTGTCTTACAGTTGGTGAAATTAAAGCGTATTATTCGAATATGGTCTCTATTATGACTAGGGAACTATCTCGCTCGGACTACCTTTAGTCGTGAAAATCTCTTTGATTCAACGCATTGGTAACATTTTGCATTTTAACGGGAGTTTGGCTGGTTAGCATATTGAGCGTCAAATGCCTTTCGGGGACAAAGAGCCTTTGAAGTCAATTTCGAGGTTCTTGTGGCTCCGAAGGGAATCAAGATGGAAAAGGAAGTCTTAATTTCGCACTTGCGTCCGAACGGAGACAAGATTGGAATTATATTGCGTAATCACTTCCCTTCACTTGCATTCGCTTTTATGGCCGCGAAATCCGGTCCGCTACAACACGGCATTGATAACTCACCGACGGCATTGTTTATAGCTCCCGCAAACATTCCTGGCGCTGACCTGCGCGGCAAGGAGGGGAGGTTGAAGTGGAGAGGGTGTAAAGAAAAGGACGGATGAGGAAGAGAGGGAAGCAAAGAGAGAGAGAGGTAAGGAAACGAAAGAACTTCGCGAAAGAAGCACGAGGCACTTACATGCCGAGCAAGAGGTTAAAATCACTCATCGCTATGACTTCACCTGAGTCGCTATCATGAAGTTTCCTGGTGAGTGGAGTCGAAACGAGGCGACGGTGAGTCATCCAACTTCTCGAAGCGTTTGTGCTACCAGCAGTGAGAAAGGTTTTCTGACAGACACTCCACGCTAAACAACCTTCCTCCCACGTTTCAGAGTTTTTTGAGGGTTCCGTTGCCAATGTCTCAAAATCGTCCGCTGCCCACGCCACCAGGAACTTTTGCTAGAGCTATACGATGCAAATAGAACTGGGGTCTGGGACCTCATGTAATGTCTCTGAGGATATACTGGTTATAGACCAACATGATTGTATGGTGTATAAACATGTAGGCTATCAAAGTAGAAAAAGAATCATCTACAGGTATTTGACATGTGGGTAAAGAGGAGAATGGAGAGGAAGCGATGGATGGAAAGAAAGACTAGCGAGGAATTGCTTGGTACGGTAGATGAGGAGATGATGCATACATAGTAGATCAGGATACAGAGTGTATAGTCGGAACAGATGATGAGGCATGAGGACTGGATGCTGGAGGCCAAGTGATACAGGGGAGGATATTGTGTAAGCTGGAGGAAAGAGGAAAGAGTTTGGCTTTATAATTGGGATTAAGAGAGGCGTGCCAAGAGAGGTGAGTTGAATAAATAAAACGCGTAAGTAAATTATTGATAATTGAAGAAAACTGGAGGAGTAAAAATGATATTTCGCACGTTTTTCAATGAAATTCGACTGTGTTAATTATTTTATGCAAATTTCGACACCGAATCGTAGGGAAGCGGATAGCGTACGATTAGTTATCCTCGTATTACGTACGTTCTAATTGGGCGGGTAACGTATCTCTCCCACTGTTAAATACAAAACAGGAGCCATTACTGGCTAGTCTTTCTTACCTTAACTCCAGCTCTTCAATTTTTCGAATCCGCGACCAAGGCGACGTTTATTGAATCAGAGTCGCATCAATCTTCTTTCTGAATAAATAAAAGAAAAGCGTAATCATTAGCGCACTTAGATCTTTGTAAGTATGATTTATATAATCCACTGAGGAATTAAAAGTAAATGGCGGACGATGCGGATTAAAAATATATAGCAAATGGCTTTGCATTAATAAATGGTAAAAGAAATACATTTTACGCTATTGTACTAATGATTTGGTTTGAGTCAATTAAACACTCGCAACTTATTTAGGAAAACCAATTAGTTCCATTAATGACACTTTGGTTGTAACTTAGCTCAACTTGTAAATCTAGGTTAACGCCCGACGAAGTAAACATATAAAATAAACACGCCGTTCCCTTCCGGGGTAGGCACAGTCACCGAGTTTCACTCATAAATACATATTTGTGCACCTAACTCTGCTTCAATGTGTATGATTTAACACTTTCCCGGCGCATAACATTAGTGTACATTTCTCGGGATCGCCACCGGGTAAGATATTCATAGGCAGCCGACGTTTCGGGTTCCGACTCGTTACCCATGCCTCTCGTAGCCTTGAGAATGGGTAACGAGTCGGAACCCGAAACGTCGGCTGCCTATGAATATCTTACCCGGTGGCGAGCACGAGAAATGTCGGCTTCAATAATTTCCTCCATACTAACCTATCCTCGCAAACCTCTTTTGCTTCATTTACCCCCATACACTGCTTCATACACGCCCTCGTGTATTTAAGACTCTTAATATTCCTCCTCCTAAGAATTTCCTCAACCACATTCGACTGCAACTTTCTCGGCCTACCTCTACTTCTCGCACCATTCATTTCGCTATTATATACCTGTTTCGTTATTCGACTCTCACCCATTCTCTCAACATGGCCAAACCAACGGAGCACACTCCTTCCATGTATGTCCATTACTGGAGTATCTAACCCACACTTATTTATTACCCACTCATTCCTGACCCTATCCATCCTAATTTTGCGACAAACACTCCTCAGATAACTCATACCTACGGCGTTCAATCTACTCTTATGTCTATCCTGACATACCAATGTTTCACTACCATACAACAAATTGGGGAGAGGTACACTTTTGTACACGGCGATTTTCGCTTCCTTAGACAGGCACTCTTTCCTTGATATGCTCCACATGCTACCTACCGCTTTCCTTCCAGCATTCGCCCGTCTCTTTATCTCCTCATCTATCCGTCCATCTTTCGTAAACATCTTATCTAAGTACACAAAATCATCCACTTGTTCAATTACTTCACCATTCACCATCATCATACAGTTATCCTCCCCATTCTCCTTATCAAAAACTACTACATTAGTCTTACGCGCATTTACCCTCAATTCCATTCTCTCTGGTTGCAATTAAATTAATAATGAAGCTTAAAAATGGTCGTCATGAATTTAATATATTTGGCCGAGGTCAGGGCATTGAGCTGGAGCTGAACCGAAAGACTACACTGGGTAGAGAACTTGCTTCACGGAGTGAGGCTAAACCTGAGCCAGAGTAAGTTAACAAATATACATCCAGATCGAAAAGCGAAAAATACCTCATTGATTATTTTTAGAATGTTCGCAAAAGACATGGTTTTCTCTGCACGGAACAATTTAATTAATTTGGGATTAAATTTTCGGAGTCGCTACGTTGTGGTAGTCCATGACGAGATAAAAGATCTTTATAGATTATGTGCGTTAATATATTCTCGTCCGATAACTTGCAAAAACAACCTTAATGATGAATGTGTGAGTCGAAACCTTCGTCCGGAAATTCACTAGAAAAATAGAAGGTTTTCATTTCCTTAAATTAATTCCCTCACACTCATGTCCAGTGCCACCATCTGGTTTCGAGTGATGTAAGTACAGACTGAAGTTTGTTTTATCCAATTCAATCTTACCTTGATAGTAGTTCCCTAAAGGTCTTAGGGCCGAGAGAAAACATTTTTGGATTTGGCTCGTTAATGGCTCCCGAAGAAAAGCTACAATTTTTATTTTAGTGCAAGTCGGAATGGAAATGGAAGTGTAAGAAACAGCGTTTTGATGACCTGATCACGAGAGATGATATTATAAAAGAAATTTCCCGAAATTTTTCGATCCGTCCGAAGATTCTCGAAGATATTTGCGCCGAGCGATAGGATTATCACACTCGTTTGAATTTGCCTCGTTTTGCTTATTGTTGATGTCGTTGATTCTGCCATCCTGCCGGTAAAATTATGACTATCAGAACGAAGCCAAGTATTTGCAAGGGGACCGTCCTTTTTGAGTGTACCGTTCGGAGCGAGTTCCCTCGCCGATGTCCGCCCCGCTCCGTCGTCGTGCGTCTTCCAGAGACGTTACAGCTATCTTTTCATGGACGCATCATTTCTTCGCGTGAACCGCTCGCATGCAAGCGAACCTAATTTTAGGCGGACCTTCGCGTATGAGGTACCTAAGCGGCATCTACAGCAGAGAAGGAATGATAAAAAATAGAAGCGTGCCGACCGTGTGTGCTTATCGCTATACAACCTATTGTTGATAATCGTGTGTTGATAGTCATCCAGCTCCATCCAAGTGCAATAACTATTGTTCATCGATTTCCTCTACCACTTAATTCCTCTCATCCGCACGCCAAATTGCTGAGAGCCCATTAACGTACAGTTTTTTAAAAGAAAGAAATGGATGCAGTGGCACCATTGAATACATTTTCCCTCCACGCCTTCTCCCTTAGGTTCTTATCCCTGTATCGACAGTCCTTATAATTGTACAGGAACGTGTACTTTTCTCAAGTTTCGGAGACGATTATTTCAACCATTTCAGCCTACACTTCGGCGGTCCGTCATGTTTGTGATTCTACGCGTTCCACGCGTCGAAAGTTCAGAAAAATATTTCAACTTCGGCTACGCGACTCTACGCGAACTCACGCGAAGAAATCAGGGCTTCTGATTGGCTGAGGATCTCGCGTCTCTTCGTCTGAAACGCGTTCATGCAAACGTGCCTTACGTCTGCGGAAGCGTTTTCAGCCGTGGTGCACGTATGTATATACCCATATAATCAGAGCCCCCAATTAAAGGCCGTTTAACACAGGGCACTTTATTTTATAATGCGATGTATGTATGGATCATCACCATTGGTCGTTCAATCCTAAGATTGGTTGACAGCAGCCATCCATCCTTCCCTCTTCAATACTAGTTCCCTATCCGTTGTAGGTATTCTTACGTGATTTCGTCATTATTTGGTGTATGAAAGAATCCCCTGGCCTTCATTTGGGGACTTTTTCCTCTATTTTCACTTCAATCATATTATTTACCAACCTATTGCACCTCAGGATGTGCCCAACCCATCTGGTAAACATCCAGGGACATGTGCACGGACGTATATTGAAAATTTCGTCGTGTAATGCGGTCATTTATCGTCGTTTTCGGGCGTTATGTACAGCCCCCTTATTAATCTACTCTGGTGGCAGAATTCTCCGAAGGGATGAATGAGATGGGTTGGTATTCAACCCCATCCCAAAGCTCGACAAGTGAGAGTGATCAGATATCCATTAAAAGCCTATCGTTCTTTCCGCAATTGACGCAATGGTGGATTGATCCATCGGGGGTTGTGCCACTCGGGGCTTTACCACTGTTCTAACTCGAGTCACTCTTTGACCGAATGAAGCGGTAACAATGCAAGGTAAAATGGAGTGGTAACCATGGACCCATGGATCCATGAGTAGATGGTAACTCGCTTTTCCAGGGATCCATGTAATCATACATCCATGAAAAAGCGTGTTAAAGAAAATCATGTAAAAATATTGACTCCAGTCCATTAAGTTCAAAGAGAAAAAAAACAACTAGCTTGATTAAGTTTTATGAAGTGCTTCGATGTGAACTTTTAAAATAGTTTCGCACTGCAACCTTCATATTTTCCATTACGTGAACAAGAAATGGTTAATTATAAAATTATGATTGACCTTTATTGATTGTTGAGAGTGCAGATGTTATTGCTTTGTCTTGATAAAGGAATTACCTCCTTTTCCTCTTTATTGGTTTTTTCGATCCTAAGACTGGTTGAGTGCAACCCTCCACCCTTCCCTATTTAATGCTAGTTTCCTTCCAGGTATCTCTTCCTATATATATTCATCTTTATTTGGTCCATGAACTTATTCCTGGGTCTTCCTCTGGTGGCTTTTCCCTCTATTTGACCTTTAATTATGCTCCTCAAAAATCCATTATGTCGGAGGGTGAGTCCAATCCATCTGGTTCCTCTTTTCTGTATGGTGCTCCATTAGATCCTCTCCTCTTCTACTATTCTGTAAACTTCATCGTTTCTTATCTTGTCCAGCGTGGTGGGGACGAGGGATGGGGGCGAGAAAGGATCGGGAGGGACAGAGGCGCAAAGAGAGGCGAAGCGTTGGATACGGAGGGTGTTGGTGTCGTCGCCGGCGAGCGAGTGGCGGTTTGCCTGTGAGGAGGAAGGAGGGAAGTGGCATCGGACGCCGCCCTCGCGATGGGACAGCCGCTTTTTTTTACTCGCACGTGTTGTGTTTTGTGGAGGGGGAACGAGGTGAAGGGAGTCCAGAGAAAGAGATACACATCGACGGTTCGCCAGGGACTCGGCCTCAGTCACTCGGGACCTTCTGTCCGACCACTGCGGTCGGTTAAGGTAGTCGGAGCGAGATAGTTCTCTAGTCATAACGGAGACCATATTCGAATTGTACGTTTTCATCTCACCAGCTGTAGGACACATCAAGTAAATATTGCATAATTAATGGTGCAATTATATAGTTTTTTATGACAGAAATGGTAAGTAATTAAATGAAAATCTCTAAATAAGTCTTTAACTTGACTCATTTCCTTCGAGCGGTGCGTTTGAAACTCCTTCAAACGGAAGGTTTTTCGTGATACTCAAGAACCTATTGCGGTGAAAATATGATTAATTTAAAAAAAAAATAGTTGAGAAAACATACAAAGTACACGCTATTAGTTTTTTGACGACATCTAAGTCTTAGAAATTCCCCATTTTGTAAATTATGACTCTCTGTAGTGCAAACACGTACCATTTCCCATGTAAAATGGCTGGTATTTTTTGGAAAATATCTCCGAAAGTGATGTGGAAAGGGTTTGAGTTTTTAGTGTCATTAGAAGGGTGAGATAATTTTCTTAAAGATGAGACCAAATTCATTGATTTCTAAGTAAAATAATATTTCGCTCAAACTACCTTAAGAGTTTCCGGAAGAAGGATGAAGTGTCAGCCGGTACTTTGAATGGCGCTAGTCGACTCTTGCTGGAAGCGAAGTGACATATTATTTGGTTTTCTATTGGCTAAGGAATTTTATAAAGTATCCTTTACAGCCTCTAATATGTAGTGACTAGGATTGCACTTACGTATCTGAGTAATATACTGAAGGAGACTGGGTTTGATGGTTGGAAGGTAAGATTTGGAATCGCCCTGGCAAAAATAGCATTTTCATGGTGAATAGAACAGACGTAAAGAAAAGGTAGGATAAAACTCCAAAGTACCTTATCACCCTCTATCGAATCCTTCATCGTCCGCGCACATCCTACCCTTCAAGACCGCGTAACCCTGCGAAACCCCGCGCAAAACCCCGCACAACCCCGCGCACGTCCTACCCTTCCTCATCCCGACACAACCTTAAGATTAACTAAGAAATTCATTTATTTTGATGGATCAATCATTGGTAGGAAAGGTAGATTAATTTTTCTCGACCTTAAATGGTATTTTTTTTATCGTTTATGAATATATGTCGTAGCATTGACTCTGTAAGCGGCTGAGAATATATAACAGCCCTTCACCGCTTCGTTGATAAATCACTTATATCAGCACGTGCCGTTAACGTTAGTAAGTGAGGTCCAATCTCGAATACCCCAAAGGAGGAGTAGTACTGCCACTCGGAAAGGGCAGAGCAAAACAAATTACATCACGCAGGCGAGCGTTCCACCTCGCGACGCGGAACATAATTTCGCTCTCTTTCTCTTCCCCAGGAATGTACGTACCAATCACGAGTGACATACGATGTGGTGGAGCGAATAAGAGTGAAGTGATTACACACACACCCAATCGGAGAGAGAGAGAGATGGATTGCTCCGACGAGTGACAAACGATCCGCGAGAAACGGAACTTTCGCGCGACTCCCTCGAGAGTTGGCTGAGGTGGCGCGCCGGTCGTCATTCGCGCCCACTCCATTGGCCCAACCAACGGCCGGCCGCTAATGTTCTGGGGTCGGTTCACAATTGGAAGACCTCGCGAAAGGTGGCCACAAGAATGAGGATTATTAATGCGCATAATTTTTGAACAAGTTCAAATACATTTCTTAAAATGTTTTGACCTAGAGTCTTTTTTTCCGTGAACGACAGTGCCTACTGTCCTCATCTACATCTACTTCTACATACTACCTCGCGAGCCGCCGCATGGGTGTGTGGCAGGGGGGTGGTAGGTAACCATCCGTGTATAGATGTAAAATTTTTGGAGGTGAAATGGTGACACGTCCTTAATGAGTGTATTTGGAGGAGCTCAGTTTATAATGTGGTCACTTATTGTGCGCGGAAAGAACGAATTTTTGTACCTGTTATCTATTCGGCAGAGTATCTTTCTTATTTTATCGCATCTTTCAGACCTAAAATGCTGTGAGACGTCGTGATAATAGTCTGTGTGTCGCTCTGAAACACACCAGTTCAGAATATCTCAAGCAGGCTAAGCCTAGCGTGCAGCTTCCGAGTCTCTAGGGGCTCCCATCTTAATCCCTCTTACAGTTGTGTGACACTATATGTTCGTTCGAAGCAGTTTTTAACGAAGCGTGCTGCTTTTCTTTGTATTTTTTAATTTTTTTCGGATAAATATTTGTGATTTTTTTAATTTTTTTTGGATAAATCTTTGTGACCAGGGTCCCAAATGCTCTCGGCGTATTCGAGGTGTGGCCTAACCAGAGCTCCTTTTATTTAGAATCAACCCTTGGAACTCATTCATTGAAGTTATCTTTCGGTGAAAGTTAGGTTTTATTGAAAGTCGGAGAAAATTCTCCCGGTTTTATATTCTAGCAGGGTCATATCCACCTTTGGTATTTCCTTCTTCGTCTCAGCATACGTTCTACTCTTCTTCATCGTGCCTATAAAACCTATTCTCTTGTTCCCTTTCCCTGATTGCCCAACATCCTTCCCTCTATCATGGTTTTGACCAACTTATCGCTTTTTTTTAACATCCATCTGCCACATTCAGGATCTCCTCTTGATCTCATTCAGAGGCTTCTTTCCTCACACGCTTAAACAAGTACGTAGACTTTTGTCTTTCTTTCCGTCCACCGCACCTTCTTCATCCCTCTCCACGCCGACATCTCGAAAGCCTGCGGTCTACTCTAGTCCTCTTTTTCTCAGGGCACACATTTTTACCACATTATATACATGTTTTTACAACGCTATACTCCATATGAACCCATTCACTAGCCTCTACTTCCATAAGTCTAGGTCCATACATAAGCTCCCCGCCATCGGCTACCTTCTATCACATACGCATCCTTCGCTAACGCTATTCTCCTCCTTATATCTTTGTCAGTATGCCCATTTTCCTTCAACCTCCAGCAAAGAAGTCTACACATACATGTCTAGTGCTGTAAATCGAAGATGAAATGTCATAAAATAAGGAAAATGCACTGCAAGCGAATCATCTCACGCGGTCACCATCGTGGTAGCAAAAACCTAGAAAACATGACATCACTTAGCACTGACGACTTCGTTTTGGACGCTATAGATCAGGGGTGGCGAACCTTTTGGCGATTGAGTGCCTAAGTTTATGAAATAAGAGTATACTCTCTCGACTCGCGTGCCAACCCATCGAGTGAGATAGAGGTATCCCTCAGGGCCCTCCCAGCTCCGCGTGCCGAAATAATTGCTCCGCGTGCCACCTTGGGCACGCGTGCCATAGGTACGCCACCCCCGCTATGGATTATTAGTTGCTTTCAAGTGACAAGGAAAAGAAGACTTCCGACATAATCCCTGTTTCTTGTTTAGTAATTTCTACGTGTCTCGTCCAGAATCAAAGGATTGTCGTATGATGATAAGTGTGCATCTCACATTAGCAACAAAATGGAGGAATTATTCAACGTTCAGCTTGAATAGAAGTCATCACTGAAACTTTTACCTTTCGACCAAATGAGATTTTGTAATGTACCACTCCACTTTTACTGCAGATTCGATTATACTCCGTGGTTTCAGGCTTGATGGAGTGGAATCGGAGCATAACTATGTAAAAAATAGGCAGATTCCACTGTGATAAAATTGATTCCGACCGGTTTCGCTTTTTACAGCATATTCAGGTCACCTCTGCAGGTCACCTGAAGATGCTGTAAAAAGAAAAACCGGTCGGAATAATTTCACTGTGGAAGCTGCCTATTTTTTACATACTTAGTGCAGATTCGGCATTAAATTACTAGATGAAGCTCGGCAATCTTACTCTGGCCTTTTGCATATACTAATATTTTTCAGAATTTTTACAGCGCACTATAACCTAAGGTAAGAATATTAGGTATAATCTATCTTAACGTTTGACTCTTGGGTAGGATTGATCATATTTTCATCTTTTTTCACATTTTCATGATTTTTTTCCTATCTTCTCACTTTTTCTAATCATGCAACCTCTAATAATGCCCTTGCAGCTTATTTCTGGGAAATACACAGATTAAATCATCACCTTCAGATCATATCGAGTGTTAAGCTTTGGCAAGAAGAGACAGGCCTAGTACACTTGGAGGCCACGAGTAATGTCGAAACATATGCCATATCGCTGTTTTCCATGACAGGTGGAGCAAAGCCTATTGGGATTAAAGGAGAAAATTTATAGCGACAACATTCAACATACTTCTCAAATAGTATATAGTTAATTCTAATCGAGTGTATGTTAAGGTAGTCCGAGCGAGATAGTTCCCTAGTCATAATAGGGACCATATTCGAATTATACGTTTTAATTTGCCCAGCTGTACGACACATCAATTAAATATTGCATGATTAATGGTGCAATCTATAGTTTTACATGACAGGAATTGTAAGTAATTAAATAAAATATCTAAATAAGTCTTTAACTTGACTAATTTTTTTCGCGCGGTGCGTTTGAAACTAATTCAAAAGTGAAGGTTTTTGTGATATTCAGGAACCTACTGCGGGAAAAATATGATTCATTTTCAAAAATAGTTGAGATAACATACAAACTACACGCTATTGGTTGATTTACGACATCTAAGTGTTAGAAACTCCTCATTTTGTAAAAAAATCTCTCTCTGGAGTGCATACACGTACCATTTCCCATGCTCAAGGGCTGGTATTTTTTTTGAGATTATCTCGGAATGTAATGTAGTAAGGGGTTGAATTTTCGGTGTCATTAAAAGGGTGAGATATTTTTCTTTAAAATGAGACCAAATTTATTGATTTCTAGGTAAAATGATATTCCGCTCAAACTACCTTAAAGCAAATTATGCTCTTACCTAATATTCGAACAAAATTAGATTGCCGCCCATACTTGAAGTATCCGATGACAAATCTGTGTGTGAAAAAGATTCATATAAAAAAACGGAATGTGTTTCCCTCAGAAAAGCATTTCATAATCTACGAGCAACTAATTTGGATTCGGGATAGCAGCCAATAAAAAATGATACCCCCAAATCTAGCGTACTGCCTGAATTTCTTAGGCGGGAAGTTGATTTACCTGGAGCTGTATCGTTACCGCTTCAGAGTCAGGATGAAGTTTCAGGAAGACTGACCACTCATGAAACATGTGCACGCATAAGCACGGCAAATAACATTTTACTGAAGATGCTGCATACCCACCCTAAAATTAGACGCATGTTTTACTCCCATTTCAAAAAGCTCTTGTTTGGCTTTGATTTAAAAAAAAACTAGAAATGGAATATACATAGTGTGACCTGTTTAAGCGGCCAACACTGGACCCATGAGATAACGGCCACTTGAGGAGGTGACCGCTGAAGGGAATATTAACATTGTCGATACGTATCTACATCTACATCTACATAATACCCCGTGAGCCACCGCTTGGGCGTGTGGCAAGGGGTGTTAGGTCACCAGCCGTGTAAGAGTGTACGCTTTCTGGAGATGAAATGGTGACGTGTATTATAGGAGTGTATTTCGTGCAGCTAAATTTTTATTGTGGTCGCTTATTGTTCGCGGAAAGAACGAGCTTTTGTACCTATTTGTTCGGCAGTGTATCCCTCTTATTTTATCGCATCTATCAGATCTAAAGATGTAGTGAAGAATCATTATAATATTCTCCACGTCGCTCTGAAAAATATCATTTCGAATTTATCAAGCATACTAAGCCTAGCGTGCAGCTTCCGGAGCTCTAGGGGCTCCTACCGTAATCCCTTTAAAAGTTGTGAGACACTATATGTACGCTCGTAGCAGTTCTTAACGAATCGCGCTGCTTTCCTTTGTATTTTATCAATTTGTTTGGTTAAATCTATTTGACCTGGGTCCCAAATGCTCGCGGCGTATTTGAGGTGTGGCCTAACCAGAGCGAAGTAGCATTTCTCTTTGACTTTTTCATCCGAGGACCTTCCTATTATACGTTTAACAAAATCTAGTCTTTTTAATGCTGCGCCACATATGTTCTGTAAGTGTGATCCCCACGATATATTAGAAGTTAAGGTAATTCCGAGATATTTTACTGTCTCTGAATTTTTTATGTTCACTCCACCCACAGCATAGGTATGACATTTTCGTTATGACTTTCGCAGGAAGTGAACTGTGGTGCATTTGCTGATATTTATTTCTAACCCCCACTCCTGGCACCACGAATGAACGCTGTTAAGGTCCGATGACAGAGCTTCAAAGTACAAGTCTTCGCTCATTTCACGGTAGCTTACTGTATCGACTGCAAATGGAATTCAATGTATGAGAAATTCATTCCATTCCCGAATAAATCGGCCGCTTGACGAGGCGACCGCTTTGGGGGAGATGGCCACGGAGGCAGGGCTCTCTGTGCTTGCCTTTTTCCAAATGGAATTGATTCGCTTCTTATGCGCTTATATAATCCACTTATGATACCTGCATAAATCAAAGGATGAGCCAGACTAGCCATTACGTATCTCTTCCAAACAAGGTTCGTTGGCCTCAAATCAACAACACCAACCCCTGGTCTCTTCCCAAGTTTTTCTTTCATTGGATGTGATCTTCACCTCATAAAACAGGTTTTGGCAAAAGGAGCAGGCGATCCAGCAATTATGCCTTTCAATCTTTTGAATGCTCAGAGATATTAAACCCCATAAAATATATTCAGAGTCAGGTGTCAAAATTACTCTTAAAAATTAAGGGCCGCGTGTCTGCTCCATATTCTTGAAACGTGCTTGGCCACTGGGACAGTCATAAAAATTGAAAATCATTACCTTATCTAAGGAAAAAAATGATCATAGAAGGTGGGATAGAGCTATTACATTTCGCCAATGAATGGAAAGCACAGAGTTGAAATTTCCACTGCAAAAACCCACGGTTCCTGATCCAGGGACTCTAATGAAACTCAGGGATTCCCAGTTTGGAAAATAATGAAATTTTGACATAATAGTCTCTAAATTGGATATATCTGACTAAATTAACGTAATAGTCTCTACATTGATTTTTATTAAACTAAAAATTTGATTAATTGAGTCTGTTAGGCGATAAACCAATATTTTTGAGGGCCGAAAATTTCAACAGAATAATGAATATAGCCCAGGAGACATTTTACTTGTGGAGCACTTAATGATGTTTTATGCATCAGATATGTTAAATGTTCACCAAATTGTTACATTCATAATTAACTAAACATCATTTTGAAGTGGGACAAATGAAGTCTCCTAATCATTTTCGAGCAGGTAGCTGTATGCTGAAGATTTTTATTGAAACGGCCAGATTTACATGGGTGAAGGAAGAAAAGGGAAGATCTATTGGTGTAACGTATGGAAAAAGAGAAATGTTTCCAATGAGTCAGTGAAAAATAAAAAGTTTATGAAAAGAGGCAATTTAAAGCTGCCACTAGTACGAACAATTTTACATTGGATATACTTAAAAGCCACACATTTTTAATAACTGCTTATGTTCTCTGTAATCCCCCTTATCTCAACACAAATGCTAGGGCAATTCTCGATTTAATACCTAGGCTACCTTAAGGTTAGATGCAGTAGGATCGGTATGAAGCTGGCTAATTCCTCACGTCGCCCTTTTTCACTGGATAACACAAGAACGCAAATTTAGATATGCTAAATGCTCATCGGACGAACTGAAATTGCCCTTGCTTTCTTTTCCAGTACAAGTTGGAAGCGTAGCAGTCAAATTTCAACTGATTTACTGAAAGATTTGTCTGAGGATGAAAAGTGGTGTCGAAACTATGGTCGAGTTATATTAAATGTGTGTGTGGAATAAAACCAAGTATCTTTTATTATGAGTAACATCATAAATATCCACCATGTGAAGCCGAAAACTATATCTTATTTTCAACTGAATGGTTGTCAGAATGTAAAGATATTTGCTGGCATCCTGAAGGTGTTCATAATTTCATTAGTTACTAGCCATGCGTCACACATACAACATACAATGCACTGGTTTATGCATGTTCTTTTCTCAACTCAATTTTTATTCATTGATGATGAAAAATAATAAGGGGAGAGAATCGAATGGTGGCAGTTGACCAGCCTAAATCCCACGCTCTTCCGATTCTCCCTTCCGAGTAACCTTTCCGTACATTTCTTACAATAAAAGGGTTCCTTTTAATGCACCCGAATATTATTTCTGCAAAAATGGTTAAAATATTCCTCACAGTTTCAAGCTCAAGTTCATGAGAGCAATTTATTCGTTATTTGTACTGTAATTTATTTGCGTACTTCTTTATTAGTCAGCTATCCTCCCTTCTGTTCTTGCTTTGAAATGGATTAGTTAAAAGATCTTCACTTATTTATTGTATCACATTCCATTTTGTCCAGTGGTCTTCCACTTCTTGTCTTATTTCACAATGTCTTTGTACATCTCCTTTTCCTCTCACTTGATTCACATTAAGGTCTTCATAGTTGTCTAATTTTCTTCACTCCTCAGGTAATTTTTCGACCAAGTTTTAACGACCTCCTTTTGCCTATGGATTTTAGAACACATTTCCTAAAAGTTCCAGGGATTCTAGCCATTCTCCTAGAATATCTTTCACATTTTTCCCTTCCTCATGGAAAATTTTGCAAGTTTGGTTTTTGAGTTTTCCGTTAATGCCGGACAGCAGCTCATTACTCATCCAAACGCCGCTATGAGGACATGATTACCCATCCTTTCACAGGAGGATACTGTTGCTCTGTCGGACGGAAATATCTATTGGGTAGGGATCCGGGTTCGAATCCCGTTCAATCCCGATGATTTTTTTCTCTGTGGAATTTCGCACAATTGTGCATGGCGGGTGACTCCGTAGAAGTGGAACTCCGTGGCTAGTCCCGGATAGCTTAAAATCTACCTATTGGGTTCCCATTATTAAGGTCAGGTCTTCAACCCAGGCAGAAGTGGAGGTTTCTCATACAAATACCCATCATTTGCTGACTACCATGTGAAGAGCACTGCACTGAATGGCTCTTTCAATCGGATGGGACGTATATTAATAGATACATCCATGGCCGCTTTAGTTTTCTGATGACATTGCCACCACTACCTTACGATGATGTTATCCATATCAGCCAACGATTTTCCCCTGACACTCTTCCCTTAGGCAGATTGTAGAGCACATTGTAGATGTAGATGGAACATGCTACCCTATCCTCAAGTAGCTTATCTGTACCCTCGGCTTATCTTGGTAGCCCGAGGAAGGCATCTCTAGAAGACAGGGCAGTGCTTCTGCTAACGGGGCCCACTTTCCATATCCAGGGGTCGCCCCCGGAGTCTCCATTAGGCAACACTTCTTACTAGACCAACACGCACTCCTTATCTTCGCGGTTGATGAGTCACTACCGGATCTAACCGTCTCCTATGGCCCTTGTCAACGGTGATAAAGGAATCCTACGGCTCCCGAGTCAGCGACCTCGCGCGCCTTAGGTCTCTACCAGTCGCCGGCCTCTCGCAGGGTCCTTATACCCAAATCATGACACGTACGTGTTTAGTTTTGTCCACCATATTGGTTCAAATCTGCAGCGGGAATCCTAAC
The DNA here is from genome assembly GCA_963169105.1 of Ceriagrion tenellum. Lineage (NCBI taxonomy): Eukaryota > Metazoa > Arthropoda > Insecta > Odonata > Coenagrionidae > Ceriagrion > Ceriagrion tenellum. The sequence goes on from OY720637.1 coordinate 17,360,316, forward strand.
GTTGCATGGAAATGAATGGGTGACGTAGGAACCATGATCGACAAATATTTCCTTAAAAAAAAGATCATGCGATAAATAGTTTGGTGGTAATAGGCAAAAATAAAAGGAATTCGGAGTCGAATTTGTACACAAAAACAATTATTACATGTATAGATCCATTTTGGTTTTATATTTTTGAAGGAAACAAGAACAGATGTAGTAAATTTCCTTAAATAATTAGGACGGTATCGCATTTTCGTCTGGAAAGCCTGTGAGTGAATTTTGCCAGTAAATTTATTATTGTTACAACGACCGTCGCTTAATCATGGTTAAACACAATGGTAGCAATTTATAGACATGCAGAGATCATTATTCTATGCCGAAATTAGATTAGGGATATTATCTCAAAATAAGAGGATACATATGATTCTTTTTATGTCATTAGGAATATTTTTATCGTAAATTTAGACCAAAATACATCTCGTACAGCTTACCAACTACTTTCATAATTTAAAGTGCAAAAGCAATTTCATGCTATAAAGTGAATATGTTTCATTATACAAAGCTCATCACTTCTGCTACACACTGGAGAAAGACAATGATTCATAACGTCGAGTCTGAACCAAGGTGGAGAAATCAGAGTGTATCATAGGATCGAGCCTGGGCATAAGTAACTTGGACTCTCACAGAAATTCGGACCATGTAAGTAACAGGAGTCATTCATATGAATTACAAGAGTACCCCAATTTTGCAATTCCTGGTAAATAATTGTCATGACTAACTACCAAGATTATTTCAATTAAGGGTTGAAACTGAAATTATATTTTTATGAGTAGTCTTTTCACAAATTCCATTTTTTTAAACCTCGGAGTTGACGAGGCGCGATGCAAAACACGAATAATGATAATAATATTTCTCGCCGTGGTTCAGAGGATTGAGATTTGCCCCAAAATATTTCTCATGCATGAGAACACTGTTGAGTTAGGTATTTCCCAAGTGAAGCTCACATTATTCGAACCTCAATGGGTTTACGTGGACTTTGTTCAAGTAAAAATGCCGCACCTTCTAATACCAATATAAGTGGGCGTCTAATTCGCCCATTGTTGCCGCTTGAAAAGCAAATAAAAATGTAACATAATTAAAAACACAGTTTAAAAAAATTATTTAACACATTTTCATCGCTTACTGCAGATCAGAATCTCAAACAATACCATCGGTCTCTTGAATTCCGAGACATATAATAAACCTCGCTCGTGACACAACCCGCCATACTTTAGGTGCGGTCAAAACGCGTGTAACCAGCATTGAATGTTTTAATATTGATTGGAAGAATTGGTTCGGAAAGTTTTCCTATCAGATTATGATGATGCCCTAAATGATTTAATGAATGTTATTCTGTGCGTGAACATGGTGTCTCGGCAGAAACATTCAGGTTCCAACGGGGAAAAGCAATGAAACCAAATAACCAGAGAAATGAGAAACTATGAATGCGATAAACGTGAAAATGCTTTATGGGGAAAATATTAAGATGCAATACGTGATTGGTAGTCCCATTTCCTGGCTAAACCACCAAATGACGTTCGACATTGAATGAATCCCAGGAAATGAGATGATTTGGTCAGCATGCCTTGCTACGTATTTAAGAGTGGAATACCTGGGATATGAGTTTTCCCTTATCTTTTGAACCTCCCCTTTCTGTCGTTTGGTGACACTAAATGGAAAAACAATAAGATTTAATGTCATAATGTGTAACCTACCTACACTATTAGTCAAAATCACAACTTGCAGCTCGAAGCTGAAAAATACTTCAGCAAAAACCCTTATCGTAAAAAAAATGCTTTAGTAAGTGTAGGGATCAGAAATTAATCAAAACTAGCAAAAATGATAAATATGGCAATGAGCTGATGTTTACTTTATAAAAATCACTATGTTGATGGGATCGAATGAGGCAAACATTGCGCTGTAACAGCGCAATGCACTGAATGCCTTCGTATCACCTTTGCTAATCTTGCAATTAAGCAGAGTTAGACGGAGCACAATATTTCGTTCGTTTGACGAAGCGACAGCTATGACCAGAAAGCAACAATACTATCCCAGGCTGATACAGGAATCAACTTAAATTAATTTAAATCACATTTATAAATTGAGAAGACGGATACTCTCTCCATAGTGCTGTGAAGAGTGTTCAAGATAGAACCAATCAAAAAGCAATATGCTCACGGGATCCCCAATATAAAGGCGGCGAAAAACTTAATCCAGAACCTTCAATGACCAAATGACCCTGGTAGGATCTCCAGCGACACTGTCGTCTTCAAAGCAACTCATGCGGTAAATACGCAGAAAACTGACGAGAAGATCGAGCCTCTATTTTCTTACCGCTGTCAGGTGTAGAGGCGGCGATCAATCGTGCCCTTTTGAGTTTGAAACACTTTCATTTGACCGCAGCCACTAGCAGGTCGGGAAAAAGTGAGTCGCAGGAATTTGAAAATTAGTTGTCCGTTACCAAGTGACTTTTTGAGAGTTCGCAGTGTAATTGGTAAGAAGGATATGGTTTAGAAAATTGACGTACGCGTGAATCTTATCGCTAAGTTGATTATAGAAGTTAGTCAGGTTTGAGTAAAATAAGGTTTAAGTTGGTCCCTTAAACAACTTTTTTAATCACTCGCGGGACAGTTAAATGATAAAAAATAGAAGACGGGGATGCCAAAAACGGAAAAAAAATTGATGTTACATTCCCGAGAAATATGGCGAACGTAACCGGGGCAGAGTGAACAGAACTACTTATCGGGTGGAGAAAAAACGGAAATTGTGCATGTCAACATTATTTTAGAAAATTAAAGGGACAGTCTTAGACAAAGCTGGTATCTACTCAATACGGGAAAACCTTCCACGGGACCCACATATTGTAATGGCATAGAGTCGCCAGATTGTGTGCGAGACTGTGGAATTCAAGAACTCAGCTTGAAGTGAATGTAATTCACATCTCTGTAAGTGACTTTCTCCTTTCGACATGGCGTGCACCGATGGACAATGCCTTCTCAGACACTCACGGGCTCAATTACAAGTCTTGAATCACGATCTCGGGTCACCAATCGGCAGCGCTAGCGTTAGCCATTTGTTTCTTGTGGACTTTCTTTTGCTTCAAAGATTTCTCCCGCGAAGAGCCCTCGACAGAATTCATGTCCACCACGTTTGATGTGTAATACTTGGGGTGAACGGCAACTTTATATTTTCGTGACGGAATCCAGAAACTGTGCGAACAGAGACAACTAGAGAATGGCAATTCAGAACTATACAACGGACGGAAACCTTTCAATGATTCAAAGCACATTTAAATTAACAAAATAAACAGACACATTTTGCGGTGAAATGCGATATTTTTCAAAAGGGCTTGGCTTTATACATTTATAAAACACCACGTAAAAGAAAGAAATCGGTATTAATGGCTCATGGACGAGAGGCCTTTTTAGCAGCAAGAGATTTATACCTGTGACAACAAAACTTCTTTTTTTAAGGGTTGGTATTTGAATTTAATCAGGGTTACTGAATATAAATTTTTTTTACCACTGTTATGGATGAAATAATAGCGACACTGTAGAAAGCTTGAAAGCTAGGGTTAATACAGGAGCTTTTAAAAACTTGCCTCTTGCAATGGAAAAGTTGTAGGTACAGCTTAACCAACTTCGTCTGGTGAAATTAATTATTTTAAGTTACATGTATTCATAAAATCAAGCGATGATGAACTGGGTAATTTGGAGTAAATAGAGTATGAAGTGTGGCAAATACCTTTCTTTTCCTGCAGTTTGGATTTGAAATCAAGTTCTCTGATCAGAGTTCTTAATTTGGGCATTAATGCAGCAATAAAATACACTATGGAAATTGTTTTGTTGGTTATCAACGCTGGGTGATGATTTTTTCTGACTTTAAGATAGCAACACACTCAAGAATACCAATGGAGATGAATAGGGCAATAAAAAGTGACGATAAATATTCACGGAATAAACGATTCACACTTCCTTATATCTAAAATGGATTCATGGCGATCGATCGACTCAATAAACTACCGAATACATTTCTTTGGAACAAATGCCACTCACCAAGCGGTTGAGTATGACAGCAATAACGCAGCTATCAGTTATGCAACTCAAGATATCAAAGAAATTTGAATCCATCGAAGTATGGTTTCAAGCGTCCAGTTGTTACAATGAAAATTCTTTGGTCATTATTATTAAAAGATAAGGTCTGATGCAAAAAAATATTCTAAGAACCACGATATCATATGCACAAGTGCCGAAAAATACACTGAGCCTCGTAAATATGGAAATATGCGTAATTTTCAAATGATTTAAATAAAAAAATACGTTGATTGGTGCCCGAATAAGAAGATATACCATTTACTGTTATGTCAAGATGCTTCAAGACCAGGGTCTTCGATACGCCTAATGTAAATAATGTCTCATATCTCAATGTAAAAGCGTAAAGGCTTCAGTGAACTTGCTACGAGTAATTAAAATGATACAATTGAAAAAATACAATCCTTAAGCATCCATGTGATAAAAAAACATATTACACCAGTATAACATGAAAAGTCGTATACAAGACATTAAAATCAACAAAGAGCTTAGTCGATTGATAACAGACACTAAAGTATTCCGTTAGTCTATTATAATAGGCTTTGGGCGATATCGATGGGAAGTATTGAGTATCGGCATTTCCCCCGACGCTTAGATACGTTTTATAATTCGCAAAATGCCAACATATTTATTCGGAATAACTCTTTTGGTCATATAGCAAGAGTTTCTTGATACTTACGCTTTTTTTGACGCAACGGAACCGTATCCTCTCATATATTCAGGCCTGAACACTCGAATTTCGATCGCTGTCTGCTATTAAATTGTAGACCAACAATTTTTAATGACCCTGCCGAGCTGTGGGATAAAATACAAATGGGAGGTTATTATGGCTCGTAATACTTCGTTAATACCACAAATTTGGTTTGAATAAGACAGAGAGTTTCTTTTGATAGCTTAGGGTTCTTAAAAACTGGCATTTTCTGTTATAACTCTATTAGAATGCGAAATAGAAGGACGCCTATCCCAGGTGAAAATAATTTCTTCCGTGGCTAATCTGGATATTATGACTCTCCAATGAGAAGCACCATGCTTATTATGAAAGCGGCCGTATATTATACTGCGAAAGGTATCGCCTAAACATATAAATTAATTATTGGCAAGGGGTAGAAATTCACTTATTGAATTCAAAAACAGCGAACCAATCTGTACTTAGGAATATCAGTTTTTCAATTAAATCTATCTTGAAAGCAGAGACGTGCAAAATCCTAGGAAACATGTGATTTATAACCGGATTATTAAAAGAAATAATAAAAATCGTGTCTGTAATTGACGTCAGAATAATGAGATTTATTTCTTCAGAGTTTGATCAAATATATTGCATTTTATATTCTATAATATCTCTCTCAAGAAGCCTACATAACTTAAACAACTCGTAACAATTTCACCAGAGGGATAAAGAATAACCTGCGGCATTTACGACTCTCAGAATATAACATAGAATCAAACCTTTAAAATATTTTTGTCTTACTTTCCTTCCGCTTTGTTTTTAAAAATAAAAGTAATCCAATTATGCTTCTTATTCTCCCGGCATATCTCTTGTATTTCTGTGCTATGTAGTAATATAATTCATAAGTAGAAATAGTTTCTGTGGCTTTGTTAACATACCCAAGGAAAATTGCATGTTAGTGAAAATTATCCTCCTGATAAGTGTTTGCAGTTTTAGGTCGTAATTACGTCGTAATTTGTTCCACATTTCGTCAACTTATTAGGGCACACTGTAATATTTGTTGACGATAAGTCATCCACTGCCACACAACCTTAGAAATTGCAAGACATGGTGTCGATGTGATTGGATTACGCTCTCCGACACCGTGTGTGTTACACCTTCTCTACGAAGCACCAAATGCGCGGCGAAGCGAGGAGAAACAAAATAGGACCGATTCCCGAGTCCAATGTCACTCAAAGAGAGTTTCGCATGCGAGTGACTTCAACGGGCGAGGAGACTTCAACAGGCGAGGTGACTCCAACGATCGTGGCGGAAGAATAAGGCGCCGTGCATCATGAATCAATCAGTGTTGACGCGCACTTTCCGTTTGCGTGAGACGACTCTCTTCACACTCGCGCATGAATACATACATTATATGTTTCCGCGGCGGGAAATAGGGTCGCTGTCGGAACGACAGAGGAAGGTTGTTGGGAGGTGGTGGGTGTTAGTGAATGTGGTGGACAGGAGAGGGAAAGAAACAACTTCTTTGACCGTCGGGAGGAGAGCTGAAAAGAGCGAAGGAGGTTGTGCGAGTGGAAGTATGTAACATTCGGACACGCCCCGGGAGAAGCGAGGAGTCGAGGGAGAGTGTTGTCGACGGGGATGGGTCAAAATTAATGCGAACTCAAAGTAAACTCTAGTCTACAAATTCGAGTCGAATATTTGCTTCTCCGAGCGAAGCGTTGTCCAATCTCGACGTACTTACAGAATCCCAAGACGGGTGCATATATATTATCATTCCTTTTTATTCGGTTTCAGACAGCAAAAAAACTGGACCAGTCAACGAATAGGATTCAATAAGACTTTGGCTCCCCTCGTACCATGGGTTGAGTCCCATATACACAACTTTACATGCAAGCAGTTGAAGATCACAATGTGGTCAATCTATTTGATGGGGCTAATTGATTCATATAAAAGGGCAATATGAAAGTTGAACTCAAAGAGTAAACAGCATAATGCAGAATGTTATGATAATCAAAATGATAACAACATGCAATGCACGATGAGATTTCGTAAGCGATGAGAGAAAAAGAGTGTATCATATATTAAGTATTTTCCGACAGATGATTGTAAAAAAATAACACAAAGGATAGGGACAATATATAAATTTCAACCACGTTGGCTTATTTCCGAGGATAATGAAAGTTTAGAACGAGGTATTATAAGAATATTTCGTTATAAGAATATTCCTAAATTTTATATCATGAATTCCCGTTCTCTTCGGTAAATACCTTATGAAAATCGATGAGTTATTTCCCAGAACAATTCCAAAAGGTATTACAGAAGATTTTGATCAATGTAAATAACACTGTGATCCACGAGGATTCTAAGAAGCAGATCAGAGAACCAAAGGCGAGTCAAGAATTTTCCTTAAGATAGTGGTAGTAACCAAAAACCTCCCCGCAATCGCATCCTTCTATGGCAACATACATCTCTATTGTTATTGAAAATGAGCATGGAAAATAGATGAAATGAAGGTACAATAAGATTTACCATCCATCAAAAGGAAAATCACCATCACCAAGGAAATCATAAAAGTAAAACTGTCATTCGTAGAGCATCACGTATGATACATTAGTATCTTCGACGAAAAATTCCGTTTTTATCATTCCTAAAATGCAAAGCATCGTAAGTAGATTAGTTCAGACTCAAGAATTATCATGTCCAGGATCCAATCACGAATGCTTAGAGAAATTAAAATTAGTCACAACTCGAACTAACCACTACTGTTTAGTATGAGTGACTTACGCCATTGGCAAGACGTTCATAAGTCTTATGCAGCTTTTCTCAGTATTCATGACTATCACAAAATTACACAAGGCTTATCCACCCGCCTTCATATCTTGTTGCTTAACTTCCAGCAAAGTCGGTTGCCCAAACATACAAATATCACTCAGGAAATGGCATTTAAGTTCAACATCGTGAAAATCACGGGAAGAACAAGTTCATGGATCTATTGAATACATTCCAGCATGGGTTAAATGAGTACGGACTCATTGACAGGCACCTGTACACGGGCCTGTGCTTCATTTTAGGTACGCATGGTGTCATTTTCTTCCCAATAGAATTGGAGCATTATTGAAATTTAACTAAATAGAATTATCGAGGGAAAATTTATTGGATATAAGAAGTATTAAGTAAAGGTATGAAGAGCGTGAAGAAAAAGGCAGAAAAGGTCGTAGGAAAGTGTGGCAAACACGAACAAAAAATCAGACGAGCCAGATAATTTACTTAAGTACTCTCTATCAGTTATGACATTGATATTTTGGGAAAAAAAGAGAAAGTATTATCCGATGAAGGCGAGTATGAAGTGATGGCTGGAGGAAGAATGAAGAAAGAAGAAGGATTAAGTACACGGAATGATACACGAGCCTAAAGTCACCTAAATATTTCACCCTCTTTTATTAACAAATAAAAAAAGAAAAGAATAAGAAAGAATATGCTCAGTCCATCCAAGAGTATAATGCAGTTGAATTATAATGATTTGGCTCAAAAATGAAAAGTAAACTAGTTTTCCATACCATATTGACCTAAGCAAGAACAAGAGTTAAGAATTGCATGATGAACTTCGGCGAGTAATCAATCGGGTAAAGGGAAACTGGTGGAAAGGGCAATGCGAAGAAATAGATAACATACAGAAAGCAGGAGAATTGGGTGGGGAGGAGGATGGAGAAGGTATACCATGGACGGGACGGAAGACAAACGAGGAAGTGCTGGGTATGAAGGATGAGAAAAGGAAACTTTTGGGTGAGATCAGGAGGTGGCAGGGTAGGTGGTTGGAAGGGGTGATTAGAAGCGATAGTTGCTAAAGGCCGTGATAGAGAGGAGGGTAAGGGGAAGGGTTAGGGGAAAAGGGTAAGGGGAAGATAGAAAAAGGGTTTATGGATGAGATGAAGACGGACTGCGGAAATGAAAAAAGAAATATCGGTAGACAGAGGCCCGCAAAAGAAAAAAGTCTAGAGTATTGCTACTCAATGATTTCCACTTTAGCTCTCCTTAACGGGTAGATCACCTAATAAAAATAATAATAATTATGATTTAAACTAAGAATGAGTCGATTCCAAATGTCGATTCTCGATTCCACCGATTCTCAGGCTTAGAATCGGTATCGAGAATCGATCGCCTAAGATCGATTCCGATTCCATCGATTCCAGATTGATAAATATTCAAATCAACTTTCATTTTCATCTTTTAAAGGTCTTCAATTCAAAACATTTGTACAGTTGTAACCTAAAATACCAATCAGTTATTTTATTACACTTGGAAACTATTTGTTTTTCAAAATCCTAAATAAAATAGTTTTGTATTAATATGTTGTAATTTTTAATTCAAATATGAAACATTTAATTCATATTTCATGTATTTTAGTTATCACGTCATATTTGTCTCTGTTATTTTGGGTACAGGCTATCAATTTGTATTTTTTATGTAATACCTCAATAAGCTGAGGATATATTTGCTATTTGTCAATAAATATACTTTTTGAGCGACTTAATTGTCTTTGTTATTTTATTTCAGCCAAAACTTGAAAATAAATAATAGTCGTACGCTACTGGTACATCAATATCACACCTGTTATCAGGAGTATGAATCGCTGGAATCGGAATTGAGAATCGGGAATCGATTTGAAAGAATCGGAATTGGAATCGAAAATAAGTAGAATCGACTCATCACTAATTTAAACGAAGGTCGTCATCCTGAATTATTTGGTCACGTGATTAACATCCCAAAACGGTATTGGACGTGTTTATAGGATTAGATATTTGGGGAGGCGACCGACGGCTAAGGACATTTGCTCCATAGGGGACAGGTAAGGGAGGAAGGGTGGATAGAAACCCGGCGTCGGCATTAGCCTGCTCTTAACGAAAGGCACCAAGGGGACCGCGGTTTAACGTTTCATCCGACAGACGGAGTACTGAACTTGAAGTGCCCTTCACAAGACACTCAAGTAGGGATCGGGTTCCCTCTGAAAAATCGACCTCTGCAGGGATTTGAACCCTGACCGCCTGTGTGGTAGGCGAGTACTCTAGCCACCACACCAACCCGATCCCCCACGCGTTTATACATTGGTTGCATATCTATAATGTCGACTGCGCTTCGTTGCCTCGTAGAAAGGGTAAAGCAACCATGAAGAGAAAGGAACACGTAACGAGGAAAAGGCGTAGAGAGAGACGCATAGGAGCCACAAGACACCTTCCTCTCGCTTCCTTATCTCTTCCTCCCGAACCCAACCTCTCTCATTCCCTCCACGAGAGGACTCTCTCTCCTAAAAGCCTCTCCTCAAACCACGAAATTGAGCCGTCAGTGTTTTAGTGCAGGGAACGGGGGACGCGTGAGGTTGGGGGAGGAGGGAGGAATTAAGAGGGGGAGGGGTTGTTAAGGGCGCCCGAGCAGGAGGTGGTGGTAAGGGAGGAGCGCGTCCTGTGAGGAGGGGGAAGTGGATGGCGATAAAGAGAGGGGGGGAAGGAGGGATGTGCTTAGCAAGCAGCGGGAGGGAGAGGGGGGTAGGTGGATGACTTCCCGGACACGACAAGATGAGGAGAGTGAAAGGAGGGTTCGCAATAAATTCGTCGCCCTCCGACCGGCGCCAAGTCCGAATTCCAACGACAGCGGGCAAAGCACTTTAGCGAATCCTCGAGAGAGGGGAAAATCCACCAATATGTACTCCTTTTCTGAGTGGACGCTAGCATTTTGAAAACACGAAAAGATAGTTTGAAATTCACAGTGGAAAGATCGTTCGCCTGGACTTGCATCCCAGTCAAGGGATCACACAATTGTGTGGCAAAATGGGTGACTCCGTTAAAGTTAGGCTAGTTCCGCAGCTCTTTGAAAACACTAAAAGACTATGAAATACAGATTCAGACCAAATGTGATGGGACCGTTCCATGCTTGCAGAACCAAAGCACTAGCAGTCTTCCACCAATAAAGGATTAAATTTCTCCAGTGGAAAACTACAAGTGTTTAGCTTCTGCCATTACGAAAGGATTAATTAGCAATTAAACACTTGTAACGTTAAAGATGTTATTACATTTGTGCAGATGAATGCAATTAAACGCATTCAGTGATTCAAGAAATAAATTTTGAACGTTTTAAAACTACATAGAAATTGTCAAGTTTATTACTGAGGCAATTCCGATGCGCTACAAATGGTTATTCATGGTTCATCTTGCCAAATTAATCTTTCGAGAATTAAATGTCATATTACCAAATGGTGAAATTTATCAGTAAAAGCACAGTATTGAAAAATATTTTATGGTTGAGTTTTCTGGAATGATTTTTATGATTTCTTTGGAAAAGTTAGGTGTATTATGAAAATTTGCCGACAAATTATATTCAATAAATGATAAAAATATATCAGTTAAATATATTTTCAAAATATCTTTTGAACGCAAGAATGAAAATTATTACTAAATGTAATGCGCCAAATTCAGACTGGTTATTCATGAGATTAGAAACAGAGCAGGTTAGTTGCACAGTTGTTTTGGAGTAGGTAGGCGGATTTAAAAATACATGGAACAACTCAAATTGCTGGTAAAGAAGAGGAGAAAGGTAGACTCTGTAAACGCTCGCATGAATACGCTATGATATTTATGATATCTTGGAGCAAAGATTATGTATATTATTCATTACGTTTACCAATCGAACTCAGATCGATATGATCTTGGACCGATCTGAACATTCTAAGCCAGCCGACTCGGTTCGCCTGGTTTACCAATGCGAAATCCATTGAAATATCGGTTTGAGTCGGTTCATAGCGATTTGAAATCTCATACTGGCAGAGAAAGCGGGACGAGTTAGCTCGCTTCTCATATCGATCCCTCTAACCCGTTGCGTTTACCATTCCGAGCTAAACTGGCCAAATCGATCTGAGTTCGATTGGTAAACGTAGTGATTGATTGGAGTGATTGGAATGAATGATTTGGAGCTATATCATGTTGCTTTACCTCTATAAATAGAATTTATAAGCAATTTAACCAACAAATTTTGCAATTAATTGCTGAACTATTCACCTGAAAGATAAATGCTCATTCGAACATAGTTTTTAAAAAGCAACTCACTTCTCTCTGGAATATCAAAATTATATTGTTCAGTTTAGTAATGGATTGGAGGAAGATTTGTTTATTTTTTCAAATGTATCTCACATAAGTGCAATTAAAAAAACAAGTCTGTTTCTTCACACTGACGACTCGAGTTAGGCCCCGCATCCATTGAAATAGCCATTCATCTCATTTACTTTTCTTAAATAATCATATCACGGCACCTGAAAGATTTCTGCGAGGCTATTTTCATCCTCCGTCCTGAAAAATTCCGTCTTGCCGGAGTTCCAATCAGAAAAGAATGGCAATATGTTTTTTTGGCGCTGCTCTCCGCTTGAATGAGGCCAAGTTACTCTGGTCCCAGGACTCCAACAAGGTGTTGGAGGAGCCAAAAGCCTTCACTACTCATGAACCTATCCTCAAAAGTCAGAGTGACTAAAATAAGAAACAAGATACGGCTTTAAATGCTTTGAGGTAAATTTGATCAATTTTCGTACCTCTGCATTTCGGTAGGTCACAAGATACTCGAACATGTTTCGCCAAGTATTTGTCCAGAATATGAGGATGAAACAGCGACTTAAGGTAGTCCTAGCGAGATAGTTCCCTAGTCATAATAGAGACCATACACGAATTATACGTTTTAATTTCACCAGCTGTAGGACACAACATTAAAAATTGCATTATTGATGGTGAAATAATACAGTTTTACATGACCGAAATTTTAAGTAATCAAATGAAAATATCTAAATTAGTCTTCAGCTTAACAAATTTTTTTCACGCGGTACGTTTGAAACTCCATCAAAACGGAAGGTTTATTGTGATCCCGAGGAATTTACTACAGTGACAATATGATTAATTTTAAAAAATAGTTGAGAAAATATACAAAATACTCACTGTTGATTTTTCGACGAGATCTAAGTGTAGGGAAAGCCTCATTTGTAATACAAGGTCTCTCTGGAGTACATACACGTACCATTTCCCATGTAAAAGGGCTGGTATTTTCTGGCCAATATCTCGGAAAGTAATGCGGTAAGGTGTTGAATTTTTGGTGTCAATAGAAGGGTGATGTATTTTTCGTTAAAGTGAAACCAAATTCATTGAAAATGATATTTTGCTCAAACTAACTTTAGTCACTCGCGCTATTCTTTGATTTACAACGCTCCGAGGTCGTTGGATTCGATATTCAGATCCGTGGGCATATCGATGCCGGTCTACGCACAAACTTCCACCGCAGAGCCGCCATTAATTTGCTAACTGAGAATTGACTTCCCTAGCACACCCAAGGAAATTTTAGAGTAAGCGGCGCAAGTCGTAATTTCGAACACAAATGCACTGCCAAATCAACAAAAACATTGAAATCCTATGCCATCCTTATGGAGACTGAAGCAAAATAAGTGATTAAATGGTAAATTTGTTTACGTTTTGAAAACCTGTATCGAAGGAAGAATACAATCGATATTGAACGACCTTGCTAGCACCCTAATCTCTAGAACCACTTTCCGGTCGCCCTAGAAACACTATTCTTTCTAACTTTCACAGTCTACGAGTTACAGCCACTGAGATATGAGGCTTATCCCTCAAGGTTTTGCATTAGCCTTCATTTCAACGTTAATGAACTTTGCTGTAATCAGGCCCGTTTTTTATTCATGGGAGCCAACATGACCGGCGAATTTCAACCACATCTCAATTTAAACGTCAAACACAGCTCACCACAAATAACAGCATTTTCTTAGAAAAAGATCTATTAAATTTTAGATCCTTCTGGTCATATTATTGTATTTTATCTATTTCTCGGACGTAAAAAAGGCCTAAATAGTTCTAACTCCTCTTCGTGTTTTCTCGGGTCCGGACTGACTCTTATATTGTTGCACTTGAGCCTCGCTCGAATGACATAAAGTAAAGCGTTCTCGAGTCTTTACTGCAGAGGGACTCGGCGAGGTGTCACAAATGCTCGACACTTAAAGTGAAGCCAGGACTTGCGCGAGAGGCCGGTGTTGTCGTACCCACCATCCTCGCCGTTTATGGGAAGGCCAATGTCACGTAATGGGAAGGAGGAGAGGCGTCAGTGCGTTCGACAGTCCAGGCTTGGATAGTCCGTGATGATCAAATACTCATGAGGACATGAAGCGATATTCTCTCGCTCCAAGTCACTCGGATCGTCCTTTCAGCCCATGGTTGTCTGCCAGCTAGACTGTCATTTACATCCGCTCAAATCCCTGGAAACAACCACAACATTGTAGCAGCTGATGATGCGGACCAAATATATTACACCGACGAACTTGGAGTTTCATATTAAGTACAGTGACTCATAGAAATGCCTTATTTGAGAATAGCATTTGCGCTATATTTTACATAAAATTTAAAATGTAAATCCTCTGTTTTTCCTCCACTGCTTTGGGGTTCACGTGGTTCTTAATACCGGCACATTTTCTTCCCCTCTTGATCTCATGAAATAAGAATGATTTTTCTACTTTAACCGATCCAAACCAACGTGATCCCACATTTTAAAGCATTGGATATCTTAGTTTTCGTCATACCCTGCTCTATTTACCAAATATCCCTCCTAAGAATCCCCAAGAGGCAGCATTTTTTCGTGTCTCACACTTTTTGTCACCCATTTAACTCCCTTAAGTCTTCCGCTCAAACATCCCAATTTTCGTCATCCACTCTCATGAAGTATATGCGCGTATACTAAGATGCTGTTAATATGAAAAATTAAGGTGTTCTCTCGCATTTTGCTCAGTTTATAGCCTAGTAGTTTCTTTTCCGGGTCTAAAATATTCTCAGTGTCCTTAATTTAAAGCCAAAATCTAGTAAAGATGTTGGAAGACTGTTAGAAGAATTAGGATGGGAATCGCTATCACAGCGTAGATTAAATTATAGGCTTAACCTCCTAAATAAATTTCAGGAAAATCATTTCACTAATGACGTAAAAAACATACTATTAACCCCTTCGTACTACGGCAGATTAGATCGCGCCAATAAAATTAGAGAGCTAGATTGTAGAACCGATAGGTATAAAATGTCATTTTTTCCGCGTACCATTCGGGACCATAACAGCTGTGATCGTCGTCATGAATAGTTCGAGTATTGACAATAGGCAGGCAGTAAATCTTTCTCATTATATTCTCTACTCACTTATTTATGCATGATGTAAATATTGATGTTCTTATTTATGCATGATATTTTGAATCTGTAGTAGTAGTCTTTGTATCCCTTGCATGTTGGAACGATTGAAGATAGAATGTTTCCTGGGTATTAGATTTTTAATTGGCGCTTTGCATGTGTGGTACGTGGGTTTTAACGTAATGTCGGTGTTCTACCATATCATTCTTGCATGCCTGGTGCGAAAGCACCCCCTACCACACACTCTTTGGGTGGCTTGCAGGGTATGACGTAGATGTAGATGTAGATGTAAAGATTTACACATATTTCACTATGTCGTCCAAAGATCTTCCGAGAGTTTGCCTGATAAATCATAACGTATTTCATAGTGTCAAAAATATTACGATCACCATTTCTTCGCATCAGGTAGTGAGCGACGAATATGCCAAGGCCTTTGACTTATTCCCTACGCTTATATGTACTTTCCCCAAGTCTAGATGAAGCGTTAATGTAATCTTTGAAATGGGAATAAAAGAAGTTTCTTTGTCTTGCCTTTCATTTAAATAAAGTTTTGACTGAGTTAAAATCCCTCTAAAGGAGTAAAGCAATGATGTGCTAAGATCGATTGATGGTGAATCACAAACGATTTTGTGGTAAGTCATTGCTAGATAATCAGTTTTTTTCACTACTTGGTTTGACTTTTCTCCTTTTTTACGCGATAAATTTCGAAGCAGTCAATAAGATTCAATGCTATGCAGTACAAATTTATATAAGAGTGAAATTAATGGTGCGAGAGGTAGAGGTAGGCCGAAGACGTCGTGGTTGAATGTGGTTGAGGAAATTCTTAGGAGGAGGAATATTAGGAGTCTTAAAAAACAGGAGAGCGTGCTTGAAGCAGTGTATGGGGGTAAATGAAGCAAAAGAGGTTTGCAAGTAGGGTTGCCAGTTCTCCCGTATTTCCCGGGTTTTCACGTATTTTGAACTTATTTTTTCAATCCCTCGTCACGTATTTAAGAACATTTCTCCCGTATTTCATTTTAATATAATATTGCATGGTTCGAGTGCAATATTTTTGTTAAGATGATGCTAAGTTTCTCTCAGAATGTAAATCCATATGTAAATATTTGTAACCATGTTTGTGCATTCAAGTGTGTTTTGTATTTAAAGTGTATGAGGATTAAAATCTCCAAGTTCTCATCAAAGCTAAAATTTGAAATACTATAGAAAACATCCGATAATATAGGGTTACATCCTATATCGTATAACGTGGTAGCAAATTTCAGAGTCTCCCTTATATTCAGTTAGAGAACCTGAGTCTCCCTTATTTTTAGTTGTAAAACCTGGTAACCCAATTTGCAAGGATTGGTCAGTATGGAGGAGATAATTGAAGCAGAGTTAGGTGTACAAATATGTATTTATGAGTGAAACTTAGTGACTCTGCCTACCCCGGAAAGGGAATGGCGTGAGTGTAATGTATATAAAAATAAATTTTGAATACTAGTTCCGAGGAAGGGGACTCGCGAAAAGATGCAGTAATTTATGGTGATCAGAAGTTCAGCAGAGACGTATTATCGCCACCCTTTTATTCCCCCTTGGATCCATACAATGGTCGCCACCGATTCCCAACAAGAGTCAAGCAACGGATTAATTCCCGGGGGGGGGGGGGGCGAAGGGGGTCGTTAGTCGTCAGTCAGTGTATCGGTAGGAGTTGGATTGTAGGGCAGAGAGGTGGGGGAGATTGCCATGGAGGTGGGATGGGGAGTCACGCGTTGCTTAGGCGACGGTGAGGGCGGGGCGGTTGGCCAGGCCCCGAGAAAAAAAGAAATAAATAAAGCGGAAAGATCCGAAGAACCTTTTAAGAGCCGTATCTCCCGGCGACCAGACGAAGAGAGCCACCGATGCCAGACTCGACCCATCCCATACCGCGGACTCGTCCTCCGAGAGAGCATCCATTTTTAGTGTCCCAGAGACCACTCTCGCCCTCACTTCCTTCCCTTTCCTCAAAAACTCCCCCTTCCCCCGCTCCCTCCTCAACTCCTCCTCTCCCCCCCCCAACCAAACGAAACACAAGAGGATCCCTCGATCACCCCATATTTTATGCGCCACCACTTTGGAGGGAAAAAAAAGACCTCTTCCGACCTTCCCCCACCCCACTCTCCCTAGTACGTCACCCGGCCACAAGACTCATTTTTCCCATTAGTACTTCTTAGGCTCCCTCCAAAAGTTATGACCAATGCCCTGCCCATGTTTAAAAGGATCTTTTCTCCTCTCTCCCCTAACCCACCCCTCACCCTCTTCCCCCAACATTACACCACTTCGACCCAAACCAGGATCACGCTCCCCGCCTCCCCACGCCAACCCCTCTCTTAAAGAGAGGAAAAAAAAGAATACGAGATAAAATTATTCCTCACCCCTCTCTCCGTTCCTTATACGTTGTGATCTGTCGGCCAGAAAACCACGCTACTTTTGGAGGGAAAGGGGGATCTACACCTACATCTACATAATACCCCGCGAGCCGCCGCATGGGCGTGTGGCAGTGGGTGGTAGGTCACCAGCCGTGTAAAGATGTAGAATATTTGGAGGTGAAATATTGATATGTACTATGGGAGTGTATTTAGAGGAGGTCAGTTTTTATTTTGGTCGCTTATTGTTCGCGGAAAGAAACGAGTTTTTATACCTATCTGTTAGGCAAGTTATCTCTCTTATTTTATCGCATCTGTCAGACCTAAAGATGTAGTGAGGAGTCATGATAATATTCTCTATGTCGCTCTGAAAAATATCAGTTCTGCATTTAACAAGCAGCCTAACGCTAGCGTGCAGCCTTCGAGTCTCTAGGGGCTCCCATCTTAATCCCTCTAGCAGTTGTGGAACACTATATGTTCGTTCGTAGCAGTTTTTAACGAAGCGTGCTGCTTTTCTTTGTATTTTGTTAATTTTTTTGGTTAAATCTTTAAGGCCAGGGTCCCAAATTCTCGCGGCGTATTTGAGGTGTGGCCTAACCAGAGCGAAGTAGCATCTCTCTTTGATTTTTTCATCTGAGGACCTTCCTATTATACGTTTAAAAAAACCTAGTTTCTTTAATGCTGTGCCGTATATATTTTGTATGTGTGTTCCCCACGATATCTGGATTTGGGAGAGGGGCGGGGGACGGAGGATAGAGGAGAGGGTGATGAGGGGAGGGGGAATTCACGAGCGCCGCCAACGTGCGTGGAAGAAAAAAAAGAAATCGGCAGAGCGGAAAAGGCGCGTGGGGGGCGATGTGCGGGTCGACGGCGTTTTTTTTTTTCTTCGTCCATTTTTAATTCGATTCGTTTCGGAAACGCTCAGCCAACCGGTGTAAAAGTGAGGAGGAGGAGAAAAGGACAGGAAAATATTAGAATAATATTATGCTCGCAAAAACTTTCAGGACGCGCACAAATGGTCCTGTATTTGTTCCCCCGCGACGCCCCCCTCGGTTTCCAAGTGGATTGAAGATTATGAAAAAAACAAGCGAGAGCGTTTCGCTTCCTTGAGATCCATCCATGCGACTAATTTGAAAGCGAGAGTGCTGGGGACCTAAGTCAGCATAAATAACGAGAAGTGTTGCGTCTTTCTAAAGGAGAGTTTTCATTTTATTTTAAATCTAAAACGTTTCTGCTTCGCTGGATATTTTGCCTCCTTGCTTCGGATTTTGGATGTGGCTGATGTGTACCATAAAATGGTCCCTAGTTTCTCAAAAGATTTATGCTGACTGATGAATGTTATCGTTTGGTCACAAAAGTGTTGGCTGAAGAAAAATGCGTTTTCTACGGTTGGGATATATTATATTTCTGGTCGATTTATCAAAATACTAAATCAGGAATTGTGTCCTTCAGACAAAAGTAAAACTAACAAGAAGCAAACTGACGGAAAAGTCCCTGAAAACCTTATAGCAATACATCATTAGAGTCATTATTTCACGATTTAAATAATAAATAACAAAATCATATCAGTGCAGAGGACTGGGAATACGTTGGTATACTCTATGATGTGTTGACGATCGTCGTGCTCGTCTGATTTGGTAATAATAGTGCTAGCAACTTCAATGTCATGATTAACATTTCATTATAAAATTAATAAGATTTGCCTTAATATGAAACCTCGTAACTCAGCAAAAAATAAGCGAATAAGAGAAGGTACATTGGAATGAGTACACGGCTAGCAGTTCAGCTAGAAACATACAGTTTAATCAAGAAATTCAACACAAGAGTATCAATGTGTACAGTTTATTAAATTAGTTTATTATAGTAAAAGGTAAGAAGGAAAGGTGTGTTCTCTTAAAATAAAGATTTTGTCACGAAACTAAGGTTAAGAGGAAGTTCGTCAGATTCTATGCGAAGAATCCTAGAACCATCTTTTCAAATGAGCAGCGATCTCACCCCTCCTGGTGCATACTCCTCTGTTTCAACGCGCGTCATTTTCCCCTGACCTCGTTTTGCTCATATTCAAGCATATAATTGCTTGTATGTAGACTCCGGAAGTAGTCAGGATAAATTAATTTGCCAAGATCAATGCTATCTAAACATTGGTCTGACAACTTCTGCGTTCCTAGCTATCATTCAAAAGTTAGTGCAGCAAATTTTCGCTCGAAAGACGGTGCATTTAAGCGTTGTAAAAACTATGACCCTAGAAGATCAACTTTTTATGTCCCACTCTCTAGAAATATTAAGGATATTATTCAAAAGCTATCCTCTCAAATTTAGAAACAGACATGCATAACCACACCACGCGCAACTCCAACAGTAGTAAGGGAAAAAATACCAGGTTTCTCTTCTAAAACCAAGTCCACCTTTTGCGTTACGAAAATTCAATTATAATCAAACAGAGTGAGATTCTTTACCCACGGAACGGCATCGTTAAAATTACTGGATCGTTTCGCGCAGGGCAATGGAAAACATGGAAATTTACTGTAAAATGCTGAATAATGAAAGAAATTTTGTAATGTCCACTTAGTTTTTTTATTGGTACTACGCTCTTCAACGATTACATCGTCATCATCAGGCACAAACAAATTTGTAATCGTTGAAGCGCGTAGTACCAATAAAAAAACTAAGTGGACATAACAAAATTTCTTCCGTTATTCAGAAATTATGTTCCAAAACATCTCGCCAGACACCGTTTAGTATATCTGTAAAATGCTGGTCTCTTAAATTTAATGCTCAATGAAATCAATATATGTAAGTTTAGTGAAATAGAAAATGATCTTACCATAAGGAATGGTCCCGGTGAATTTAGTTTATCAAAATGTGATCATCAAAGAGGGAAGGAAAATGATACATGCTTAAAGAATAAATCAGAGATATCAGATGACGGCCAAGTATTTAAGTTGTCAAAGACAATGTCCTCCCGAAAACGGCTCAAATACAAGAAAATTTATCGGTATTAATAAACCACTTCAAACAGTCATGCACCAACACATTCGATTCGAAGCTTTAATATGGCACATGATTACAGGAGGAATAGAGGGCTAAGGCGTCTGTGATAAAAGAATTATCGGAGACGAAATTTACACGAGAAGAGTGTTGACTGATTGAGATCTCGAATTATGATCGTTTGGACTAAAGGTAGTTTTGTAGTCCTGTTTAACCCTCTTTTGACAACAAGGAATCACTGAGAGCCGAGTTTAAATTTAGTTAATTAGTCCACCACGATTCAGCGCGAAATATGATGACCTAGAGAACGAAGTATCTATTTTTTACTTAACGCCGAACGCTTGTTATATAAATAGAAACATTAAGGCATTTTGAGCGAAATATCATTTTACTTAGAAATTAATGAATTTGGTCTCATTTTAAAGAAAAATATCTCACCCTTTTAATGACAAAAAAAATGTAACCCCTTACCACATTACTTTCGGAGATATTTGCCAAAAAATACCAGCCCTTTTACATGGGAAATGGTACGCATATGCACTCAAGAGAGACATTATTTACAAAATGAGGTTTTTAACACTTAGATGTCGTAAAAAACTAATAGTGTGTAGTTTGTATGTTTTCTCAACTATTTTTGAAAATTAGTCATATTATCATCGCAGTAAATTCTTCGGGATGACAATAAACCTTACGTTTTGGAGGAGCTTCAAACGCACCGCGCGAAAAAAATGAGTCAAGTTAAAGACTTATTTAGATATTTTCATTTAATTACTTGCAATTTCTGTAATATAAAACTATAACATTGCACCATTAATAATCCAATATTTAATTTGTGTGTCCTACAGCTGGTGAAATCAAAACGTATAATTCGAATATGGTCTCAATTATGACTAAGGAACTATCTCGCTCGGACTACCTTATAAGATGGAGTGGAAATCAGGCCCCTGCAAACAACTCTATTCAAAATATTTCTCGTGGAGAACATAAAAGTCGTCAGAATTGATAATGGAATGGATATATTCATCAGTATCAAGATCACAGCAGATTCGTAAATATTGAGAACTCATTCGAGAAAAATGAGGTGTTCAAGATAAAAAATTGGAAATATGCAGAAGTCACGATATGGAAATTTTTTCTGTGATGTGAAAACCATAGAAGTTATATAAGGTTAGATATCGGTCGACAATTAAATGGCCTTTTGTGACTCCACTGGCTAAACGCGCGTATAAATGTGATAAAATGAAGGTATATTATGAAATATTTCATAAATAATTGCTTTTATTCATATTTTAGAAAGACAGCACACATCCTCTAGGCAGTAAACTACCTATTTATTTAGCTAACTCATCTATTTCTCCACGCGCTGAAGTGGCTGCAATATATAAGGCCGGTAATTTGCCTGATTCGTTTACTCAAACTCTTCTGTTTTAACACCAAACAGGTTGAAACAAGCCTTGCGGTATAAAAATAAAATTTTGTATATAATATTTTCATATTTATCGAATTGGCTAAATTTACACTGCTATAACAAGAGCTGATAATGCATTATATAGATGTAAGTTAAAATCTGAATTACATATTTGAAATATACGGCGGTGACGATTAGATTCTAGCTATTAATCAATAAATACGCTTAGATTATGTGGCATTATGTTGACTAATGGCGTATTACGTTATAGCACAATATATAATACAACAGATTAAAACATTAATCTAAAAAACCACGTTGTTATTTAAACTAAAAAGAAGAAAATAAACCACCCTGCCACTGCCACTGCTCAAGGTCCCACGATTAAATTTTACAGATAAAAGACTACATGTTCAAAACCAACAACGTGGTGCGCATCAATTTCAATATCTTGAATCAGCTTTTTATCTGTAAATAGATATTGAAATTGATGCGCACCGAGTTTTTGGTTTTAAACATGTAGTCTTTTATCTGTACATTTTAATCGTGGGACCTTGGGGCAAGGCAGGGTGGTTTATTTTCTTCTTTTTAGTTTAAATAAAAACGTGGTTTTTAAATAAATTTTTTAATCTATTGTATTATATATTTTCTCAATATTATTTCATGTGTGCAAAAATACAGAATATTGCATTAATAGCTTCCCACGTTGGATTACATATTTCGCAATGTTGTGCGCTATGAAGTAAACTCTTTACTCCAAGTCAGGCGTACGGTGCATTAAGTCGTGCTCAATCACTGGAGGGACTACGGATCATTGAAGTCGAATGCACAAAATTAACAGGAAGAACTCCTTGCAACGAGAAGGCCGAACGCGCATGGGCGATATCCGCTTCGTCCATGCGCGCAAAGTTGTTAATGGTCAAGCCCTTGCACAAAGGATTATTGCAGCGTATTCAGCAGCGTATTCTCGCTGAGAGACAAGGCGAGAAACATAGGCATCCGGTGAATCATTCACTCGAGCTAAGAACTTTCGCTTTCGATCTTTAGCAGGGTGAGAAATTTGATCGCTTTCATTTCGATTTCGAGCGGCAGACGCCTTCCGCTCGCGATCTTTCTGTCGGGTGGCAAGTCGGTTGGACAAACAAACAAGAAAGCGACTTAATAAAAACGTGGTAAAATGGCTCACTCACTCACTCAGTGCTTCAACCCGAAGGTTGGTTTTGGGTAGGTGAGGGTAGAGCTCACCTCAGACTAAGCCAAAGGCGTGTGAGTTTCACACATTCAGGGTAGGGGGGCCAGTTTCTTTCCTTGGGCCACCTCGCAACGCGAGGAAATGGCTGTCAAATCAAACAGCTGAGCGATTAATACAAATGTAGATTGTCAAAAATAGCGGCTCATATTGCCTCTGAAGAGCTAGATACAGCAAAAGAATGCATTGTCATCTGGATCTGATCTGTACTGAAAATATTAAGTCAAATCGGGAAGTGGGTTGTATTTGAGTTGCAAGATTTTTCCCGGAAGGACAAACAAACAAACACACAAGAAAGTGACTTAATAAAATCGTGGTAAAATATTGTAGTTCTCAGAAGATAACTTGATCAGCGTCCTAGGCCTTACTTTGGTTTAAGGTTCCTAAGTTCAATTTGCCCTAACATATTTCAGAATATTATACAAATGTATCAGCAGCACACTAATTTGCCATCAATTCTGAACTTAGACAATCCAAACGACCTTTGGTAGGTCGAAGGGAAGTCACTATCTACCGTGCATGTTTTGTGAGTGTACTATATTAAGCTACGGAAATGGGTCTTTTACCAAAACATATATTTAACTCATGAGCTTCCGTATTTCTACGTAAGTTTAAATTTATTCTTTGGATTGTTGCAGTGAACCGGCCATGGGTTGAACGAATGATGAGTGAATGCGTGTATGTTTCGGAAGTTAATGAAACATTCTTCTGATTACAAAATACCTGGAATACTCCCAAATTAAATGTATTAAAACATCAATGCATCAAACACAATTGTACGCAGCCGAAAGTACATGGTTCAAGTTCACCTGCACGATGAAGGAATTTCGGTCAGGAACTCAACTTTGATCAGGAAAGATTTACTTTCATTCTGAAAAAAATAAGGGTTTCTCGGAACACAATGCGGTCGGTGACTTGAACGACCGATAGTGACTCGGGAAATTTTTTCAGCGAACCCGCACTCCAGCTCATTCACTTTTAAATGCTTCTCTGATGAAGAAATCGAAATGATTTAATCACTCAGACTCGATCACTGGACCGACCTTGAAGGACACAAGATGAAGCATCCGCGTATTTCGCAAAGGATCGGAATTCACTGCACTGGTGAGACCTGATGATATATTAGGCTACAAATGCTGTCGCAGAGCGTGTTGTATTCCAAGATCAGTCTTAATGCCTGTAATTTATCTGTCAGATCATAATAATAGACCAGAAATTATTCCCGTAACTTCTCCACTGCTCCATAACATTTCCATGGTCTTGACTGGATGTTAGATTCACGTTTAAGAAAATAACTCGAATTATACCTAGGATATGGCGATTCCCGTACAAAGGTGTGATGTGGACCCTTCATCTATCAGAGTAGGGAAACTAATGCGGTCTAGAATCAATGGCTATCCTGGTTGGTCCCTTGAATTCTTCAAACTGCCGGAAAATGATTTTGCGCGCCATAAAATATGTAGTTACATGAATATTATGCATGGCTCACCAGCGAGTATGAATCCAGATATTAAGTTAAAACCTCTATGCTTTTGTCGATGCAATGTTATTAGAATATCATGAATCAAATTAACCTTAGAAATCTCGATGTTCATTTTTTGAAACTCAAAAACACACTTTATAAAAAAAACAGGATACGTTCAGCCAAACAATCTCGTTCTGAAAGTATGCGATGTAATTGACATCGTACCTAACTATTATTTTTCAATTGCATGACAAATTTCAAGTACAGAACGAGAAGATAATCCAACATATATTCGCTAAAAAAGCTTTTTTCCTCAAATAATCTCCTTATTTTTATTTTCCAATCCAGAGGTTATTTACGAAGAATACAGCGCTTCTAGAAGCAGTAAACAAACTCGTTCCTCGATAGCAGCTATCAGTCTTCCGGCCGGCCCACTTCGCTCGCGCCCCGATATAACTCGAAGGCCCTTCAAATAACCCGATAGCATGCTAATCGCCATGAGGGGTCGCCCGTATATGCAGGCTCTCTCCTTGCGCTCTTCCATACGCACTGAAAACCAGCCGAAAGCAGGAAACAACATGTGGGAGGCACCTGCACAATTAGCCGGCGATAAGAGGAAAACGTCCATCTTATCGCACCTTCCCAAGCATACCTTGGTCAAAAGATTAATCGATTTCGTCAGCGATGGTATTGGGAACGCATTTGAATATCGCAGGAAAACCGGAGAAAATAAATTGGAGCATAGAATAGGAACAAATTACTTCCATCTATTTGCATCTATCTGGGAATTCCGTGCTTGCAGTGCGTGCATGGACTTTTCCGGGGGGGGGGGAGGGCTTTGGCCTATCCCCCGCCGCCCGTGTGCCAGAGTGTAGGCGTTTGAGGTGTCGGACCGGGGTTCGTCCCGGCACTAGTATACGAGCCTAGCCCTCCCCATGCCCCGCATAGAGACCACTATGGTCTCGCTGAGGTACCGCAGCGGGTGGTCCCTGCTCCCTGGGGTATCAGGGAAAATGAGTTAATCAGCCAACGTTGGGCGTAAAGATTCATAAAACGAAGGGTGGATTGGGTTGTGCATGGGAGAGAGTACTTTCAGGATCTTCACCTCGAGTTCCCGGGATCCAATCCCGGAATGCGGTAATGTTGATTTCATGTTCTCTCCACCCGAGCCGTTATTCTCTAAATAACCCTCCATTGACTGAACCCACCCAAATAAACTCACCTAAGATCTTAGTTGTCGGTCGCCTCCCAAATCACTTACAAACTCATTATAAAAATTTACGTGCATGAAGGTTATCTCACAGCGCATTGAGGAGCTTCGTCCTTTCATGTCAAAATTTACAGCTCCTTGAGCTGAATCTCCTGATTTTCAGGAGATTGAATGATGAATATGTCCACTGCGATACAGTGAAAGTCTGAAAATAAGCCATTAATTGGGGGATCGGGTTGGTATGGTGACCAGAGTACTGGCTAACTATACGGATGGCCAGGGTTCAAATCCCGGCAGAGAAGGATGTTTTTCAGAGGAAACTCGTTCCCTACTTGAGTGTTTTGAGGAGGGCACTTCAAGTACTCTACTCCGTCTGTCGAATGAGACGTTAAACCGTGGTCCCCTTGGTGCCTTACGTTAAGAGCAGGCTAATGCCGACGCCGGGTTTCTATCCACCTTTCTTCCCTTGCCTATCCCCTATGGCGCAAATGACCTTAGCCGTCGGTCGCCTCCCCAAATATCCAATCCAATACAAGCATTTGGGAGTAAACCAACTAACCAGATACGCTGTCTATCGACAAACCCTGATAGAAGTCTCATTTTCGAAGCCGTATTGCTGTGGCTTTCAACACTGACTTCCCTTGTCTGATACCCCTGGTTCTAATCCTAATGATGACTGAAATATTGCAGAGTAATCCCGATCTCCATTTGGGTGCTACATGGAGCGGACTTCAAATTCGATTTTCGGCACATTGTCTGAGGCGTTTGATTGAGAAAAACCTTTGTCGACACCCGAGACTTCAATCCACCCTTCCTTTACATTCTAATGATTCTTTCAACACAGGAAGACCCATCAGAGACCCGGCCTAATTGATCTCAGCCTCCCCAAAATCCAATCCAATCCAAGTCATTACCGGCAGCGCATACCTGCGAAAGTTTGCAGATAACCTATGAGTAAAGCATGTAAAAGCAATACATACGTTGAAAATGAGGAAGGGGTTAGGAATAAGTTCCATGAACTTTAACCTAACTCTTCTACTAGAGGAAAACTCATTTAAATTTTGTGTGTTCATTGATGTGCGTTAGAAGATGCATGAAAACTCGGTTGACGATTGGAGATAATATATGAGTTTTGTTTAATCTAATTGTCCACACGTTTAGTAACCGAGTTTCATTTTGGCAGCTTAAAAAAACTTAATCCAGAGATCGTGTTCAATACGTCTAACACATCAAGTAAACTAGCGATTTAGTTTTCCAATAAAATACAATATACGGTGAAAATTTATTTTAAATTTGTTTTCTGAGTATGCTGAATCTCTAAGGAGTACGCGTCCCGCTAAATTATCGCAACTGAAAATTAAGAAGTTATTGTTTTTTCCTACCGAAACAAAAACATTTCCCAACGGCCAGCAACGTTACAGTCAATTTCTCATTATAATTGAAATAAGCAAGGGGAAATGCCATGATCATAATGTGCGAGATTCACAGCAAAAATAGCACTTTATAGCTGCAAAAAAAATATCTAGGACAGAGATGGTTACCAACCTGGAAGTATTACGAAGGATTGGGGAAGGAAAAACGTTTGTTAATTCTATTCGTAAAAAAAGAAACGCAATGATTGGACGTCACTTGGAGTGGATGACTACTTTAATGGAAGGAGTGGTAGAGGGCCGTGCTGGAAGAGGTAGACCAAGAAAAGAATACCTCAAAGAGACCAAAGCGGGGAGAAGATACATTGATATAAAGAGACTGGCTTTGGAAAGAAAGAATTTGAATGCCCACCAACCTTAGGGTTGAGGAGAAGAAGAGAGAAGAAGCTCGGATGTGCGGCTGAAAACATTCAATCATCCGGAAACATACTCTGGACGACACGAAGACAAACTGTATCACTGAATTCCGTATTCCTACTAACAAAGGAGCTAATGGAGGCCGTAAGAATCATTTAACTTTCTTCAGAAACCCAGCTATGCCCAGGAAATAATGTAAATGGAAGAATTCTCTTGAAATAACACACACTGATGTCATAAAGTTCCACTCGCAGTCATTAGTATAGCAGCAGGATTAATGCAATCCTCGGATCTCCCATAATATTTTCCGGTGGTATCTCACACGCTACATGCTCAACATTTCTAAAACAAATGAAAATTTTCACAAATTCGTTCCAGTTAATTAAAGCGTGAGAAGTGTGATACTACTGATGAAAAATGTAGTGAGTTCAAACTTAAGTCAGTTAAAGGGTGGTTAAGTATTTTACAGTGTAATTATCCCTTTGTCGTCCCGACTACAGAAGGAGATAAAGCTCATTACAGAGAGCGTTTTCAAAACAATCTGGGAAAGGCAATAAATCCGGACATGGAGGAATAATTGCGTGAGGATTTAAGGAGAGTAAAAAAAGGGGAGGCATAAATTTTTCTCTCCAATGATTATGAAGTAAATGATCATCTTCCCGTCGACACGCAAGCAAACATCGGGCGGCCTCTTGGCTGTGGTTTTCCCCCCTTTCAAGTGGCAGTGCATTTTTGCAGCGATAGATGGCGGTAATTTACAATGGTAGGCGTCCGAGGCGAACTGCGCTATTGAGAGTATCTGCTAATCGGTTGCATGAATTGGTTGGTGAGGGAGAAATGGCTTCGGAAGCGGAGAAAGAGTAGAGGGAAACCCGGCGCCGGCACCACCACATACTGCGTCTACGTGCTACCATGCGAGGCGACGAATGGACGCGTGGCGGGGGGTGTTAGAGCGTCAACCGTTAACCAACTGGGAAACGGAAAGTTACATTCGTTGTAATGGAGTTTTCTGCGGCCAAAGATAGTAGATGAAAAGAAGGAATTTTTGTGCTAAGCCTTTTCTATAGTGTTTAGTGAAAATAAAAAGCACCAGGTTTTACATGAAATCCAAAGTGACACTTATTCCCGTTGAAGTCGTCTTCAAATGACACGCAATTGAGGTGATTCTGTTTAAGAAGTCTCAGTCTCTAATTAGAAATGAACCCGGGCTCCCGGAATGGGAATCCACCGAATCCATCCGAATGTCCATGTCTGCTCATTTTTTTGAGTGAAAAAATGGTGTCATTTATTACGAAATGGAAGTCCGTTTTTTGTAAAAAAAAACGATGCATCCATCTCGGATTTCGTGTTGTTATTCTCCTGTAGCATAAGTTATTCATTTATTTGACAAAAAGATCATATACAGCATCAAGCCATTTTATAGTGAACATACAACAAACAAATAAGGACACAGACGTAAAAACATAACAAGAAGAAGGTAACAAATAATGATGCAACATGGGGAGATAGTAAAAAATACTTTTTTTGGGGAATGGCAAATGGCTAGGTTGGCGAAGACGGTGGAAGATAGACTAAAAGGGTCGATGTTCACAGGAAGGGAATTTACAAGAAAAGAGAGGCGAAAATTGAGGAAGCGTTTGGAAAGTGATAGTCTGGGAGAAGGGATATGGAGCAATAGGTGAGTTCTGGTGTGTCGGGAGGGTATTCTGAATTTTATCAAGGAAACAATGTCGGGGCAGGCAATGGTTGAGTTCAGTGTGCTATGGGTGAGTTTAAGATCGGTTTTATGAAAGATATGATCAAGGTTATTTACAGAAAGTGAGGACAAGACATCATCAGAGGGTAAGTTGGATATGTTGCAGGGATTAAATATTAGTTAGGGCTGACATCGACCATATAGGGGAACAGTAGGAGAGGAGAGGAAGAACAATAGATGAGAAATATGATTGTGATGCTCAAGAATCTCTAATTTCAGTGTACCGGTATAGTTGGCCTAAAAGGAACATGGCTTTTCTTTTTATGGCATGGATGTTGTCGGTATAGATAAGTTTCTGGTCCGTTATTCCGTTACAATGCGAATAAAATTACATTATTTCAGTAAATTATTGTCGAAGGCGATTGTTTCTGGCGTAACTTTGTGGAATAACTCCAAATCTGTAGATTAAAAACTTAGGAAATTCCATATATAAGATTTTTTTATGACGACCTATATTTTGCACATTGCGTCTCATCTGGTGGACGGTGTACTTCACCTGATGTGACCTCCACTGAGCACCCAAGGATATATTGGAATTGCATTTAAATCACCGCAACCGCCGGGATTCAAACTCGAGCCTCAGCGATGAGAACCTCATTCTGTAGCCACCTATGCAACACGACACCATAAGGTAGAAATTGAAGATTGGTAATTAAGCCTTGAGGAGTCTGGAGCAGTAATGGTTGGTCTTTAAGTGCTTAGTTAAATAATTTATTTAGTATGTCGAAAAAATCCCTAGAACACAATTATTTTATTTTACATCTGTTAATGCGTTTGGAACTCACCATACCGAAGTAATACAAACCATGCAAGATATATGTTTTTTTCCTTAATTCAAGCGTGTTATGACAAGAGTTTTTGTAGCATTGCATTTGACATTTATGCGAAATTATGTTGAAATACGTCATTTAGGAGGAGTGGACTATTATCTATTAAAAAAGTCGAGTCGGTTGAGTTTAAGACGCCGTATCTTCAAGTAGGGTCAGCCGATTTTAACAAAATAAAATGAATACGATAGGATAATCACTTCTACGTTGAATAATTGGTATAATTTATTTCTAATATCCTTATCTACACTTTTACGACATTTGTTTTGAAAAAAGGATCCTGTTTTCGGCGCTCAAAACCCGATGGCCCGACATTATGTCATCGCCACTCTCTTAATATTTATTGTAGAGATGAGAGGTTTTGATAAGTTAGCCAAACATGTTTCTAACATATCAAAGGAAAAAAATTGTTTTTATGTTGAGTTTTACACGACCTGTCGTAAAAGTTGTAAAGCTCGGCTAATTCCAAAACTAACGATGGGATAGAGGTTTGAGTTATACCGTTGTAACCGCAATGACGCCTACTTTATAAATATGTACATAACCATTCGTCAAATATCCTGGAATTCCCTATAACGATTTTTATTTCTATGTACTTTACTCGCAGAGATGAACATTCTATCGCATGCAATTTATTTCGTTAAAATTAGTTGACCCTACTTGAAGATAGAGTCTCTTAAACTCAACGGACTCGACTTTTTTAATGGACAGTAGGTATTAAGCTTGTAATTAAAGTTGGAGGACACAAACTAGAGCAAGTAGAAGAGTTCAATTACTTAGGTAGCACGCTAGAGGAAAATGGAAATAGTAGTAAAGACATACGGAAGAGAATCGCGCTAGCTAAGGAGGCGTATAGTAATAGAGGAGAGCTGATGACGGGGACAATGGGTAAGAATGTGAAGAAGAGGCTGGTGAAGAGCTTGATATGGAGCGTAGCGTTGTATGGGGCAGAAACGTGGACCCTGAGAAAGGAGGACGAGAGTAGGCTGCAGGCATTTGAGATGTGGGTGTGGAGAAGGATGGAGAAGGTTAGATGGACGGAATGGAAGACTAACGAGGAAGTGCTTGAGATGGTGGGTGAGGAAAGGAATCTTTTGAATAAAATCCAGGAAAGGCAGGGTAGATGGCTGAAGGATGTCATTAAGGGTGATGGGTTGCTGAAGAGTGTGATAGAGGGAAGGATGTTGGACAAGCGGGGTAGGGGAAGAAAGAGAATAGGTTTCATGGACGGGATGATGAAGGGCAGATCTTATGCAGAGGCGAAAAAGGATATACTAGAGGGAGATAGGCCCCTGAATGTGTAAAAGAACGGGAGCGGATTCTATGAAATTCAAGATAACCTACTTTACCGGTAGAATACCTAATAATAATAACAGGTATTACACCCTGCTACTTCTTAATTTGTCTTAATATATATCCATATTTCATTCGGTCCATTGATTTTCATTTTATATATATTAGTACAGCGCCATTATTATGACAATAGATACTTCTTGCTTCTTTCACCAGCAGATATCACAGAATAAAATAAGACTGCGGTGCCTATTCTGAGTGGGGAGAAATCTCACAGCAACCGACTGAAGAAGCCCCTCAAATACATCCCCCACCCCTCTTCCCTTCGCATTCCCTTGCCACGGCTTCCCATTGCGGGCGAGGAGCGGGGAATGGTCTTCTTCAAGCCTTTCTTCCGCGGTCGCAGCCGACCGCGGCGAGTCCAACCTCGCCGTGGGCAGCCCTATCCATCCGCCCTCAGCACGCGAAGTCGCCCGCTCGCTGATTGTGGCCATAAACGCTCCAGCCTCCGGAGCCGCGGCGGTTTTTTTCATCCCGCTGCATCGTTCACTTGTTTCTCTCGCACACAGCATTGCCCTCTCCCGGGCGAAGAGCGAAAGAAGAAAATTACCGAGGAATTACCGGCGTCATGCAGTTTTTCACTCTCCATGGAGAAGAGTCTGTGAACGCGACCGAGTCCTCAGAACTCCGCTTCTATTTCGCCGTGCATTCCTAAGTTACGAATGAAACATTTTTTAATTTTTTAATTTTTTTTAAATTTAAACACAAAGACATACGGAGGAGAATAGGGTTTAGTAAAAGAATAGAGTTGATGACGGGGACATTGGGTAAGGATGTGAAGAAGAGCTTGATATGGAGCGTAGCGTTGTATGGGGCAGAAACGTGGACCATGAGAAAGGAGGACGAGAATAGGCTGCATGCATTTGAGATGTGGGTGTGGAGAAAGATTGAGAATGTGGGGTGGACGGAAAGGAAGACTAACGAGGAAGTGCTGGAGATGGTGGGCGAGGAAAGGAAACTTTTGAATGAAATCCGGGAAAGGCAGGGTAGATGGCTGAAGGATGTAATAAAGGGTGATGGGTTGCTGAAGAGTGTGATAGAGGGAAGGATGTTGGGCAGGCGGGGTAGGGGAAGAAAGAGAATAGATTTCATGGAAGGGATGAAGAAGGATAGATAGTATCCAGAGGCGAAAAAGGATATATTTGAGGGAGATAGGCCCCTGAATGTGTAGAAAACCGGGAGGAGAATCTCTGACATTCGACCAAACCTACCTTTACCGGTAGAATACATTTTTTTTAAACTCTGATCTAAGTCCTTGGAGCAAAATTACACCATCAGTTGTTAGGTTTCACATGGAGTCTAAACTAAAAAGTCAAGCAATGATTTCCATCTGGGTTGTAATATAACTCGCCACATTTTCTGGATTGAAAGTCAGTAATTACACGCCGAAGTGAAACAACATTTTATACATTGTGGTCCGAGTTGAAAGGAAAACTTTTCGTTCTGTTATGATTGCCATCTCTCCGGTGAACCTGGGAGATGGCAAAACCATTAGCCAGTTTACAATATAGCACTCGACCTTTATCGATTCCTTCCTTCGATTATTATGACATTTGACCAAGTAAAGAGAGAAATGCCTACAGAAAATTGGTACACATTAAAAACTACCAAGTAAGTCATATAAGACTCGCCTTGAGGCATGATTGGTTTCGAAGAGATTGCTCTGCTGTAATACGAGCGCGGAGTGTGATTGCATCAAAGCATAAGACCTGAGAATATTGATGGCTTCTCGTATATTAAAAAAAATATATAATGCCTCTTTTTAAGGAACTTATCCATTTTCTGGAAATTATCCCAGGTAAAAAGGTAATTTGAACACATGTATACGAATTATTGGGATAGTGAATTCATTCCCTTAAAATAAATAACTACACAATGCAGACGACCTGCTACACGATGTGGACGGTAAGTAATAGCCAAAGATTGCATCGGGAGACCGATTTAACAGAATTTGTTAATCATTCAACAGAATTGGTCACAATTAGTGGGTAATAGGAAGTCATAGCTTCAGATTTAATCGTCCCGAAAAGTAATTATTTAATCACTCCTTAATGAATATCCATTGCAAAAATATTTATATAAGGTAATTGGTCGTAAAATCTAAACTTAAGGGAATTAATTTCAGAGAAAGCGACGATCATATACAGTTATTTTGTAAAGGGGTGACCATAAACATTGCGAATGAAGAATGGTAGAAATATAGGTACTAACATGGAGAAAGGAAAAATCGTTAAACATTCCTTCGTTACTTTAGAGCTTAACTCTTAGGATCGATGTTAAGAATTGAACTCATGACACGCAAGTGTATTATTTCAAAGTTCATCTCGGGAAAAGTTAGTTTCTATCGAAGCCATCTGTGGAACTTTCAACGCATTTTTCTCAACATTTTCTTCGATGGACTTGCTCAACATTTGCACTAAGCCCTCGAATTATTGCTCCAAATTATAGACCGTTTAACTGCTTCTGCAAATTCATTAGCCACGGGGACAGATTATTCACTCATAAAATTTATCTTTTTTCAATACACTGCACATAAAATTAAACCATTGGTAGGCACGAATTAACTCCATTGAAAAGCGTATTGTGATTTATGACTCGCCAATTGAAAAATCAATTCATTGCTATTACTGAATTGTTGTATTTTCTTTATTGAGATTTGTTGGGATACATATTGTTGTGGGAGTGGAACAAACTGGTAGGTGACCCACAAAAAATTCATAGTTTAGAGCTTGCTTAACTTATCTTGTAAACAGAACGTTTTGTATGATGGCTTACATTCAAAATCTGATGATTAAAATTCATTTTTCATGGTAATGTCGCATTAGAAACAGAAAAAATTCCGGAATTTGCATTAGTATCCTTTAAAGTAAGCCAAGGAAAACTAATGGATGAATATTTTTGAAGTTAAGTAAAGTTGCTACAGTGATCACAGAAACTACTATCAACATCGCTATGGTAGTCTATTAGAAACTTTGAAGCTACAAGTATTTCACTTGGCTGAGAACACTTCAAGTACCTGATTTGCCGAAAATATACCCAATTTGGAACACAAAGAAATACTTTAGCGGTCAAAGGGAACATTGGCAAACTAGCCATATGGAAACAAGCAGAGAGGTTTTCAAAAGAGCCCAAATTTTTTTAGTAAATGGAGAACTTAAAAGTTATGATCAGGGGTAATATATAACACCAGAAATATACATTTGTAAATGTAGCAATATGTGTAGACTGCGTCAGCATGAATGATTGTGGTGTATGGCAGAAGGGTGAAGTTTGATAGAAACACAAAAATGCGGAAATAGGCGACCACAAACGAATATATGACCGCCAATGTCGAGGGGCCACACACTAATTTTGAGTGCTCCGTATTTCACACATTACCTGATGAAATCTTGATTGCAGGGTAATGTTAATTGACCTGAGCGTTACAGATGCCATTTCAATACTCGACGGCCTATCGTGGTATTATTAATTGCACTTACAGTCCAACGGTAGGATAAATCTCTCATCACAAACTCTCCACGGTTGAAGAGACGAAACGATTGTTCGCACATTAAAGTACTATGGCCTGTGGTGTAATTGGAAGGAGAAATTGATGGAAAGAATCATCGAAGAAGAATATAGATGGAATACTCAAAGTTCATTATGAGGGTCACTAGAATGAAATGTAGAAATGGGGCGGTTGATAGGGAGGAGAAACCTGCAGTGAACCCATCTCCAGACTAATGACTGATGACGACTTCTTAAGGTGGTTAAAGGAGATTATGTTTGTACACAGATTTTCGTGAAACTTTGCATACATGTACTTATAATTAATATCTATGTATACAAGTGAAAAACATTCATCATACCAATTCGGTTTTTTTTGGCAATACAATGCAGCTAAATTGTAGCCTCAAGGGACATGCCATGAGTTTTGTTATAATTGTAGCGATTACTATTGCACAATTTAAATCTGAAATCAAAATAATGAGTTTCATGTCTACGTTATGGTTTCAAACAATTATCAACGTATAATGCCGACTCAAATGAAATATTAGATACAATAATTTTCTTCTAAATTTTGAATGCGGCGCAGAAAACCCAAGACAAAGCATGCGTTAACTATCGATCAAAATGTCTATCTGATAAAAACATTTTCATAACTATTCTGCCGGTAACAAATATCAAGGGTTCACGCCAAGTCCAATATTTAAAGAAAAAAAACATTTGAATACAACCCCCTCCAAATTTCGAATTCCGCGCCGTAAACTCATGTCATAGCATGCTTTAACTTACCTAGAGGGGAAAAAGATTTAATGAATCTTTGCAGTATTTTTATAACCGTATGTTAGGTGAGTTTCAACGAATAAACAGATGCGCTCTAGCGAAAAGTTGTCCAAGAAAGTATTTCGACTTTGAACTAATTTACGGTTATGCATACAATGACCCCACGATTACGCTCCGGCCACCAAAGGTAGTTTGAGCGAAATGTCATTTTACTTAGAAATCGATGAATTTGGTCTCATTTTAAAGAAAAATATCTCACCTATCCAATGAAACAAATAATTCAACCCCTTACCACATTAATG
Source organism: Ceriagrion tenellum (assembly GCA_963169105.1). Taxonomy (NCBI): domain Eukaryota; kingdom Metazoa; phylum Arthropoda; class Insecta; order Odonata; family Coenagrionidae; genus Ceriagrion; species Ceriagrion tenellum. The sequence continues at coordinate 17,396,289 of OY720637.1, forward strand.
TCCGAGATATTTGCCAGAAAATACCAGCCCTTTTACATGGGAAATGGTACGTGTCTGCACTCCGGAGAGACATTATTTACTAAATGAGGGATTTCTAACACTTCGATGAGGTAAAAAAACTAACAGTGTGTAGGTTGTATGTTTTCTCAACTGTATTTTAAAATTAATCATATCGTCACCGCAGTAGGTTCTTGGGTATCGCAAAAAACCTTCCGTTTTGAAGGAGTTTCCAACGCACCGCGCGAAAAAAATGAGTCAAGTTAAAGACTTATTTAAATATTTTCATTTAATTACTTACCATCTCAATCATATAAAATTATATTATTGCACCATTAATAATGCAATATTTAACTGATGTGTCCTACAACTGGTTAAATTGAAACGCATAATTCGAATATGGTCTCTATTATGACTAGCGAACAATCTCGCTCGGACTACCTTAAGCTAGATGTCAAAATGAATGCTTAGAATTCACTAATATATTGAGAGAGAGAGAAAAGATACGGAAAAATGTGACCAAACCAGCCATCATGAAGCGACGCAGTTGACGCGTGCTTAGCACGGGAGTCGCTCGGTTATTCTCGGCCGCTTCTTCTGCCGTGTTTGCCGCCGCCCAACGGGTCGTCCGCTCGGCACTCAGTGCCCGCCCCAGCCTCCCAGCCCAGACAGACCGGCACGACCCGTCGATGCCGCGTGGAACATCCACTCCTGCGTCGAGCCCTCTATGCCACCCGGAGACTATGCGGTCAAAATGATTCAGTCATCACCATCGGTCGCGCAATACTCATGACCGCTTTACGCGGTACATATTAATGTACAAACGAATGTACCATAGAATGTACTAGAAACTGATTGGAATTAGAGCAGGTTCTATTCCCCGTTAAGTCATTCCGACAATCATACAATTTTCCGCTTTATACGGTACAATTTCCTTCGTGAAGGAATTCGTACATTCGTTTGTACAATTAAATGTACCGTGTAAAGCGGCCTTTAGTTTGGCTGTCTTCAGCTCTCCATCTTTGGTTTTCGCTTTCGCTTTGTCAATGTATATCACTGTCACACATTCAATGTCAAAATTCAATAATTTGAGTTGTGTTTATAACTGCTTTGTAATATCCAAGTGTCTTTAAATATCTTTATTATTTTTAAAATTTAACCATGCATAACATTAGTAATATATAATTAATACTATGTTGAATCACTTTATTGAAGTTTTGTTGTTAAAACTTTATGTGAAATACTTGGTTATATTTCATTCTATCTCGATGTATTGTATTTTCACGTATCAAATGTTCTCACCACATACTGTATTATTGGTACTCGGTACCCTTATTAAGGGTATGGTACCCGGAGCAAATTAACTTTATTATTATTATTATCTTGCCCTATCTAATGATTGTTCCCGTACTCCATGATTGCCCTTATGTACTTTCATCACTTATGTTCTCCATCCTTCTAATATTTTAGTCCTTAAATAATCGTCTCATAATTTAGCCCTACGCCTTCCTCTCAGACAAATGCTGACTAAGCAGTGGTACAGACAGACCGTCACCGCGTTTTCGTCAGGTTCGATTCTAAAAAATTCCAAGAAACCACATCACTAAATCTCAAATTATGTATTACACCGCATTGAAGCATTCACCTGTGTATTCTTTTTTTCTAGGCTTGTGACATCAAGTAGTTTTGAAAATAATATTAAACATGCTTAATGCCTTTCGCGACACAGCTAAAAAAATTGTCGTTACATATGCCACCTATTACTCGTAACCAATGCAACCAAAAAAGCAGAGATCCGAAAATGGAATTTTGTAAGATCTTGGGAGTGCGTCAACTATTGCTCCGGTATGTTTTGATTTGCTCGGAGTCTGAAACGCATGAAAAGAAAATGTACTGTTTTATTCCAACTGATAAATGAAATAGAATAAATCGAAATATCTCATTGGTACCTATCATTATTTGACACAAAATTGAGTGTAAAGAGCCAGCAATTAAATGTTTTAAACTGCTGAGAATCATAGGTGGAAGAAAAGATAGAGTGGGTAGTAAGAATGAGAACACAATGAAAAGAGAGAAATAACTTTTCAATTTATTAGTGCTTCGCTCTGTCGATTTTCTGTTTATTCATGGTGAATTTGAGCCCATACATATAATATAATATCGCACATATGCATTTTTGCTCGTATTTCAGCAACTCATTGCTTTACACGACGCAATTCCGCAGGCGATTTTCTTAAACACATCATAATGTGCAATAAAATGTCTCGCGTAAAACAGCCCTTAGGTCGAGGATGATTGAAATACTTCGATATGAATACGAATGTCGGAAGCGATCTTAAAATTTTAGTAGAAATTGGGATGCGTTCTCAGGGAGCAAAAACGTTTGTTGTGTTAACAGGAAAGCCTATTTCACTATTGATCAGGTAGTTCGAGCGAAATATCATTTAACCAAGAAATCGATTAATTTGGTTTCATTTTAAAGAAAAAGATATCAATCTTCCATTGACATAAAAAATTCAACCCCTTACCACATTACTTTCCGAGATATTTTTCAAAAAAATACCAGACCTTTTACATGGGAAATGGTACGTGTATGCACTCCAGAGAGACATTATTTGCAAAATGAGGAATTACTAACACTTATATGTCGTAAAAAACTAACAGCGTGTAATTTGCATGTTATGTCAACTATATTGGAAAAGTAATCATATTGTCACCGCAGTAGTTTCTTGGGTATCACATAAAACCTTCCGTTTTGAAGGAGTTTCAAACGCACCGCGCGAAAAAATGAGTAAAGTTAAAGACTTATTTAGATATTTTCATTTAATTACTTACCATCTCAGTCACATAAAACTATATTATTGCACCATTAATAATGCAATATTTAACTGAAGTGTTCTTCAGCTGGTGAAATTAAAACGTATAATTGGAATATGTTCACTATTATGACTGGGGAACTATCTCGCTCGGACAACCTTAAATGGTTTAAAACAACCCACAAATAATTATGACCGTTAAGCTCCGCTATTATCAAGCAAAAGAGACCCAATATTGAGGAAACAAAAACGGGAGGTTTCATCCAATGATAAAGTGAAGAGAAAATATCCATGACGTCTCTTCACTTTATCATTGGAATACTATTCGATAGAGAGCAGGGCTATCTTACAAAGAACTTTTCATAGGGAAAGTTTTGTCCGAGTCTAAAGAAATTTGGTAATCGGATCATAAAAAATTCATACTCATATCTCATTGAAGTCCTCGATCGAAGTCAGAGGAAAATGTGACCTTATCTTAAGTGAACTATCTGCGCCATATTTAAGACCCGATAGACACTAACTAAAGAATTCGATTACTCTAAACATAAATAAACCAGGTTTGTTAACACGTCGAAATGAGGAAAAAATAAAGTATAACTCAGCTATTGGTCGATCTCCCTCTAAAAACGTAGGAAACTGAAAGTCCGACACTTTTCTGCAGGCGCGACAAGAGATCTGAGTTTCCTTCGTTTGCGATTAGGAATTAAGAACTCTCCATGAATCTCAATCAGATGGAAAATGTGTTATACAGAGAGATTTTGTTACTCTTATTCCAGTATACATAGTAATGGAACAGAAAATACAATTTTTAAACAGCATTATGAATAGATGTATGAAAATATTATAAAATTTAATATCGGAACACGTTTTCATCGGTATTCAGTGTGGGACCACGTTGGTTCAACATCCCCCTCCATTTACCAATACCGTGACTCACAAGATAGAGCGTGGAAGTTGACGAAAATGCTATAAAATGCGATAAGCAGACCTCGAAAAGCAGGAGGTGACACAACTGGCGTTCTCAGAGGACGATTACGGATTGGTGGATCTTGAACACCTATCTGTGAGTCGGCACTATGATTGCAGGGATCAAAAGAATCGAGAAAATACTTTAATTGCATTTGTAGTCACTTACATGAAGAAATGGAATAAACAAAAATCTTTTCAATATATGCCTGAGCTTAAACGTCGATGCTTCACCCCACTTACCACTAATTGCCCGCAGCAATTACCTACACGCACATCCATTGAAGCACTAAAAACGAGGAAGGGGGCAGCGAATACATGACTGCTGCCACCCAACTAACCAAATAAAATGATTTGGTATTTATAATAGAGATGATTTATCCCATTTAAGGTAAAAAAAATCTACGAGACTCGCTAAAAAAGTTTTCGAGTTCTACTCTTCGCACAGATGTGAAGAGCGGAGAAAATTACTGAAAGAAATAACTTAATAATCATAAATATTAATCAGCAGCATTTTTATATCGACCTCCTAGATGAAACCAGTTTTGACATCTCGAGGTTGGGTCGTGTGGAAATTAAACTATATCTCCTTGCCTACGTTTCGGCGTATAATGTACACCATATCGCCTATTCCATATTCCGAGAATGGGGTATTTTGCAATGTTTTTCTACAAGTACCAAAAGGCTGTATGTGCAATAATATGTAATAACTATTGATGTTTGATTAACCAATAATTCCAAGCCCTGATGATGGTGTACGTTATACGCCGAAACGTAGGCAAGGAGATATAGTTTAATTTCCACATGATCTAACCTCGAGAAGTCAAAACTGGCATAAATATTAATCTTATCAAGATCCTAGTTCTTGATTCGAATTCATTTACTCATAATAGGATTTTATCATGTAAAGATATGGCTGGTATTAACATGTGCCGTACAGTGGCCAAAAAATACTTAATTCTTTAAACAAATATATTTTTTTCTCTCCTCTTCCAAAAGTACTCATCATTCGAATTTCAATCACAGTCAAACAAATCCTGTCTCTCCCATACAGGAATTTTGCCATCGACAAATTTCCAAACAAACGTGAATAATTATCGGGTAATGAGTGTATATTCTCGACAGAGGAGGAAAAAAGAATCAAGTAACCAGAAGTGACGCAGGAAAAAGACGTAATTCACTTGGAATGAAGATGGGTGCTAAATGTACCGTATCGTTGAACTTTAATACGGTGTGCAAATGGTGGTCAACGCTTAAACGTGCAGTTCATGTACACAGGTCCGCCCATTCCACACTCTTCAAAATATGACTGGTAGGATGCATTGCTATAGCTAAAAGTTTTTCATTTGCTACCACTCATAATTTTATTTGTGTGCTAGTCTTACTTATGCAGATATCTCACTCCTCAGAGTCAGATAGTGATTATTATTGATTGAAATACGATTTCTCTACCCAAGCCTAATTTGACTGTGTTTCAAAGATGCTTTGTGTATATATCCCGAAAAATATTTAACGTCCTTCCAAACCACATTAAGGAAGAAAAAAACGTAAGAAAATTTCTTAAGAAAGTAAAAACTTGGTTATTACTTATAAAAAATATCGAGATTTTGTTTCATAATTTACATGAAATATTTATCGAATTAAATGTAATGAATTAATGGTTATTGTAATATCATTGTTGAAGTAAGTTTGCCCGATCTTGTATTTGTGTGTCTCTTTTTTGTAACTACTATTAAATTATGTATATCTCTGAGTCTTTTTTCTATTTTGAATTAGTTTATTCACTGTATTGTAAACGTTTTATTGAAAATTGTAAACCATTTCGTTTTTTGCTATCGTTTTTGCATGGTTTATTTATTTGTCAGTAGCCCCAACACAGGTTATTCCTTAGGGGCTATCTATGGTACTACCACTCTGTAATTCCTGAAAAGGAATTAAATTATTATTATATTATAATATAAAAAAGTAATCTTTGTTTGAAGGTAAATATATATTTTTATTTGTGATTATTATATTTATGAATGATTTATGACCAAAAATAAGTAAAAATATTCCTTGTTGTTGTAAATTTATTGTGACCCATCCAAAGGGAAATTACAGAATGTAAATTATTTGTAAATAAATGTATTTATTTATTTATTTACTGATTACGAGTCCTTATGTTTTCAATGATTCTCAAAACCTAAAACTCTTCTAATTCTTCCGGTTTTTTTTCAAAATATAGCCTCAGAGTCAGATAGTGATTATTATTGATTGAAATCCTCCGCGATGCTTTTCTTTACACACTTACCCAGGATACACTGTTACCCTGCCATGATTTACTTTTACAGATACCGACACTTAACAAACTATCTCACTTTAATTCTATCAAACGCACCTTTTCGCTACTCCTGCTTTTGCTCTAACGTCTCATTTATCCTTCAAAGAAGATTTTCACTTGATCATCTGAAGAGTTTTTGATCACACTAAAGTCTGAAGTGTTCTACTATTAATATAGATCGAGCGTTTGAACACTCTCTACCACCAAAGACAAAGGACTTTTTCCTAACCATTCTCGATTGGGAGATTAGTCAGCAGATGATCAGGCATACGCAGAAAATATCAATAAATACTCTTCAAGAACATGATTAAGTAAAACGTAAACGGAGATATTTACCCCTGCATAGACTCAACACTACATTAGCTCACATATAAATGTTATGTAATCATTTTAAGCAGTCTAATTAATTATTAAAGTTGAATTAAAATTAAAAAAAAATAAAAGCTTTTCTAATTAATAGAACAATCCGTAAACATATTGAGTAGAGCATTGTTAACTTTCAATATCATCAATTTACTTGCCTGGATTGACAAGAAAATGAAATTTTCTATGCAGCGGAAATTGGCTAATATTAAAAACTACATTTACATACTACCCCGCGAGCCGCCTCATGGGCGTGTGGCAGGGGGTGGTAGGTCACCAGCCGTGTCAAGATGTAAAATTTCTGGAGGTGAAATGGTGACATGCACTATGGGAGTGTATTTAGAGGAGCTCAGTTTTTATTTTGGTCATTTGTATTATGCGCGGAAATAACGAGTTTTAGTAACTATATGTTCATCAGAGTATCTCTCTTCTATTATCGAATCTGTCAGACCTAGAAATGTAGTAAGGCGTTATGGCAATATTCTCTATGTCGCTTTGAAACACACCAGTTCTGAATATCTCGGGCAGTCTAAGCCTAGCGTGCAGCCTCTGAGTCTCTAGGGGCTCCCACCTTAATCCCTCTAACAGGTGTGTAACACTATATGTTCGTTTGTAGCAGTTTTTAACGAAGCTTAAGCTAGACGTCAAACTGAATGCTTAGAATTCACTAACATATTGAGAGAGAGAGAAAAGATACGGAAAAATGTGACCAAACCAGCCATCATGAAGCGACGCAGTTGACGCGTGCTTAGTACGGGAGTCACTCGGTTATTCTCGGCCACTCTTCTTTGTATTTTGTTAATTTTTTTAATTAAATATTTATGACCATGGTCCCAAATGCTCGCGGCGTATTCGAGGAGTGGCCTAACCAGAGCGAAGTAGCATCTCTCTTTTACTTTTTCATCCGAGGACCTTCCTATTATACGCTTAACAAAACTAAGTTTCTTAAATGACGTGCCTCTTATGTTTTGTATGTGTGTTCTCCACGATATATCTGAAGTTAAGGTAATTCAAAAAAGTATTTTAATGCATTTGAAGATATTATGTTTACTCCATCCAAAGTATAGGTGTGATACATTAGTGTGATGACCTTCGCAGGAAGTGAACTGTGGTTCATTTACCAATATTTAGTTTTAAACCCCACTCCTGGCACCACGAATGAACGTTGTTAAGGTCTGATGACAGAACTTCAAAACCGCGTCTTCGCTTATTTCACGGTATATAACTGTATCGTCTTCAAATAACCTTATTTTACTGCTAACTCTAGAACTTAGGTCAATAATATGAAAGATGAATGAAAGAGGGCCAATCACGCTTCCTTGAGGAACACCGGATGTGACTTCAACTATATCAGAGCTAAAACCGTCAATAACTAAATGATGCATTTCTGATTTCTAGTTTTAGATTCTCACCAAGAGCTTAAAGCAACACTATTATTCTGTGAATGTGAACGCTCAAAATAAATGAAGACATATATAAGATAATAATGTCGAAGAGAACGATAGTTTCAATCCCACAAATAGTTTCCTTGTCTCCGCTTTTATTGTGTTGTGTATTTATTTTTTTAATATATTACGTTGGTCTGAGAGGCTAGCACATTCGTTTTACTACTTCTGTAAATGCACTCAACCAGAGAGTAATAATTGCAAAGCCAAAGAAAACACATTTTTTGATATTAACAATCCTTTTAAAGCCCTATGTAGATTATACTCACCTTCCTCGAATTGCAGTCATTACGCTCGTTCATAATCGAAAGATGCGTCTTCCTAGTAGGTTTGAAAATTGCAGAACGGAAGCTGTAATTGGCTTAGAATTATCATCGCGCGCAAATTCGATGAGGCATTCCTCTTATCCGCAAAAAATGGCGCAAAACCAAGCAATCAAATCTTTAAAAAAATTACCTAGCAGGGATTTTTGCTCGAAACCTTAACCGAAGAAAGCAAACCATCATCTCGCCAAAGCACGCAAAGGAATCATTCAACGGTTGGAAAATGCTTTTATTATTACATCTCATCTATTCACTTTTGCCGATCGAGAAAGGGTTCTCATTGGTTTTTCTCTCTGTCTCTTCCTTCGCCGTGGAAAATAAGCAGCGGAAACGATACGAAGGGGACAATTAGGGTTTTACAGCTCGCAGCTGGACGAGAGACGAGGCGGGAGCGAGGGTGGGCGACGCAACAGGAGCTGGCGGCAAAGGTGCCGCGGACGGCCGGCCGCTCGAACCGCCGCCAACGGTGGACGGCCTCCCCACCAATATCAGGCGAGCCATTGGTGGTGCCGCTTCAATAAAACACACTCAGGCCATTGAACTCGGCTTCTTAATTGTTCTGGATGCTTTATATGATACAACATGTAATAGGGGGATCAGGTTGGTGTGGTGGCTAGAGTACTGGCAAACCACACGGACGGCCAGGGTTCAAATCCCTGCAGTGGAGGATATTTATCAGAGGAAACCCGATCCCAACTTGAGTGTCTTCTTGAGGACGCTTAAGTGCAGTACTCCTTCTGTCGGATGTGACGTTAAACCGTGATCCCGTTGGCGCCTTTAGTTAGAAGCAGGCTAATGCCGACGCCGGGTTTCTATCTACCCTTCCTCCATTACCTATCCCTTATGGCGCAAATGACTTTAACCGTCGGTCGCCTCCCCAAATATCCAACATGTAATAAGGTGACTAATGTCGCCAACGCTAACGTGTTCGACTCCCAGTACGATGGTCACAGGATCGAGACCACACGGAAAATATATTCCAAACTACGGTAATGAAAGTTTTACACATATATACAAGACAAATTTTCAATGCGAAACGTACTGCTCTTCTGGGTGTGGTGGTATATGCTGAATCGTGTACTCAATCAATTCCTTTACGGAAAAGTAGCCGTAAAACATACTTAGAAAAACCACATGCTATGAGGAAAGTTTGATATATTTCACCTATGTATTTTTTTAATAGTCGAATCACTGTGTTCCCGTGCTTAAATGTATTTTTAAACAACGTAACTCCCGGTGTTTCTTTGACGCGGAGACATAGCACCACAGACTAAAATGGTAATGCCAAAACAGAAAATATTGTCAATTTTTCATCAGCACTATATTTTGACTTTTTTACACGAAAACACATTTTCCATCCTGTCAATACTGACATTTAAGATAAAGCGGGCGAGATAGTTGCCTAATCATAGGAGAGATCATATTCAAATTATACCTTTTAATTTCACCAGCTGTGAGACACACGAATTAAATTTTGCATTATTAATGGTGCAATAATATAGTTTTACATGACAGAAATTCAGAAGAAAAGTCATCAAATGATAATATCTAAATAAATCTTTAACTTGACTCATTTTTTTCACGCTGTAAGTTAGAAACTCCATCCAAACGGAAGGTTTATTGTAATCCCGAAGAATTTACTGCGGTGACAATATGGTTATTTTCAAAAATAGTTGAGAAAACACACTGTTGACTTTTTTACGACATCTAAGTGTAGGGAATGCCTCATTTGTATTATTAGGTCTCTCTGGAGTGCATACAAGTACCAATTCCCATGTAAAAGGACTGGTTATTTTTTTGGCAAATATCTCGGAAAATAATGAGGTAAGGGGTTACATTTTTGGAGTCAATGGAAGGATGATAAATTTTTCTTAAAAATGAGACCAAATTAATTGATTTCTAGGTAAATGATATTTCGCTCAAACTACCTTAAATGCGACGGAATTTACGTTGTAACTCGCCATACAGTCCGTAATGCTGATGTTGTCGCTAGCGAACAGCAATAGAGATATATTATTCATACCAATGATCATGAAGATATGGACAGCCCTGTGGTTTTTCCGCTTCCAGCAGCTCTCAGGTAGGAGAAACATTGTTCTCTTTTTATATTATCCAGAACAACTAATAATGACATGAATATAATGTGATCTCTATGCTGTGTACGAATGTTATCAAACGATAATTCTGCCAGCAAGTTGTTGACATTTTGCTTCATTTTTATAATCCGACCCTGACAGTGTTTTGTGCTAAAATTCACGTAAATACTTGATTAATTGATAAAAATATGATTGATTCGCATGATTTCGAATTAGATAATTACGTCCTATCAATTATTCTGCGAAAGTGCTAACAAAACCGTGAGAACGAAAACCCAAATATAATCGATCCCCAGGAAAAGATAGTTTCTATTAGCTTATCATAGTGCCCAAAGTTCATTCCATGTAATGCGTTATTCACAGTAAATGAGTTTCAATGAAGTGATATTTGTAAGATATCTTCGTGTTAAATACATGGTTTTGTTGTTTACAGATTGCCAGCGTTGACTAATAACAGTTTACGATGTGCATTTGGCGCAGAAAATCACGGTGTTGGTGGCATGAAATCATGAATTGTCATCATAAACATGTCAGTGCATATATGTTCTGTCATAAATTGCCTTTTTTCATTGAAATAACTCCTTGCCTATTTCAATTGGATCTACGAATGCTGAAGTTATTCCTCATGATGTAATTAATATTTTTACTTCTAACCTAAGAAAGTATTAAATACTTCACTGGACCGCTAACAAAGAGTAAAATAAACTAGGTGCCAGAGGTGATCGAACCCGAAAGTCTCCCGGGATACAAATCGAATCCCATCTCTTCCTTGTGCGTTGCGATTCATTCGCTCGCGTCAAGAACCTCTTCATCTTTCCCGCTCAGGGCTTGGGAAGCCACGGGAACGCGGCATCCAATCAGAATCATCCGATTCTCCCACCCCCTCCTCCCTACGCAAAGGGAAGGGGACGCTTGGGTAGGCGGGCGGGGGGGATTTAATTCTCCAAGGGGCAGACTAGGGTGAGGGTTAAAAAGGGTTCGTGGGCGGCGGCGGTTCCCCACTTCAACCGAGAAAGGAATAAGACAGGGGAAGGGATGGGGGATGATGTATACACATTTCACCCCCTCTTTTCCTAACGAGCTCCCCCCTCCCACTGTGGTAGGCGGCCCGACACCCCCTTCCCCCCTTGCAACGGTCATGCGCGGAAGGATACATAACACACACGCTCAATTCCCCGCCTTTCGGGCCGACACCCCTCGACCTCCCCCCCCCCTCATTCCAACCCCCTATCGGGAACGAGCAGCCAATAGCGCGAAGTCAGAGTTCCACCCCCCCCCCTCCCATCGTCCACCCCCACCACTTTACCCCCAAACCATCGCAGCCCAAAAATAAAACCCGAAATCTCCATCCCCCTCGGCTTCAACCCAAATAAAATTTGTCCCCATACTCCCTCCATACCCTTCCTCATCCCATCGCTTACTTCCCCTTCCCCCACGCCTGGGAACCATCGTAATATCCGATCCGGGATTGAGTTTGGTTTGCTGTGGTATATTTGAGAATAGACTGAACCAAATGATGACCCGGGTGCGACTCCCGGAAGGGTCATGACCGTATTCATAGTCGTATTCCTAGGGGTTACCTGAGTATCCCCTAGCCGAGCGATTCATAAAGCTTACCTGGGTAACACACAGCCAGGGGACGCCTGGGTAAGACATTTGGCAACAATCCCGCAGAATAGTACATATGAACGGTTCCGCTGAATGGTTCTCGATGTTTTCGATGCTCATTTTTCACCGTAACCAAGCACGCTATAAGCAATAATATAGTATACAGTTACATGATGTTGATGAAAAATGATTGACGGTATATGAGAGAATTTTCATGACATTACTTAAATATTTATGTAATATGAATGGTGAGGAATATGAGGGTGGTTCAATAAGTACCTGTGTTCGTAAACAGGAGACGTTACTATGGATAATTGTTGATATTATCGTGTACTACTATTAGTGCAGTAGTATCAATTCGTCCCACGCGTGGGCAGCAGTATTGCGTTAGGGAAGCTTTGGGTAAGCTTCATACCTTACCCAGAAAATTGATGGCCTGGGGGAGGGTTAGGGAACGGCAGTCCCCTGAGTAACAACTATGAATACCATTTCTGAGCCGAGGGGTTCCCCCACACCTCGGGGACACCCAGGTAACGACTATGAATACGGTCCTAAGAATAAAGAGGTGATGATAGAGAGGTATTAAAATGATATCAAAATATCACTCAGGTATCGCACAACTTTCAGAGATATTTTACAAAAATAGAAGCCGTTATCGTCGGCAATAAGTGCATCATGTTCTTAAAAAAAAAACAGGAAAAAATATTAGTAAAAATTTTACATGAGTATCGTATCAGAACTGTAACGGTGAGCACTTGTGCATTCTCCATTTTTTTAAACATGTATTTATAACTCGCCATAATATTTTTTATGAGCTGCATAAAAACACTCGTCTGTCAATACGCTTCCAGCGTACGGCGGAAAAAGGTTGTTAAAGCCTAAAATATTCATATCCTGTCATATACTACGTAGTTATAATATTTAAGCAAAAAGACTTCATCCTATTAAAACAAAAGTTATTGTTTCATTAATGAGATATATTTCTTCATACTAATTAAAACTTCTTTAATTTTGAAATGTAATTCAAACTGCGTCTCCATACAAGGACTCGAGAATGGTCTTGCTCTGACCGCCTCGAGGGTTGGACTGTCCCCGTCCATGCTGCACTCTTCAACCCATAGTCCGTTTCCAAAATTATCTCCCCTAATCAACTCACCCTCCAAACCTTAATTATCCTGTAAAGGGGACCCATGAAGGGTAAATTACCTCCTCAGCTCCAAACCACGTCAACCAATACCCCCTTAGAATAACCGAGAATCGATCACCCTCTCTTGATCCTTGATAATATTTACCCTTGGTGCTCAAGCGGTGAAGGGCGGTTGGATGAACTCCATGGATGTCCATTGTAAAACGTCTTTTGCCCATCACGAATTTCCCAGTCACCTCATATTGACAGAGAGGGTACAGGGTATCACTGTCTGCTTTGCTGAAAGCAAGCAAGTCCCCCGTAGGAATTACCTCTACTTCGTTGGGCTCAAAGAATGGAGAGCCCATATACCTGCTCCGAGTCCTAATTATGGCTGAGCATTCGCATGGAAAGTGGGAAGTTGTTTCATCCACTTCCTCGCGCGATGTACATGGGGGAGAGTTTGAGATCTTCAGGAGATAAAGATGTCTCATTACTTGATACTGTCCTGTAAGTAGTCCCACTACCGTTCGTATTTGACTTCTGTTTGATGAAATGAGCCTCCGTGCAAAGCTAGGTCTTGGTCCCTTTATATAAAGTTTGGCCTGCTGTAGTTTTGTTGTACTTCGCCAGATCTCAGAGTGTTGATTCAAACCTCACATTCTGTTCTCCGTCGGGCCGACTGATGGCGCAATAGCTAGGATTGGTTGAGGGCCAATAGGGTTACTGCTAGATCCTGCCTTGCCTCCTAACACCTACTGCCACATGCAAATGCGTCGACTCGCTGGGTAGCATGTAGATGTAGGTCCTGTAGCAAAGAACAAAAACTTCCGGGCAGCTTTCCAGTCCTGATGAATAACACTATCCTGACGAGCGTTCTATTGCGTTTTCGTTTCCTACAAAAGGGCCTTCGCGTGGCCCAACAAGACCCAAAAGGGGGCGCGGAGGTTTCCCAAGTTTCACATAAATCCATAGGGTGACTCGAAGGGCATTATGCAGACGTAGATGGAGGTTGCCTTAATGAATTAATTCATGCATATTCATAACGATTCGATTTCGTCATTCGCTCGCATGGGTGATCAGATTAAGGTAAAAACACGTGTTAATATTCCCCCTAACTCCTTCAAAGTGCCTCATGCCTCAATCATCATATTCCTCCTTTATTTCTCCCCTAATCCACCCTACTCTTCAACCCCTGGTCATGAATTGTGGCGTGCATCATCACCTGGAGGAAAGGGAATCATTTACTGCATCTGGAATGATCGGGGACCAGGGGAAACCCCTATCTCCCGGGGTTATTGGGGAAGTGCTCCACCCGAATGCTATTACCCGTGCCGTAGGAAAATATTATTATAATTATTATGTATTCTATCGGTAAAGGTAGGTTTTGTTGAATGTCAGAGAATCTCCTCCCGGTCTTTTACACATTCAGGGGCCTATCTCCCTCTAGTATATCCTTTGTCGCCTCTGCATAAGATCTACCCTTCTTCATCCCGTCCATGAAACCTATTCTCTTTCTTCCCCTTCCCCGCTTGCCCAACATCCTTCCCTCTATCACACTCTTCAGCAACCCATCACCCTTTATTACATCCTTCAGCCATCTACCCTGTCTATCCCGGATTTCATTCAAAAGATTCCTTTCCTAGTCCACCATCTCAAGCACTTCCTCATTTGTCTTCCTATCCGTCTATCTAACCTTCTCCATTCTTCTCCACGCCAACATCTCAAATGCCTGCAGCCTATTCTCGTTCTCCTTTCTCAGGGTCCACGTTTTTGCCCCAAACAACGGTACGCTCCATATCAAACTCTTCACCAGCCTCTTCTTCACAGCCTTACCCAATGTCCCCATCATCAACTCTCTTCTATTACTAAATGCCTCCTTAGCTAGCGCTATTCTCTTCCGTATGTCTTTGCTACTATGCCCGTTTTCCTCTTGTGTGCTACCTAAGTAATTATACTGTTCTGCTTGCTCTAGTTTGTGTCCTAGTAGTTAGGAAAATATTCACTCGTAATAATCTTTTATTGTTCAGCGCTAAAAAATAATACACGCTCAGTGTACTGGGTTTTTATTCCGTTCTTAATGACGGACCACACAACAATTCGGAAAAGAACATAAACATAACACATAGAAACAGGATTTTCGAAACATTGCACTCAAACAAATGAACAGCGAAATGCATGTATTGCATGTATATACTACAAATCTCAGTGTCGGAATGTACATTAAGTTACTCCCCGCGTTACCGTGGCTCTTGCAAACGCTTAAGTCAGGATGGAAATGATATCCGAATTGGGAGTGATTTACATGTGTGATGAATGGAAAACTACGAATTTTTGATCATCATTATTTTATCGTTTTTATATTTTTTTTGAGGTTGGGGTTCGGTTTGGGTACAACTGAAATTAGCGCCAAGTAGGCGCCAAATGGTTATGTTTGGAGCGTCTTGCTGTATGATTTTGAGACATGGATGGCTTTGAAAAAGTATATAAAACGGACTGAGGCATTGGAGATGTGGATATGGAGAAGAATGTTGAATATTAGTAGGGCTGACAGAGTGAGAAATGAAGAGGTATTGACCAGAGTGGGGGAGGATAGAGGACTGATAAAGACAATAAAAACAAGAGGTAAAACTGGCTGGGACATATATTAAGAAGAGATTGTTTGATGAAGGTGGTATTAGAAGAGATGGTGGGAGGAAAGGGTAAACGCGGAAGAAGAAGAAGAAAGAAAATGACGAATGATTTAGAAGATGAGGAGACAGGCTACGAGAGGATAAAGAGGAAGGCACAAGACAGAGTTATCTGGAGGAGAGGCTACTGAAGACCTGCTGAACAGCAGTCTACCAATGATGATTATGATGTGCCAAAGAAATTCAGATGGGATGCGCGCAGATTCGGTATCAGAAGTGCTCTAGACATAGCTCTCTTTTCTCGCGGCGAATTCGAGGTGTGGCCTAACTAGAGCGAAGTAGTGTACTCTCTCTTTTACTTTTTCATCTGAACACTTTATGCTTACTCCACCTACACTATAGGTATGGCATTTTTGTGATGACTTTCGCAGGAAGTGAACTGTGGTGCATTTGTTGATACTGAATTCTATCCTCCACTCCTGACACCACGAATGAACGTTGTTAAAGGTCCGATGACAGAGCTTTAAAGTCCGCGTCTTCGCTCATTTCACGAAAGTTGTGAGACACTATACGTTCACTCGTAGCAGTTTTTAACGAAGCGCGCTGCTTTCCTTTGTATTTTATTAATGTTTTTGGCTGAATCTATTTGACCAGGGTCCCAAATGCACGCGGCGTATTCAAGATGTGGCATAACTAGAGCGAAGTGGTATCTATCTCTCCTCTTCAATTCTGTTCCAGCATCATCGCACATATTTACCCCCGCCCTGCCCCTGTTCCTTCGAGCCCCTTACCGCCGACCCCTGTCGTCGCAATGCGAGGGCATACGTACCAAACTATCCACCGCTCCATTTCACTCTCATGTGACTGCTGCGGGTGTGGAAGAAGGTGGGAGTGCAATTACGTTTTATGAGGAGCAATAGAGAGAGCGAACCAATTTTTTTCCCGAGTCCTCGCGACCAGAGAACCCACATCGCCCGACATCATCGTGCCATCTACAAAACACACAAGCGGACAGACGGACCAGCCACAACAACCTCCACCGACCTACCATCTCCACTTCTGCCCACTCAGTCCATCATCATCTCGCCGTTATCTCTTGATATTCTTTTCCACCTCAATCCAACCCCTCACTCTCGCCGTGGAAAAACCACCCCACATCCGCTTTGAGAGCGCGGGGGAGGAAGAAATGCGGAGAGGGTCTTATACTTATGTCGAGGATTCAGACTGAGCGAAGGGTTGGTGGGAAGGACAAAAGATTGGGATTGGTATGGAGGAAAAAGGCGATATCTTGGGAGGAAAAGAATTCCAAACGGCTCTGGCCATTCCTCACGCTATCTTCGAACCTATTCGAGAATGGAATAAACGTAATGGCGATAAAAACGGACGCCTGCCATATATTTTTTTTGGGCTGAAACCCATTGTGTCCGCACAATACAATTATAAACGCCAATACATAAGTAAAAGTGCAAGTAGATATCATTGTAAAGAGGAAAATACATATGTGAATGTGGATATATACGCATTCCAACGCGGGACAAATGCACCTTTATTTGCACATTGCTTCCACAATGCGGTCTCAAAGAGGTGAGAATTGTCCCATTAATCCGACACTGTGAATGGCAAGCTGCGCGATGCCCTAATTGGTCTAAGTCCGCATTTAATTGGCCATTTTCCGACCGATCAAAATTTCTCACATTCGTTCCGACTAGATATCTGGCATTATTTTTTTATCTCTTTTCAAACCCTTTAAAAAAAACATATAATAATGCTTCAAAGATGCGGAAAATGCAGTAATTTTTTCCACCATATAATTTCTAAAATTGTTTCTCGTAGGAGTAGTTTGGAGACATATTTAATTGGAACAGATGAGAGAGCTAAAATAACGCCCCAATGGAGAGCACAACAAGGAATATCCATTAATGTACTAGGAAAATGGCACAGGGCGTTGGCTGGAACAACGCTAGAATGGCGTTATAGTGGAAAGTATACCGCAAACTAGAGAAACCAGAAAACCATTCGATAATTTAGACCACATGCTGTATACCTTTCAAGGATATGGCCTAAATGATAGAATGGCATGGTTAGCAAGCCTTCAACTTTTCATGGCGACAAAAAGAACCTGCATTTCATCCAGTCATCTGCAAGGATTAAGACTAAAGCATAATATCCGTACTTGGACCATTTGATAATTTAAAAGACTTCAAGGTTTAATATCACACTAGTTAATTGGATGAATCTATATTCAACAGAAAAAATACAACGAGAATTTATCGTACAATCTCAGAGAGAATAGTAGAGGAATATTCAACGGTCTTAGTATTTCACCAGTCCTCACAGATTCAAAATTTTCATTTAATTGAAAATATCTCAGAAAAGCGGAAAATTAATTTTATAAATAAAATATTACATTAGCTGGAGTTATAATATTTCACGAAAATTGAAAAATCGTCGCATAAAACTTTCCGTATATTGTATGAAAAAGAATTAAGATGGATAACTCAGAGAGAAGGAAAGCAAAACTATATCGCCTCGACCTGGCTACATAAGGTAGGAATGCATAGGAGAGCATTTGGTTTTCACCTAGGAAAGAAAAAAACTTCTTCATATAACATCTGGAAGACCAATTAAATTAGATTTGCCATAATACCAGGAAAAATCAGTCTACCAGGCTCAATTGTGAACTAAGTTATCCATAAAATATTGAAAAATATGTTCTTATAAACAAATTGCATATTTGAGAGCTAATAATTTAGTGGTGGAAACGAAATCACAGATCATGTAAAATTACATAAAAGAGATTAAAAATTTATCGCGTGGGAAAATAAAGTCTTCAATCTGGAAAAATATTATAACTTCCATGGATTAAAGTCAGGATTGACGTAATTAGAACCTGAAAATAACATATGATAAATTAATATTATCTAAGTTCACACTTGAGTGAAGTAGAGGTTTAATTTATTCGCGGAAGAGGAAATTTAGAAGCTAAATATTTAACTGACGAGTGCAAAAAGTACAAATATTCCCTAGGATGGTTGAATAAATTTCACAAAATGGGATTTGGACTAGGACCGCCATATTGTGTACAGGATCAGGTCAATGGTGAGGTACCACCAAAGAATAAACAAAAAAATAATTCACCCTCCGACAAAATTGACACTGTAAATTGTGTTTCCACAAATTCCTTCCGGTTTCCAGCACTAAGACTAACATATTTTCAAAAATTTGTTAACTATATCTACTTTCACATTGACACCGAAAATAATGACGCACTAATTAACATACGATACTGCATAATGGCGAATATTTCTCCATGATACTCATAAATCGTAATTTGCGGTTCGATTTGAGGAAAATCGCCATTTAAACTGCGAGAGGTTAAGGAGCCACGAGAGAAGCTTAATCACAGTGGAAAATGGCCCTCTTTAAAGAGAAGAGGAAAGATGTGTCTCACAAAAAAGATCCAGGCACATAAACGACTATAAGTCATTACCTCGGGATCAATGTACCCGGAACCAAACTCAGGCCTTTGATATTTCTGGCCAATAAGCAGACCGCCACGCAACTCAGGCTATCTATTTCATAAGATAATTCTGGAAGGATTTAAGGGAACTTGATGAACCTTTTTCTTCAGGCATTTTATATGTATTTTTATTTCCAGTTATGGCAGAATTGAAAATGCCGTATTATGCAAATGACGGATCAAATTTAGCAGATATAAACGTTGCATAAATTATTTCTGTGATATGAGCACTAACGTCGTTGGAGCAAAACTACCACGCTTGGATTAAGCACACATTCAAACGAATCAGTTGTAGCCAACAAAATACTCGGACCTTAAATTCCCTTAAAGAGAAACTTATTATAGACAATCACGATCCAAATCGAAGGAAAGATAGCACTTTGGTTTATACAAGTTTGTTTTCCAAATTCTTACGATGAAAAATGTGATAAATAAACTTCATTCATGCTTAAATCTGCGAGAAAAACCTTTTTACTGGCCAAGATTAGCTCCCAGGGTGCCTAAACGTATCTGAAACCGACATCCAATACAGAGTTCGAGTTGTTTCGTACACGCAAAATTACCAGCTATTTTAACGATGATGGATATTTAAAGAATTTGTAGGTGAACACACATTCACAAACAAATTCGGTGACTAAAACCATCATTTATCGACAAAAATAGTCAATTGATGTAAATTCATATTAGGTAAATTTGAAGAGCTATATGGCTTCTTTGAGATAGGGTTACTCAGTACCAGTTGCTCTATTGTTCATGCCTGAAACGGTGTACAGAGTGTAACCTTTAAATCAAAAAAAGTTATTTGAAAAAAAGAATTTTCAGCACGCTGTTTTAAAAAAATATGAAAAATCTAAAAAAAGAAATATCTTTACATCGTACAAAAAGAAAAAAAATAATATTTTCTCGAGTGAATGAAAATTTATCCCATTACTGGAAATAATTAAATCAAATTCAAGGAGATAAGCCAAACAATGACAAGACCACAACGAAAAGTGTGGGGCGCTCTTTCACATTCGATATCAATATAAATTTATTAAATATGAAGATGAATTTTGGTATCCAACGGAATAGATTGCTTCAATATACAATTTCTAGAAAATCTTTAAATGAACTTAAGTTGGGTGCAAAATATAAATGAGGTCGCGCCCCACGCTATTCGTTGTGGTCTTATCATTGTGTGGCTAATTGCCTTGAATTGAATTTAATAATTTCCAGCACTAGGCTAAATTTTCAGTCACTTGAGAAAATATAATTTTTTCTTTATTTAGTACGGTGTTAAGATATTTCTTTATTTTTAGATTTTTAAATAATTTTTTTATAAAAGCATGCTCAAAAATTCTTATTTTCATTTTTTCATTTCTTACTTTTTTGTTCTAGTTAAGAAAAGGTTTAAAAAAACAACAATTTGTTTTACAAAAATGTTATAAACTATGTTTAAATGTTTAAAAAACAACAAGTTGTTTTGTATGGTGTGTGAAAAAGTTTTAAAAAACAAGTTGTTTTATAAACATTTTATTAACTAGGACTGTTTACTAAAATAAAATTTCGCCAAGTTGTGGACACGATGCGACCACTATGATAGACCCACAGGATGACAGTCGGATGCCTTACCACTACTCTAACTCGATACATTAACTTCAGCGAAAGAAGTGATTAGTATGTCGGGGAAAACTAAGTAGTAACCATGGATCCATGGAAAAGCGAGCTAAAGAAAAGCATGCAATTATGATTCTCGGTTCTATAAAATTCAATTTTGAAGTTTTCATGAACGCTAATGGATAAAATGATATATCTGAGGAGATTAATTATCTAAATCTTATTTTTTGAAGAGGTAATGAGTATCCTCAGACGTGGAGGAATCTTTTCACCATCCTATTAATTCAATTGAACATTAGTAAAGAATTTATTACGTAGAAAACGAATTCTTTTAAAATGACGGTATCTCTCTTTTATACCTGATATAAATGGTGACTATGGATAATTTAATTCAAACCTACTTAACAACTAGTTAGAAAATTCCATTGTACTCATGTAAGTATGACGAAATTATTTTTGGTATGTTTCACAGTTTCAACATCATGACTACGGAAAAGAATTCTACAGTATTGAATGGAAGCTATTGCTTATGCCAAATATGCTTTTCAGCGCAGCCTCTTGGAACTTTTGATGAGTTAACTGTAACGCTTAATAATTCGGCTAATACAAGAAGTTAATTTTTGATGGAAGAAATTTTTGAAGTTAATTTGAAATGGAACAAAGTGAATTCATTGCGACCAAAGTAATTACAATTTACGGTACTTCTCTAAAACACACCATAGACTTCAACGAGATGTCACGTTGTACTGCTAAAGGTGAATAACATTTGAGAAATAAATCAAAACGCTAATCGATTGCTCTATTCTCTTGCGTTTTTAAGCTTTCTGAATAAAGATAGCAATATCTGCGCCTGAGCGCAGGTAATTGACTAGACATTTATTTTTTCCTGTGTCTAATGCGCGCGGGCCTTTTGTTATCCAGTGCGTACATTAGCAGGTGTAATATCTAACCTTACGCTACGACAGGGTATCGTTGGACATCCTTCTCAGCGCTTGAGGGGAGATAAACAGTGCTAATCTCTCACAGAAATGCCCGTCCCCTACTCGAGCTAGAAGAACAATGGCCATCGACGCTGTCACCACGACAACTGCTTGACAACTTGTTGTCTAACAGTGCCGCACAATGTCTCAGGAAGCAGGGGAAAGCCGATATGAGCGCCTCCGAAGTAGATTAGGAGTCCCGGGAGGGCATTAGCGGGCCGTTATCAACCGCGAAGAAGCAACGCCAGATAGAGCGCGCTTACCAGTCCGCAAAGCGTGCGGGGAACATTCAGTTGGAGTGGAATCGTGTGCGTCATGGGGTTAATTCCGAGGAAGAAAAAAAGCTGGCCTCAATTTTTCATTTTGGAAGGACTATCTGGAGATATGATATGCTGTCGGAGAAAGAAAATGTCAGAGATACGTATTCTAGGACGAAGTTTTTGGGTGAAAAAAAGACTGTTTCACCTTTCATTTCCTCCGCATTGTAATAAAGTCAGAATGCTCAAAACTGGATGTGGTTCAATTCAAGGCTGCTCTGCGTGATATATCACTTTAAAATGAGAGGAATGGTTTTGGGGATAATTACTGACCACCGGCAAATAAATACAGGCTTGGGAAAGACAATAGTCCAAGATATTATACGGAGAGCACATTTTTGGGGAGAGAATGTATTTTTAGAATATGCAACTTCCGGCCCAGCTGTCGAGGTGCTAGATTCATAAGTACTATCATAATCGGAGTGTTATAAAAATATTCATTATTCATATCAGCTAAGCTAAAAATTTTCACCATACTTAAGATTACCGATAGTAACAAAAAATTAGCTATCATAAGTACAATGGACGATTTCAAATAATAATAGCATGAAATTTGATAAACATTACAATGTTGAAGAAAATTTGTCTCTTACCGGTTATTTCCTTTCCTTTGGGGAAATATTCTTTTACAATTAAGCAACGAAACAGAATAATAAAGGCCATAACAGAATTCTCGCCCAGCCCTTATTCACCCTTAACAGACTTCTGCCAAGTGCAATGTTGTATTGCAAACCTTGAGTGTGCCCTGGATCAAAAATTGGACGGGATAACTGTCCACGCGATCCATCGATCTCTGGACTGTTACTCTTCACCTATCAGCCAAAATTTCCCGAACGACCATAGTACTTCATATTCCAGATACAAATTGTCTTTGACCTGTTTCTTCGGTGTGTGGTATTTGCTTCAACGACCAACAAATTGTTCGTGCCAAAATACAAGCAGAGAATGACGAGAAAATAAACGAGATCACATGAAAATGAAATAACTCCTCCCACTTACGAGTTTTTGTTAAAATTACAGAACCTAATCGCTGATCAAAACAGTTTCAGAAAATAAGTCTAACTATCGAAAACTATGAGAGGCTGCAATGAGCTCTCTTCCTATGTAATGCAACGAGGTGACAACAATGTAACGTCCGTATGTGCCAGTATCCTTTTTTAATTTTAATATATGTTGTTCACGTCCATTTTTTAGTTTCAATTCGAATAATTTATAGAAGATTTAAGATTTTCCCGGTTTCCCAGTGTTATAGTGGTCACGGCGGAAATAACACGTGCCTTGAAAATGGAAAACAAGTCGTTTTCCGAAACGTCGGCGGATTATGAAAACATTACCCGGTGCGAAGCCCGAGAAAGATATTTAAATTGATAGAAGATTGAATGGATTTAAACGTGTGGCATCTATCGTAATGTTCTTTTGCCCAAGAATTACAGATCATGAATACAGATGAGTGATTGTATGGACTTGTGGCATATTTTGGAGGGAGCATATTTGGAAGTTGACTTTTTATTCATTGATTAGTTTAATACCAAATCATGCCACACAATCCTTACACATCATAAACTGTTCCATGTATGCCCTTTGTGAATGAATGGGATTATCTATCTTTTTGTTCCAATCTATTTTTTTTCCGTGAAATCTACTTTATACACGTTAAGAATCAATTCAACCTCTCAAAATAAAAGTGACAAAAGTTTGACGATGCACGGCAATGGAGTCCCTGGGACATCAAAATGAGAACCAGTCGAGGAAAGACTCTTCGCCACCTCGCTATATTAATAAACACCTTTAACTCGCATTTATGACCAGTTATTTCCATTCATGGACATGCTCTGAATCTATAGGCTGTTAAACCAACAGATGCAGAAATAATAAGATTCTTGAACTTGTCCACATAGGCACTGATGGTGGTTACTGCTGCATTTCAATGAAATGATTACTTAAACTGATTGTACGGCATGAGAGATTGATTCTCTCGTGTATTAATTCCATTTAGCTAATACCGCATTAATTGCAGCGCGCTTAAGTATCACAGAAAATATGGTAATGGAAAAATTACACTGATTTCTTAGAATTATACCCTGACTTAAAATGAGTAAAACCTCCAAACTAAAACACGGGTGAACATCTCACTCTTGACACAATCCTTCGGCAGTGATACATGATTGCTATTTTCTATCGGAGGACAAAAGAAGAGATTTTCTATTATGTTTCCCAAAAGTATCGCATAATTGAATAAATATACGCTTTGGATCCTGTAAATATATCATCCAAACATAAACAACATTGTCTATAAAATATTAAAAGCAAAACTTTGAAATTAAACAGATAAAGAGAATGAGTAAACGGTAGGTCGACAATTTTGATTTAATCTCATACCATTCAGCATAAATAAATAGTTTTATGCCGTACTAAAACGACTGAATTTAAGGAGTAACAAGTCTGTGTGATGGCAAGAGCAAAACCTCGCCATTAGGCTAAAATAACAGTCAACGAGCCGACGCAAAAAATGGCAACAAACACTTCAAGTTGGATTTAGCATATGTTACATTCTCCTAAATAATTTAAAATTACATAAAAGGTAAGCGGTACTCACTCTCCGTGTTTATAATGCAATTACTATATATCCTCTTGGCTTCATTCGCCGCTTTGCCAGTCAAATTTCCTCGTCAGACTCGATGCAATCGGAACAAATTTTCAAAACATATCGTTCGAGTCATATTCATCGCACAGTAGTTTTATAGAATACGTACATTCTTGGAGTCAGATCCTAGGAGACCATTTTGCGCAGAGAACAGGTCCTGTTTCACCGCGTTTCACTTGTTTATCGACCGCCTGAGCACAAGGCGTCCATACACACCCCTGAGCGTGCTCCGGGAAAAACCGGAGACTCGGCCCTTTCTCCCGAATCAATTCTTCATCGCCCCCCAAACCCGCACGGTTTCCATCTGGCGGGAATCATGGGCAAACTAAAAATACGCAACGATTAAGCAGTGTTCTGCAAGGCTAATGTTTCCAAGTAATGAGTGCACGTCGTGAATATTTCCGGTGTATTTCTTGCATCTATGTCCATTTATGTGAATGAGAAATAAAATAATATCAATAGTTTCTCTAACGATAGTGAATGCACGTTGATGAAAAGTCAACTCTTGACCAGAATATGTATTTTTTTCTAGCACACCAATAGCAGTAGCTTGATTAACTTGTTGCGTTCCAATGCGGTACATTTTAGTGATAAGACAACCACTGCCACGTCCTCTCGAGGTGGATTTCAGTGTATTCCCTAGATGGAGATGTGTAGAGTCCGGAGCTTAGAGTTTGATAAATCATCTTCTTATCCCAAAATTGTAAGGGAAACTAATTTCATGGAAATTACAATCAGACTTAAAATTTTGTTGCACGAAATGTAGATGAAATCACAAAAAGGTGGTGTGAAAAATATCGACATTGAGTATCTTCGAAATAATTTCGATCCGGATCTCCTATCAGACGACATTTTATAAAACGATAATATCTGTTGGACTCCGACATTCTACGCACAATTGAACTCAAATGGAAAAAGCACGATAATAAATTATAGAATTTGCAGTAGAATAGACTTATTTGTAATGTCATTCAATTCCAAGAGTTCGATTTCCATGTTAAAAAAAATAAGGCAATTCTATGCATAATGATTGTTCCACTCAAGTCACAAATCCATTTCCCAAATTTGAATTGGGATCATTATTTGACCGTAAGTTCAATGGTAGAATAGATTCTTGAAGTAATTTTGACGCCGAAATAATATCCTGTAACATTTTGGTCACAACTTTCAGAGCCACGCATTGACACGCATTTTCAGAGCAGAGCAGACGGAACAAAACACACTGGCGCGACTCTCAGATTCACCACTGCATGGATTAGCCGGCTACGGTCTACTTTACTTTTTCTTCCTCATCGGTAGAAAATGATTAGCGAAACCGGTTCAACGATATATACCCCAGAAATGTGAACGAGGATGTTGGATACCTTCCATTCAAGAAAGGAGATCGTAAAGAGAGCTTCATTAAAATACATCTCATGGGGCAGTGCTGACCCGCGCACTACGCCGGGAACATTCCTAGCGGAAACTTTTTCCACTCCTAATAGACAGTCATATGATCATGAGAGGATCTGAAAAATTTCCATTACTTCAAGGTGAAAATCTTGAAATACAAATCATGCAATTGAAATGCTATCTTATATTTAATATTATTTGATCTTCTAAACGAATATTTTAAGTTTGCTGAAGCCCACGCCACGTTTCTCCAAACTTCAAACTCCAAAGTACGTATATATTTGTAAACTACTATACACAGTATAAACATCTCTTCTTAAAGGGATGAATAACTTCATCCGTCAGTCACCAACCAAATTATTAGTTTCACTTGGAAGCTCTGCTGACTTCTCCTCAGCGTACTATAATATTAATATTCGGAATGAAAACAAAACGGACAGGATTAAAGATCATTCCATAGAGACAAGAAAGTCACCCACGGTACTAAAACAGAAGATTGAATCGTGTGTGTATTGTCCCTAAAAACTCCAAGATAATATCAATAAAAGCCCTCGGTGCCAATATCTTAAAGAGTTTAAAATGATACATACAAACATACATACCAATCACGCCGTTCCCTTCCGAGTTAGGCAGAGTCACTAAGTTTCACTCATAAATACATATTTGTACACCTAACTCTGCTTCAATAATTTCCTCCATACTGACCTATCCTTGCAAACCTCTTTCACCTCATTTACCCCATACACTTCTTCATACACGCTCTCCTGTTTTTAAGACTCCTAATATTCCTCCTCTTAAGAGTTTCCTCAACCACAAGTAAATAATACAACAGAAATAACTCTAATTCAACTGCGAAGAAGCGAAAAATCTTAGCTTAATAAATATATAGATTTAGCTTACATATAAAGTTTTACCGGATAAACTGGGCTGCAACAACTTATGAGTGTTGTTGAAAACTTATTTGTGATTGAACATGATATCTAAAAGTTTGAACTGAGCCATTTTTTGACCTTCTTATGCAGTCAAGTATTCAGCGAGAAAAATTTAAGCTCCATTGGCACCGTTTAATTGATACCGGAGAAATAAAAATATCAAATGATCCTCAAAGAGGACGAAAGAACGCAACTGAACCCAATTAAATTTGTCCATCATCAAATTGATCAAAAAACTAAACCAACGTCAAATTGTTGAAATACATCAAGCCCATGTATACTAAAATAAATTTCTTTAAAGAACTTTAACTAAAGATTTAAGAAAACAACTGCCTTAGGCGAAGAATATCCTACCATAAACGGTTAATTGATCTTGATAGCGAGGTGTAAAATACGTCAGTGGACGAAGAAAATAATTTTAGCAGATAGTTGGTCAAGTAATTGGATCACCGTTTTCACGGATGTTGACACGTTGATGAGGTACTGATCTGGGCAGTTCCCTCATCCAACCAGATACCTTTGCGAAATCATATGCTGAAGAAATTCCTCATGCAGTCATAGCTATAATCAAGTCTGCATTAAGTTTAGTTTTTAATAAACGAATAAAAGTGTGTTTAAAGGTTGATTGAATAATAATTCATAGAGCAGAACGATAGTGGGATTTCAAAGTTAATTTACTGTTCAAAACTAGTTTTAGTTTGCTCTTAAGATCACACAATGAATTTGGGCATTGTAGCAACTCATCTTCTGAGACATTATTTTGGAAGGAATTGAGATTTTATAGAGGAATGCCCTTTTAAGATGATTTACCAAACTATTTCCATGGATATGAAAACAAAGGAAGTTACTTCACTTGGACGGCGGCAACATAAAGCCATCGAAACGTCAACAACTCAACACCTGGCCATGTGGCATACCGTTAAGGACGTAAGGTAGTCCGAGCGAGATAGTTTCCCAGTCATAATAGAGACCATATTCAAATTGTACGTTTTAATTTCACCAGCTGTAGTACACATGAATTAAATATTGCATTATTAATGGTGTAATAATATAGATTTATGTGACAGAAATATTAAGCAATTAAATGAAAATATCAAGATAAGTCTTTAACTTGACTCATTTTTTTCGCGCAGTGCGTTTGAAACTCCTTTAAAACGGAAGGTTTTCTTGTGATACTCAAGAACCTATTGCGGTGACAATATGATTAATTTTCAAAAATAGTTGAGAAAACATACAAACGACACGCTGTTAGTTTTTTTAAGACATCTAAGTGTTATAAATTCCTCATTTTGTAAATAATGTCTCTCTGGAGTGCATACACGTACCATTTCCCATGTAAAAGGGCTGGTAATTTTTGGCAAATAGCTCCGGACACAATGTGGTAAGGGGTTGAATTTTATATGACTTTAGAAGAGTGTGATATTTTTCTTTGAAATGCGAACAAATTCACTGATTTCTAGGTAAAATGATATTTCGCTCAAACTACCTTAATTGAAAGAAATATGTTCAAACGATTCGAATGCCTTTCACCTATTTCCTTCCCTTCCTATTGCTAATGTCCCACCACGCCCCTTCCGCGGGCCTCCACGGCCATTAGCTGGGTATTTTGTTCACGAAAAAAACATTAATAATGACCTACGAACAATCATCTACATTTTTATACTTAGAGAATCCAAAAGCTTATTTTGTAAAGATGAAAAAATATTAACCAACTCTAGTACTTGCGTCATTATTTATAAACTAAAGCAATCTCGATGTATGCATGCATGCATCAAATTCGATGCAGGTATCTGCACGATTAGAAGCGCGAATTCCTTCGCCATTAAAATCGCTTGGTGTAAACACGCAAAAATGCTCATTTGCTTGGCCATAAAATATCCATTGTTCTAATTTGGAGCAATTTTTGAAGAATTTTTCCAGCCACATACTTGCGCTGGTATAGGAAACGTGTTAATAATGGCTAAATACAGAGCCTGATCGCATTTCTACTATGTAAAACATAAACTTAATGGTTTAAGGCGTAAATTTGTGGAATGTTACCGCAGACATGACGAAAAAGAAAAATCTCTCAGTAAATTCCACACTTAAAACTTTTACTCCCGGCCTAGGTTTCGATTGCATTGCAAATGATTGCAAGGCAATCGAAACATAGGTCGGGAATAAAAGTTGTAAGTGTGGAATTTACTGAGAGATTTTTCTTTTTCGTCATGTCTATGTAAACCATCTCAGATGACGAAGTCTTTGATATAACGAAGTCTTTAACCTAAACGATATTGATGGGACCAAGTGTTTACTTTTTTCCAAACTGTAAAGCTCCAACCTTTCACCCTAGTGCACTTGGATAAAAATGCACTTCTTGGTATTTTCCTTTACGTCGCTGAATGAGAGAGATTTTATGTTTTAAGATACTTCGTTGGAATGATTCCACATCATGAGAAGTCCAGCTAAGAGTCAATGACCCGAGGTACATGAATGTGTGAAAAAATATGTGAGTTAATAAATACTTATGAAAAATCATGAATGCTCTGTTTCCACATTTGATCTGAATTGTATCCTTATGTTAGAATGAAAATCAAATCATTGACGGGCGTTGGAAATAATTACTGCTCTACAAATCTGATTGCGGAGAAATATCAAATACCGAGAAAATGGTATGTTGTTGATATCTTCCAGTTGGCAATTTCCTTAAATGCGGAATATTTAGAATCACTGGACTTTATGCACCATAATGAACTGATGAAGCTTGGTTAGACACCTTTAGACATGTTGGTAGGGAGACCCGAATAACACTGGTTGTTACCTCCTTCTCAATAACAACTTACAAAATATGGCTCTTGTTTTGGATGGAATCTACCCAATGTTTACAGTGAGCTGTCCACCGTACTCAATGAAAGATCTTGTCTTGTCACCTAAAAGGAGATGGGTTAAACCTCGATCATGGATTTTGTGCTTGCTTCGAAATTTTGCGGTGCAATACAATCATGTTTATGGCATTTCCTAAAACCCAAATCAACCACTCAATTAATGACGGCCAGTCACATGAGCTTAATGCGTAAGCATCGGCTCATTAACTTACTAGAACACGCCGAATAATAGTTACCTGAAACGCTTAACTGAATCGATAAACATGTAGATAGCCTATTACACTGGAGACTGATGACATTTTTTTCTTTTGTCACTGAATTCGAGGGTTAACTACTTCCGGACTTACAATCAATTCACAAGTCCTAAATATTTGGTAAATTAAGAGTTATTCTCACATGTTAGATGGGCTGGTCATCGTTTATGTTAACCCTTTGAGTGCCAACCGATATTCTAGGTACTATGCTAAAATTACCGTAGCATTTTTGCTTTAAGCTTCATAAGTAACCTGCATTTAGGTGCCATCTGTGAACAATCAGTGAAATACCAGCATCTAAGAGTGACATTGCAGGAGGAGCGCTATAGCGCTCTTGGCACTTTTCGCGAGAGACAGGAGCGCGACAGCGCTCCCTGGCACTCTAAGGGTTAAGAGAGCGACATTAAATTATGTGGCACTGAGTTCAGGAACGGATGACGCAAAAGAAACATGCAAGAAACATACCACAAAATTGAATGGAACAGGGAACAAGACCGCAATATCGTCGTGAGGAGTTTTACAATAAACTACATACTATAATGAAAGCCTTTGTTTCTCTATTTGGGTAGACTTAAACGAACAATTCTAACGTATAATCAAACATAGATACTTAAAAATCGGCTACCAAAGAGCCTTCGCTCGTATATGTAATTAAAGCGTCTTTTCAAATAAATTCATCTAAGCCCGGCAAGATGTTGTGGAACATTATTAATAATGTGAATAAAACTGAATAAAACTTATCGCATTAGTTTCGAAACGCCTTGTACCAATAAAATGTAATTGGAGCACCTGTTTGGGCTAAATAAATTATTGTTATTATTATTAAAAATCCAATGGACGTTGCTAAGTTTTATTCGTCAGTTCAAGTTGAATATTTATCGTTTACTTAGTTACAAACACCGTATATCAGTTAACATCTTCTCAACATGCATGAAACGCACACGAAACTTGAGCAGTAAGACATTACTCACCCTCTTCGGCTGCACGCGATGGTTTAAGAGAAGGCGCGGCGGGCGCAGAAGGCGTCAGCGGCGACGACGGCCTAACAGTCAGGGAAAGCGCAGAGGGCGACGGGCCGTAGGACGGGTCACCGGCGATGACTCCTCTTCGTCGACCGGCGAGGCAAGCACTCAAGCAGCGTGTTCGCCCATGACCCGACAACCGGACACGTCACACCTGCCGCCGCCGGATACCGGCGACCAACTTCCCCCGGCGACTGCGGCTGTCCTTCCCGGCGAATCGACGAGGACGAAGTGCCGTCGGAATCCACAACACTTCCTTCGTTCACACTAAGTCGATGATATCGAACTGTCTTACTCACAGCGCAAGGGAAATGAATTCGACCGAAGGGCTTACCTTAGGTCCGGTCAAATTGAACCACAGAACAGAACACGTCTTTAAGACGAGTGCGTTCGTAGAAAGATTTCACGGTCGCTATGGAAGTTAGTAGAGGACATAACAGAGAGAGTTAGTTCTTCCGTACGAATCTCAAGACGAGAGATACGGGAAAGAGTCGTCAGATGGACCGGGTACAACTTCTTCGCCTTGCGTCGTCGTGGGGGATGAAGACGCAAAACCGTCTGGTCTGGGGTTTCCTACTCGTGCGTCCTCAGCCGAGGAGTGCTTCTGCTGCCCGTTCTTCTTCCCCTCCCGACTCGAGGAGGAGGCGTCAGTGTGAGATTCTCTCCCCTCCATCCCCTCCTCCCACGCCTCCCTCCCCTGCGACATATTCAACCCCGCCCCTCCACCTTTCCCACCCCACCCCACCCTCTTCTGGCGTTGATGTTTCCCCGAACAGAGCGACCAACCCCCGAGCTACACTCCACGCAATAAGCAGGTCTCTTGCTTCCAATGCGTTCCCGTTGTCCACTCTTTCATTCTCTCGCTCCTCGGTGATCCACGAGGCTTCTAAATCCGGCACATCCACTCTATTGCAAATAGAAAAAAATGCTTCAATATGGGGTTTCCCATCCTCGTTTTTAAATATCCTATTACCTGTTCTATTTTTAAAATATAAAAACGCCTAGATTCATTTCCCTCATTTCCCTTTTTTTGGATTCCTGCACACCTCATACCAATCCCACCATTCCCTTTAAGGGTGGGCAAAGTAGAACAATTTAATGATTAAGGCTGCCTTTTAATAATTTACTACATAATACCCTTTCCTTAAAAACTGCTTTCGCTTCCCATAGAATAGAATAAAATAGAATAGAATTTATTTCAAGAACCTAGTCCTTCGGACTCTAGGTTCAATAAAATTACATTTTTAGAAATAAACACTCTCCCAGTAACTTTTACATAAATTAAAGAAAAACAACACCAAAAATTTAAGAACATTAACACTTTGGATAATCTACCGAATGAAAAAAATGACAGAATGGCTAAAAAGAAAGAAAAAAATAAAAAATAATAGTTGCACTCTCTCAGGTGCTACATTACATAGAAACAAATAATGATGATAATAATAATAATATTGGGCAATATATATAAAACCGGTAGGCATGTATGTCGATACACTTCGCAACTCCCTTGAGGTGGACGGTTGGCCGGGCCCTCGTCACCTACCTCCATCGCATCGCACCAGCCGCCACCCCAGTAAGCATTACTTTACTGATGGATTATTTGATTCGAAAAATTTTTCGGAATTTTTCTGTACAATTTATAATATTATTTTCAACAATTCTTATTACGTAAAAGGTACAAGTACAATTTTTCTCTGAATCTGCCGTTAGGGGCGAGCCTAATTTTCAGAGGACTTTTGTTCCAAATACGGGTTGCTTGTATCAGAAATGAGTTACGAAAAGAAGTTGTTCGGTGTTGTGGTGTGTGCAGGTCGTCAAGTGGGGCGCGGGTAACTCTTTGTTTGATCACTCATGAAAATCTGAATAGTGTATAAAGATATTTGGGTGTTTATTGTGATTATTATTTTACGGGTCAGATTTGCAATAAAGCATATTCTTCTTGTCTTAGCTTTGAGCAGTTTTGCTTTCTCATAATGCACGCTGATGTGGTCATATTTAGGTATATGGTAGATAAACTGCAATGCTTCATACATGCTCTCCAATACTTTGAACTCTTAATAATCCTTCTCTTCATCCCTCCTAGAACATTCGCCCAAGACTGTCTCGGTCTACCCTCTTCTCTCACGTCTTTCACTCGACTATGGTTCACCAGTTTAGTCGACTCTCGTCCATTATCTCAAAATGGGTAATCCAACAATGCACACCCCATTCGTATATGCTCATAACTGGAGCATCCAACCCAAATATTTACCGTTTGTACTACTCATTGCATGTAAAAATTACCCAAAGACAATTAGCCATTTTGAAGCAGTACAGGCAACTAATCTACTCAAGTCACCGTAGAGTTAAGTGGGAAATTGACATCGTCGTTTTCCATTTTTGTTATAATAAAAGGTCTTTCTGTGCTTTTGCCACAGGCAACAGATATTTTTAATGCAATCGTCTTTATTCACTATTCTAACTGCTGATTAATAGCTCTTTTTCCTATGGTGGGTACACCGGGACTGGCCACGGATAACTTAACGTTCGCACATTTGTGGATTGTTTGTTGCTTGTGCAGTTATCCGTGGCTAGTCCAAAAAATTTAAAATTAAAGTTTTTGTAAAACATAAACAACATATAATTGTTTGTATTAAAGATACATAACGTAAACGTAAACGGTAAACGGTCACATTGATTGCATGTGGAATGTGAACAATCTAACTAAACGATGTGTTAATAGATTACAATTTTTAAGCACATAACCATAGCCAACATATTTTTTGATTATATTGTCAACAGATGGCACTGTATCATTTTTTAACAAAAACTTTATTTGTAAATTTTTTAACAAAAGCTTTAATTTTAAATATGTGAACAAAAACTTTAATTTTAAACCATTTGTCTATTTTTCGTCAATAGCGGGGAACATAAGCTTTTAAACGATGTTTGAATCATTAATTTTGATGAAGAATTATGGGAGTTATGGCGTTGGAACAAAAAAACACCTTTGAGAAATAATATATATGATGCTGATGCTTTAAAGTACTCGGCCGGAAAGTAAGGGATCCTGGTTCGATTCCCGGTCAAGGCGGGTGGTTTTTCCTCTGTGGAAATTCACGCATTTTTGTCCTAGGTAAATAAAAAGAAACCAGTATCACCTGCTTGCTCAATTTCATTCCCATCCAACGTTATATTCTTCCCATGGCCAATCCATTTCTGGGGCATATTTTCGCTTTTCTGCAATTTGCTCGTCATCGGGTACCTCTCGAATTCTTCACACCCTCGGCATCTCCTTGTGACAATATAAAATCTGTCTTCTGACAGGATTCAACTGGATGCCCTCCATCGCAGTCGGTCCTGAACATCTTCTCTCACTTGCCTGTAACTTCGGCAATTTTTTATGTCATCGAACATTCCCATTCTTCTTCTTTCCCTTCCTCGCTTACCTTCTATTTTTCCTTCAATAATTCTTCTAAAAAGACAATTTTGGCGTAATATATGTATGTCAGATCCAAGCTGTCTTCCTCTTTTTGATTTCCCTCAGCAGTTTTCTTTCTTCTCCTATTGTCATTAGTACTTCCTCATTTCTCATTCTATCCGTCATTTTCACCTTAGGCATTTTTCTCCACAACCACATTTCGAAATTCTCTAAGTAATTTTCATCTTTCTTTTTGACTGTCCATGTTTCGCTGCCGTAAGTCACCACACTCAATACAAAACATTTACCAAATCTCTTTCTCAGTTCTATTGGAATGCTAAATGCTGTCAGAAGTTCTTCCACCTCCTCAAATGCTTTTTTACCCGTAGCTATCTCCTGATGTCGTCCAATATGCCCTCCCATCTCTGCCGTCGCTTCCCAAGCACCCGCCCTTTCCCACGTGACCTCGCCTCTCAAAATGTGCCGCGTACACCTATTCTGCCTTCTCCGGCCCATCGTCACCAACTGCCTTGCCTCCTATACCCAATACCTCCTCGTTTGTCCTCCTCGCCGCCCTACTCACCCTATCCACTCTTCTTCAATTCCACCCGTGAAATCCCACCACTCCAAGTAAATCCTTTCCACGTGCTGACAAAGTTTCAAATCACTCATGGACGCGCTTTGACGTCTTTTCTTACGGTTCCCTCCACAGAGCCCCACTCATTGATGCCCTTCTCTTTGAAATACTTCGTTGGTTGGACCAGTGATGTCCATTCCATTAAAACCTTTTGACTCCAATACACTACCGAGGGGGAATCGGATTGGGTTCAAATCCTTGCAGAGGCGGACGTTTTTCAGAGGGTACCCGATCCCTATTTGAGTTTCTTATGGAGGGCACTTCAAGTACAGCACTCCGTCTATCGGATGAGACGTTAAACCGTCGTCCCCTTGGCGCCTTTCGTTAAGAGCAGGCTATTGATGACGCCGGGTTTCTATCCACCCTTCCTCCCTTACCTATCCCCAATGGCGCAAATGACCTTAGCCGTCGGTCGCCTCCCCAAATATCCAATTCAATCCAACACTGCCGAGGTAATTTAGAGCAAACCAGTTAAACCTGATTTCTCCATTTCATGCCCACCCAACATTATATTCTTACCCTCTTCCTTCCACCTAATCTCATTACCTTCACCTCCTTGCGACATATCTTCACCTATATCTACTTATTACCCTGAAAGCCACCACAAGAGAGTTTGAAAGGGGGTTACTTATCAACCACATGAACTAGACTGAAGAAATTTACTTTCACCAACATGCACCACACTATAGGTATGTTACGAATTCTACAGCTTCAAACTTCACCTTTGACACTCTACCTCTAACGTTCTCACCATGACTGCAATCTCTTGGCTGATCGTTTTATAAAATTTTGCCATATGCGAATACCACTAGCCATGTCAAATCCCTTCGTACTTTTACAACCATCCTGTCTTATTATCTAAACATTTCACCTGAATAAACGTTGATAAATAATGTCGATAGTAACTTACCATCAGTATTACTCCAAAATCTCTGAAAATGTTGTAAGAAATATAATATAATATAGAAGAAAACAAAAGTAATGAGATTCTCTAGGACAAAGAAAGCGAAACTTGTGAGTAAAGTTGGAGGACAAAAACTAGAGCAAGTAGGACAGTTTAATTACTTAGGTAGCACGCTAGAGGGAAATGGCCATAGTAGCAAAGACATACGGAAGAGAATAGCGCTAGCTCAGGAGGCGTTCAGTAATAGAAGAGAGTTGATGACGGGGACACTGGGTAAGGATGTGAAGAAGAGACTGGTGAAGAGTTTGATATGGAGCGTAGCGTTGTATGGGGCAGAAACGTGGACCCTGAGAAAGGAGGACGAGAATAGGCTGCAGGCATTTGAGATGTGGGTGTGGAGAAGGATGGAGAAGGTTAGATGGACGGAAAGGAAGACTAACGAGGAAGTGCTTGAGATGGTGGGAGAGGAAAGGAATCTTTTGAATGAAATCATGGATAGGCAGGGTAGATGGCTGAATGATGTAATAAAGGGTGATGGGTTGCTGAGGAGTGTGATAGAGGGAAGGATGTTGGGGAAACGGGGAAGGGGAAGAAGGAGAATAGGTTTCATGGACAGGATGAAGAAGGGTTGATCTTATGCAGAGGCGAAAAAAGGATATATATTTGAGCGAGATAGGCCCCTGAATGTGTAAAAGGCCGGGAGGAGATTCTCTGACATTCTACAAAACCTACCTTTACTGGTAGAATACATGATAATAATAGTAATATAAATGATTGTATCCTCATTCACAAGCTCGAAAGTAGTGCTCGCAATACAAGTTGAAGAAGTGATCTAAATCGATGTAAGAATTGATCTCTTTGTGCTGGAATTTTTTTGAGCGAACACCCAAATCCAAAAACGGAGGATCTGTGGTGTCAATTGTATTACAATACGTTCTAAGGTTTCATAGGAATCTTTGCCTGTGAATGAGACAGAGCTGTTTTCCTGAGATATCTAAAGAAAGGTACTTATATAAGTAATGCTAATTTATGTATTGTGTTTTCCAACTGCCGCGCATGTGTGGTATTTTCTAAACGCAATACACAAACTTTGGGCACTTACCAGAATTAATTTCCAGTTTATGTCAACGATCATAGCACATCGGCCGCCCGGACGTCGAACGGGTTGTAAATATTATTTTAGATAAGACAAGAAAATATCACTCGTGGTGAGCGAATTAAGTTTTTGAGCGTCATGAAATGAATGGCCACGTTGTCCCATGTCCACCTCTACTACCGGCGACCTCGGTAGCGCCATTTTTTGCAAATGAACAAACAATAACGCATGTAGTTGGCAACCTCAAATTGAACAAAGAAACACCAAGATAGTGTGCTTTACTTCAGTTATTTAAAAAATAGCCCAGTGAGTTCTAGTCTAAAACGATAAAAATAACATATAAGTCGCCTCGTACAATTTAGTTCGTATCATTTTAAATGGTATTTTTCAAATGAAAAAGTCGAAAAAAATACTTTTTTCAACTCTACAGTAATTCCCATGATTCGGACCGGAATTCATTTCTGAGCTCTACCACGGTCTAATGACGGGTATTTCCTGGAGAACCGAATTGAATGAATGCCACGATTCTTGAATTTCAAGGAATGACATATATTAAAATTCGCTCAACGCTTTTCCGAGATAAATGTTACATGCATGCAATTGTTGCTGATTTTAGAGAATAGCATGGACACTGAGACGAGAAATGCTTACTACTCGGAATCGGTACATCATGCCTTCATTAGTGTTGAAATGATCAATTTCCGATTTGAAATGAACTGCGTTGCTACCAATATAAGCTTAATTATGGAAAAATGTGCGAAATGAAATGACCTATGCTGTCGAAGCAGTCGAGAGATGAATCCTAAATTCTGAACTCATAATCATGAAAATATATTATGGATTTAGATGTTTGGCATTGTTGCCTAGGCGACGTGTTGCCTAAATTTCCACTTCTAGTTCACCCAGTCCTTGGCGCTTCTTCGATTAGAGTCTTTTCTGTTGTTATTGTAAATAGACATAGTTAATTGTTGCTAACGTGAGACTGTGGTGAATATTCAATAACGATCGAGGAGATATGAATTAATTGATGATTGGAATAATAACTCCATACTTTTGTTATCTAACATTTACTTTTTAAATATTAAAGAGGAAATATCTATTACAGGAAATCTGTAAGAGGTTAATGACACGTTCATCGTGTGCCGACTACGTTGTTCGCCAGAATTCGATTTTAATTTGGAATGCATTAAGCCTGTTTTGCCTGAATAAATAATTTAGAATGCCTTGTTTAAACATAACTTGCTTCGTACCAGGCTGCAAAACCGGGTATGCGTCTACGAGGACCCAAAATAGGAGAATTGGATTGAATAATAAGAATCTGTTCAAGGCGGCGGTAAGTGCATTCCTTTTTACCAACACTGCAATGATGGCCATTGGGAATATTCATGAAGTCACCTCGAATTATTATTAAATTTCCGTATAGCGATATTCACGAAGTGCTAAGAATTTAATTGTGCATTTGTGTAATTGAATTTGAGAGGAATAAAATATATCTGTAGACCGGAAGATATTAAACAAGTGTATAATTACATCCTGCGTGTATTACTACATTTTTTTATCCTCTACATTATGATTACTTGTAAGTAAAAACTGATGTATATTCATGGCAAAACCGGTAAGACGTATTTATTTACATATTTATAATCTGTAGACTGTATTTACATTTGAACTTCCGTCTTTCATCACTATGCGGCACCACTTTCCAAAAAGTTAATTGTTTACGGAATTCTAGACAACAGTTTTTGGCAACGAGATCCCTATCCATAATATATATTCATGCTCATAACCATCAAGAATGTTCTATAACCCATTCTGAGGCTCTAGGGATCGAATTCTGGCAGTGGACGATATTTTTAATGAAATTCCAATCCGAATTTGGGCTCCGAGTGGAGGGCACTTCAGGGGCAGTCCTTCGCCCTCCGGATAGGACGTTAAATTACAGTCCTTACCGGCACATTTCGTTGAAGACCGGCTGATGCCGATGCCTGGTTTCTCTACAGCCTTACTCAATTCCCCTGATATTCCTACTTTCCCAATCTAATCACTTGTATTCATTGGCGCAAATGACGTCAGTTATCGGGTCGTTGCCCCCAGTTACCTAACAACCGAATGGTTGTTTTTTGGAAAGACCATTGAAACTTCCTGATCAGCTACCACGCAAACATTAAAAGAATATTTGAGACTTCGTCTTCCGCAAAACACTGAACGCACCCTACGCATTGCTTATTCCCATTATTTCATTAATCCTCTCAGTCCGTCTTCGGCACAGGCCGTAAAAAAATCTCCATGCTTCACATCTTTCCCATCTTGAACGAGTAGAGAACTTGAATTACGTGGGTGGTACACAAAGAGAAAATGTGCAAAGGCCTAAGGAGGAGAGTGGCGTCATAGAAAAGGAAGGATTCAGTAAGAGAAGGGGGCTGGTGACAGGGACCATGGGTGATGATATGTAAAGAAGGGGCTGTTGAAGAGCATGATAAGAAGTGTAGCGTTGTATGGAGCAGAAACGTGGGTTCTTGGATTAGAAAGGAGGATTAGAATGGACTCCGTGCATTTGAGACGTGGGTGTGGAGAAGGATGGAGCAGTTGCGGTGGGAGGCAAGGGAAACGACCTTCGGTAAGAAGCGCTTACTATGGTCGGTGAGGAAAGGAAAAAGGAGGCAGGGTAGGTGGCTGGAATGGGAGATGAAGATCGAAGGGTGGCTCAAAGATATAGAAGAGGAAAGGATGTTGGGTAAGCAGTGAAGTGACAGAAAGAAAATAGGTTTTATGGGCGGGATGAAAAAGGGTGGCACGACCGCGTTGACTAGGGAAGGATTAATAGAGGCAGATAAAGCCCTTAACGTGTAAAGTTTGGAGGATTTTTACTTAATTACTTCTATTTGAACTTACGTTTATTGGTTGATCATCTAATAATAATAAATCCTTTTAATTCTTCCCGCTTCCCCAACAACACCCTTCCATCTTCCTATTCCATTTACCACTTCTACCATCTACTTCTTCTGCCTCCTCCCAATTCTACCCACCCACTTCCTTTTCTTCTCCATCTAATTTATGCTCAACGCCTAATCCTTTGTTCTGTTTTCCACCAAACATGGTTTTACCGTCCTACTTCCAAACTCAAAGCTCCAAAACACCCAACATGCACGGAGTTTCCTATCTGTCTAAAACCGTTCCATTACAACGTTGTGTAAACGACTTAAATCGTAATAGGCGTTGAGAACTGAGCGCGTAAAGCGAACTAAGGCGCTAAACACTACATTTCAATTCAATTATAACTTTTAGGAAATAGTAACGCTCTTATTTATGAAGACTGTTCGGTTTCTTAACCGGGTCAAACTCTCCGTCTCAATCGACGTTTCAGTGTACGAGTCGTCAATTTTCATCATGCCTTGATAAAGATGGACGAATAGTGCATCGAAACGTCGGCAGAGACGAAGATTATGACCCGGTGGAGAGCTCTTGCAGTCCTCACGATCGTCATACGCTGGGAAAGCATAAGATGTTATCATTTATTTGTGAAATTTATTTCATATAAACCAAAAAAACCTCTTCAAATACTGTTATTATGAAATATTTATGACAAATTGAACAGTGAATTATGAATAGCAATCGTTTTAAGACCAGAATGATGAATGTATAATTTCTCAAAGTTCTCGTCCGGGTGAGTGGGTCCATGACGGCCGACGGTTGAACACTCGACTCGAGCATTTACCGGAGAGCAGAGGCCAACGCCGCGACTTGGGAAGGGCCGTCTATTTATCCCAAGGGGCCTAAAGCTACGTACGTCTTAACGGGACACTAAAGTGTCTGACACTATGTGTCAGACACCGAGTGTCGCCGTTCAGACGGCCCCGAGAGCTGTGTCGCGACACTCGCCAGGAAGTGTCACGACACTAGTGTCTCTGGCCGCAGTGTCTCGTTAAGACGGTCCCGATTCGACCGGTCGCGACACTCCGGCACTGCTCCACGAATTTCCGGCAGTCCGGAATTTGTGTCGGAGTGTCGCGGCAGCCGGCGGTGTTTCAGGGGCGCGCGCTAGGTCGAAGATTACGGCTACAGATTCGCTTCTACCTCGCAAAGCGTAGAGATGTGGTTAAGCGTTTTAATATCCACTAACATTTATGAACACGTGCTCTTTAGGAAAAGGAGACGACATATATATTTCTCTCTCGTTTTACGACTGCTGTAGTGGCTCCAATTTTCTCACTTAAAAGAAAGAGGAACAGCTAAAAATTAAACGAATACCCACAAGTGAGGGGCTATTAAATAAAAGTGACATCGGTACCTACGAAACACTGATTTGAAAGTGGGCTGCAAAAGATGGAAGGGCGTGTAAAAACATTCTTCGGGTGTGCACAGAGGATTTCAACCATCTTCTTGACAAGTCAAGGCACCACAGCATCCTACTGCATATGGGAATTTCCTGGTAGGGGAAGTATTGCGGCCTACTTACTGCCAAAAAGAGAACCTCGTGAATGAATCAAATACTGCCAGCATGAGAAAAAATCGATAACACTAAATATAGAGCACAAATATTTCACATAAATAAACGTTTTCAGGTAGAATGAAACTTCCAATTTGCAGACCAAATTTTCTCTAAAATTCAGGTAGCTGAAAATGCATATCTGAGGCAAAAACGAAACTGATAAACATTACCCTAAAATATTTCTAGTGCAGTTAATTTTAAAAAGCGGTTTCACCATTATTCCTCCGGTAATCTTTCAAGCAGTTTTATTTTCTTTCGGGATATAAAATTACTCACTTCGTGAATACATACTAAAATTCATTTTTCTTTCACTGCTATTTGAAATAATTAATTTATCTCTTTTGTAGGATCATTCCTTAAGGAGTAGATTGTGCGATTTTGTACAGACCTTCAACTGCTACTACCACTTGAATTAATTTTACCCTTTAATGTTGGATTCCTTGGCTTGATTCCTGCGATTACCTGCACCTTTAGTTGTGCCTTCAAATTTAGGAGTTACAATTAACTATTTTTTAGGGTTTAGTGCACTCCACATAAGCATTTACACATTTTTTGCTATTCCGGCACCAGAACGAAAATTAAAATTTTATTTTTGATTTTATTAAAAGGACCTCCTGTCCATTTCATGAAATCATGGCACCAAGGCATTTATAATAATTATTTACCATTTGGTACATTTTATCGGCTTTTGTCATTTCTATTATAATATTCACCCTATTTTCCTCGAAAAAGTTTCATTCTTCTTTAAAATATATTAGTTGCTGTCTCTAAAATTACAAACACAAATTTTCTGATCTTTCATATTATCAGG
Organism: Ceriagrion tenellum; assembly: GCA_963169105.1. NCBI lineage: Eukaryota > Metazoa > Arthropoda > Insecta > Odonata > Coenagrionidae > Ceriagrion > Ceriagrion tenellum. The sequence goes on from OY720637.1 coordinate 17,438,837, forward strand.
CATTTGCACACCAGGGGCGTGTCTCAAGACCAATCAATGCGTTTACACGTGAACAAGCGTCGCGTGTGACCCAGCGTAATATATTACGACATTATAATGTTTTGTCGATGAATAACTGTTACTAATACCACTTTTTTATTTAAATTACGCGACCCGGGTTCCAGTGAATAATCACCATCATCATGCATTAATTGAGATCTGTTTATCCTATTGTTTCCGTAGTTTCGTAACCCTCATTAACGATACCTTTACCCTTCCTTTTCCCCTATTATGGCCTCTGTTTCAAACTTCTTCTCCCCTTCCGTTACGTAACTACGGAAATAATAGGATAAACAGACCTCAATTAATGCCTGGTGATGGTGATTATTCACTGAAACCCGGGTCGCTTAATTTAAATAAAAAAGTGGTATTAGTAACAGTCATTCATCGACAAAACATTATAATGGAATACCACAAAGTTGAAGATGAACTAGTGAATTTTATTACGACATTATTACTTAAAGGTAAAACTGCTGTCAAGGTCCTCGAACAGCTATAAAACGATCCTCCCGGAGAGGTGTGTTAAGAGTTCTATCAAGCAAGGCGTACTTCTGAAAGAAAACAGTTTTTCGTGGCTTTCCGTCTGCATTAAACAAAGTAAACGCCAGAGCTCCGTATGTTTTATTCTTCTTGACAAAAAACACTGGGAAATAATGAGTATACATCCGTATAGTGGCGATTTTTCTGAGTAATGTACAATGAAGTGCTGATGACTATAGTCTGTATCGGAGGTACAAACATTTCGTCACGCAGTTAACACAGTTCACTCTGGTGATAAGTCAAAAAATATTGAATGAAAATTAAATGAACACACTGAGAAAAATCGACAAAAATTGTGAACATAAATTGAACATTATAAGATCAATGGAACACTAAATGGGCATACGAAGAACACAGAATTTTTTCTGTTCGGGTAATCCAAGTACTTTTCACGTTACGGTTTCTTGGCTCAAAAGATGGAATTGATAAAGATCAGAAGTTAAATAACCTTTTGTATCTACCAAAACAAATTTAACTCCCAATTTCTTAACCAAAAACGTTGACGCTAAACGTGATACTTGGCTGCGGACTTGGTAGATTACAGCGTAGACACTACTAGAGGTAGCGTAGTAGAAGGCGCACACGGCGACTTAGTGGTAAGCGCTCACTCTTGGTACCATATCTCGGAAACTATCGGTCAGAAATTAAAACTATCCAACATAGAACATCTCAAATGTATGATGAGTGTTTTCAATAGCAGAAAATCAATTAAAAACGCCGAATACTCCGTAATCGTTCGGAGTGGCAGGATAACACGAATAAAATATCGAAATTTCAAATCTTAAGATGCGATGCGGTACGTCTTCCCCTGATGCAATTGCAATAATATTCAGTATTCTTTATTTTATATCCCAATGGCACAAATATAGGGGTGTCCCAAAAGTGATTCGAATTTTCGAAAAATTAGGACCACCCTAGTGTGTCATTTGTGATGTCGAAAAATGGTTGTCTGGCCGTGATGCATTTTCATAATAATCTGGTAGCTCATCTCTTATCATTTTGGAGGCAAACTAAGGAGTTGAAAAAGAACAGAACATACCCATATCATTCCCATTGTCTTTTTCCTTCATTTTTCTGAGTGGTCGAATCCATCGACATAATGAGGTAATATCGCCAGTATGAACTGGAGTCCTCAGTAACATTAAGATGGCTGGGCATAATTACCGGAGATAGGACAGTTCTTCCAAATGCTCCACAGGTTCGAGACATGTGGAGCATTTGGAAGAAAATGAGATTCAGGTTTTTGTACATGATAAGAAGAATTGTCTTGGCCAAAGTGTTATTTTGTAAACCGGAAGACTTGATAACAAAGACGCCATGAGAACCATTCCATAAGGACGATCACCAAATTCAAGTATTGAATTATACGCCTCTGTAGGTTAACTGGCTAAATCACTCGGCCGGAAATCGAAGGATCCGGGTTCGAGTCCCGGTCAAGGCGGATGATTTTTTTCTCTGTGGAATTTCGCACAATTGTGCATTGCGGGTGACTCCGTAAAAGTGGAACTCCTTGGCTAGTCCCGGAAGGCTTAAAATCTGTCTATTGGAATATAGTTAGAGAATAATTGAGCATGAAGCTTCACCATTGGGTGAGAATTGCCTTGGCTAATGTATTATTTTGTAAACCGGAAGACTTGATAACTAAGATGCTATAAGAACCATTCGGGCGATCAAAAAATTCAAGTATTGGATTATAGTTTGAGAAAAATTGAGCATGCGGCCTCACCATAGTGTCAAGTGATAAGGTGTTTGCAGGAGTGGCTCAGGGGGACTTATCGCAAAGGTAAACCGGGTAAGGAGAATATGAACGAAGGACGACTGTAGATAGGAGAGGAATGAGTTCGGAGAAATTTGGATTGAAATATTTAGATAAATATGAAGAATGTGTATGAAGATGAATACACCGATAAAAGAGAAAAGATAATAGAAAGAGCACGCTTCATAAGCCTTCTTACAAGCATTTACCCAGTACTAATTTCTTAAAAGGGGTGTAAAAGTTTCGATCCGGTTACGGGAAAAATTGTTTGAGTCATTTCCTAAATCTCTAAAATATTTTAGGAGTAGATAATTAAAACTCATTAGACAATATTAAACAACACATTCAATGTATTGTATTACATTGTTGAGGGAATTTAGTGAGAAGTCTCAGAAGTACAACGAGCCCTATAACAGCCTATGTCCAGACTACGCCACAGTGTGTCCAGTCTAACCCAACGCCCAGCGCCCTCTTTTCATCGCCGTAAGTTGCCTGTTTTCGCAGTTCCTTGGTGCCTCCATCTCTCTCTGTCCTCTGCTCTTCTCTTCAATTCTCAGTAACTCCCTCCATCCTTCAGGTCATCAATCATCTTTCTTTTCTTTCTTCCCCTTTTGAGGTTTCCATCCACTATTCCTTCCTGTACACCTCGTAAGAAACATTTCCTTCTCAGTACATGTCCCATCCAGCTCTTCTTCCTGTCTTCAATGGTATTTAAGAGCTTTTTTTTCTTCTTTTATTTTCTCCAACTTTCTTGAGCACTTCCCTCCAAATCCACATTTCTTAACTCTCTATCCTTTTCTGTCATCGTCCACGTTTCCCCACCATACAAAAATCTTTTAGGAAAGTGATATTAACGGACAATTTTTTCATAAAAAAGCAATATGTTAAAAGTAAAAGCGACCAATGAAAGTTACATTTATAAACTCCAAAGGACTGAATAAGTAACCAGTTTTCAACTTTGTGAGATGTTTTTATAGCATATGTTACTTTTTTGTTGCTTAAGAAACCCAGGATTCAGAGGCGAACAAAAGTCGCAGAACTGAAGCACAGGAACAAATATTGTGTAGAATAGCTTCACTAGTTCCTTAGCATTGGATTATATTATTGCGGGAATTCGGTGAGAAATCACTGAAATACAGTGTGTCCTATTAATAAGACGCTGGGCACTAACTGTTTACTCCATAAAATGGAATTTTGTGTACATTTTATTTATGATACTGACACATTTATGATACTAATAAGCTGTTATAATTTACTTTTCATTGTCACCCGAAGGTTGCCTGTTTGCAATGTAACCTGAATATAGATAATATAATGCGATCCAGCGATCCAATGAAAAGGCGTGTGGTGGGGGGTGTAAGGACACCGGAAATGGAGTGCAGACACAGTTTGAAGACTTTAAATTGTGATGCACAACGAATAAATAATTTACCTGCAACTTTAAAGTCATTCTACGCATACATCCGTGCTTCTCAGCTATGCACGTGGAAATACATCGCACAATAGCTGATTTCTGAAAACAATTGATGGACATTATCAAACACAAAAGATAAAAATTACACCAAATGGCTTTTAAATTTTCTACGGCCAATTAACAAAGATATTTTGCGGACATTGGGTGTAATTTTTATTTTTTGTGATTCTAAGGCCGTAGAGCTCCACCCATTTTTCATTATGAACACGATAAATCATCCTTTGCTCACCTTCAAGTTAATGATAAATAAATGCTTGCCTACGCATATATTTTGAAACCGTAGAATTTATTTCGGACATGTTGATGTAATTCGGTATTCTAACGCCAAAAAAATGCTCCAATGCTCAAAAAAGACTAACCTCTCCTCGACATGTTGCCTCCTTGCCACGACGCAACACATTAGGGTTGACACGAGCCGGCGACGCGAACACAAATCACCAGACTGGAGGACTAACCCATTGAATTGGATCCAAATATCCCGGCGACGAACGCTTGAACTAAGAAAGAAAAACACAATGCTAAAGTGGATTTAAATGACTCTTCTTCTCATGGGAAGGGTTGCTCAAATGGTTCGGCGGATTTGTGATATGTGCTCGTGAGGTCAGTCCCCAGGCTCCACTTAAAAGAAGGAGTGTGTAATAAAATCGGACGAATGAAAAAAACTGATGCACCAGGTCTGAGGGTTCATAGCCGAGCCTGCACACGTTATACAAGACGACCGTCAATGGAATCACGAATTTTATGAGTTGGAAGTGAGTGGTGAGCATTGCGATGAAGAGATTTTGGCCTCCATAAATCTATCTTGTAATGCCAGAACGATAACCGAGGTGTAGGGATACGCCATTTACCTCATTCAGCTCAGATATTTAAAATATATAAGCCTTAGACGCACAAATAGGCTTTAAAAGCTAAGAATTAAGAGTTTAAATACTCGTAAAAATACACCATGAGCAAATAAATATATGATTCTGTCAACAGCAATTCTTGCCACTATATCGTATTACAATATATTTTTGTCAAATTACAGAGAATGAATTTGATTTAGATTGCATTATTAAAAACAATGAGGTAATTTTTATCACAAGCAGTCAAGAAAATCAATAGTTATGATAATAATACGGTAATAAGATTATCCCGCGCTGGAAAAAGCCAAGCAAATATTGAGAATTGAGAATGGAGGGCACTAACTATGAGAGATTGAACAGTTGATATCACTAGAATTGAGAATGGAGATGGTAATGAAGGCATGAAGCTGAGAACTGGAATATAAAACAGTTACAAAAAGGTTCGGAGTAATAGGAGTAACGAAACGAGTAAACTCAGTAACGAAAATGAGCAAGGAAAAAGAATGTGTGACATTTTGAAATGAGAACACAAGGAATAAATTTACTGGAGTCGTAGCATGGAACCTATGTTTCTTCTGGCCAGAAAATATTAGGATGAAACTTGTAGGAGAGGAGATGAGGTTTTATTTGTGGTTTGCCGCATTGAGTAACAAACTACAGACGTTGACACTCGTTGTCAATCATCGCATCATACGACAGTGTGACAAATTTGAATGCATTCGGTTGTAAATTCCTCCAAAAAGTTTAATTGGTGTTAAAGGGGGTCCTATGCAGTACAGTGAGCAAAATATGTCTATTGATAATGGCTTCCCATTTGAGACGAATGGATGCCATTGATGCATAAAGTCAGCCATTGTTTGGAGACTCTTAAAAACCAAAATGAAGGAACAAAATACGCAGATAATTTCGCGAATATATTTTTAATGACCACATTTATCCAGCCATAGGAGCCGACTTCAGCGCCATTTGTACGGTATTACTTTGTTTTGACAAAATTTATGGCAGTAATTCTCCTTTGGTAACTTAAATAAATATGAGGTAAGATTCCCATATTTTATATTTATTCAGTTTTTCAGGGCATTGCATTTCATAAAACAGTTTTAATTAAAAGCTTATGAATGGTTTATGCTCAATTTTGCGCATTCCAGCTCTAATCTGAGAAATTTTCATGGGATCCCATATGTAAATCTCCGCTTTCAACGATATTTTACGCCAACAATAGGCCTAAAAGGATGAATAATGTTTACGTAATTGCGTATCGGCCATTTTTTTGGAGAATGCGAGGGTTGAAATACAATACTTCAGGTTTACTATCCCATTCGTCCAGCAAAGTCCCAGTGGATGTCGCAGGAGAAGCATTAATTGAGGAGGAATTCCATAAATCCATTTCAGAATTAAAGCAAAGGAAAGGCTACAGGAGGATTGGATTGTGATTCACCTTGAACTTTCCCGTGATCATCATCATCAATTATTTAAACAGAGTGATTCTATTATGTAACAAAATGGCGGATGTTTCAAAAACAGGTATTTTAAAGGATGCAAAGATAGAAATCTTCAGTTTTTGCCTCATAAAATGCCGGTATGGACAAAATGCACATGTAAAGGATGAAATCAAGTTTGCTAGGCACAGAATTTAGATGCATGCACTCAGTACGAAACGCATGACAAATGTTACCCGAAAGAATTGTATTGGACATTTTGAAAGCAAATCTAATCTGGGCCATATTTGTGGAGTATAACACGTGGTTGATAATTTATTCCGTAGATTTAAAAAAATCTATTTGGTCCATTAAATTTCACGAAAATTTAAAAAAAAAAGTGTTTACGGACATTTCTTAAAAGAAGTCTCGTACATCCAATCGATATTTTTCATCTAACGCGCATTGACTTACTGATATTTTGCGGTAAAATACACGAAAAAGTCTTTTCTCATGTCTCACATGAAGGTAGTTTGAGCGAAAAATCATTTTATTTATAAATCAATGAATTTGGTCTCATCTTAAAGAAAAGTATCTCACCTTTCCAATGACACCAAAAATTCTACCCCTTACCTCATTACTTTTGGAGATATTTGCCAGAATATACCAGCCCTTTTACATGGGATATGGTACGTGTATGCACTCCAGAGAGACATTATTTACAAAATGAGGAATTTCTAACACTTAGATGTCGTAAAAAAAACTTACCGTGCGTAGTTAGTAAGTTTTATCAACTCTTTTTGAAAATTAATCATATTGTTACCTCAGTAGGTTCTTGAGTGTCACAAAAAACCTTCCATTTTGGAGGAGTTTCAAACGCACCGCACGAACAAAATGAGTTAAGTTAAAGGCTTATTTAGATATTTTCATTTAATTACTTACAATTTCTGTCATATAAGACCATATTACTGCACCATTAATAATGCAATATTTAATTGATGCGTCCTACAGCTGGTGCAGTTAAAACATATAATTCGAATATGGTCTCCATTATGACAAGGGAGCTATCTCGCTCGGACTATTTTTTTTAAGAGGGCAAATGCTGTTACGCACCCCCAGGAGCTTAGCTGTTTTACCTGGGGAGTGTGGAACTCCCCAGGGAAGCAAACTCACCTGGGAAGCAATGGATCCTGGTATTTTTGGACCCATACCCACTAAAACCACTCCTCTTCCTATTGCCTTTACGAGGCAGCAACGTCCATGTTCTCTTCTACTTTGAGGCCTAGCCAATACCAGTCCTGTCCTGGATTATTTTCCTCTTCATCGTTGTGGTTCCATTGAAGATTCTGAAGGAATGGATTCCTCCAATCAGTACTCTCGTCGCGACAATTTTAAGTTCATCTTTCTTCAAGATCTTCTCTTCGACGAGCTCCTTGGCTGAGCTGCTGGCCCACATTCGCCTGCAGCTTAAGGTTATTCCGATGGTCTTCATGTCTTCGGCTTCAAGGAGTGTCTTGAGGTGGTCCTGTACTTCCCGGTCTTCTCGGTACTTCTCAACTTTATAACGGTTGTATTTGTTCAGGTCTCGCTGTTCTCCAACTATCTGTGCGTCAAGGATCATACCCCTTCCGTCCTTCGTCGCCGCGAGGTCCGGTTTCCTAAGTCCTCTTGCAGTTTTAATCTTCGACTCGTTGATGACGGTAAACCCTTGTTCTTCAGTCCTCGCTCAATATATGCAATAACTGCGTCGTGTCGTTTTATTCTCGAAGCGTAGGTGCGATGGCATTCCTGCAGGATATGATTTAGCGTCTCGGGTTGATTTCACCCGGCTCTGCAATGTCTATCACCGAACCTCCCTCTCGATGTTCTTGATTTAGATGGTAGCGCGTTTATCCATAGCTTCACGCAATTTGTAAAATCACTTCCCGTAAGAAGGAGAGTTTCATAACCTATCCATCTTAAGTTAAGTTAAGAAACTATTGTGACCAAAATCACAGATGAAAGGGTTTATCCCTGGAAGCAAGTTTTAGAGATACGCTCTAGATTTCAGTCAAATCTTGTTTGGTAAATTTTTCTGATATTTTGAATGTCGCGGATATTTATTTGAATCAACGTACAAGCAATGAAGAACATAGCAACTTTTAAAGTAGGCTGTTGAGAAGATATTTGAAATGTATATTTATGAATAGTAAAAGGAGATTAAGAATCAAAACACAATGTGTGGCATCATCTCTGGCACCATATGCACGGTAACTGTGAGGATAACTAGCCCCTTAAAGCCCCCATGAGAATCACGTATGAAAATGACGCCTGAGTAGCTTAACTGGTTAGAGCACTTGGAGCGAAATCGAGGGATCTGGGTTCGATTCCCAGTACAGGAAAATGTTTTTTTTTCACTGTGAATTTCACATAATTCGGTGATCACTAGCGGATGACTCCGTTGAAGTAACTGCGCGGCTATTTCCGTCGTTCTTTGAAAATGTCCAAAGTAAACAACTTTGTGTTTAAAGTTGGGCATTACCCCGTGGACTGTGGCGCTTAGCGCTCGCATACTGGTACCTCTGGCATCACATGCACGGTACCTGTTAGGACAACTTGCTCCTTAAAGCCCCCATGAGATTCACTGTGGAAGAGGATTCCTGGGTAGCTTAATTGGTTAGAGCATTTGGCGCGAAATCGAGGGATCTGGGTTCGATTCCCAGTCCAGGCGAATGATTTTTCCACTGTGAATGTCATGCAATTGTAGGAATCAAGAGACAAGTTCATCAGTATACAAACAAAGGTGATTGGTTCTTGTATTTCCCATTTTCTCGTGTACGGTGACATTTATAATTATCCCTAAACTTTCTATTACCCCGGTATTAAGATCCTCATAGAATTATAAAAACCTCATCTTTAGCCTTTTAATACAATAAAGTTGGTTAATAAAGTTTCGTTAATATATAAATCATACTGCAGACAAATTAATATCTTTCCTCTCCACCGCATCTTCGCCATTCAATAAACGTAGCATGGGAAGAAGTATTAAATATTTTTAATCCTAATAATGATTTTACACCATTGAATAACGGCGATGACGAAGGCATCGAAAACGCTAATATTCCTGAAAAACCAATTAATTTCAATATTAACGTCTGACAGGATTTATTATCTCTAATTGTATTTTTTTTTTGCAATGCAGAATTTATGATTAGTTCACATAAATATGACATCGTTTCTGAGAAAACCTCAGCCTTTAACCTAATCACCTTTAATAAAATATTTTGCGTTGCTAATTTCCTCTTCCTCAAGGAGTCTAATTTGGTTTTGCGTAGAATATAATCAACGAGAATCTATTTCGTGCGCTTTTCCGCATAATTTGATCACACTAAAGTTTCAGCGTTTTTGTACGCCATATTATCTGATTTAGGAAGGGATAATTACATGCATACAAACATACCAATCACGCCGTTCCCTCCCGGGGTAGGCACAGTCACAAGGTTTGACTGATAAATACATATTTGTACATCTAACTTTGCTTCAATAATCTCCTCCATACTGACCTATCCTTGCAGACTTCTTTTGCCTCATTTATCCCCATACACTGCTTCATACAGAAGGGATAATTGGTCAATTAAGAAAACAGAATGTCGAAATTTTCAATCCTTCCTATTCTTTATTTATTGAATTAGACTTATTCGACTTGTGAGAGGGCCTCTAGTGTGCATAAATAGCGGATCGTTACGTTAACAAATGAGGTATCCGATGCGTATTGGACCACAGGCTATCTATGATTCTATTATTAGATGGAAAAGTAAAAAGAAACTTTGGCATAATTAACAACTATGATTGAGTTAAATAGATTCCAAGAGAAATGGACTGAGCATTGCAACAATAATCGAGGAAATAAACCTAACGAAAGACTAAGATCTATAAAAAAAAGTTTGAAATTGGTTAGAGGATTGGAAAATCCTCTAACCAATCAAGGAACGAGTTGCTCATTAGTTGTAATTCACGTCTGCGAGAGAGGGAAAGCCATTTAAAATGCCGGAATAATAATGAAAAACAAAGAAGTATTTCGGTCCAAAAAATTGGACCATTCGATTCAATTGGACCCTGTGTCGGAGTGACAGCTCTTGCTGTGGATCGCTAAGCAGCGGCGTACTTCTTATCTCCTGGTGCTGGCTCTTTAGATGGCCGTTTTTATTGAACAATTCCGCGGCTGAAAAGATATATGCATTGGTATGAAATCAATCGGCGCAAGAAAAATACTCCACAATCGACTTGGACAGCAATTTATAGAGAAACCATAAAGGCTTTTAAAATCAATGAGAGGCAGCTCGAGGCATAAGTGAATGTATTTCATGCATATTATAATCAGCCTGAGATAGTTAATGACTGAAACAACTGTTACTTGACCAGGAAAAAATGCGTTTTTCTACAATATCGAAGGACATTTTTACAGGAAATCATCACGAGGAAATATTTAGAAGGAAATATCAGAATGGGAAGTGTATATAATAATAGTATGACAGCGGGTGCAAATGACTAAGAGCTATGGCGCTGAGGTCTATAGGAAAATATAATTATGCTCCGGAAATCTGAAAACATCAAGTATCTCTTAGTTTTTTAGATCTCCCATGTCGTGAGAACTTTCTCATGATCTGTCTCGTCACTCAACTTTCATCACTCTTTCGTACAAGATAATCATCTCTGGTTCTATTAATAGTTATAAAAGTAAAAGAAAACTTTGGTATAATTAACACTTCAGTAGGCGCGTACAATTTTCTCACACGATTGGGCGCGCGGGCCATAGCGGTGGTCCAAATTCAATTGTTTTATTTCCTAAAATTTTCAATTTTTTGTAAAGTATTTTTACAAACGATAAATTTAGACTAATACCTATCGTTTATTTAGGATTTTTTCAATATGGAACATATTTATCGCCACTGACAGAACAAAATCCAAAGTTATTGAAAAATCGTTAAGTATATATTTTAAGCATCGAACATCCTTTGTGACAATATTTATATAAAATATCCTATAATTTTAATATAACTGATTATAATATAACAATGCCGATAGAAAAAGGTTACACAGTTAGTCGCGTGGTCCCACATTTGTGGCCCAGTCACGCTGTCTTCCTTTGGCACACAATTTAATGCTAACCCTACAACAATTAGTTACAAACGACCATGTGAGACTTTTAAGGACATAATAATGTGCAGAAACTGAAACTTACAAGTATATTATGACATCCTATGAGAAACGGCACACAAATGAAACACTGTGAGCCACCCCTCTGGCCTATACGCCTGCTGAAGGGTTAAGAACTATGATTGAGTTAAATAGATTCCAAGAGAAATGGACTGAGAATTGTAGCATTTCATCACCTTTCACTCTAGTTCCCATCTAGTTTATTTTAGTGGGCTTCTATCCCATGCTCTTTCTTGGTTTAGTGACTGACATCATTCTACCGATCAAATTGCTGCAATTCAATCTTTGAATCTCCCTCTACTAACGGTGAGTCTCTTTTCAGCACAGAATACATCCAACTACCTATTATTGAACGCCCATTTTCATAGGACAAATATATTTTATTTTTCAAATCATCCTAACACTATCGCATTTATATTAGTGTCGTTACGGTGGTTTAACGTCTTAAAGTTGACATTTTTTTCTCTTCTGACTAACTTCACTTTACCGATTAGCTTATGGCTATATTGATCTTTAAAACTTCCTATACCTATCAGTCTCTCCTAAGCACAGAATGTATCCTTCATTTTTTTATTGAACGCATGTTTTGATAGCGCACTTTTTTCAAATTATCTAAACTCTGTCCCATTTATATTAACTATAATTGTTGGTGGTTTAACGTCTAAATGCTATGACTTTTCAAAACTGTTTTCTTATGCACTCGTGGAGAAAAAGATCGTGAGACAGATACATATGCCATCCACAATGGGATATTAAAGCGAAAGACTTGCATAGTTGGCAATGGAGAGGTAAAATTGGGGACTGCGGGAAACTAGTCTTCGGATTGAGTGAAGATGATTATGGAAGTTAAACCGTCGTCCCCTTAGCGCCTTCCGTTAAGAGCAGGCTAATGCCGACGCCGGGTTTCTTTCCACCCTTCCTCCCTTACCTATCCCCTATGGCGCAAATGACCTTAGCCGTCGGCCGCCTCCCCAAAACTCCAATTCAAATATGGCAACGTCATCTGCATCATCACTCGATGCCGAAGATTCGCGAAGTTTCATGGTCAGCGCTCGAGGGACGGAGATGACCGATCTTTCCTCCCACCTTCTTTCGCGCAAGACGCAAGAGCGGAGGGAATGGAAGCGAAGCGGAGGAGGAGGATACGGTATAAAGAAGTGAAACACAAAAAAAAAGAGCCGGGCGAAAAAAAAAACGAGAAGAAATGCGTAATCTCTCTCCTCGGACTCCTCGCCTCTCCCTCGACTCTTCCACACACCGCCGTCGTAAGGATGAGAGACTCTCTCCACAAGAGCATGCTTCTTCCATTCGCCGCAATCGGTGGACAGGGGGAGCAGCCCCATTAATTCCGGGAGCAGCGGTGAAAAAGCAGGGGCGAGATGGGGCAGGGAGGAGGGTTGGGGTAGGTGGTCGAAGAGAAGGGGTTTGGGACGGAGGGAGCCCTTCCTTCCCCGGGCCCGTCTTGCGTCTGTCCGTCTGACGGCGTCGACGGCGCCTGCGGAGCGCGCCAAAAGACCGCCGCGCGCGATGGCCTCCGTGTCGCCGTGACGGAGAACCCGACCCGGTCCGGTCTGTCTGTCTGTCTGTCTGGCCCGCCAGCGAGCCCCGGACGGACGGACTCGGGCCGTTTCTCTCTCGGCTCGGCTGCTACCGAGATGCCGCCCTTTGACGGCTACTGGTGCTGCTTCCGCGAGTGCATCGTGACGTCGATTGCTCCTCGCCTCTTCGTTCGTTTAGCTTGGATCCGACGATTACGCCGCTACTGGATACGTACACCGCGAGAGCATTAGCTCCGATGGAGTAGTACATATTCGAGGAAAGCCACCGATGATAGCTGTGGTATTTTGGATTGGTGAATGGATTGGCTGGAGTGGGATAGAGATGGTTTAACGAGGACGATGCGAAGAAACCCGGTGTGCATCACGAGCAATATCTCTACCGATCGCTATCTTGGAGAGAAGAAAAACTTCAGTTTTCCACTCGGCTAGAAACTCTATACAAATATTACCCCGATTACGCTAATTTGTAGGGAAATTAGTTGATGACTAGAAGTAGGTATTTTTTTTATTTTAACGGAGTGGAAAGCTTAAGTCTTTTTGGACCTACCTCTTCATGGATATCCACCAATTGTCGGCCACATCCACCAAGATCCGTCCGTATCGACCCCAGGTGGAATTACCTAAAACAAAGAGACGGGTATTTAGGAATTTGGCCACCGTGGAGGTTGTGTTCGAATCGCCCGAGTTGATTACGATCGCGTAACTGAGGAGTCACGTGGAAAAATTCACAAAGCGATCTAGAATTTGATGTAGTTGAAGTTTGAAATGTTTGAAGCACTAATACGCCCCTACTATGAAGGATTTCCACGAAGTCACGCCCGCTACCACTACTTTTACCTATTTGAAATATTTGTTTAAAAAATATCCCGCAGCCTTTCCTAACGGCATAATTGCCGGAACATCGTCGATAGGGTCAAATATCTTGATTAGAGTCGCACAAATCCAAATATCAGGTGCTTATTTTGTCCATCCGAATGTTAAAAACGCGCAAACATATCCAACCGTTTTTTGCTGTTCCACGTTACTCCTCGATTACGTGAGCAATATTATATCGAGCGGTTTGAGCATGAAATTGTTGCTAGAGGGGACGGGCGGTCTAAAATCGAGATTTTTCTTCACCATGAAGGATTAGTGAGTGGATGTGATGGAATGAAGATTTTAATGGGAATGAATAAACATTCGAGATATGGATGGTACGTAGAATATACATCATGGTATTCTTCTGCTCTGATTCTCCCGCTTCGTTTGGTTTCGTTGAGAAGACGATGCTACTACTGTGGAAAATCGCTAATGCCTATAGTGGAACCTAATAGTGATTATAGAAGGAGACCGCTGGAAGCCTCTCCACTGAGGATAGGTTGAGGATCGCTTCTGACCACTTCGTCATTCGCACTAGTCATTGGTTTCATGCCGTTAGAATGGAAGGTCACGTGGGCAATCCTTCTAACGAGCTCCACGACCGACTGGAGCCGTCGTTTCTTTCAGAATGCTATCTGTATTCCCGATACTAATGGCAGCATTCAATTTGCTTTTGTGCACTTATCACTTCCCAACACGAGAGCGAGCTTACCTTCCATTCGTCAAACAGGCGTGCGGATCTAAATACAGATCGGGAGCCAATTTGACGAGCGCCTAACAACAAAAGAACTCGGATATTGATATCCTTGATCATTGTTAAGTTTTTTACTTTTCAGTAAATGCGTCTGACATGCATATTGTGAGGCTTTTGATTACTCTATGATTAAAGCCTTCGTTATTTCAATTCTTATTTTGAACTAATTCAACAAATCTACGAAAATAATTCGGCCTGTGACTGTTGATATTTCACCATCGCATATCGTTCTTTTCAACGTACCTCGTGCGCGCTGAAGTGCGTTCGTGCGTTTCGATGTGCACTAATTTCAACATCTTGAATGGAAATTATATCCTTTTATATTCTTGACTTCGCATCCTGTTTCCTCCATTTATACCACCTAAGTGTCTTTAGTTTTCATCCCTCTCCCGCTATCTCCCCTCCTATGTTACACCGAGTAGCTTCCCCTCTTCAATTTGTCCTCACGCCTGAGATAGTCCTCCAGCCATTTTGTTTTGCCTCCTCCAAATTTCTCTCATCGGCCTATCTCCCTCTCTCACCAAACATAGAATTTCCTTATTCGTTTAATCTCAGCAAATCCAACTCATTTGGCCCATTTGCGTGGAACCATGTCGAAGGACAATATCCAGGCTCCGCTCATGAACTTCGACAACTCAAAGCTACGGTCCAAATCTTGTCTTGTCTTTGCTCAGAATTTTCTATGTAATTACATCCAAAAATTATTCTTGTTTTATGCTATGCAGATTTATTAAAATATTCTTATATATGTGTTTAATGTTCTCAGCAAACCTTTCATCATAACACCTCTACGTATTCACCATCGACTTCATTCCCTTATCTGACAAGCTCATGCTCAATCATTCGCATTATAAACTTCCAAAATCATCTTCATGAGTCACTCAATCCAAAGACTAGTTTCCCCAAGTCCCCAATTTTACCTCTCCATTGCCAACTTTTCATGCCTTTCGCTTTAATATCCCCTTGTAGATGGCATATGTAATGTTGCCTCTAATTGTTTTTAAAAGCCTTTATGGTTTCTCTATAAATTGCTGTTCAAGTCGATTGTGAATATTGTCCTTGCGCCGATTGACTTCATGCAAATGCATATATCTTTTCAGCCGCGGAATTGTTCAATTAAAAGGGCCATCTAAAGAGCCAGTACTAGAAGATAAGAAGTACGCCGCTGCTTAGCGATCCACAGCAAGAGCTGTCACTCCGACAAAGGGTCCAATTGAATCGAATGGTCCAATTTTTTGGACCGAAATACTTTTGTTTTTTATTATTATTCTGGCATCTAAAATGTCTTTCCCTCTCTCGCAGATGTGAATTTCAGGTAATGAGAAACAGTTTCTGGCGAGATATTGTGGAACTACATTATTAAAATTAAGTGCACTTAATGTTGTACCATAGTGTAATATTGGGCAGCACAACATCAAGTGCTCTTAACTTTAATAAGAAATTCATTCCTTGCAAGATTTCCTCCATTCTCCAATCCTCTCACCTATTTCAAACATTTTTTTTGTTGATCTTAGTCTTTCGTTAGGTTGATTTCCTCTATTAATGTTGCAATTCTCTGTCCATTTCTCTTGGAATCTATTTAACTCAATCATAGTTGTTAATTATACCAAATTTTACCACAGACGGTTACACCTCGACTGTGTAGGTAAAAAAAAATAGATTACACATATTCATTTATGAGGTTTAAAACATACCGCTTTCCCTAATTAAATGGGTTACCTCTTAAGAACTAAAATGAAGGCACGAAATACGCAGATAATTTTGCGAATATATTTTTAATGAGAACATTTGTCCAGTATCATCAGGCGCCTGATGATGCTGCACTGCGGCGAAACCGGACGTAAATAAATCTTTTACAATGTACAATTGCAAAGTTAATCCTTCTATCCCTGATATCAAGGAATTCCACCGAGTGAGGTCTAAAACCATCGTTAACATTTGTCCAGCCATGGGAGCCGACTGCAGCGCCATTTGAACGGATATTTACAGGTATTTTGACCAAATTTATGGCAGAAATTCACTTGTAACTATAGGTAATATGAGTTAAAAGTCCTATATTTAATTTTTATTCAGTTTTGCAGGGTTTTGCATTTCATATCTATATAAACAATTATAATTAAATGCTTATGAATAGTTTACGTTCAATTGTACGTTTTCCAGCTGCAATCTGAGCAATTTTCATGGGATCCCGTATAAAAATCTCCACTTTCAAGGAGATATTACGCCAAAAATAGACCTAAAAGGATGAGTAATGTTTACATAATAGCGCATCGGTATTTTTTTGGAGAGTGCGAGGGTTGAAAAACAATACTTCAGGTTCACTATCTCATTCGTCCAACAATGTCCCAGTGGATGCCACAGGAGAAGCATTGATTGAGGAGAAATTCCATGTATTCATTTCAGAATGAAAGCAAAGGAATGGCTACAGGAGGATTGGTTTGTGATTTACCTTGAGCTTTCCCGTCATCACCATCAATTATTTAAACTAAGTGATTCTATTCTTGCTCATTTCGGGACATGTAGCAAAATGGCGGATGTTTCAAAAGCAGGTGTTTTTAGGGATGCAAAGATAAAAATCTTCAATTTTTGCCTCGTAACATGCCGGTATGGGTAAAATGCAGATTTAAAGAATGAAATCAATTTTGATAGGCATAGAATTTAGATACATGTACTCAGTACGAAACGCATGACAAATGTTAGCCGAAAGAATTGTAATGGACATTTTGAAAGCAAATCTAATCTGGGCCATATTTGTGGAGTATAACTCGCGGGTGATAATTTATTCCGTAGATTAAAAAAAATCTATTTGTACTATTAAATTTCAAGATAAATTTAAAACAAAAAATATTTTCGGACATTTCCTTGAAAGGAGACTCCTCCATCCAATCGATATTTTTCCATTAATGCGCATCGACTCACGGCAATTTTTGCGGTAAAATACACGACAAAAATGTCTCAAAAATGTGTGACACGAGCCGGCGGCGCGAAAACAAATCACCAGACTGGAGGACTAACTCATTGGAGTGGATCCGAACGGTAGCTCTGTGTTCCATACGCTTCAATAAAATACTTACTTTCCATCGCCTGTTGCCTACTGACGTTAGACTCTTCGTCTTATGGATTCTCTTTTTCATGGGCTTCTCTACACAAAATCTCTCTATCTTGCTTTTCTCATCACTGAAAGTCCTATTTCTCGGGAAAAATGTTCTTTCCTACACTCCAGTTATTCTTGTCAGTCCCATGGTGACTTTTACTCCTATTTTTATCAATCAACCAGTCTCTTCGTTATTTTTTTTGGCAAACTTTAAGTTGCATTGATTCATTGGCTTTCCCATTCAACGCAGGAGCCCAGGTTACAGTTTATTTTATTCACCAGAATAAAGTGAATGACAGGAGGAACCCATTCACCCATTATCCATCGTACAATTTGTACTGAGAAAGCGGATTACATCCATGCACTTGTGAAGACTGGAAGAAGCAGATGTTTTCTAAATGATTGTCAACGGCGTCACAGGATTTTGGGTCATCAAAGCTCCTTTTAAAATATTTAGGTTTAATGTTTAAGCTTCATTTCCGCATTACCAATTTTCTTTCAATTGAAACTTGGAATTTATTAATACCTTATGAAAAGAAGTGGTTTGATTATAAACCTGTGTTTGGCTTGCCAACGTACTGTATATTTACGAATGCAATCCAACCTTTCCTAATTAGGCCATCTCAGCTTCAAACCTCTGAGACATTCGCATCCTAGTTTCTTCCGACTTCTCAACAGGATCGATCTCTCCCTGAATGCAGCGATGGCTTTTTCTGTCCAGTGCCATTGCTTTATATCTACCGGCGGGCGCCCGTGGAAACTCAACGTAAAGAATGAAATATTATAATTATTTATCAGATTTAATTATCTCGAAGATAAGAAGAGCAAAATGCATGTGGCATTAAGAATCAAATATACCAGTCACCTCTTGAGGAGAGGAAGAATATGAAATGTACCGCTTTATTCCAGCCCAAATATATAATTAGGTTTAGTTATAGGGAACTATAAGCGCTCAAATGACGCAAAAGGGGACAATTTTTAGATTCCTAAAGAAATCGATTGTTGCAATAGAGGGAGTTCCAGATCCCAAAAATGAAATAAGACACCCATCCCATTATCAATGGACACATTTCGCTTACTGTACTGCATGGGACACCCTTTGCCGCCAATTCAACTTTTTGGAGGAATTCACAGCCAAATTCATTGTCACACTGTCTAATGACGCGATAATTGACAACGAGTGTCAGCGTTTGTAGTTTTGTAATCAATGTGGCAAACCACAAGTGAAACTTCATCCCATATCCTACAAGTTTCATCCTAATTATTTTCTAGCCAGGACAAACATAGGTTCCATGCTACGACTCCAGTGCACTTATTCCTTGTGTTCTCATTTCAAAATGTCATATATTCCTTTTCCTTACTCCTTTTCGTAACTGAGTATACTTCGTTTCATTTCTCCTATTTCCTTTTTGCTACTTTTTTATATTCCAGTTCTCAGCTTCACGCCTTTATTACCATCTCCATTCTCGTTTCTAGTAACGTCAACTGTTCAATCTCTCATAGTTAGTGCCCTCCATTCTCAATTCTCAATATTTGCTTGGCTTTTTCCAGCGCGGGATAATCTTATTACCGTATTATTATTATTAAAATTGATTTTCTTGACTGTTTGTGATAAACATTACCTCACTGAGTTTAATAATGCAATGTACATCAAATTCATTCTCTGTAATTTGACAAAAATGTATTGTATATAGTGGCAAGAATTGCTACTCTTCACGGAATCATATGTATATTTTCTCATGGTATATTTTTACGAGTATTTAAACTCTTAATTCTTAGCTTTTAAAGCCTATTTGTGCGTCTAAGGCTTATTCATATTAAATATCTGAGCTGAATGAGGTAAATGGCGTATCCCTACACCTAGGTTGTCGTTCTGACATTGCAAGATAGATTTATGGAGGCCAAAATCTCTTCATCGCAATGCTCACCACTCACTTCCAACTCATAAAATTCGTGATTCCATTGATGGTCGTCTTGTATAACGTGTGCAGGCTCGGCTATGAACCCTCAGACCTGGTGCATCAGTTTTTTTCATTCGTCCGATTTTATTACACACTCCTCCTTTTAAGTGGAGCCTGGGGACTGACCTCACGAGCACATATCACAAATCCGCCGAACCATTTGAGCAACCCCTCCCATGAGAAGAAGAGTATTCAAGCCTTCGCCGCCGGGATATTTAGATCCAATCCAATGGGTTAGTCCTCCAGTTTGGTGATTTGTATTCGCGTCGCCGGCTCGTGTCAACCCTAATGTGTTGCGTCGTGGCAAGGAGGCAACATGTCGAGGAGAGGTTAGTCTTTTTTGAGCATTGGAGCATTTTTTTGGCGTTAGAATACCGAATTACATCAACATATCCGAAATAAATTCTACGGTTTCAAAATATATGCGTAGGCAAGCATTTATTTATCATTAACTTGTAGATGAGCAAAGGATGATTTATCGTGTTTGATAATGAAAAATGAGTGGCGCTCTACGGCCTTAGAATCACAAAAAATAAAAATTACACCGAATTTCCGCAAAATATCTTTGTTAATTGGCCGTAGAAAATTTTAAAGCCATTTTGTGTAATTTTTATCTTTTGTGTTTGATAATGTCCATCAATTCTTTTCAGAAATCAGCTATTGTGCGATGTATTTCCACGTGCATAGCTGAGAAGCACGGAGGTATGCGTAGAATGACTTTAAAGTTGCAGGTAAATAATTTATTCGTTGTGTATCACCTTTAATGGCTTTCAAACTGTATCTGCATTCTATTTCCGGTGTCCTTAAACCCCCCCACATGCCTTTGCGATGGCAAGCATAATAATTTTCTAGTCAGTATATCTCGAAAAATTCACACTAACACTTTAGATATATAAGAAAATCATATGGAATTTACGTGGCTAGCATAATGGAAAGGAAAATACCGTGTGCAATCTTTATACGCTACGGGTTTTCAATCCTTACTTTTTCACCTAAATGTCAAGTACTGATGACATATTCCTTGTGATGGATAATATTAACCTTGGGACGGTGTAACTTCGTAGTCCACGTGAACCTCGTATAGCAGTGTTCAGCAATCGTATATAACCAACGTTACTTTACCTAAGTTATTCATTTTACCCATCAGAATATTCAGGGAAATTAATTTTTGGTGAGCATCTCACAGTAATTTGTTGATGACTGAACTTCGCGGAGTACGGGTTGAGAAATATTTGAAGTAGACGACGCCCAGTTGAACCAATGTTGTGTATACGAACCAATGCCGTTTGCTGCAAATATGCATTCGGAACCATTTCTTGCGCAATTTGGGCCAAGATAAACAATGTGTACACTTGTTCCATTACTTTGTCACTCACCGTCATAATTCGATCATTCTTATCACTTTCCCATCAAAGTCATTACTTCGGCCGTTGATGAATTTATCCTAAAGTTTATTTCCCTCGTAGCTTCATAGAAGTTATCCAGAAGGCCCTGCGAGTTAAGTTGGCTCTCTGGTCGGTGTGTGTTGGATGCAGAGGATATATATTTTGCAGAAATTGATGCATAGGACATGTGTTTTCTGGAAAGCACCTTCATGTTGAAGCGTCGGATGGCCCAAAATAGACGAGCATGTTGGGTGTGCCCAAACATACGTTCGATTTTTAGTGATTTTATTCACTTCTTAAAAAAATGTTCATAACAAGTCAAAATAAGGTGAGAGGAATGCATTAATGGACAAATTTTGTTATTTAGAGCCTTACCTGGACCAGTGTATAGTCTACTTGTAACTAAAATACCTATCTTTATAAGGAAGTTAAACAGTTATATGTAAGATTCCCCGTATTTCCTCAATATATAAATTATTTTAATTAGAAATTATGAATTCCTTGGCCAGAAATTTTGGTACACTAGTAAGGAATCAAATTTGAGTTTAATGTTTTAAAATCGTAGAAAGGCAAAATATCGCCCAAAGGCGGAGGGCAACTTGTGAAATGAAAAATATAATACAACTAATCTAAAGCATGCATGTACTCGTTCACGGTAGGTACAAAATATATTTCAAATGAAATATGATTTTCAAAATGCCTACTTACTAAAAAAAAAACGAATTATTTCAAACACACTAGGTCACACAAACACACACACAACACTAGGGGGACTCAGAAAATGTATTTATGAAATTTTGCAATGCGGGACCATCCGGTTGACCCGGTACATCATTAGTCACAGTTGTCAGAGTCACGAGTGATGTTTCCTGAGTATTTTGTTCGGGCTGTGATTTCCAGTACGATGGCTGTACTTCCCAAGTCCCAGATGAATGGGTTTTTGCCTCAGAGGCTAATCCTGTATCCGGACATGAGGTCCAGGAAGAATGAGATGACGCTGGGAGGTCGACCGTACATGGGGATGCGTACGAGGACGGCTGATACTGTGGCTTTCTTCATCAATGAGCACTTGCTGATGCTTATTCCGTACTCTCAGTTGTCTATGTTCGGGACCTTTTTCAAGTAAGGAAGTAGGCTTATCAAAAACTTATTCACTGTCCCTTTTCTTCGATACAGTTTCGGAGAACAATTGCAGTTTTGCTCTCTCTATTTCCAAGAACTGGACGTCAACATCCTCTGCAATTACATTCATTTTCTTACCGGTTTTTCCTTCTTTTCAACCCCTCACTTTCGTTTCTCTTCTCATGAGATTCCAGTCTTTTGCGTTTTCCTTTCGTGGGAGTATGTGGTGGAGGCCCCATTCCCTGTGGTTTTACGGGTAAATTGCTCGGCTGTGATTGAGTTCCACAGTTGTTCCCCGTGTCTGTGGCCAAGGAATTCTCATGATCCTTCTCGATAATTTCTTTCTCCTGGGAATTCTACTGCTACACACATGCCTTTTCCAACAACTTTCGAGGAAGTGGAGTCAATCAAGCAACGGTTCTGGAGAAGGTGGAGGGTCCCAAACAGTGTTGGCTGTATCGACGGAAAGCATGTGCGCATACGAAACCCGTGTCATTCTGGAAGCATGTTCAGAAACTACCAACAATACTTTTCCATTGATTTGCAAGGTGTTGCCGGCTCTGATTACAAATTTATTGCTATTAATTTTGGAGGATACGGCAAGGAGAGTAACGGTGTCATTTTTCTCATTCCAATTTTTCGGAAAAGCTTGAGAGTAGTGCACTGGGTGCCAATCGTCTAGCTGCACTGCCAAGAACGAATATAAAAGTCCCACATGTTATTCTTGGGGAAGCCTATCCACTCAAGACCTACATCATGAGACCTTTCCCCGGGGAAAATCTTGGCCCCTCACATTGGATATTCAATCAGCGTCTTTCTAAAGCTCGTCAGGTCATTGAATGTACGTTTGGAATCATGTGCAGCAAATGGAAACTGCTTCAAAAGGGCATTGATGTGGTGCCCGATTTCGTCGATTTGATTGTGCAATGCATATGCTTGCTGCATAAGATTGTCATCGACCAGGAAGGTGAACTCGAAACAATGGCGTCAATGCACCGACAAATACAGTAGGAAATCGCTGATAAACACGTCAGCTTTGCTTCACTGGGCGAAAATAGGAGCTCTATTACAGCTAATTCGATCAGAGAGAAATTCATGTCATATTTTTGTGAACACGAACCAATAGATTAAGTACCTATGCAGGATATCATTACCACTGCTATAAATTGTACCTACTCATATTTTTTAATAAACATTGACGGAAATGAAATTTTTTATTGCTCACCATCAAGATCCCACTTCTCCCGCAACTTTTGTCTACATTTTTCTTTGGATGTCACGTGAATGGTACCGTTTGCCTTACATATCCCATAGTGGGGAATATGAATGGACTGCACTGATGAATTTATCTGATTCCTCGTCCATTGCAATAAGCAGATCACACAAATAGCTAACACACGACGAAGACTGGAGATAGCGCAAAACCAACTACTTTGAGGCGGATACAGGCGGCAGATCCCATCCTGTCGGGATCAACGCTGCACGCGCATGTCTGCATGAAGCCGCCCGCTCAAAGTCGCTTGTGGTGGACGAGGTTACATTGGATTCATTTCCCTGGGATCTGCCGCGCATAATCGCCTGTTGACGCGCGAGTCACGTGAGCGCGTAGCCGCGCATTGTCGCTTGCAGTGGACGACCAGCCTAAGAGCTACAGCGACTTACAACGAGTAATTAACTCTAGGAGTGAATAACTCGTTATAAGTAAAGGTTATTTAGAGACATCCCGATGCTAGGGTGATCTCAACACTTCCTCAAAAAATTTTGCTATAGCGTCAGCGTGCTCGAGTGAAAAAAAGTAGTACTGCACATAGTATGAGTGATTACTATTACCTCTACAATTTCATTATGCCTTAAAATACAAAAGGCAAACAAGAATTCTCACTTAATATAGTGTTAAAACTTCCTATGGTCATTACCTCTTCGAAGTCAAGGGACATTTTAATGAGTTTTTCGTTGTCATCTTGTGTGCTGATGCACTGCAGTAAACTATCAGGCTGTTATGAGTCAAATACATTTTACTAACACCCATATTATTGCAAATGAAACTTCGGGAGATTCGGACAATGCTTTGGGAGGTCTCGACAATTCGAGTTCTTCCTGATCATTTGTTAATTATGCATGTAAATCTACCTCTACATAATACCCTGCGAGCCGACGTATTGGCGTGTTGCAGGGGGAGTTAGGTAACCAGCCGTGTAAAGATGTCTTAAGCCGTGTAAAGAAGTTTTTGGGAGATGAAATGGTGACATGTATTATGGGAGTGTATTTAGAGGAAATCAATTTTTATTAGGGTCAGTTATTGTGCGCGGGAAGAACGAATTTTTGTACCCATCTGTTCGGCAGTGTATCTCTCTTATTTCATCGCTATTTTATTTTATTTTTAAACTGCCATTTTATTTTTCGCCATGTAAGTACCTACTTTTAAACATTAACGACACTTACTTGAGAACAACAGTGAGTTTAAAATATACATTTTAATTTGCCTACACGTTAAATGACAACTCTCCACATGAAAGTTGATTCTATACGTTCCGCATCATTTGTACGCAGTAATAATTACATCATTTTAGATAAAACAATTTAAAATAAATGTTTCAAAAATCGGTGAATTTACACATGCTGTTGCATATGCAGACCGTTGAAGTCGCCAGCGAACGTCTAATTCGCATCTCACTGCATCAATCGGACGTTGGATTGGAAGAATTCTTTGCTGCACTTTGCTAAAAGCTGCCTATTGCCTGCATCCAACTTTGGTGTTTGCACACTTGTGGGAAGTATTTGTTGCGCTGAACATTCCCACGCAAAAATCAATACATCCCCTATTCACATCATTGGTGGGATGGAACTTATGGTCGAAGGGAATTACTATCGGGAAATTTTCTTAAGTAAAATTTCGTGTGAGGGTATGATTTTTTCTCTCTCTAAATTTCGAGAGATGTGTAAATTTTTCTAATATCTACATAATGTCACACAGAACATATGTGGCACAGCATTAAGGAAACTAGTTGGCAGGTTTCCACGGCGTTGATCAAATGATTTCAACATTGTTCGGGTTGCATCCGCGTCAGTTTTCATTTAGCACAACAGTTTCGTAGCAGGATAGCTGGGAAAGCAGGATAGCTGGCGAAACTGTAGTGCTAAATGACAATTGACGCGGATGTGACCCGAAAAATTTTGAAATCATTTAAAGAAACCAGGTTTTGTTAAACACATGATAGGAAGATCCTCGGATGGAAATGTGAAACAGAGATACAACTTCGCTCTGGTTAGGCCACATCTCGAATACCCCGCGAGCATTTGGGACCCTGGTCAAATAGCTTTAACAAAAAAATTAATAAAATACAAAGGAAAGCAGCGCCCTTCGTTAAAAACTGCTACGAGCGTGCATCTAATGTCTTGCAACTTTTAGAGGGATCAAGGTGGGAGCCCCTAGAGACTCGGAGGCTACACGCTAGGCTTTGGTTGCTAGAGAAATACAGAAGTGATGTTTTACAGAGCGACACAGAGAATATTATCATGACTATACACTGCTAAACAGATAGGCACAAAAACTCGTTCTTTACGCGAACAATAAGCGATCACAATCAAAATTTAGCTCACTAAATACACTCCTATAATTCATGTCACCATTTCATCTCCAAAAACTTACACGTTTACACTGCTGGTGCCCTGACACCCCCTGCCACACGCCCATGCGGCGGTTCGCGGGGTATTATGTAGGTACAGATGTTATGTCATTAATCATATGAACTTAAAAAATTATTTCAGAGGGCATTGCTGCTGCTGCTATATTGTAGTGATGAGAGTAATACTTCTCGTATTTATTGAAATAAATTGAAATAGAGATACAAATTTTAAAATAGTTTAAATGTAAAAATATTCCTTTGACATTTGGCGAAAGTACACACGTAAAATACCGTAAAAAGAAGGCACAAAATAGCTTTCCATCTGCAATCAATTTTACTACCTCTAGTTTCAATGTCCAAATCATATAAGATGGATGAATGTACACGAGAGCTTTCGGAGGATGACTCTCTTCAACAATTCCATGTCGAACGCTTCAACTTACTTCAAATTTTCAGCCGATAAAAAAAAAATATATTAAGCCTTCACTCTTTAGCCTGCGTGATTCAGTGTTGACAATTACGGGCGAGAAGCGGCATATTCTCCAGATTCCTCCTTTTGCATTCTCACGAAAATAGTTATGAACTTTTTAAGACCTTTTCAAAAATATTTTCAACTTTAAAGCGACTTAAATTTCGTGAATTTTAGGACCATTTTTCCGCGCTCTTTTTATGACAGCGTAGCAAAATTTGGATGCGTCAGGATAGGCATTAAAGTAGGCTGAACACAGTGGGCGGCATTCATTATCTAACAAGTACTAGCGAGAGATGCTGAATGGATAGGGCTAGGAATGAGTGGGAGATGAAATTACGAGGGATGGATACCCAGCAAATGGACGGGAATAGTAGGAGTGTGCTTCGTAGGTTTGGCCACGTCGAGGGAATGGCAGAAAGTCGAATAGCAAAGCGTGCATGTCATAGTGGAGTGTATGGTGTGAGTGGGAGAGGTAGACCGCTGAAGTCATGGTTGAATATGTGAGAGAAGAGACTGTAAAAAGGAAGAATAATACGTGTCTTAAGTCTAGGATACAGTGTGTAAGAGGCAATGTATTAGTGTGAGAGAGGAGAAAGTGATGTGTAAAGGTACGTTTTCATGGACGCATCAGACGCGCACGCGCGCGACGAGACGCGTCATTTCTTCGCGTGAACCGTTTGCATGCAAGCGAACGCACGCGTAGGCAAACCTACGTGTAGAAGGTACCTACGTGGTATCTACAGCAGAGAATAAATGGTAAAAAAACCTTGTGAGCTTCTTTTTGTCCCTCACATACTTATCCCGGCGGGCTTTCCACCGAGCCGACACATTTTTTTTCTGTAAAACACAATGATATAACCTCCAATGCATCAACACATGTAAGCTTTGAGAATCATCGGAAATAAAAGATGTCCTTACCTTCCACTCCTATCTCCACGCCTTCTCCCTTAAGTTTCAATCCCTGTATCGATAGTCCGCATAATTGTACAGGTACGTGTACTTCTCTCGAATTTCATTTCGTCCATGGAACCTACACTTCGCCGGTCGGCCATGTTTGCGATTCTACGCGTTCCACGCGTCGAAAGTTGAAAATATTTCAACTCGGGCGACGCGACTCTACGCGAAAATGCGCGAACTGAGGCGAAGAAATCCGGGCTTCTGATTGGCTGAAGATCTCGCTTTCGCGTCTCTTCGCCTGAAACGCGTTCATGAAAACGTACCTTAAGGCTAGGGAATTATGGCGGAAAATATTTAAAGGTAGCCAGCTTCCTAGAGCTAAGTACTTTGCTCTGCTACCCCGTTAATAAATGGCATAATTTATTTGATGATTAGCACTTTTTGCGGAAGGTGGATGGTGGAGAACTGAGGATTGTGAGAGATTCAGTTTGGGGAGTTAGCACTATAATACTCAGTGTTGGAAAGAAGAATAAATTTAAAACTATTAAAAATGCAAGGGAAATAAAACATATTGATGAGAAATCCCGGATGAAACGGAAAATTCGGGACTAAAATGTATGCATAGATTAGAGAATGGTGGAGAAATTTCGATGGAAACTCAGGAATAGTGGACGACAGAAAGGAGAAAAAGAAATATGTACAGGGATTTTATGCTGCATATGGTTGGTAAAAAGTATTAGTCACTCGATTGAGACCTATAACGGCAAACAGAGTGCTTAGAGAAGTCTTGAAATAACCGATGATAGTGGAAGGAGAAGTGAAAACTATCGGAGAATTAACCATTTAAGGTAGAGTAATGTATGATGAGAAATACTAAAGAACTAATTCCTCCTGTTATTGTTAAAACATCTATTCCCGCTATAATTATCACCATCGATCTTGTCATGCCTGAGAAATTTGGGTCGATTTCATGCCAGCTATTATTAACTTTTTACCACATTTCGGCTCTTAGACTGTTTTACAACTGGTTGCCAGCTTTTAAACTTGGACAGAATATTTTTCGCTAGGGATTCCATTTGCTTAATTTAGTTAATCTTCGGTGAAGAAAAGTTCTGCCAGTATACGGGTTTGCCCAACTTGTTCAGAGTGAAATAAAACTATCGTAGAGCTGAACACGAATAGCACACCACAAGTCACCCGAAAGAGACCATTTAAGGTAGTTTGAGCGAAATATAATTTAATCTAGAAATCAATGAATTTGGTCTCATTTTAAAGAAAAATATCTAACCCTTCTAATGGCACCAAAAATTCAACCCATTACTTTCGGAATGAATTGCCAAAAAATACCAGCCCTTTTATATGGGAAATGGTACGTGTGTGCACTCCAGAGAGACATCATTTACAAATGAGGTATTTCTAACACTTAGATGTCGTAAAAAATCTAACCGCGTGTAGTTTGTATGCTTTATCAACTATTTATAAAAATTAACCACATTGTCACCGCAATACGATCTTGGCTATTACAAACAAACCTTCCGTTTTTAAGGAGCTCGAAAAACCGCGCGAAAATAGATATTTCAATGTAATTACTTACCATTTACGTCATATAAAACTATATTATTGCACCATTTATAATGCAATATTTAATTCCTGCATCCTACAGATGGTGAAATTAAAACGTATAATTCGAATATGGTCTCTATTATGACTAGGGAACTATCTTGCTCGGACTACTGTAAGTCGTGAGCGCAGGGCGAGGCCACCTTATTTTGCACGTGGCCATAGTTACCATCCGCAGTCATTAATGCAAAGATTGGTTCGATGCAGCTCTCCAATCCGCTTCGCTCTCGACCATCCACTCTTTTCCAATATTTCTCTTCTCTTCATCGTCTTCATAATTTTCCCGACAGAAACGTTTCATGGTCTTACTCTGAAATACTTTCCATTTTTTTCTCTTTCCATTATGGTTTTCAATGTTACCTATTAGCTTGTCTTTTCATAATGACAGAAGCAAAACAGTTGCAGTTTTACGCTAACAAACTTGTAAACAGCAAGTGTTTTTCTCCTGACATGATGGATCGATTCCACGATACTACACCTGAATTTTGATTTTATTTTGTCCCTTCTCTTTTACAGGGTTTTATTCTACCTTCTCCTAGCTTTTCACAAGGCATCGCCAATCCTCTTCGTTCGTTTGACCCTCATCATTCTTCGGCAAAACCACTTATCAATCGCTTCTAACTTTGTTTTATCTGTTGCGGTAATCGCTCGATCAATCGCAAAATTGAGCTCAATCGCTCAAGCTCTAATTGATAACATTAAGTGCATGTTCTAAGTGTATGTTTTGTCGAACCCTATCCTTATTTCCGTCATTATGTCAAGAGTGGAAACTTGGACGATTAAGAAAACTTCAATGAAAAGACTGGAAGCAACTGAAATGTGGATCTTGAGACGGCTTCTCAAAATTTTCTTGAATCAAGATAGTTTCAAACACTGAGGTCCTGCGAAGAACAGGCCTAGATCGTTCACTGAGGAAGTTAATTGAGAAGAGGAAAATCTCACATCTATGGCACATCCTGAGAGGGAAAAAGTGCAAAATCCTCAGTCTGATCTTAGGAGAGAGAGTTGAAGGGAAGCGCCCGAGAGGGAGAAGAAAAAGTTCATGGACACAAGACATCAAAGAGTGGACAGCGTTAAGAGATACTGGGGACCTGTTTCAACAGGCAAGAGAGCGATGCTTGAGCAGCCAACGCACTGAATAGTGCACGGTATCAAGAAGAAGAAGAATGTCAATAGCTATCAGTAGAGTCTGCTCCTGTGAGACTGACTTCTTCACTCGCGCTACTCCGGACGTTTTGAAACAGAGTCAGTCAAAATTTCTTGGGTAGTCGTTGATTGGTCGCCCAAAGGATCGTTAGCATCGCTTCCACTGCTACCGACTCGTCCACAATCACCGACGTCAACCTCGGGATTGGAATAAGGAGCTTTCGTGTCTTAAAATTGGCACGATTTCCATCCAGCTCAACAAGTGAATGGCACTACAATATTTATGATAACTGAAGTTTAAATGTTACTGTGGCACTATGCACATAAAGAACGCCATGTTTACTTGATTAAGGACTTTAAGAAAAATGTTTGAAAATTATTACAATCATATATATTGTTTCTCAAAGGTGTTTTTTGTCGCAACGCCATAACTCCATAATTCTCCATCAAAATTAATGATTCAAACATTGTTTTAAAGCTTATGTTCCCCGCTATTGACGAAATATAGACAAATGGTATAAAATTAGAGTTTTTGTTAAAAAATTTTAAATTAATTTTTTTTAAATGATAAAAAATTAACAGTGCAATCTGTTGACAATATAATCAACTAATATGTTGGCTATGGTTACGTGCTTAAAAGACTTTAGGAGGCGCCATCTATTAACACATCGTTTATTTAGATTGTTTACATTCTACATGCAATCAGTGTGACCGTTTACCATTTACGTTTACGTTATGTATCTTTAACACAGACATAAATAACATATAATTTTCCATGGGAAGAAACAGGTAGGAGAACAGGAAGAGGGAAGGAAGAGACAGGAAGAAGCTGCATACTGTGCGAAATATTCGAAAGGTAGAAGAACAGGAAGAAAGAATGAAGAAACAGGAAGAAGCTGCATACTGTGCGAAATATTCTCACGGGTCAGCTAGTCGCATTGAAAGGCAAACATAAACGAGCAGATGAAAGCCTTTTTCACTCACCAATATCCCTGTCGGAAAAATTCTACTAATTAAAGCAATCTAAGTTTATGGCATGTTTTCGTGAAATCAACAGAGAAAGACTCCAGGACCCTTGTTGAATTCACTAAGAGAGTTTTTTTCTTCAGAAAAAGATTTAAATTTAGATATGATTAATATCAACCTTCGTTGAAGGGCTACTCAGTCGTAATTAGGGTATTTGGGCCGTCAATAATTTAAGATTATGCCGTCCTCCTCAGACTTAAGAGGGAAAAGTGAAAATTGGAGTTCGCAAATTTGGGTTGCATGGTGATTTTTTTGTGACATTATACTGTAAGATTGAAATTGCAAGGGATAAAACAATAGAAGGTAAGTGTCTCGACGAGAGAAATTAAATAAATTAAGATACATAATTCGTATCTTTAGGAAGTATTTCGACTTGGAAGAGTGGTAGGTAAACCTCGGTCATTAAGTGCAAAACCACTCAAACAAGAATGGCGTCCATGGCGAAGTTGCAAATACTATTCCGAAAGGATACGACTGAATTCGACAAAGCAGCATGTAAAGACATTAAAATTGGGGCTATGACCGCCTGGGTCAGATATGTAGACCATTAGAAAAGCTGCACAAATAATAGGTATTCAAAACATGGTTTTGGAAGGAAATACCAAATTCAACTCTGGACAGTTCAGTTAAGTTTAAAAGAAATGGAGTGGTACGTTAAACCGCCGAGGAAAAAATAACTCTATTCAACATTTTAGGCAAAGAGGTACTCCATAAAATGGGCAGACACGTATTAATGTGGCAACGAAACCTGTCATTTATCTGGATGAGCATAGGAATAGGCCAACTACAGTGGGAAAGGTGTACATGAGAAGTGTTTGCCGGGTAAGTTGAATGGATAGGGTTAGAAATGAGTGGGTGATAGGGGGGTGTGAGTTAGACGCTCCAGTAATGGACATATTATATGAAAGGAGTGAGCATCGTTGGTTTGGCCATGCTGAGAGAATGGATAAGAGTCGATTAACGAAGCTGATATATGATTGCAGAGTGGATGATGTGTGAGAAGAAGAGTTGGATCGCGGGAGTCATGGGTGAATGTGGTGCAGAAGGGACTAAATAGGAGAAGCATTGGGAGTCTTTAAAATAGGAGATCGCGTAAGAAGCAATGTATGTGTGTAAGGGAAGAGATAGTGGTTTGTAAGGATAGGGGATCACTGAGAATATTATGCAAATTTTTGCAGAGCCAGTTTTTCAGGGTAAACGGCAATAACTTAATTTTTTCAATTTATCTACCAAAAGATGGTGTGAAGTGGTGGGTACGCATGTAATTAGTGCATCAGAAAACAGAGTGGAGATCCCAAAATGGAAGAACACGAGAAGAATATCAGACTTCAACATAAAGTGGTATAACGGAAAGATGAGCAATATTGGAATGAAAGAGGGCTAGAGATAGTGAATGGCAGCGATTAAAGAAGATAGAGATTGAAAGGCATGGATATGATGACAACTTTAGCTATTACTTAAACCACTTTCTAGAATTATTAAATAGTTAGTAACTACATTACTTACTTGTAATTGATACTGCCAATAATACCAAATTGAGGCATTTGGAGCAAGATGTCATATCACCTAGAAATAAATGAATTTGGTCTCATTTAAAAGAAAAATATCTCATCCTTCCAATGACACCAAAATATCATCCCCTTACTGCACTACTTTCCGAGATATTTGGCAACAAGTAACCGGCCATTTTACATGGGATTTGGAATGTTCGTGCACTCCAGAGAGACATAATTTAAAAAAATGAGGGATTTAAAATACTCGTCCGAATTGAACAGTGCATATTTTGTAAGTTTTCTCAACTATTTTAATGATTAAAAATGAGTCAAGTTAAGGACTTATATGATATTATTATTTGATTGTGGAAAATTCAGTCATATAAAAGTATATAATTGAACCATTAATATTACATTATTTACTTCATGCTTTCTACAACTACGGAAATAAAAACGAAAAATTTGGAAGTTTTCTCCATTATGACAAAGGAAATATGCCGCTCAAGGCACCTTATGAAGGAGATTTTGTTCTCGAAAATTTTAATTTAATAACACGCGACGCGGCGTAGGAAACATTGGGAAGTATTTCGAGACTGTTGTCAGGGTGTTGGCAGGGGGATTTACATACTCTTTAATGGCATCAAGGTAAGGTGCCCCTTAACAGAGGAAATGGCTGGCTGAGCCAGTATAACTCAGCTGAAAATTCCTGTCCAAGGAAACAATAGCCAAACGGTACCCGAGAAAAATTTGAGAACAGCGCTTTTGACGTGAAAATGTTGCAACTCCTTGACACACTTAATATGCAAATTCCAAGAATTCTAAGTATGTCGCAAGCGGAAATAAAAGCTACCCATTGATTTGTGAAATTATATTAGTAATGTAAATAAATAAAAATTAATAACAAATTTTGCCCTCCCTAATCAAAATTTGAAATTGCAGAACTTGAAATTCCACAGAGGACGTCTTTTTCTACGAAGTGAATGAAGATGGTTATTAACGAGACCTGGATGCGGAAATCGTGCTCACGTTACAAATAAAACATGCGACTCGTGCATTTGCTAGACAGTTAACGTCCGGATCACCTCATCACACCATGGGCACTCGGCCAAATCAACGGTGAGTCACAATCCTGCTCGTTAACTAACTGAGCGCTGAGGGTTGACATCCCAGAAATTTTTAATCACGAAACTATCCCATTTTTCTCATAAATAGCTCCACTTTTTTACACTTCTTTGCTTATTCAATCCTTCGCTTGTCTCATCCAGTCGTAAGTTCCAAAAATGTACGATTCAAGTACCGTGTATGGTCTCTTGGATTGGATTGGATATTTGGGGAGGCGACCGACGGCTAAGGTCATTTGCGCCATAGGGACAGGTAAGGGAAGAAGGGTGGATAGAAACCCGGCGTCGGCAATAGCCTTCTCTTAACGAAAGGCACCAAGTGGACCATGGTCTAACGTCTCATCCGACAGACGGAGTACTGCACTTGAAGTGCCCTCCACAAGATACTCAAATAGTAATCGGTTTCCCTCTGAAAACATCCTCCTCCGCAGGGATTTGAACCCTGTCCGCCCATGTGGTAGGCGAGTACTCTAGCCACCACACCAACCCGTTCCGTATGGTCTCTTAGACGATCAAATTTGAAAGAAAGAAAAATGCGGCCCTCAGAAGTTTCTGTCCACTTGAGTATTTTTGTCACTCGAACGACGCGTGTTTTCCATTCTTCATCAGTCGTCCCAATATATTTGTGAGTCACAATCGATGGCGTAGGCTTCGTTTCTACGGCTCTTCGTAGATACGGGGGATTGTCCACGGTATTATTTACGACTCGGTCCATCCATCCAGCGGCCCGTGCCTCCACTTATGACCCCTCTCGACCGCAGAGAACCAACCAACCACTCCCTCCCGTCGTCGCCTCTATCCCGGGCGAAAGAGCATTCCCGCCTTAAAAGCATTCGCCTCCTCCTTCTCCTCCGTGCATACCTCCACAGTCCAATCACCACTCACCCTCTCCCTTCCACCGCCTCTTCCGCCACGAGAAGCGTCACCGCTGGTCCAAAGAGGCTGCCCTGAGGCGGCCGTCCAGGGATATCGAGACAAGAGATTCTCATTTGGCCACTCACAAATTAGCCTGTTCCCTCCGGGGAGCCATTTGGTAAATCCTTGGAGGGCAAGTGGATGCAGGACGCATTGAGATGCTCCAAAATACAGCTGAGTCGGAGCATTGAGCTACGTTTACTATGCGAAATTCCGCCCTTGAAAAATCACCCGCCTTGACCGGTACTCAAACCCGAACCCCTCTAATTCCAGTCTAATTCTCTACTACTAAATAAAAATATTGTCTTTGGCTACTTTGTGGTGTTCCATATTTAATAAAACAATGGATAAGTAATAAAAACTTTAACTAAAACCACAGACATAAAAATTAAAAACACAATTTAAAAAAATCGCAATTTAAAAGCACGACCCGGGTTTCGGCGCTGAGCACCATCTTCAGGTCTACTCTACTGCTATACTTGTTGTTTCACTCCTCTACTATACTAATTAATACAGTCTAATACTAGGCTAATACTAAACAACATGCCTACTCAAATTAAAAACTGCACATCTGCTAAAAGACATGACGGAAAAGAAAAATCTCTTAGTATTTTCCACCCTTAAAACTTTTATTTCTGACCCAGGTTTCCTTTGCATTGCCATAATTTTCAAAGGTTTTCAAAGGCAATCGAAACCTGGGTCAGGAAGAAAAGTTTTATGGGTGGAAAATACTAAGAGATGTTTCTTTTTCGTCATGTCTGTGGTGTCATTCCACAAAGTTACGCCTTCAACCATTAAGTTTATCTGTTAAAACATTTAAGACGAAATACCATGATTACTTACTTTCCCGGGAATAACATAATTTACTTTATTTTTGTCAAAGTTGTTTTCATGTTATTATGGTTTCTTTGTTATTGCATAATTCTGTTATTTGTGAAGTGTTGAACACATCATTTGAATGTGCTAATATTATTCCGATACATAAATTAATTCAATTGAGCCCAGAGTTTGAAACAGTCACCTGCGGGGCCGAAAGGTGAGCGTATAGAGCGTAAGTTTGGCAACAGTGTTGTCTATAAGGCAAAACCCACAGCTATGTAGTTCCATGTCCCATCGATATGTAATATTTAACTGTGGCACTACCTGTCAACGAAGGGGCGTAATCAAAACTCAGCAAGTCCCTGATCAGCTCCTATCCAGGGGACTGTTAGGGGTGCCCCTGATTTGTGCGACCGATGGTCAAAATTTAGGGGCCCCCTAGGTAGGATATGGTTGGGGGTTTATGGGCACTAAAAATGGCGTACTAAGTACTAAAAAAAATTACGCCCGTTCCTCAATTTTTAGTTGATTTCATGAGTTGAGGCCGCAGTTAGGGCAAATATTTGGTTGAAATCATTGCAATATCCATTTATATGCTACGCTCTGGCATATATTCGCCACCTTCCTACCCTCTCATTTGTTTTTTTTACGTTTGCTGTAGAGGAAATACGTCACTCAACACACACACGCCTGAATTGGAGGGAAATTTCAAATTCTGCAGTATTTCGGAGGAGTTAAAAGTACGGATTCAAGGAGAATCAAAATGAAGGCGCGGCTCATAGCCTAAGGAAAAATAAAAATATGAGTCGAACGGTGACCAAAATGCTGCCGCGACGCACAAGATTCAAATATGAAGGTGAGAAAATATGCACAATGTTGTTGCCTATGCCTTTGAATGCTGTAACATCAATGCAATGTATGTGGATATTTTCTGTGATACCAGTTGCTATGATTGTAATTTTTGCATGTCAAAACCATACAACGTATTTCATATCTTAAGATTTAGTCGGGGAAAATGTCCGCTAAACAGGATTATGCGTTTTCATTCTGGTAATCGTTATTTCATCACTATAAAGTATGTGTTAACCTATAAGAATTTCATATTAAGGGAGGTTTGTTTTATTGAGAAGGAATCCGAGTAAAATCCGAGATGTGAACATTTAAGGAAATTGTGAATTATCGTATAAAAATGCCGATAAATGAAATGTAAACCAGTCAAGAAGAGTAGTAAATTAGTATCACGTTAATTATTTTTCATTTCTCTCGCAGGTGATGGAAAGCGACGAAATTCAACTTGAAGTAGGCTGCCTAAATGCATTGAAGGCTAGACTATTATAGAAATGATTGCTCATATGCCATGACATAAAGGGAAATTAGAATTCCATGGTAATATGAAAATATGAATGAAAAATTAATATAATTATCAGCTCCTACGAATTTTTGGTTATTTAACTGAAACACATTTGCGTTGATCTTTACTTAAATTGATTCGGATGTCCATTAATACTGTAATGTAGCATTGCTGATCTAATATCTGTGTCTCATAATCTTTGATATTTACATACATACCTACCAATCACGCCGTTCCCTTCCGGGGTAGGCACAGTCACAAAGTTTCACCCATAAATGTATATTTGTACCCCTAACTCTGCTTCAAAAATTTCCTCCACACTGACCAACCCTTGCAAACTCTTTTGCCTCATTTACTCCCCATACACTGCTTCATTCACGCCCTCCTGTTTTTAAGACTCCTAATATTCCTCCTCCTAAGAATTTCCTCAACCACAACTTTCTCGGCCTACCTCTCCCTCTCGCATCATTCATTTCACTCTTATGAACCTGTTTTGTTATTTGACTCTCATCCATTCTCTCAAGATACTTAAATTAGGGAATATATATTGAATTCTATGTGAAAATGAATTTCCCTTATCCGACCTTGGGTAATTTGTGCGAGTTTCATCCCCATAGACGTAGTGGGTGAGAAAGACGAGAGCAGACGTCGAAATCAGTGGTGGATGAGAAAAAAGTTTTGGAAAATAATAAGTATTTATTTCAATGAACATGCTCATCAGTTTGTACAAAGTTACTTCACCAAGAGTCAATTAATTTTATAAAACGGACAACATTCGATTTTGATTTTTTTATTTCAGCAGTTGTAAGAATGAAGTAAATTTTGAAATATTTACCATGCTAAAATATTATTTTCCATGTTTGAAATTCTGTTTTACACTAATTATGCATATATAAATTCTCAAGTTGACCAATTTTTACTCGCCCTGCGCTGATTATGCCTTCTCAAGCGAACATTTTATTTTGTCATTTCCATGAAATCACTGGGGTGAGCGATTTATTTATTTCTAAAAACTGTCAAGAATTAAAGCAAGGTCTTCACTTTTAAATTTCTCACGAGATCTAAGCCTTCTAAATTCCTCATTTTTAAATGTCTCTGAAGTTCCTGGCCGTTATATATCCTCGGAAAAGAAGCCAATATCTTTTAGAAATTATCTAGTATTGCTGTTACCCATTGCTGATAATTGTGTGTTGATAGTCATCTAATTCCATCAAAGTGCAATAGATATTGATCTTCGATTTCCTCTACAACTAAATTCCTTTCATCCGCACGCCAACTTACTGAGAGCTAATTGACGTGCAGTTTTTTTAAAGAAAGAAATGGATGCAGTGGCACAATTGGATCCCTTTTCCCTCCACGCCTTCTCCCTTAAGTTTCTATCCCTGTATCGATAGTCCTTATAATTGTACAGGTACGTGTACTTCTCTCGAATTTTGGAGATGATCATTTTCATCCATGGAACCTACACTTCACCGGGCAGCCATGCTTGTGATTCCGCGCGTTCCACGCGTCGAAAGTTGAAAATATTTCAACTCGGGCTACGCGACTCTACGCGAACTCACGCGAAGAAATCCGGTCTTCTGATTGGCGGAGGATTTTGCTTTCGCGTCAATTAGGCTGAAACGCGTTCATGAAAACATACCTTTAGAATACGGACAGAATAAAAATTTGAATGGGGAGGAATCTCGCCCGAGCCACCCTTAAAGGCAAGAGACTCTCCTGCAGTCACCGGGGTCGGAAAAAGGGAGAGGGCGTGTGGCGGGGGGTGCGAGAGGCGTAGGCGGGAGCCGAGGGAAGAAATGTGTCGGAGTGAGGGGAAGGCTTTTCGGGTAGTCTTGGAAGTGGTTTGGTGGGGCGGGGGTTGTTTTGGGGGGGGGAGGGGGGGTGATAGGGAGAGGGGTGGAAAGGCGGTGGGGGATGGGGGTGTTGGGTGTTTGTGGTCGTTTGCTTATCTCCGCGGGCTTGCGTGTCAACCACGCGAGTGGCTTGTGTGTGGGGATATGGAAGGGATGGGAGTGGGCTAAAAGAGGTGGAGGAGGGGAGTGGGTAGGGCGATGTTTCGGGCGTGCGCCTTCGTTTGTTTTTCGTTTTGAGGATCGGTAGGGTGGGGGGGACGCGAGGATGGGGAATGAGGGTCGTGAGATAAATGGTTCCTGAGACGCTCGCCCGAATTTATGTGTCGACGAAATATTTTCACCTCAAAATCAACCAACCACCCTCCCTCCCCCCCACCCCCCTTGCTTCCCTCGTTCGTCCACTCTCCGCGAGAGCGCTCTTGGGAGGGAGACGAAGGAGGAATTGAGATAGCACGCGAAAGAGGCGTTAAGGGAGACCGGGAGAGGGAATTGGGCGACTATGAGGGCTTTCCATTCGTTATAGTGCGCTACTCACATCCACACACAACAGCGCATTTGCCTTTCGTCCGTTTAAGCAAACCCTACAGCGCACTTTCAAAAAATCGGGAATGGAGTTGATGTGCACACTGCAACACTAGAACGGAGATGATGGCATTCGCGAGTTTTGCGAAGTTTGTACATAAATTTTAACGTAGTCCGAGCGAGATAGTTCCCTGGTCATAATGGGGACCATATTCGAATTATATGTTTTAATTTCAACAGCTCTAGGACACATGAATTAAATATTGCACCATTAATGGTGCACTAATATAGTGTTATATGACAGAATAGGTAAGTAATCAAACAAAAATATCTGGAGTCTTTAACTTGACTCATTCTTAACACGCGGTGCGTTTGAATCTCCTTCAAAACGGAAGGTTTTTTTGTGACACCCAAGAACCTACGGCGGTGACCATATGATTAAGTTTCAAAACTTGTTAAGAAAACATACAAACTGCACGGTGTTAGTTATTTTTCGACATCGTATTAGAAATTCCTCATTTTTAATATAAGGCCTCTCTGGAATGCATACACGTACCATTTCCCATGTAAAAGGGCTGGTATTTATTGGCAAATATCTCCGAAAGTAATGTGGTAATGGGTTGAATTTTTGATGTCATTGTAGGGATGAGATATTTTTCTTAAAATGAGACCAAATTTTTTCATTTCTAGGTAAAATGATATTTTGCTCAAACTACTTTTAAGTTAACGCGTCGAACACGCATATTGTTGGGCTCCAAATACTATGCGACATAAAAATCACTTTTTAAAAATCCTTTTTTCCCTCGGAGTGGACAACTTTATGAAAAACATTTCGCCGTGACCGTTGTTCGCCTAGAAAGTGCCGGTATGTTACAAAACATTTCACCTGCACACATCGTTCTATTCAACGTCTCTCGTGTGCCCTAAAATGTGGCGATTTGTTCCGATATGCGTTAACTTCAACTCTTTCAATGGAGAGCCCCGAATAACTAGTATTGTTTTGTCCACGTTCTTGAACTATAATGAATCCTGGCTTAAAATGGAAAAGGAGGACAGTAGCTAATTGACTCGAGTAGGGGAAACTAGTTCTCTAGGGCGTTGTTTTTGCTGGAATAGTGAAAGTTTTAAGGGCAGAGGTGTTATTTATTCCGTAATAACTCATGTATCTCTATGCATTTATTTCTCTGTAAAATAAAACAAATACGAAAATTATCAATTTGGTAGCACACCTAAGTTTAGCGCATGGCTGTGAAATTTCGCCTCGTGATGTGTTCAAATGGATCAGTAATCATAGCTACATTAATAAGTACAGCTCAACACATGTTTGTGATAACTAACCCTTAACCATACGCCCACAAGGTGTATCACAGTCTATCATGCCGATGCAATACAAAGACAGCACGAGAATTCCTTCAGATAGACAAAGAGCGTGCATAAATGATTATTCCAATAATAAACGTCATATTTGAAGGAAATTCTCCACGTGGGTTCTACTCACGTTTCTATGATTCCTTCAGCAGCATTCAGCGCAGAGCAAGACCACCTCGCGGTGCTTGCCTCTCGAGGTGAAGCACAATATCTCCGTGCACTGCAGTCCGCGGAGGAAACTCGGAAAGAGAGTGCGCGACAGCGTCGCGTCCATCAGTGAACCAACTCATGTCGGTTTCAGATAGAATCGATCAGATGTGCTCTTCCCAGTGATTAGCGCGCTCCTTTAGCACGAGTTGTCGGTGGCCTAAACCAAGCAACACCTGCAATGGAATGCACAGCGCGACATTATGCTCTGCATCAGTGAGATACAGTATATTTGGAAAAGAATATATTCAATTGGCGTCAACTGTTTTTTTAATTTCTACGTATGAGAGATTATCTTCCTCCAAGGATTACCTGGGAAATTTTGCCCTAAAAATATTTAAAATTTCTTAAGTATTCGTCCATTTTTTCAAAAAGCCGTGCATTTTGGTCGTAATTAAGATAATAGCTCAGTTGGTAATCTGCTGCAGGGTTTTCGCTAAGGGTATATTAAGGCGCGGTAAAATAGAAAATAAAGTTGGAAAGCGATAACTGGTGACTCCATTTGCTGCACACCCTTCTAATGCTTCCAAAATATATCATGTAAGCCACCGATAGGGTGTTGGGGACGGGGTGCTTCCGCATCAGGCATCCAGTTCTCGTTTCGGTTCAAATTAGAACCCTGAACTCTTCCCTGATTACTAGATATGGACCAAAAAGCAGTCGAGAGAGCAATGCAATACTGGACGAGAGTTATTTGTTTTCAAACAAGCTATACTTCTTCTGATTAGTAAGTATTTCGTGCACTTATAGTAATTCACAAACATTGCTGAAGAAAACTCTACTGCTGGTCACTCGTTACAAGATCTATGAAGCCGTGGATACTACGAGATATCAATGAGTTTGCAGAAAACAAGATGGGGAAATAATGAGGGACATTCCAAGTGACGTGAGATGTTAATGATCCATAAGTCATTGAACACAGGGACAGTATATTTAGCGGGGGTTCGAGTTTCGTGGATAGGATCTATTAAAACTATACTGGTTCCTCACTATCCACGAAGAAAAAGACGTTTTGAAACTATCCATTCTGCAATCCATTTATTTTATCTCGTGCTTGTGATTGTTTCAATTCTACCACATTTGCTCTAAAAAAACGTATATCAAAGAGGTCATTCGCCACGAAAAGGAATTATTTAACTGGACGATGATTCGAACTCAGAAATCCCAATTGCTGGTCGTGTGAATCAGCCAGGTACACCACCAAGCCACCGCAATACAGTGCTAATTTCAGTGATGATTCAAAGGACCTACATCATCATTCCTTGTACGGAAACAACTGTTCGTAGAAACCCCCCCCCCATGGTGACACCGACTAACACACCTGAGCGGTGGTTGAAAGATCGGGGTTCAAACCTTACGCAAGTCAAAGATTTTTCTACGGTGAATTTCACCTTCCTTGATACATATATTTATACCCGTGCGCGTTACAGGGAAGCACATCATTTTTGCAATGGCTAATATCGGAAAGTTTTTCGCAAAATGTTTCCCAGCAAAAATAGGCTGCTTCCGACTTCTGTTAAAAATTTAATTCATAATTATCATGATAGTTCTCCC
This sequence comes from Ceriagrion tenellum, assembly GCA_963169105.1. Classification (NCBI taxonomy): domain Eukaryota; kingdom Metazoa; phylum Arthropoda; class Insecta; order Odonata; family Coenagrionidae; genus Ceriagrion; species Ceriagrion tenellum. The sequence goes on from OY720637.1 coordinate 17,480,831, forward strand.
CTAGTTTCTTTCACTCTTCGGTCACATAACTATGTTTATTTTAACAGCCTTTTAAAAATATTGCCGCTCCGCTGTACTGCAACTATCTCTAAGATCAATCCTACTTCATATTACAATACGCTGGTGTTATTCTCTAAAGTGTAGTCCAACGAGAGGTAGATATCTTCACTCTTTTACCATTTTCAACATAATTTACGGTTTTTATTTTCATTAATCAAAATTTGCGATTATCTTTTCTGTCAGCGGTCGCCTAAGAATTCATAAATCCAACACATTATGTCGTCAAGTGTCACATTTGCTTTCAACTTCATGAGTTTTTTAGCATGATGAACTTTGTCTGTCATGAAGGGGAATATATTCTGGAGATTGTACAATAGAATATTACCTTGGCTCTTCCTCATTGTCGCTCTTAAAAAAGATGCAACAAGAACCTCTTCTATGATTCGACCAAAGTATTTGATAGGATAGGATATTTGGGGAGGCGACCGACGGCTAAGGTCATTTGCGCCATAGGAGATAGGTTAGGGAGGAAGGGTGGATAGAAGCCCGGCGTCGGCATTAGCCTGCGCTCTTAACGAAAGGCGCCAAGGGGACCACGGTTTAACGTCTCCTCCGACAGACGGAGTACTGTACTTGAAGTGCCCTCCACAAGACACTCAAGTAGGGATCGGGTTTTCTCTGAAAAACATCCTCCACGGCAGAGTATTTGAATCACTATGATTGTGGAGTATTAGTCCTCCCTATTTAGAGGACAAGAAATCGTTTGTTTTAATTAAAATCAACTCGGAAAATCAGAAATCAAAACTTGATGAATAACAAAGACAAGAGGGTATTAAATATTGAAAACGTAACCATTTGGGTATTTACCAAGAAAAATTAATATTGCTGCATGACTTGAACCTTAGACGTAATTGAAAAATAAAAAAAAGAATATCTTAAGTTAAAAATAAATATGAAATTTTTTTAAAGATGCAGGTATTTTAACATTTCACCATCTTGTTTGGCAAATGGTGGTATCAAAGGTAACTATTTGAAATACTATTTGGCACAAATAATGAAATCATAAAAAAATTGCCTATTTTGTTTGGGCGACTAAATGATGAAACAATGCTAATAATAATTTAAGCCTATCAAAAGAATAATATTTTCGAAATAATATAAGAATATTATCATTAGGTTTTCTTTTTGACTAAATTTGAAATAGGTTAAAATAAATTTTACCTCAGTGAAAAGTATAAGATTTCCAGACAATAGCATCATGATAAGGCACTGACGAGAAAGAAGATGTAAAAAATTCTTAAATTTTATAATGTATGTGGTGAAAGAGGATATTTGTAGCTATGCTAAGTTTTTAAATAGAAAGTCAATTCATTTGACAATGCTCACCAGTTTGAGGGAATTAAAATAGAAAACTCTAATTACTGACGGGAGTGGATTTTTGTTCTAATAGGATATTATTTAACGTGTCATATTTCCATTTTCACATTTGATGGGAGACCCTTCATAGGGCCAACAGTAATACAAACTTGATAAGTGCAATAAAAAGGCTGTATATAAACAGCAAAGCTCAAGTCAAGGTGAATAATAGGTTATCTAAAGGCTTCATTTTCAGTAAAGGTCTTAAGCAAGGATGCTGTATATCACCAACGCTCTTTAAAATATACTTAGAACAAGAGCTAAACAACTGGAAACGTAATTTCAAGAATATGGGAACACCCCTTAACAACAACACACACTATACGCTCTGTTTTGCAGACGATCAGATATTGTTGGCACAAGACTATGAAGATCTACAATATATGACTAGAAAACTAATAGAGGAATATAAAAAAATGGGGGTTGGAGGTGAATATGTCTAAGACACAATATATGAACATTGGTAGAGTGAGGCAGGACCTGATTTTAGAAGATGGGGATAAAATAGCTTACGCTGATCACTATAAATATCTTGGAGTAAAAATTACTGATGACGGGACCGTAAATGAAGCTATATCAGACCGAAACAACCAGGGAAGAAGAGTAATTATGCTTTTAAACATCATCTTCTGGGACCGACAAATATCGAAAGCAAATAAAACAAGAATATACAATGCCATTTTCAAAAGTATAATGACGTAAGGATGAGAAGTCTGGCCAATAAAGGAACGTACTAAACAATCATTAAAAGCTACTGAAATAGATTTTTGGAGACGGGTTGCGGGACGATCAAGGATAGAAAGAGTTACAAATGACAGAATACGACAGGTAATGAAAGTCGAGCACTATATAACGGAGGACACCATGACCAAGCAGCTAATCCGGTACGGGCATGTAAAGAGAATGAACGAGGTAAAGAGAGAACATTTGAGGGATTATCCTTGACACTTCACGTATTATATATATTATCAACTCCCGAACAGCTGTGCCATTATGCTCGGAAGGACTTAAAATATTCATTTTTCTTGGATTTTATTTAAAAATTGCCTACCTTTTTATTTCAATTGCATCTGGATAATATCGGGGTATCTTCTAGGATGGTTGAGGTCTAATGCAACAAACGCAGTTAATATATAAGTAAATAAGTTTAATGGCTTTCGTTTTTATCCCACAAAATCCACCATGAGAAAAAATAAGTACTTTGTCTCTAAGGATACAAATTTTATGATTTTGCCTGTACTAAAATGGCATTAAGCGTCCACAGCTCTTGTGATCTCTATTCCTCTCTTGTATCCGCATTGACAGAACTGACGAAAAAGTCGTTTAATCGTTCACAAATAAGTTTGTTACACTCTCCACACAATTCGGTGGTGTACTATCATTCACGTAACTTACGAAGAAAGTGGGGAACCCTTACAAGAGGCTCATTTGAACGCACCTTGGCCACGGTAAGAGTGAAAGGATAAATGTAGGTTATGATATACTTATGAATTTTTAGAAACGACCAAAATTGGACCGGGGCCCTGTTGCTTCTACTTGGTCACCAAGGCAACCGTTTCGTATTTGATAAATAAATTGAATGTGCTTACTAGTTGTAAAATTCCCTGACATATTACCCTCTCCCTTCCCATATTCAGATTTCGTGTTTTACCTAGTTTGTTTACGTCTCTGTTTGTCATTCTATGTTACCATGACAACCATCTCGTGCCGGGTGCGATAAAACAAAAAAAACAAATGCTTAATATAAGAACAAACACGTCCGACTCAGCGAAAGAAAAACAGAATAAGGCTTTTCCTAGCGTAGTGAATTTCTCTGTCATGATTAGAGTTGGGGTCTTTTTGAGATAACCTTCCACTGAGAGCTGCCAACGATTTTATCTCAGTTATCGTTATTTAAGCTCTTTTGAAGAGGAATAATTAAATATTTTTTCGAATATAAAATGAATGAAATATGACATGGGAGATTTGATAGAACATTTACATTAGAAGATTAGTAGATTTTCGGTGTCTGAATTACTTAGCAGCTTGGCCAATTACTGACTTAAAAAAGCTTAGAGACCAACTCGTGAAATTATAGGACCCCATTGGCCTAATGACTCCTTTTGTCCATCAGGTCTCGTTTGAATGTGGCCATGTCTACGTTGGCAAAAACCTGTAAATCTTTTTCCACGAGGCTTAAGGTAGTTCGAGCGAAAAATCATTTTACTTAGAAATCAATGAATTTGGTCTATTTTAGAGAAAAATCTTTCACCCATCTAATGTCAGCAAAATTCAATCACTTACCGCATTACTTTCGGAGATATTTGCCAAAAAATACCAGCCCTTTTACATGGGAAATGGTACATACGTGTATGCACTCCAGAGAGACAGTATTCACAAAATGAGGCATTTCTAACACTTAAATGTCGTAAAAAACTAACAGCGCGTAGTTTGTATGTTTTATCAACTATTTTTGAAAATTAATCATATTGTCACCGCAGTAGGTTCTAGGGTATCACAAAAAACCCTCCGTTTTGAAGGAGTTTCAAACGCACCGCGCGAAAAAAATGAGTCATGTTAAATTTATTTTGATATTTTCATTTAATTACTTACAATTTCTGTCATATAAAACTATATCGTTTCAGCATTCATAATGCAATATTTAATTTATGTGTCCTACAGCTGGTAAAATTAAAAAGTATAATTCGAATATGATCTCTATTATGACAAGGGAACTATCTCGCCAGGAGTACCTTAAGGAACACCAGTCACTTTAGGACTGGACAACCCGAAAATTTTGAACACAGCATTTATCTGGACCACAAGAATAAATGAGTTAGCGCTAAGGAGATTTTCCTTTCCCACAGTTACTTGGATGGACTTGCACAGGAAGCCCAGACGCGCACCCAACATTCTCCATTCTATCACGTCTCCCAGCATCCCTTCGCCACTCATTGCCCGGTCCCACACACCTACTCTTGTCTTCATGTTTCTCCTACACAGCTGTCTCCTCTCCTCAGATGTGTATCTACATATACATTTATATAATAACCGGTGAGCTGCCACATGGGCGTGTGGCATGGGGTGGCAGGATCATCATATTAATCACATCACATTAATCATAAAATCCTAAGATTGGTTGACTGCAGCCCTCCACCCTTCCCTATCATATGCTAGTTTCCTTACCTCCTGGTACCTCTTTCTATGTACTTTCCTCTTTTAATTGGTCCATGAGCTTATTCCTGGGTCTTCCTCTTGGGGAATTTATCCTCTATTTTACATTCAACTATGCTCTTCACAAACCCTTTGTGTCTCAGGGTGCATCCTATCCATCTTGTTCTTCTTTTCTGAATGGTGATCCATATGGTCCTTTCCTCACCTACTCATCTCTAAACTTCGTCATTTCTTATTTTTTCGTCCATTTTTTCTTCAGAATCATCCTCCAGCACTAGGTTTCGAAGGCTTCTAGTTACTTCCGGGCAGCTTTTCCAGTGGTCCATACTTCCGATCCGCAGAGTGCTACACTTCACGCAAAGGTTATCACATACTGTTTCCTGGTTTGTATTCCTATCTTCTTTGAGCACAGCAGTTGTCTTGTTCCCATGGACGCCCACTTAGCTTGGTCTATTCTCCGCTTGATGTCCGTAGTACTTCTTCCGTCCCACGTGATGGTACTTCTGAGATAGGCGAAGGAATCCACTTGATGTAAGGATACCAGTTGAGTAAAGGAGAGGGTTTGAGGGGAATGAAATGGTGGAGTGTATTTTGGGAGTGCTGAGTGCTTTGAGTGGACGTAAGTTTATATTTTGGTCACTAACTGTGCTCGGAAAGAACGAACTTTTGTAGCTATCTGTTTGGTAGTGAATCTCTCTTATTCTATCGTCTGTCGGACCTAGGGACGTAGTGTGGTGTCATAAGGATATTCTCTGTGCCAACACTTTTTTTAATATATCAAGGAATTTAGACCATATTGTCATGTAAAACAGATTTTTAAAAACTCGATTTCTGTCAACAGATCCTCTTTTTTCAATACCTTGTATTCGAGCATTATCACAAACTCTCTGGAAGAACTGTTTGTACCACGATACCGAACATCTGCTTATGTCAATTCATTCCATGTCACTTCTCGTGACATGTGAAATCACTTACCTCAGCATATTAAAAAATGTAAAACCAGTAAACGATTTAAAAGTAAGTATTTCAAAATGTAATTTCAACTGTATTAATGAATGTGTTATCTTGTGTAACATTTATATAAACTGTTTTTGTTGTTGTGAATGATTTACTTTGCATTCCTATGGTAATTTTTGTAAAATCAGGGCATCAAGTATTGTTGTCCTGTGACATATGGAATCACTTACCTGAGTATATGAAAAATGTAAAACTAGTAATAGATTTAAAAATGAGAATTACAAAATGTTATTTCAATAGTATTAATGAATGTGTTATCTTTTGTAACATGCATTTAAATTTTTGTTGTTTTGAATGATTTACTTTGCATTCCTACGGTGATTTTTGTAAAATAGGGGCATCGAGTATTGCTGTTCATCAGTAACCTATAATGGAATTAATTATTTGACTCTAAAACAATGTATTCAAAATTTGTGTTCCTAAGGGACATAATCGTCCCGGAATAATTAAATATTATTCTATTCTGTTCTATTTTCTCACAATATGTGTCAAATGAAAGATACGTGAGCTTCCATTCTCATTTAAGTAAGACAGGGCCCATGTGAAGCAAGGCCCATACGAGGCAAGGCCTAAGGCGAGGTAAGAAACGGAGCGAAAGAAATGACCGCTCTCAAGTTCGCTTTTCGTCAACTTGTGAGCGGACATTGAAATGATGGCCATCAATTTACCAACAATATACCTTATGGCTCAAATCAGTCACTTTAGCCCAACCCGGAACAAAAATGTAGAAGAGAAAAGGACTGCGTAATCAGTGCCAATCAATAGAATTAAACCATTCCATTTTTGTTGCCATCCATCATGAGAGCAAGGCGATATCATTTTATTATACTGACTCTGGTCACCACAGTTCTGAGAGTGATTTCCCTGCAATAAAAAAGGCCGATGAACCAATCAAATGGCGTGACGCTAGGTTGAAATACATTACTTATTCTCGCAGCTAACCTCGAGAGGAGTTAATGGCTTTTATCTGATCCGCTATCTTACGGCGATTGATTCGCTTGAACGGAGCACATAAATCGTTAAATTTTGATTAAATGCCGACCTTTTGGAACTAATTGATACTGTAACCAGAGGATTGAATTCAAGATCCTTAACAAATTATCAAACTTACTCGTGGGCCGAGGAAGATCCAGCTGAAGACAGACGCACCGATGGGAAGAACAGAAAGAAGAGGCGGGGAAAATGTATTACGATTGGCTTGTTAAAATAAAATTCCTCAGAAGAATGAAGATATTCAGTTCTAACATAAGACGACTGAGTGATTTATCTTGGCTAGTTTATCGATGGAATGGGTGGAACAGTGGGAAGTATCCTTTTCTATATAATAATCTCGAATCCTTGGGTATTAAGCATCTTAAGCTTATGCGTGTAATTCCACCATGCACAGTCCCCATAACTAAAGCATAAAAATATGAGCGATTCTTTGAATTTTTATTAGAAGTGCCGATGATAACGACGCATTGTTGCGCAGAACTACAAGAACGTTTGCACCACAACCTCCAAGATTCGGGTGAGATTCAGTCCATAAAAACTAAGAACAAATATAAAAAATGACCTGGGTACATTAATACATTTTTTATGAAAATATCTAACCTACTTCTTCCTTTAATATTTGGCAATTTTGTGTGATAACTGACAGATTTCAATCTATCCGGGACTAGCCACGGAGTTCCACTTTTACGGAGTCACCCGCAATGCAAAATTGTGCGAAATTCCACAGAGAAACAAATCATCCGCCTCCGGTCAAGGCGGATGATTTTTTCTCTGTGGAATTTCACACAATTGTGTGATAACTGTTTAAAAGCCAAGTGAGGAAATAAAAATATGAAACTTATTTCATCTATTAGTGTATCCATACATTTTTTCCTATTTTATAACCACAAAAAATGTTCTTTTTCATTAGGCATCATAACATTTTTAAGTCCTCTTAGGATTTTATTTTTTGAGAATTTTCAGTGAACTTTTAGGGTAGGAATGGGCAACCTTTAAGAGAGTTTGTGACTAAGTCAGCCAAATCTCTAGTGCAAAATTTTTCCATGTGCCTAACCGAACTTTTTTGAGAGCATATCGCTCGTCATCTTGATATTCGCGTTGTAAGAGATTATGTAAGTCGAATAAAGCTGACGGAATGCAAACAATCAAGGCAGGCGAACTGACCGCTCCCGACGTGCGCAGCCACTTTCTTTAGCCGAAAGAGACTTATTTTCTTCCGTAGTTGGCTGGCTTGTATATGTCGGAACTGCACCCGCTGCAGAAAAATGTCCTCTAAACACTGAAAATAAATTCCTAAAGAACTTGTTTCGCGCGTCACGTGTGGCACGAGCACTAAGAGTTGTCCAGCCCTGATCTAGAGCCTAAGATAGTACTGTAAGGCTGATTTTATTGAAATATTTTCGGTGGTTCCAGAGATATCGCGATAGTCAGTGTGTAATAACTCGCAGACGTCCGCGGAGTCGTTTAATGTCCCCTAAAAATTGAAAATAAATTCCTAAAGAACTTGTTTCGCGCGTGTGGCACGAGCACTAAGAGTCGTCCACCCTTGATCTACGGCCTAAGATAGTATTTTTAGGCTGATTTTATTGAAATATTTTCGGTGGTTCCTGAGATATCGCGTTAGTAAGTGTGTAAGAACTTGCAGACGTCCGCGGAGTCGTTTAACGTCCCCTAAAAATCGAAAATAAATTCCTAAAGCACTTGTTTCGCGCGTGTGGCACGAGCACCAAGAGTCGTCCACCCTTGATCTAGGGCCTAAGATAGTATTTTTAGGCTGATTTCATTGAAATACTTTCGGTGGTTCCAGAGATATCGCGAAAGTCAGTGTGTGAGAACTTGCAGGCGTCCGCGGAGTCGTTTAAACGGCAGTGAAGGTTTTTCGGGCTCTACCGCGTAGTTTCAATGCCGAGAAACGTCAGTGTGCATAGCGTTATAGCTATATCCTTCAGATCTGAAAGGAAGATACAGGTCTTCGTGTCCGCCTAATATAAGGGCTGGGTTTCTCTCCAATTAAGTCGGGTGCGCTCTCATTGGTTGTTCTTTCCTTCTCCGTGAAAACCTTCTCCCAGGCATTGGAGATGGTGTGACTATCTTCTGTGTTAATGTTTTCCGTCGTTTTCATTAGTTTGATGGCCTCTATGATCAGTATGGGGAAATAGCGGATCTCTGTAGTGATAAATTTTGCTCTCCGGGTGTGCTCGGCCAGAGCTGATCTGTGTGTGCAAATGCAAAGCAATGTGATTTGCAAAGCTATTGAAAATGTCGTCTAAGTAAGTAACATACGTCACATACGTGTTCGAAGTCCCACTGTAGGTAACTTACTGAGAACATTGCCGCCGCGCGCATTCCTCATTACAAAACATCGAAGGGATCGACCGCTTTTGTCCCCTCTGTATATACTCCGTGGTTAAGCTGTGAATCGACCGAAAGTGTAACTGACCCGCTGACAATGGCACCACGCGGAAGAGAGCCTGGAAAATCTTCACTGTCAGTCAGTGTGTGTGAGTCCATGTATTTTGCCTTCATCATGCAGAGAGACATGGAAAGATTTTGTAGCATCGGATCAAAAGATTCAAAAGGGGGATTCAAAGATGAATTATGATTTCTGTAGAATATGTTTTGCACGAATGAAATCTGTTATTAAATAAGCGAAATTATTATTATGATAAACATAGATAACTATCGTCGAGTTTTTGGAACGACGCAGGGCATAACTACTTCATTTCACATCACCTCGCACCACTCGTTCCACTAAATATATCGCCCAGGAGTGGAGAATGAGGTTGAGTTTATTCGCACGTGAAGAGGAGAAATAGAAACTTGCTAATTCATACATTAGCATGGTTAAATTTATTACACCGAATTATCTAATACATTTTTCTTTCCACGAAGCATTTGGTGTTTTGATGTCGATTATTCTTGAAGTTGTTGTACCATGGGATGTGGTTCTTATTTTACAAACGGAAGGATAGAAAGCGATGGATACTTGGAGCAAAGATTTTCTGTGATGGATTTTTTGCGATAGCGTCGATGATTCCTCCTGAAAATATATTACCGTGGATAATATGACCAACGTACTGGTTGCCTATTGTATCCAAGTTCTGACTACGTTACGGTATTGAGATATTGACTTGGGCTCAACGGAATTCCTACTACAATATTGAACCACTTCTATTCGCCAAATATTATTTTTTAATTCAAGGTACTAAAATTAATTTTTGTCGAACGTCCTGCTATACAGTCTGAAAATCAAAGTGTGTGGAAGAGAGAAGCTGGACGCAGAAGTAGAATTTAATTTTTGGAAAGAATTATTGAGTTGTTTTCAAAGTAATGGTAACTACCTCTTGTGTAAAAGACCAATGAAACTATTTGCGTATTCTGTTTCAATCACAAGAGAAACAATCCAGTTGATATCAGAAAATTATATGAAAAACATATATATATATCCACATACATGATGACAGGTGGCTCTAAAATAAATTATTTTCGTCTATAAATTGCCGTATAATTTCACTTGCGTTCGAGCTTCGTCATGTTCTGCATGTGCTACAAATATCTCAATACTTGGATACTTCAGTTTCTTGTAATCTATTTAAAGACTACGTATTGTATTCTCGCGGAGAAAACTTTCTGTGGAAGCTGAACAAAATTGATGAAGAATTGAATTTCAGTTGAATGATAAAGGGAAGGCAATGATGAAAGGACTTTGCAGAATTGGACTGAATTTCCAGAATAAAAGGAGAAAATAATAAATAATTAAGCTCAAAAAGTGGAAGGTATGCCGGCGAAGCTACTATAAAAACAATCTGTGATCCAATAGCAGCGAGGGCTACTGAGCTAGTACAAGATTATTACATAGGGCAAGTCATACTCTGGATGTCTGGATGACAGGATTAAATGCGAATGATGCAATAAAGTGCCGAGTTTCCGAATCGTATAAATAAAATGAAATAAACAAAAGAGGTTTTCCTCAGACCAATTTGGTATAAGTTATGCATAATTCTTGGGCAACGTTGAAGCTTTCTCCTTAAATAATCGAGAAAAACACGATAAGAGAAATTTGTACTCACTGTAGTTTACAATTCACGAGTGATAATTAAATTACGAACGAAAATTTAATGAAAAGCATATGCGAATTTGGAAGAATAGAGCAAATGCTTTACTACGAGAATTTTAAATCATAATGTACCGTTCCAAGGGCTATGAATGGATATTTCTCTTTAACGAGATCGTTTAATGGAAATTTCAGAATTTTTGGTTAACCCCAAAATACACGAAGAGGATCAAATCCACGATTGATTCACGGCTATGAATTAAGCTTGTCTGTGTCAAGCGTCGCCTCATTGAAGTGCAGTGGAACTTGGAGAATTCGAACCCTAAGGGACCAGTGACGAAGTTCGAATTATCCAAAAATTCGAATTACAAAAGTTTTCCAGAAAGGATATAAAAAATACCAGTTATAAATTAAAACAAAACCTTTAATGAAGTAAAACCAATACTATACAATATCGACTTGCAAAAAACATTACAACAAAATTCATTGAAAAAAACAAGTTCTACAACAAATGGACTGATTACACCATTTTGAAAATTACACGGAGGATTATAGTGGTAGTGTACTTGACCAATAGTGTAATAGAGTATAATCAAATTCCATTCAAACTACGTATATAATATATGACGTCATTGACTTTAAATAAGGTTCAGCATCGTTCAATGGTACCTGTATCATGTTAGAAAAAGTTCGAATCATTCAAGATAAATTTCGAATTGATCACGATTATTTTACATTATTTATATATAAATGTCCGGGGAACAGAGAAAAAAGTCGAATTTAAGAAGATTTCTAATTGAAGAAGTTCGAATTAGCCACGTTCCACTGTATTTTAAGTTTGTATCCATAATGAAGACAAATACTAGAAATATTTATATATAATTGAAATAGTGTTTTATTGTATTAAAGTTATAAATTAGATATTAAAAATAAATAACATAAAAAGGAGAATATGCAACGTGAGATCATCAAAGATATTAATGATCTACATACAAGAACAGCACCTGTGTACATATGCTGTTACTACAAAAATGTTATTTTTGAAATCCTTTAAACCTGGGCTTAAAAACAAGCCAACTTTTAGTTACATCTGATGATGCTCCCGTAGTTGAGTAGCTCGAGCAAACACGTTTCCATGCGCTAACTTTGCAGTATATGTTTATTAAGTCCTTGGGGTATTTTGTTTGAGAAGTGGAAATAAACCTTTGCAAAGAACGCACCATGTACCTTTAATTAAACCTAACAAAACTCTCTTTAAAAGACGCTTCTTGTATATGGGCCCTAAAGAGTACAATTTGTTACCAGAGAATATAAAGGTTAATATTTAAAAAAAGTTCCTTATATTGGCAGTGGAATTGTTTTTTTTAGAATTTAGAAATTATCAATTGTTACCGTTATTGAGAAAATGTGTTGCTATGTATAGCTATGAAAGTAGCCTCAACTCAGTTTGTTTCTTAGAGGCTACCTAAAGCTTCCTAAAAATGTATGAATGAAATCTTTGTTTTTTGTGTGAATGTTGCTTGGGATGTAAAAAAAACTTATTATTACTCATTATTATTATAACAACGTGGAGTCACGCCGAGGGAAAGAGGGTATAATACGGATGGCCGTAATAATTTATGCTATTTTTACGGCATATAATTCAATGAGAGCGTGTATTAAGAAAACTTGGACTATAATAAATGTACGTGCATTTTTATTTGTAGGGAAGCTTAAGTTACCTGAACTTTGAACTTCTAATCTCGAGTAATGGGCACATTCGGCGACGGTAACTGCGACTGCACTCTGAGGAGATCACTTTAAAGCGGAGAGAGAAAGTGGGAGAGCTTCAGATAGGGTTCTCGATCTCGGTGACCTCGTCACTCAATGCACCTCCCGCCCCCCGCCCCCCGCCTCCCGCGCAAGTCGCCGACTCGCGTTAAGTGGGAAGGGATGAAAAAATGACGGGATCATCTCGCGAGCTCTTTTATAAGAAAACTTTTTTGAATCAGCTCTTTGTGAACGTTTTTGTCCTTTCATGCCAGCGATATCGTGATAAGTGTACAGCACACAGTTCTTAAGGTGTCTGGAGTGCTAATCGTGGGTCGTTGATTGCACAGTTTAATAAATTTTAAAATAAGTCGAAAACAATTTTTTGGACCACACTTGCAAGGAAGTTCTTTTGATTCATGACTATTTTTAATTATTCCAAATTCCGTTAAGTGCACGTATGTCTTATCGTGGGTAATTTCCAGGTGCCTTTTGCACTAAGTCTTTAAGTGATATTTTCTATGTCATGGGACATGCCGTTTAGTTAAGACTTACACTTTGATGATTTGCTGTAGTATCGGTAGCTGTTAAGGTAGTTTCGGCGAAAAATCATTTTACTTAGAAATCAATGAATTTGATCTCGTTTTAAAGAAAAACATCTCACCTATTCAATGACACCAAAAATTCTACCCCTTACCACATTAACCTCGGAGATATTTGCCAAAATATACAAGCCCTTTCAAATGGGAAATGGTACGCGCACACACTCCATAGAGATATTATTTATCAAATGAAGTATTTCTAACACTTATATGTCGTAAAAAAACTAACAGTGTGTAGTTTGTATATTTTCTCAACTATTTTTGAAAATTAATCATATTGACAACGCAGTAAATTCTTCGGGATATCAAAAAGCCTTCCGTTCTGAAGGAGTTTCCAAAGCACCGCGCGAAAAAAATGAGTCAAATTAAAGACTTATTTAAATATTATCATTTTATTACTTACAACTTCTGTAACATAAAACTATATTATTGCACCATTAGTAATGCAATATTTAAACGATGTGCCCTACAGCTGGTGAAATTTAAACATATAAATAGAATATGGTATCTATTATGACTAGGGAACTATCTCGCTCGGACTACCTTAATATTGACTTCTCAGGGGTTTAATTGTTGTAATTGTGTCAGTTATTCAGCACGGGGCGATCGTGCTCTGGAAGCTTATTGCAAAGCAAGTGTATTTAGTTTATTTTCTTCCTCGTTCACTTGGATGGTTTCTGAGTGTTTTGCTGACCACTGTCCTGTATCTGTTTCCTGGCCGCATGCTTTTTTGTTTGTTTTAATAAACCCCGCAGGGTATTTATTGACTATTTTTATACTAAGGAGGTTTCGTTGTGAATAGAAACTGCGAGTAATTGCCGGCTTCACCGGGTGTAATGATGGTTGAGCCGTTTCGGCACCTTGTATTGTTGTCATTTGAAATATTAAATGTTATTGGTAACTCTTATCCGTGTGATTCTGAGAATCATTTCCGTTTAACTTCTTCGTACAACCCTGGAAATTTGTCTCCACTGCAGCTACACAAGGTAAAGGTAGGTTTATCCCATCATTCAGTTATCTGTTGGTCATAATGACATGACGCCCGAACTTGGCAATGAAAGATCTAACTGCGCCTATCATATAGTGGCGCGCTGAATGGCGTCGCAGACATTTGTTACTGAAACTAAAGTTGGTAATTACCGGTCTGACCGCCGACCGGTGACGGTTACTATTTTAGTGACTTGTACAAACGTCAAACACTTCACTTATCTGAGGGTGTATCTGCTCACGCGGTGGAAATAACTATGCATGGACTAATGTAAATGATGCAACCGTTAACATTTTAAAAATTTTTCGCTAATTGAAGGATTGCTACGACTTGGTTATACTTGGCGGAATCCAAAATTAAAACGTTTATCATTCGTAAAAACTTGTTTTTTTATTTACTCGGTATGATACCTTTGTGTTTGTTGGGAACTTTTAAAGTCATGTGAAATATAATATTATGGCTTTATTCCGAAGTATTCAGAATTATTTGTCAAGTGCCATAAGGTTACGGGTTAAAATATCGTTGACCTATCCTTCCAAACCTCTTTTGCTTCATTTACCCCCAAACACATCAAATTGGTGACATCAATTATTGTTAATTTTTATCTTTACGTAGGTATTACCAATACAAAATCATATGCAAAAGTTTTACGATAATATACGCATCAAAATCATGCCAACCACCATACATAATTATTTCGTATCATCGTGACCCCTGGATAATTGTTGGAAGTCATTAAAATTTAAGACGGATGTTGTTTAGCCGTAAGAAGAAAATCTGTGCATATTTTACTGAAAATTATTACTTACGTCATGAGTCTTATAGTTGACAAGGAACCAAATAAATCACACAAAAATTACCAAACAAATAAAATACATTTGTTAAAACATTTCAAATGAAAAATCATGGTTACTTACTTTCCCGGGAATAAAATAATTTACTTTATGTTTTGTCAAAACTTGTTTTTCATGTCATTATGGTTTCTTTGTTATTGTAAAATTTTGTTATTTGTAAAGTATTGAACACATAAGTTTTTGTGCTGTATTTTAACTGGCTTGATGCATAACTCTACTTGTCATTTTACTATAAATACGTTTCATATGTCATGTGACGAGAAGACATTATTCTAAAGATATCCCCAATTTTTTTGTAATAATTATGATCCTGTTAACTGTATCACTAATATTTTTTGTTCTCATGGATTAATTCCGGAACAATGCATTATTTTTCTTTCTTTCTTCTTCAAAACAGGCAAGGTGCAATATATTTCAGTTGATTAAAATATGTAGATCATGAGAACTCGTATTTACAGCTTCACGCAAAGCTTTGCATGAACAGAAATCGCTCCGAGGGCGTGTTGAAGTGGACTCCGTAGCGAGGACGGAAGCGAATGACTTTGAGGTGGAGGAGCTACGTCCGAGAGAGACATAGGGCCGTATTCATAGTCGTTACCTGGGCGTCTCTCAGGTGCGGGGGAACCCCTTGGCTGAGAAATAGTATTCATAGTCGTTACCCAGGGGACTGCCGTCCCCTAACTCTCCCCCAGGCCGTCGATTTCCTGGGTAAGGCATGAAGCTTACCCAAAGCTCCCCTAAAGAGGTACTGTAGCCCACGCGAGGGACGAATTGATACTACTGTACTAATGGCAGTACTCGATAATATCAACAAATTTCCATAGTAATGTCCTCTATTTACAAACACGGGTACTTATTGAACCACCCTCGTATTCCTCGCCATTCATATTACATAAATATTTAAGTAATATTGAAAACATTCTCTTATATTCCTTCAATCATTTTTCATCAACATCATGTAACAGTATACTATATTATTGTTTATAGCCCGCTTGGTTACGGTGAAAATGGTGAGCATCGAAAATATTGAGAACCATTCAGCGGAACCGTTCATATGTATTTTTCCGCGGGATTGTTGCCAAATCTCTTACCCAGGCGCCCCCTGGTTGGGTGTTACCCAGGTAAGGTTTATAAATCGCTCAGCGTAGGGGACCCCTAAATGTTACCAGGCTAGGGGATACCCAGGTAACCCCTAGGAATACGACTATGAATACGGGCAATAAGCGCCGAGAATGAAGACTCGAGGGCGAAATAGGCAGAGGAGAAGTGGGAGGGATAGGGAGAGAGAGGCTGATGAGTCGAAAGGCCTTCTTCGTCCATCCATCTGCCCTTGTTGAGTGCATTTCTGCATTCTCTTGTCTCCCCTTACGGCTGGATAATAAGTCCCCTTCACTCCTCTCCCACTGCATGAGGAGAAGAGGAAACGCGTCTTTTGTCGCTTGCGGTGCCGCGCCCACGCATTCACCACGCCACCGCTGTATCCAATCGCCGTCGTCCCTTCTCTCTCTGCGATTCCATTGCATTGCATCTCTTGCGCGGCACTGTCGAGTTTACTCCCGCTACCGCAAACGAGAACGCCTCGCATTCACGGAACGTGCACGCTCGTCCACAGGCACACGCGCTCTGCTTTCAAGGTAGTGCGAACGAGATCCCTAGTCTTAATATAGGACATATTCGAATTATACGTTTTAATTTCACCAGATGTAGGATGTAATAAAATATTGCATTATTAATAGTGCAATAACATACTTTTATATGACAGAAATGGTACGTAATTAAATGAAAATATCTAAGTAAGTCTTTAACTTGACTCATTTTTTTCGCACGGTGCGTTTGAAACTCCTTCAAAACGGAAGGTTTTTAGCAATACCCAAGAACCTGCTGCGGCGAAAATATGATTTATTTTCGAATATAGTTGAGAAAATATACAAACTACACGCTGTTAGTTTTTTACGACACTGAAGTGTTAGACATTCCTCATTTTGTAAATAATGTCTCTCTGGAGTTCATACACGTACCATTTCCCACGTAAAAGGAAAGGTATTTTTTGCCAAATATCTCCGCAAGTAATGTGGTAAGGTGCTGAATTTTTGGTTTAATTAGAAGGGTGAGATATTTTTCTTTAAAACGAGACCAAATTCACTGATTTCTAAGTAAAATGATATTTCCCTCAAACTACCTTAAGGACGCTCATTTCGGAATCGATACTCTTTCTCACGTGCGAGAGACAGAACTAGAGCATTTACATCTATATTCATGCAGCACTTGCGAGACACCTCAAGAGTGTGTAGAAGGAGATGAGTCATCACCAACCTGCACTACGCTATACCATATTAAAGTTCATGTAACCAATGATACTACGACTATTTATACAAAAACAAAAATCAAACAAATCAAAAACAATCAAACTTAAAGAGCAGGGGCTTCTCTCCCAAAACTCTGCGTAGCACCCTCCTCCACCCTAAGTCTCCATTGACGATTTCACAACTGAAAAGGGTAAAGGAAACATTGCAATGCCACAATTTATTTTGAGGGATTGCGGCGTTTTATTCACCTTCATTATGAAGAAATTCCACTTCTTATAGCCAGAGACTATACCCTCTGTTTGTTGGGCAAGAATGAAGGGATCGACCCTGCTCGATAGTTATCGATATGCAACTTTAAGGGTCATCCCTGATGTCTCTCGCCACCGGGCACATGGCCCTTAGTAAGCATGGAGAACGTGTCGATAATTTGTTGAATCCCAGTTGCTCTAAAATAAACTGCACGGTGGCAGCGGTGGGATTGGCGGTGATAAATTAATTCATGATTGTCTACAGGTCGAATAACTAAATAATCTTCCGAATGACGGATAAAAAAAGTGAATGTCATACCACAATAAGAAGTGTTGGAATAGTAATTTAGATAATTTACTTAAATAATTGCGAGTTTTAACTGTCTTCTCAAAGAATATTTTTCAACGTGATCGCTTTATCTGAGAGGCCTCCAGGATAAGGCTGGTCTCCTTTAACATCCGCTTTTCAAGGAGTTGCAGAAGCTGCACGGACTTTCATTTGTCTAGCTACTTCCCCTTCGACGTATCTATCTTGGGTGGCTGCTCCGGGCTCTGTTGTAATTGCCATCAGCCCATTGTTTGAAATCTCTGATTATTGGACCGTCTTTTTTATTACGACGCGACTATAGTCTTCTCATTGAGGGTATTTAGTGTAAAAAACCTTTTAAAAATCGCTTACAAACGAATTTTTTTACTATGAACACTTTTTTTACATACGACTGGAGAAAAAAACTCGTTGCGTAATGAGTTTCACGAATCTTTTACTTGTCCAATTCTACGTTCTGTCATCTAAAGTTATGTCTTTTATATTTACATGATAATTTTTTGCTTTTACCAAAGTGAAGTGCTTCCTCACTCCTGCCCTTTTCCTCCCTATTTCTCTTATTTATCGACAAGTAATCCACACAAGTAATCAAGTGCCTGCTTTCGCCTCTGAAGTGTGAAGTGAATCAGGTACTATGGTTTGGTATACAAATGAATTGCCTTCCAATTTGCCAATGAAGGTGTCATTAATCACCCATGGAAAGCGTTCTTTCTCCTCCCTCGATTTCTAGGTCATCTGCTGGAACTTTGGTTCTGGTCACTTATAAATTGCCATCTTAAAACTGTCAGAAATTTTATTTCACGTTTCACGATCAGTAATTGGTTAACGCAGGGATTCAAAAAGTTAAGCTGTGATCATTGATCGTTTGAACGAGGTTGGCTCAGAATTACGTGGAAAAATATTAAATATACCTGTCTCACTCCACACATGACGCAGACTTTCAAGTAAGCAAAGGGCAGAATCCGATAAATGTTAAGCTGCTTCCTTCTTAATATTCGCAGCACTTTTATAAAAATGATGACAATACGATTTCTCCCGTTCGTTGCAAAAGAAGATTAACACTAGAAACCGCGATTAGATATTTGAGTGAGGCATTAGTTAATCTCATTATATGTGGCTCTAATTCTGAAGCGTTCCATATTGATGAGATGCCATGTATATAATTTCTATGACAAAGGTCATGAAAAATTATAAGGAAGTTCGTAGAGAGACTCTGAAAGTGATGGATTTCATTTTAGCGAAACGAAAATAGAAAGAGAGAAATCTTATCGATTACACTGTGGGCAAACAATAATGGCTAATATCTTCGGAATCAAATGCGAAAGCATCTGAATGTAGGACGAAATACATATTTTCTGCTTAAAATAGGTTCAGAAGTCATTTTTCAATCAGAAGTTATTTCTATTGATGCGTTCAATCTATCTACTATCGCTATGGGTGGTCCCTAGCGCTCACGATAGTTTAATTATGTAGATAATGGTAACACGTTAAGCGTCTCGGAAGTGGTCACGAAACGCAAGCCATGTCTGCCAAACTAAGCTCATTAAGGTCGCTGAAATCATGCGGGTATGACCACGCTGGTGGGAAACACGATTAACCACTGTAAGTTCAGGTGTCAAGACTTAAGTGATGTATTTAACAACAAAGCTAACCTTTAAGGATCCTTACTGCATTCTAAAACCAAGAAACCAAGAAAACAAGCATTAATATAAATGGAGTTGAAGGAAGGGCAAAAATAAGGAAAAGAGTTAGACAAGGGTGTCCGCTTTCCCCATTTTTATTCAAATTATTCATTGAAGAAAGTATAGATAAAATGAAAGAAAAAACAAGTGGGATAAAAATAAACGGCGTGAGCATCCACAGTATTAGATTTGCTGACGATATTGTTGTAATGGGAGACTGCTAAAGAAATCAATAACATGTTAAATGTTCTATCCTCATCGCTTAAGAAACAGAAATTAAAAATAAACACCAAGAAAACAAAACTGATGGTAGTGAGTAAAAGCAACATTGACATAAAACACAAAATTATAATAGAAAATGAGGAAATTGAACAAGTGAAACAATTTTGCTCTTTAGGTAGTTTGCTTACTGAGGATAGCATCTACATCTACATCTACGTAAAACCCTGTGAGCCACCACGAGGGTGTGTGGCAGGGGGTGAAGATCACCAAACATGCACTATTCACATGCAACTAGGATATTTGATGGAGACATGCTAGATAATAGGGACATATGCAGCTAGATGGTTAATATCTACATAAGAAGAAAGGGATTATTGGTAGTTATTACATGCATCATGCACTACAGACTACTCTAACTATATTTCACATACCTATCCCTTTGCTACGCTGCCTATTGTTCTCTCTAATAGTACGCGGGAAAAATGACATTTTAAATCTATCGGTACGACAATCTATCTCTCTAATCTTGTTAATCTGATCAAACCTAGCATAATACGCAGGTGTTCTCAATATATATCTAACGTCATCTGTGAACAACTCTGTTTCGAATTTACTTAAAAGGTTTAACCTAAATTTTAACCTGCGTACTGATAGTACTTCCCAGCCTAGTTCTTCTATTAAGCTCGTAACACTTATACATTTATCATAACGTCCTTTAACAAACCTAGCAGATCTCCTTTGCACGCACTCTAATTCTTTAATCATACCTTCCTCGTACGGATCCCATATACTAGCGGCATATTCTAAATGAGGCCTGACAAGTGTAAAATAGCTTCTTTCTCGTACTCTCTCATCGCATTTGCCTAGAACCCTTATTACGAATCCTAATTTACGGTTTGCTACATTAGTTATTTCCCTGATGTGTTTCCCCCATGACATGTCTTCAGTGATGGTGACGCCTAAGTATTAAATAGATTCTACGTTAGATATTTTCTTTTCTTTGATGCAATAATTATTCCGGGGAAAGCCATTCCTTTTCCAAAAGTTCATTATCGCACATTTCTTCCACTTTAATTTTAGCTGCCAATTATCACACCAATCATCAATCGCATCTAAATCCTTAGCTAAAGACTGGATATTGTGCAGAGACATGATGTTGTGCAGAGATAGACTAGCAGATGTTGTGCACAGATACATGTAGTGATCTGCCAGTACAAATATGATTAATTTTCAAAAATAGTTTAGAAAACACACAAGCTACACGCTGTTAGTTTTCTTACGACATCTAATGTAAGTGTTAGAAATACCTCACTTTGTAAATAATGTCTCTCTGGAGTGCATACACGTACCGTTTCCCATGTAAAAGGGCTGGTATTTTTTGGGAAATATCTCCAAAAGTAATGCGGTAAGGTGTTAAATTTTTTGTTTCATTAGAAGGGTGAGACATTTTTCTTTTAAATGAGACCAAATTCATTGATTTCTAGGTGAAGTGATATCTCGCTCGGACCACCGTAAAATCCCCTTAGGGCTTTTAAGTACAGCGATGAAACTTAACCTTTCGTCGCGATCTACTTGTTATTTGACCGTTGAACCAAGATATACGCATTGTCTCTGATTAATCAAGAGAGCAAGTAGTGATCAATTTAATTTCTAATTAATCGATTTCTTCAAATGGAAATCGTTCTCAAATGCCTCCAAGTCGTGCAAATATATACTTTTATTTACATAGAACGTCTGCTTCTTTCCTGTCGGCCATGTTTGTCTCCTTTCAACAATAGAGTTCACGGTTTAAACATATCCCGAAGCAGATTCGGTAATTGGCAGCTTTTGAACCGTGACTTGTTCCGCAGGGAGGCAGAAACCTCGTTCTTGAAAGTCAAAATTTGCGGTTTTAGAGTTTTTCGGCGGCCGCAGTTTTGTACACGGTTTTACACTACAACCGCGGACGGGAAATTTTTGTCCCACTACAAAATTTTAGTGAACTATATCTCCCTTGATATTTTTCGCAAAATTTTCAAAGCTCTTTACATTTATTACTGTAATGCAATTGATTGAGGCGATAAATGTTTTCTCTGGATGATATTTGCTGAATTTCACACATAATAAGTTTTCAAAGAGATGCTATGCGCCAAGTTTAGGTTATGAGTCATATTTCATTAAATAATCTGAATCGAAAATTATTTTTTGTGTCTGAAAGAAGTTAATATAATCGAGCCATAAGCTGGCAACTTTCCTCCAATACAAAGTTTCTTTTCCAAATAAATGAGACATTAACAGACCCATGACTTGCCAAAACTTCTACGGGACATTTTTGACCCTGCCGCGGTTTTTGGGTGTTCGCAAAGCCCAGCGGTTTTAGTGTCAAACTTCGTTCTTGCAATCCACCCCATGGATCTCCCATTATTATTATTAGCAAGTGATCTACTAGTTAAGGTAAGATGACTTGGACGTAACTAAGTAAAGAAAACCTCAAGATTTTTATAAGCAGTGTCCCATGTCTACCAGTATTTCTTTTTTCATCTCAGAATACTTCCAAACCTTCTTCATCCCGTCCATAAAACCTATTCTCTTTCTTCCCCCTCCCACTTACCCAACATCCTTTCCTCTTCCGCCACCTTCAGTTACCTTTCGCCTCTTATCACCCCCCTACCACCGACCTTGCGTCTTTTTAATATCATCTACATCTGCATTTACATCTACATACTACCCCGTGAGCCACCGCATGGGCGTGTGGCAGAGGTGGTAGGTCACCAGCCGTGTAAAGATGTAAAATTTTTGGAGGTGAAATGGTGACATGTACAATGGGAGAGTATTTACAGGAGATCAGTTTTTATTGTGGTCGCTTATTTTTCGCGAAAAGAACAAGTTTTTGTACCTATCTGTTCGGCAGAGTATCTCTCTTATTTTATCGCATCTGTCAGACCTAGAGATGTAGTGAGGAGTCATGGTAATATTCTGTGTGTCGCTCGGAAAAATATAAGTTCTGATATTCTCAAACAAAGTAAGCCTAGCGTGTAGCCTCCAAGTCTCTAGGGGCTCCCACCTTAATCCCTCTTACAGTTGTGTAACACTATAGCGACATAATGAGAGAGATACACTGCCGAACAGATAGGTACAAAGACTCGTTCTTTCCGCGAACAACAACCGACCACAATAAAAATTGAGCTCCACTAAATACACTCCTATAATACATGTCATCATTTCGTCTCCAAGAACTTACACCTTTACACGACTGGTGACCTAACACCCCTTGCCACTCGCCCATGCGGCGGCTCGCAGGGTATTATGTACATGTAGACGTAGAACCTACCTACCAGCTTCATTCTTCCCAAACCCATAT
This sequence comes from Ceriagrion tenellum, assembly GCA_963169105.1. Classification (NCBI taxonomy): domain Eukaryota; kingdom Metazoa; phylum Arthropoda; class Insecta; order Odonata; family Coenagrionidae; genus Ceriagrion; species Ceriagrion tenellum. The sequence goes on from OY720637.1 coordinate 17,503,780, forward strand.
CTCGTAAGCCCCCTTTCCACGCTCAACCGTCTTTCTCATAAAGCAAGTAGATAGATGGATAGATATTTTATTGCTCAATTTTTTAAAGTACACAAAATTTAATTTGGAAAAAAATGAGCTCTAGATAGCTTCAAGAACTTCCTGTGCGAAGCTACCATCACGACATGAGTACGCAATACACACTAAATTACGCACTAAGAAGACAATACACATTACAAGTATTAATGATAATAAAGTACAACTAATCATCAAATTTAGGTGAAATATGCCTCTCGGCACCTACAAAAGAATAAATACATCCGCATTATACATATATTAGGCTTTTGGTGTCTCACACATCCCGTTTTTATTTTTGGAACACCTTCAAACTAAATATAGCTCGCACCTTTTCGAAAGCAGAAAGTTATACTTACTTTTCCAATCACGATAGAAAGAGAGATTATGAGTTTTAAACTGCTGCTGTATGCTTTATGAAGGGAATGCCTACTCCATTTGACTGCATGAAATGTCTTAAATCTACCATGGTCTCGGAAATGACTCTGTTTTCACGATGAAAATGAGCCTTCTAAAAGTATCCAATGTTTCAGTGGTCCTAGCCTTTTCAACGAATTTAATTACTGCACCTTTCCTACAGTTATTTTCTATCTAGCTATTTTTAACACATTCTTGTGTCTCAATACATTCTGAAATGCGTCTTCAAATGGCTGCTTATCTATGGAACTTATTTCTTTAGTTGTAAATTATACAAAGTATTTTCTTCACCTTCACCAAATTCTCTCAGGCTGACGAGGGCGCTTCTTGCCTTATCTCTGTCTGTCTGTGGCATGTAAGGGTCTCTTTTTTTACCGTTCGTACCCTTTCCCGACTCTGTCGGATGGGAGATTCCTCTCATATTCCCCCCTTAAATTAGTCACTAGTTTTCACGTTATTTATCTTTCCACACTTTCATCCAATTAGTATCTCGTCTTTGTACTTCATTTGATTACCCGGACATTCTTTTTCTCAAATGTATCCTAGACCTTGTCCAATTTTATTTCCAATTTCTTACCAGCAGGCAGATCGAATTATCGAATAATCGAATTATTTAAATTATTCCCATATTTTAAATTTAAGTATAATGTTTTTTTTTTAAGAATAGAGTAAACTTTGTTTTTTCACAATGAATTTAATAACTTAAGTCCATGGTTTCGGCGACTGACGTCATCATCAGGTTTATTTCGATGATTAACGTCATTATTAGGACGATTAATGTCACCATCACTTATAAGTTGTTGCACCAAGATGTATCTTCACCTGATGATGACGTTAATCGTCGAAACCATGGTCGTAAGTTATTAAATTCATTGTGGAAAAACAAAGTTTACTCTATTCATTCAAAATGTTTAGTAAATTCCATAAAGTATCACCAGAAACCACCAAATTTATTGAGTATAATGCTTATGCGTTCCTTTTTCAGCACCATACCTCTAAAAAAAACAAGTAATACCTCTGATCTCACTAGTGCACAAAGCTGCAATTCTTCAAAGCAAATAGAAATATTTCCATCTATTCTTGATACCCATATCACTTCAATATTCTGTTCTGAATCTCCCCCAGTGTTTACTAACCCTACAAATGATATAACGTAAGGATATCTGCCATTAGTTGTCTATTTGGGTGTTAGAAAAGTATCAGCACATTTGATAGCGTCTAATATCATTAATTTTTTTCTCTTGCAAAACTATAATGCTTTTTTAAATGTACGCCCTCTTCTTTTCTTTCATTATAGTTCGGCCAGGACTGAAGATTTTGTTCTTATGCAAGTCAATTGCATGGAACAGCCAATGGAATAAATATATGACATCAGAGGAAGTCGGCCGATACTGGAGAAATTTAGATTAGATGGGACTAAAAAACGGCTCCAAATTCATTCAAGACTGGATAATTTTAGCTGGATAGAGTTCGCCATTAACATAAAAAGTTGATTAGCATATCTTTACCCCTAGTAGACACCTATCTAAATCGCCGGTCATTAGTTAAAGTCCTGAGTTCTGACCCTCCTCCTAGATGTGATTGTCCTAAGATCGAGGTGTTACGTTAAGCGGTGCCGTATAATTACGTGCTACTTTATAGTTAACCTACCAAGAAACCCAAGTCTGCAACTTGAGGTTCTTTGCCATTGAACACAATCAGTATTTTAATACTACTACTAGCTGAAATTCCCGTCGATTCTCAACGAGAGGGATAAGAGTAAGAAAGTATACAGCATTTCTATCTCTACAGAAGAGAACCTCAATTTAAACATCGGAAGTGAAAAGGCCTTTTTCGATTTTTTCATAAATGATTAAATAGGCAAAGAAACGCATATTTACCCTATTTCAGCGAAATATTTGAAATCCTATTCATACAGATTTCTATTCGTTTCTAAAACTTTCTGGTTTCTAAAAAGTTCTAGTCGAATAAAATTGAGCTTCAATCACTACGTTCACCAATCGAACTCAGATCGATATGACCTCAGACCGATCTGAATATTCTAAGCCAGCCGACTCGGATCGCCTGATTTACCAATTCGAAATCCATTGAAATATCGATTTGAATCGGTTCATAGCGATTTTGAAATCTCAGACTGGTAGAGAAAGCGGGCCGAGTTAGCCCACTTCTCATATCGATCTCGCTAGCCCGTTGCGTTTACCATACCGAGCTTAACCGGCCAAATCGATCTGAGTTCGATTGGTAAACGTAGTGAATGTCATCAGACTGTCACCAATCAACCTGGCCAACAACAAGAGTCATGGTGACTTCAATCTCAATCAAAAGGTCACGGTGACTTCAATCTCAATCAAAAGGTCACGGTGACAGTCTATGACATACAGGCTGAGTGATTCAAAGAACTAATTAATTCATGCAGCGGTATGTGAAACTAAAAATGATGTTTTCAATCGTGTTTTGAGTTAAATCAACGGTGGAGTGATTTTCTAAAAGATTTCACGAAACAATTATAGGTGGATGTGTGAATGTATGTAGTAGAAGTAGAATTATTGTTTAAGGGTGCGTCGACTACTGCGGTCATTTTGCACTACTCTCGTCCTTAGATAATACCAAGTTTATGTAATTAAAGCTAAATTGAGTAATTAAATATTTAGTACTTATGTGTATGTATGTTTGCGTGTGTTCCAACATACCTGTGTAGTGCCCGAAAGAATTTCGGCTAACTTAGCGTAAATAGTAATGAGTAAAAAAAATTCTATGGAGACAAGGCACCTCTAGCAGCCCTAACGAGAGGGTGTTTGGTTGAAAATGGGGTGATATTAATAAAGTCTTCTCGGATTTTCCACCAGGTTAGGTAATTGTTGGCCGACGTTTCGATGGCTACCGCAGCCATCTGGTGGAAACCTGGAGGAAAACCCGAGTTGATATCATACGCCGGGAAATGAACCAGATCATTTTTTATGGGATGAGATGGTAAAATATTATTCGAAAAATGACCGACATAAGTGTTGAATCCATCGTTTTCGGGGTCGCTGAGATGAATAATGTTACTGCCAATGCCTTTTAAGTCCATATTCAGCCCTCAGAGGATTAGTAGGAGGTAAAATTTAAATAATGAATTAGAGGTATAATTAATATGATAATGGTTACAAAATAAACGGTCTAAAATGACCGAGTTTATTGACTTGCGCATAGTTTTCGGGGGCGCCAGGATGATTGTTGTCAGTCTGATGACATTCACTACGTTTACCAATCGAACTCAGATCGATTTGACCGGTTGAGCTCGGTATGGTAAAAGCAACAGGCTTGCGAGATCGATGTGAGAAATGGGCTAACTCGGCCCGCTTTCTCTGCCAGTCTGAGATTTCAAATCGATATGAACCGATTCAAATGGATATTTCAATTGATTTCGCATTGGTAAACGAAGTGATCCGAGTCGGCTGGCTTAGAATATTCAGATCGGTCCGAGATAATATCGATCTGATTTCGATTGTCGAACGTAGTGAATGATAGATTAGCGCTGATCTGCCGGTTAGGATAGGTTTAGAGGAAAGACGATATCTCCTTCGTAATGACTTACCTATAGAATCACACATTATTACACTTTACATCTCGTTCAGATGACGTAAAGTCATCAATGACGCAGGTCGTGCGAATGCAATTGCCAATACGTGATACTGATTCTGAGTTGCAATGGTTCCAAAATGCAAAGTTATGGAGGTGTTCTGCCAACGTAAATTACCCGAATAATGACAACAGTATTGGTAAAACGACTAATTTTTTATTTATTATTTATTTATTTTTTTAAGGAACTCTGATTAATAAATGAAAGTGTCGGCGAAAGGTCATTCGCATCAGGTAAGAAAGCAGAAAGTTTAAGACACATCCTATATCGCATAAGGGCCTATTATCATAAGTAATGGTGACTTAATAGCAATGTTCAAGCAGACGTTTCTGGAGATAACAATGATTTTTTTCGTCAGCTTTGGGGAATATCTGTTTCTTGGTGTTATAGATTATTCATAGACCCTAGATTATTTTTAGTTGAATGTTATTGGCTCTCACTTATTGAAAATGTAGTTTTTGTTTCTTCAAGTACCTTCATTTCGATTCAAAATAATTTGTTTATCGCTCTAAATGTTAATTTGGTTTAGAAAATAAATTTTCACATCAAATTCTTATTGGAAATGATAACCCGAATAAAGAAAAAGAAAGGATTTGTGGGGATGTTGTAGTATTTCTGATAAGTGATATAGCAAATGAATTGACGACTTTTTAAAATGATGGAGCGTAACCAAAGATGGCTATTTATTTTGTTTGTTGCGCTCATTTTTTTAAACAAACCTCTTAGCCACCAAACGGACATCCATTTACAACATGTATAACATAAAACACCCCAAAAATCCAATCGATAACTGAAATACCAATTGGAAATTTATTGTCGGAATGGAAAAATTATGGGATAATTCCTCGGATGAATAGAGTTCTAGTAATGATAAACAATACGCCATCTCCCTGCACGACCCAGTCGGCTCCATCTCCCCTGGACCACTTAACATCGCGTCCCTTCCTTCATCCCCTTTTCCAATAGCCACCCAATACAAGAAAAACAACCCCCATGGCTCTCCTCCAATCAACAACCACCCCCTTCCCACCCATCCCTCCTCGTTCAACTGATTTAGACATTTAAAAGGGTCGCCGGACGCGCCATCCCCCAGGAACGCGGAGGGGGCACAAGTAATGTCCCAGATAAGGGAATCTACGACATCCCCCCCCTCCTCAAGCCAAGGGAAAAGACCTCTCGCCTAGCCCACTCGCCAGAGGCTGCACTCTTCCCATCAGCCACTTCGATCGTATGCGCACGTCCTAAGGATGGTGTCACCATCTACTAGGTGGAGAGCAACGCCACGGCAATAATTGGCAACACACCGCGTTTGAACCAAAAACTGAGTGTAAACAAAGTATGTAGGTTCTAATTTGTGGAAATTCATTACAAAGTGAGAGAATAGCAGTTTACGTAACTAGTAGTGAAGTAGGACTTCGCGATCCGCGTGATATTGCTGCGATGAGCCGAAGGCCAGGGTGTCGAAAGCGCGATTCGATAAGCCCCGCTCTTTCCATTGTTACGCACACGATTATTTACCGTTCCCGCACGGAAATTTCACTGAAATATTCTTTGTTTGTAACAAAAATGTGTCGCAATTCACTGTCAATACTTCACGTATGACGTAAGCGAAATGAAATTGTTTCTGATAGATTCACGAATCATTTTTTCAGTGACTTACAACAAAGGCTAAAATGATAGTTAATGGCGAAATTTATTATCCGCAGATGATATTGTCGGATCTTGGTTTTGAAATACTTATATATATTGTATCCGTCTTCTAATTCATTTCACTTTTTCACCTCGTATTATTATTTAAGGTATTGCCGTAGAACGATATTCACGATGTGCTAAGAAGGTAATTGCGCACTTGTGTGATTAAATTTGGAGAGGAATTAAATATATATGTAGACCGGACAATATTTAAATAAGTGTGTAATTTATCCACTGCATTATGATTACTGGTAAGTAAATCCGGTAAGACGTGATTATTTACGATCTGTGGACTATTTACATTTGAACTGCCGTCTTTCATCACTAGAAGGCGACTCAATCGAAAAAGTTGTTTGTTCACGGAATTCAAGGCAACAGTTTTTGTTGACGAGTCAATAATCCATTATGTACATTCATGGTCAGAGCGGTGTACATTTAGTATGCATTCACATTATGCTTTTCCATTCTTTGGCTACGGGTAATTTCTTTCGCCTCTGGATTTATTTCGCCTCTGGATAAAAGATTAGCCCTTTTTATATATATTTTTTGTACAATCAACATTCTCCCTTAGCGATATCATTACTCTCATGACTATCATCTCACCTCTTTCATTTACATATTCTGCAGTCTAGGGGATCGTCCAATAAGTTCTCGTCTTACTACACAGCCAGTGTGGTCTTAACGTTCTTCCATCTTCATCGTCATCACCATCGCGCTATCCACTCGTCAATAATCTCATATCCGGTATACTTTCGTTTCATTATTATCGTCATCCTCCGCAGTAACTCTCGACACTGATAAAACTTATTCAGGCGAAAAACAATATCTCGAGCTCGCCATTTAGTGAAGTGTGGACATAATCAGTCACAAGCTGGAGGAGATTGAAAGCATTGTAAGAGTGTACGTTAATGAAGGAAATCAAATGGACAGATGGGATCATTGACAAATAGTCCTGCGGTGGGATGAAGTGGAAAGATGAATTATAAGAGCGATGCAAAAAAAAACTCATTGGAACAGTACTTAGACTCAACGGTCACTTTCAAAATAGACTCGAAGCATCAGCGAATGTGAAGAATCGCCGTATAGGACAAATGAGAGAGAAAAAGTTGAGACAAAACGTGAGGAATATTGAAATGTAAACTTATGGAGACTGCATCTCACTGAAATATTCTTTGTTCTTAACTAAAATGTGTCATTATTCACTGTCAATACTTCACGCATAACGGACGCAAAATACGATTGTTTCTGATAGGTTCACGAATCATTTTTTCAGTGAACGTTAACCACCTGTTTCACAAATTATGCCCGTTTTATGACGTTTTAAAACGAAGTTTTTGAGACCTAAACATTGCATTTCGACCATAAGTAACATCGATCGGATCTGAAGATACTGGAGTGGAGGGTTACAAAAAACCACGATTGACTTTTGATGATACAATAAGCCCTTTAATATAACTCGCATTATGGAAAATTTAACCAGGTAGAGCGGTTTTAACTGTTTTAGCAAGTAAATTAAACATATATAGCATAAAGATTTATAATTTTAAAGTAAAATTTTAAAATTAAAAAAAATTTATATATTCGCATGTAGATAAAACAAGATATATAAACACTTCTTTACATGCGTACTTTCATATTTTCAAGTGCGACACGACCGCTCACTAAAAACTTAAGGACTGTAAAGAAACTAGGAAATGTAAGTCAGTAGCATCACTTATGACTATTAACGCACACTTGTGACGATGTGTATCATGGATGTGGTGGGTCTACAGGTTTTTATTACCGCTGTCAACCAATCGCTTGGAAGAGTCTTTATCAATATTAATGACTAAAGGTTTTGGAAATTTACTGCCAAATGACGTTGAAGTGATTACTAAAAGCGGAGATACGAAAAACACGACCAAAGTAGGAGTGGGACAATTAGGAAGTTGAGGAGGTGACGAAAGGGGAGAATGTTTGGTAAGAAAAGAAGTGGAATGATGGGGATATTGCGTGGAATTAGTGGGGCCAAAAATATAACGAAATCAAGTACTACGTTTAAGTGGAGGTTGTAACGCAGGAACGTTCTATCATGCCAAAATTGGGTGTTTGACGCAGAGGCTGTTCATACATACATACATACCCATCACGCAATTCCCTTCCGGGGTAGGCAGAGTCACTAAGTTTCACTCATAAATACATATTTGTACACCTAACTCTGCTTCAATAATTTCCTCCATACTGACCTATCCTTGCAAACCTCTTTTGCCCCATTTACCTCCATACACAGCTTCATAGACGCCCTCCTGTTTTTAAGACTCCTAATATTCCTGCTCCTAAGAATTTCCTCAACCACATTCAACCACAACTTTCTCGGCCTACCTCTACCTCTCACACCATTCATTCTACTCTCATATATCTGTTTCGTTATTCGACTCTCACCCATTCTCTCAACATGGCCAAACCAACAAAGCACACTCCTTTCATATGTGTCCATTGCTGGAGCATCTAAGGATTGTGGATTTTAATAGTTTGTTTCTATTTTCATTACACCCACATTCATTTATTACCCACTCATTCCTGACTCTATCCATCCTACTTTTGGCGCAAACACTCCTCAGATAACTCATACCCACGGAGTTTAGTCTACTCTTATGTCTATCCTGACATACCCATGTTTCACTACCATACAACAAAGTGGCGAGAAGTACACTTTTGTACACGGCGATTTTCGCTTCCTTAGACAGGCACTCATTCCTAAAACCCACAAATGGAACTGTGGAATAACAAAGGATCCACAGTGTAATAATTTTTTTCGATTTTTTGCATAAGAGAATTTTCAAACTTGAATGCTCAAGATTGGTCAAGGATTTAATAAATCATTTTCTGATTCCAAAGGATTCTAAAGCCAGAGGGAAGGATGTAAGTTGGGCAACTCCTGCGTCTGAAATTTGAAATTCACTTCGGGAGAAGGGATTCGTGGTTTCGCCTAATATACTTTGAAATAATGGGATCAAATTGCATGTCTACCGCCTCTTCGCGAAACAATTTACGGTAACGCACTAGACTTCTCTCATTCCCATTTCTCCGAGTCCCGTGATTATCATCGGAGCTCATTTCTCTGAGTAAGATTTTTTTCCTGCCCCGTTTCATTGGCTATCACCTCTTCCTCTCATAAGACCCGCGCTCTGTTTTTCAATTCAACGGGAGTGGGTGCACCTCGTGAAAACGACCAAGAAAGGATTTCACCATACTGGAATGGCGGGTGTTTGGACCGTTCGAAATAATTCCGATCTGGCATCTTAGGAGTCATGTGGTGCGATAACTAGCGCTTCAAAATTTCAGTTTGTTTGAAACATTAGGACGTACAGCTTAAGGAAGTGCGAGCGAGATAGTTCCCTAATCATAATAGAGACCATATTCTATGTATACGTTTTAATTTCACAAGCCGCGTGAGACACGAATTAAATATTGCATTATTAATGGTGCAACAACATAGTTTTACATGACAGAAACGGTAAGTAATCAAATGAAAATATCTAAATAAGTCTTTAACTTGACTCATTTTTTTCACGCGGTACGTTTGAAACTCCTTCAAAACGGAAGATATCCATACGCAGATTTTTTTATAGTATATAAATTGAATTATGTAATAATTATGAAAGAATTTTACATTGTCTAAAAAGCAATTGTAATCATGTAAGTGTTCTAAAGTTGTACAATATTTGCGCATGAGCCGACATATCGGCCCGCCGCTCTAAGAGGGTTAAAGCGTGTTATTACTGGAGTTATCGGCGTGACATAAAAAATTTGGATGAAATTATATGTATATCGTTTTCGATTATTGGATTCGGTGTGGCCGAGATTTTTGTTGGTCACAACTTTAGAGATAAGAAATGCATCATCGAGGATGAAATATGTTCGTATTTAATCGAATAAGGACGAAATGTATGTGAGGTGTCATAAGGCTGCGAGGAAAAATAGCATCCAATTGCCAATGAACCAATTTGGTAACAAACAAGTCATTTTCCCTGAATCTGTACATATAACACGTGCACACAAACGTAAAAAATTTTACACAAACCTATCCATGCACAAAAATCGCTCCAAACATCTTAAGTTACGTATTCACGTGGCGTTGCGTACGCCGCGTGAAACCAAATCACAATAATGTTACATTTTTTATCAACAGATATCACTAATAAGATCACATCAGCAAAGTTTCACGTAAACTTGTGCATAGGTATACATATAACATTCCAACCCCCTTAATATTCTACGTCTACACAATACCCCGCGAGCCGCCGCATGGGCGTGTGGCAGGGGGTGTTAGTTCGCCAGCCGTGCAAAGGTGTAAGTTTTTTGGAGACGAAATGGTGACATGTATTAGTGGAGCTCAATTTTTATTGTGGTCGCTTATTGTTCGCAGAAAGAACGAGTTCTTGTACCTATCTGTTCGGCAGTGTATCTCTCTTATTTTATCGCTTCTGTCAGACCTAGAGATGTAGTGAGGAGTCATAATAATAATCTCTATGTCGCTCTGAAAAATATCTGTTCTGAATTTATCAAGCAACCTAAGCCTAGTGTGTAGCCTCCGAGTCTCTAGGGGCTCCCACCTTAATCCCTCTAAGCTTTTAGATTCACGTAATTAACTAATTAAAAGTTCGTGCACTCGCGATTACCGTTTCATTTTCCCTTCGGAGTTGTTCGTCATTTGTTTTGACTCGCGTGATCGTGCTCTTAGCTTCTTTTAAGGCTGCGTGGCTCCGTTAAGCCTCTCATTTGTTTTATTTCTCCTCACTCTTTTGAATTCCCCAACTGCCTCCTTCACGGATTCCGGTTACCTGTCGACGCATACCGGCGCTTGTCAAAGCAAGGCGTTAACACCTTAGCCGACCGGCGATCATAAACACTCAAGGAAGCACCACAACGCCACCAGCGGATGTAAGCGGGTGGCAGAACATCGAATCATTCCTTTTTTTTTAACACTTTTATTTTAACAGGAAGCTCTTGCTTGCGTTTTATTTTTTTTAGATGAGATCGGAGTGAAGATGGCTGAGAAAGTTGTGGAACGAGTCGCATCCCCGTGACGGTTCAAAATGGTTGATGTTTGCGCGATCTCATCCACATATGCAATGCCATAAAAATAATTGAAGGTTGGGCGGGGTTGAGGAATTTGATGTAGTCGACAATCGTGGGCAAGAGCTTGGAGCGGTGGTTTAATATTTTTTTCTGACTCGGGATAGCCATGAAATTAATTGCACGATCTCTTAACTCATCCTCAGTTATGGAGGCAATAAAAGACCATTTGTTCAAATAATCCATTTAGATAACATTACGTTTTGTAAACTAACTTAATCAACTCACTATGACGACCACTTGTACTGGTAAACTAAATATGAAGATTATTTTTGGTGAAAAATTGCCCAGAGGAGAGTTTCCTACACGAGGCAAATATTCATTGTGACGATTGAAATGCGCAATGAAAAATTAAGGAATGGTGAGCTGTATTTTATTACAAAGTGCATTCATCCCCTGTTATTCAAGTTCAGAAAACACGAGAAAAACGTTTTATTTGTGGTTAATTAAAAAGTGGTCATTACTAAAGGCAGGCCTCTCGTCAAGGAGTAAAATCATCCTAGGGCCGCGATAGTAACTCCAGAAAAAACACCTAAAAATAATTTTGCCATATAAAATATAAAAATAAAATTGAACGCAGGTGTCATTAAATTTGAATCAAATCAGAAGAAGGTGCAGGCTGCTCTCACACACTCCATTTTCATCACCGAATTTTCCTTTTTATAATTAGTTTTCGTTCTTTAATACCAAACATACCAGTGAAAAATAGGCTGAAATGGTGGCCATTTGTATATTTTTTTACATTTATTGAATCACTTACAATAATGCCGGGCTTACTTTGGCTGTGTTGTTTTGAAAATCGGTTTAATTTAACGTAAGGGTGCATTTATTCATGCCGAAATATACGGTGATGAATTACGTAGAAATTGCCATGAGAAATAAAATCGGCCTGGATCCGGAATGGAACCAAGGACCTTAGGCTAGCCATCTGGACATGAGAATTAGGAAGCGTATCATAGTTGTATGCATATTGATTCGACATCCAGAAGGTCCGATATTCGATTCCCGACCCTGGCAGATTTTTTCTCAAAGCATCTTCTACAATATACATACTTAAGGTGATTGAAATCCAACTCTTTCCTTTCCTGTGCCCTTATAAGTATTTCCCTTCAATTATGCGACGTAAAATTTCCATAACAATGCCAAAAAGCTCTAGGAAAAATGGAATAATGCGCCTTGAAGTTAAGGTATTGCTATTAGAGACCGCTATTTAACACTTCGTTTTATTTTTGCCAGTTAACTCTATTTCCACACGTAGTTGGACCATAAATGTTACAGCTGATGGCAAGGAACTGAAGACGATAGTAATTTTTGGGGATCGGGTTGGTGTTGTGGCCAAAGTACTGGCTAACCATACGAGCGGCCAGGGTTCAAATCCCTGCAGAGGAGGATGTTTTTCAGAGGAAACCCGATCCCTACTTGAGTGTCTTGTGGAGGGCACTTCAAGTACAGTACTCCGTCTTTCGGATGAGATGTTAAATCGTGGTCCCCTTGGCGCCTTTCGTTAAGAGCAGGCTAATGCCGACGCCGGGTTTCTATCCACCCTTCCTCCCTTACCTATCCCCTATGGCGCAAATGACCTTAGCCGTCGGCCGCCTCCCTAAAATCTAACCCGATAGAAATGTTGTGAAAGTTATTCTAGAAATAATTCTTCACTATACTAATTAACTAATGATCAGGGGCATCTGTACAGGATACGGCGAGGAAGCGTCCAGCGTTTTAAAAATCGTTTAAACAATTGTTGCTTGAAGAGATTCCGGTCACCTGAGAGATTTCGTTAGAAATATGTAACACTGTCAAAATACGGAACACAAACGCAAACGGAAATTTTTCACCGAACGTGAGCATCCCATACTAATACCAAAAGAGTTAATTTTGAAAAACTCTCGAGCCCAACCTGTCCAATGCCAGTCAAATCCAGCCAGATCGATATTTTATTAAGGTAGCCGAGCAAGCGGAGCGTAAGGCGAAGTAATCGAGGGGTACTTAAGATTTCAACGCCTTCCTGAGACCACAAATTGCTCTGTAAAGCCATCTTAAAGACCAAATTTGAGCTAAGTTGAAAATGGCAGAATAATTCTGCGTTGACTCCGTAATGAATCCTTCGGATAGCAGATGAATGCGATCTTAAAATAATATTGCTGTTATAATGCACGTCGAGGAGTGGAGTCGGACAGAATTAATGCCTCAGGGAATACATTTTTTTCGTTTGTTTTAAAGAGGAGTATATTCAAGGTAAGTGGAATATAGATCATCCGGCTCATAGGCATTTTAATCTTATCTGAAATGCTTCCTGGCCCGAGGTAATTTCCCTGAGTGGAAAAAAACAGCATTTGAAATGAATGCGTATGCCTACGGCCCGCAGAGATACTCGATTCAATACTCTGTTGCTAATAGCTACAAAGCGAATATTTTAAACACAAAACACCCAGTGATACTAGGCAAACATAAATTTTAATTCTAAAGTGGCGAAGGCAGTTCACTCTCCCGGTAGAAATAAGTAAAGTTAGATAAAGTAATGGAAGTGCTATGTAAAAGGAAACAGTAAACAATTCACATTAAAATAGAGAATAATGTGTTAATATCCGAACACACCAACTGATTCCATAATGTCAACGGAGTACAATTAATCAGTTACTTTTCGCTTTAAAATGTGATATATATTTCATTCTTAACGCATTATACTAACTCCTTTAAAATGTATCACCACTTAACAAGAATCCTGGAGGGGCATATTTTTCTTCCAGAAGGTACAAAACTTGACATTAAAATGTTGTTAAGTCATTCGAAATGTGTTAAAGACCAGTTCTACAGAATGCAGACCCCCACTGCCTGCGCGGACTTAAGATAAGTCGATTCCATATTTCGATTTTTTAACATTTGGATCTCGAGGAAAATTTATCGATTTAAATCAAAATTCATAATAGATTCTCTGTTTTCTCCCGGGATCACGGCTCATGAGACCTTTTCTTTATTAAGATGATTTTTCATGCATTTTTTCACTGTTCACAGAGCAGCCTGTCAACAATGCCTTTATTAAATGATTATTGATTGAATTTGGTAGCCTGATGATGTAAATATATTTGTCGAAACTTTGTCGATGATAAATTGATCATAACTTACAAAGCCTAAACTCGAGAAAACTATTCTTACCTTTATATGGCTGAAAACAATCCTCATTGATAATTGTATAGCGAACTCTTTGGATGGGATTGAAATAAACATGTAACCTTCACCAACATGGTGGCACTGACAATGTCAAGTTGAGAACAGCATCAGCACCTACGCTGATACTGGTTGATTTCAACGTTTGTATTAAATACCAAGCAGGTTCAATCATTGAAAAACACCCTTTCACCTGACTTGGATGCTGTGCGGAGTGCAATTCGAGTGCCTTGATCCGTTAGTCGGATGGGACATTAAACTGTTGTGCACATGGTTCTTTCCATAAATGGTAGTCTAGTGCCGGCGTCTGGTTTCTCTCCACCCTTCTCAGTCTCCCCCTCTTCTGTGCACCCATCCAAATGGCGGAAATGAGTAACAAGAACCTTTCTATAGAACTAACCACCCCCGGCAATCTTCTCGATCCAACAAAAGTTGCCAATGTAGGGGTAATTAATCCAGGATAACTCACTGGTCTGCTCATAAACTATATAAGATGGAGGTCCGGGGTTCAAATACCGGTCGAGGAACCCATATTACTTGGGCAGTTCCCAGCGCGTAATTTACCATTAAACGTGGCAGTGTTGAATATCGACGCTTGGACAGGTAAGACGGAATAAGGGGAAGAAGTTGGTACGCTTAACTGAAGGGAGAATGGTGAATACTGATATTCCACTGAAACTTCTCGGAAAGAAAAAAAAGGATTCCCGATGCTTATCAAGAACGGTTTTATGAGTTTGGAATCCCACAGGGGAAACAGCAAGCACCAAGGATGGACTGGGATTCGAACACGGCTCCCTTGTCATCGCGCCCTGTGCTTTAAACAGTTAAGAACCGTGGTGGCCTCATCCCATTCTGTGGATTTTTTGCTGCCTCGCTTGTTTGGATGGATGTGAATTTAACTGACTAAATAATTCGGCGCCATATCGAGGGATCCGGTATCGAGACCCGTTAAAGGCGAATGGTATTTCCCTCTGTGGAATTCAGGACCCGTGTCCGCTTGCGGTTGACTCCGTAAAGGTATAACGCGGTGGATAATGCCGGTACTTTCAGAATTTGTCGACGGTTTTATGTTCCACGAGAAATATAAAGGCGTACTATGAACGTTGGAACCGTTTAGATAAAACTTTAAAATAAATAAAAAGAACAACATTACATGATTGTGATTTCAATGGGAACAAAGTGAAGGATTGATGTTTCGGTAAAAAGTTTACGCTTGAGGTAATTTGAGCGAAATATCATTTTACCTAGAAATCATTGAATCTGGTCTCCTTTTAAAGAAAGATATCTAACCTTTTTAATGACACCAAACATTTAACCCCTTACCACAATACTTTTGGAGTTATTTGCCAACAAATACGTCCATTTTAATAGGCAAATGGTACGTGTATGCACTCCAGAGAGACATTATTTACAAAATGAGGAATTTGCCAACAAATACGTCCATTTTAATTGGCAAATGGTACGTGTATGCACTCCAGAGAGACATTATTTACAAAATGAGGAATTTATAACACTTGGATGTCGTAAAAAAAACTAACAGTGCGTAGTTTGTATGTTTTCTAAACTATTTTTAAACATTAATGATTTTGTCACCACAATAATTTCCTGGGTACAACAAAAAACCTTCCGTTTTGAAGGAGTTTTAAACGCACCGCGCGAAAAAAAGAATCAAATTGAAGACTTATACTGATATTTATATTTACTTACTTAAAATTTCTGCCATATAAAACTATGTTATAGCACCATTAATAATGCGATATTTCAGTTATGTGTCCTACAGCTGGTGAAATTAAAACGTATTACTCGAATATGGCCTCTATTATGACTAGGGAACTATCTCGCTCGGACTACCTTCAATATAATCTCTGTTCCAATGGTGGAAAAGAAAATTGGGTCAGGTGAGGTAAATGCTCGCGGTGAGATCAAAGGCCATCCCAATCTTATGCGGACCGCTTCATTTGTATGTAAAGCTTTTTATTTGATTTCGCGCTTAAGTATTCCCTCTTCCAACCACTATAATGGATATTTTAGATAAATTGCTGCACTTTCAATAGGTTTTTGAAGATAGCAATGCAGAGGAAAGCTGCTTTAGCTCGAGAGAGGAAAGTCTCTTAAAGAAGAGTCACGAGTAGGATATTACACCCAGTTGATCAGAAGGATGATGAATTGATGGAGGGAGGGTGACAAGGTAAAATGACTCCTCGGGCTGGCGAGAAGGGTTGAAGGAATGTTTAATTTTTGTTACTTGTAGCGAGTATTTTCACGTATGCAATGATTACTGCCCATTCGATCTTTAGAAAGGAAAACGAGTAAATAAATCTTTGAAAATGCTCAAGAAGAAAAAATCATAGTAAGAATCATTAAAGAAAGGAGAGCCAAAAATATATCGGACATCTACTACGGCACGACAATCAAGTGGAAATGTTAATTGAAGGAAAAATTGAGGGAAAAAACTGCAGAGAAAGGCCCCGACTAGACTCCATGAGCCAAATTATGATGGCTATGGATTGCAGAACATAATTTGTACTTAGACAAAAAGCTGAGAAGAGAGATGAATGGAGGTCAGCTGCCAACCAACTAAAGGGCTGAAACGGAAAAAGAAGATCATCAGGCCTATATAAATCCACAGGGTGATGTGATCGGTGTTTTAAATATCCCTCATCTATATTTTAAATAAAAGAAATTGACTCCTGAACAACGTGCAGAACTAGATTTTTGTTGCCAATTGGACGGAGATTTTTTTTGTAAGTCACTGTGAAGGCGGTACTTCAGACTCTTTAATTTGACCTTTATTGCTGTAATTATTGTGGTCTCCATAGAGGGCTAGAAGTACACATTATCTGTACATGGCAGAGAGAGAAACGCCCGTAAAAAACAGAAACTAGACAGGTACCACGTTAAAAAACACGCTCGGTAGAAAAATTGGTCAAACACAAGGTAGTGCATATGGCTTTGGATTTACCACGCGGAAAATGAATTCAAGGACTTTAGGAATTGCGTTCGATAGGCTAGGATGTTACGCGATAATTGTAGCAAGAGTCTCGGACGAAAAAAATGAAGGGCGGATGTCACTTCCAACTTCTTTGGTCACAACCCGAGTTCCTCACAAGAAATGGGGACAGAGTGGAGAGAGATTTGAAGTGATGACTCAACCAGATACAAGGAAAGAAGAATTTGGACAGATGAAGGGAGATAAACGAGATAGAGGACGTTGAAAAGAGGCCCCTTGAAAGCCTTCTGATGACAGATACAGGAAAGAGAGGTACTATGTCGAAGAGATACATAAAAATCTCCTCTTTTATATGCGCGGATAAAGACCACAATAAAAAACATTGCCACACCTTTATTCCATCTTATCACTCATATTCCTAGGGAAAAATTTCTGCATAATTTCCTTATAAATATTTCTACACAATTTCTTAAAGAGTTCTGTTGATATTCCTTAAAGTATTGAAACGCCATTCTACGATGTTCTGCATAATACCTTAGGATATTCTGCAGAATGCCTAAGGATGTTCTACAAAATTCCTTAGGACGTTTTGTGGAATTCCCTACGACTCTCCATATAGGTCCTTAGAAAAGGAACTGGGTCAACGAAACCTCACATATTTCCGTAGGATTACGGAAGTTCTGCAGAACAACTTGTAAGGAGTTGTTTTGATCTGCAGAATATAACTCTACAGAACATATATTCTGTAGAGTCAGGCTCTCATGTTCCAAACAGATCCTTAGGAAAGGAACTACTAGTTCTGAAGGAAAAGAGTCAATTTCTTTGGATTTCCTTACGTTCTACAGAACAGCTCCTAAGGAACCTCTTTTTTTAGCAGTGTTTTGACATTGCTTTTCTATTCCAATTTATTTCATTGCATACTCTTCTACTTATGGTTGGTACCATACTCTTCTCCACACTCAAGTAGCAGGATGCATGGTTGTTCGAAGATGTGGATATCTGGTGGTGTGAACGATTCGTCATAAGTTTGTGAGTTTGAACCAGATGCCATGGGATAATGTAGCGAAAGGTTTCTGCATCTACATCAACATAATATCCCGCGAGCCGCCACATGGGCGTGTGGCAGGGGGTGTTAGGTCACCAGCCGTGTAAAGGTGTAAGTATTATGGAGATGAAATGGTGAAATGAATTATAGGAGTGTATTTAGTGAGCTTAATTTGTATTGTGATCGCTTATTGTTCGCAGAAAGAACGATTTCTTGTAGCTATCTGTTAGGCAGTGTATCTATCTTATTTTATCGCAATCGTCAGACCTGGAGATGTAGTGAGGAGTAATGATAATATTCTCTATATGTCGCTCTGAAAAATATCAGTGCTGAATTTATCAAGCAACCTAAGCCAAGCGTGTGGCCTCCGAGTTTCTAGGGGCTCCCACCTTAATCCCTCTAAAAGTTGTGAGACACCATACGTACGCTCGTAGCAGTTTTTAACGAATCGCGCTGCTTTCCTTTGTATTTTATTAATATTTTTGGTTAAATCTATTTGACCAGGGTCCTAAATGCTCGCGGTGTATTCAAGACGTGGCCTAACCAGAGCGAAGTAGCATCTCTCTTTGACTTTTCATCCGGGGACCTTCCTATTATACGTTCAACAAAACCTAAATTCTTTAATGCTGCGCCACATATGTTTCGTACGTTTAATCCCAACGATATATCAGATGTTAAGGTAATTGCAAAAATTTAAGGTTGTAACCATGAATATATATTATGGATTGGCATCTCGCTGCCAAAAACTGTTGTTTAGAATTCCGTAAACAATTAACTTTTTGGAAAGTGGTGACGCCTAGTGATGAAAGACGGAGGTTCAAATGTAAATACAGTCTACAGATTATAAATATGTAAATCAACTCGTCTTACCGGTTTTGTCATGAATATTCATTGGTTTTTACTTACAAGTAATCTTAATGTAGTGGATAAAAATGTAGTATTACACGCGGGACGTAATTATACACTTTGTTAATATCGTCCGGTCTACAGATATATTTAATTCCTCTCCAAATTTATTTACACAAATGCACAATTAACTTCTTACCACTACGTGAATATCGCTATACGAAAATTTAATAATAATGCCAGGTGACTTCATGAGTATTCCCAATGGCCATCATTGCAGTGTTGGTAACAAGGAATGCACTTACCGCCGCCTTGAACAGATCTTACTTTGCAATCTAAGTCTCTTATATTGGGTCCTCGTAGACGCATACCCTGTTTTGCAGCCTGGTAAGAAGCAAGTTCTGTTTAAACAAGGCATTCTAAATTCTTTATTTAAGCCGAACAGCCTTAATGCATTTAAATTATAATCAGAGTCTGGCAAGCATCGTCGTCGGCACACGATGGACGTTTCATTAACCTCTTACACATTTCCTGTAATAAATATTTCCTCTTTAGCATTTACAAATTAACAATTAGGTCACAAAAATAGCAAGATATAATTCAAAGCATCAAGTAATTTATATCTCCTCGATCGTTATTGACTATTCACCACAGTATAACGTAAACAATAATTAACTACGTCTATTTACGATTCAACTGAAAAGACTTTATCCGAAGTGGCGCCTAGGACTGGGTGAACTAAAAGTGGAAATTTAGGCATCACGTAGCCTAGGCAACAATGCCAAACATCCGAATCCAAAATATTTATTCATGGTTGTGACCTTAAGGGTCAGGATATCAAGAGAAAGGGAATCTATTAATTTATATACCTTCACCTCGCGGCGACAATAGTTCTTCATTAAGCGGGAAGAGTCGTGTGTATATCGCATGGTGAAGGGAGCAGAGTGAAATACGAGTCGTAGTCACTTGCGGGGTAGATGGAGAGAGAGTGTGGCTGTCGGAGGCCGGCTCCGTTGTCGCCCTTCCAAGCATCACCCAACTCCGGCCACATGTTCCAGCCCTCTTCCGAAGAGAAAAAAGAAAACTACTCTCAGTCAGTCCTCCCTCGTCTCCTCCATACGGCCGCAGTGGAGGGAACGGACCACTTAACGGCCACGAAAACAAATCGTTGCCAATGGTCACGCTCGTATAAAAACACACGCGCAGCGGGACTCTTTGAGATCCCACGCGGGGAGAGAGCCACAAACTAATTTCCCTTGTCGCGTCAAACATCCTTGTGGGACCGTTTTCAGTTCTCCCCTCCGAATCACGTGGAGTGATGCAAATTGAGTGCGACAACGCGTCAACGATTTCTGATGCTATTGTGGTCTGCCGAAGATTAATGATACCACGACATTACAAAGGTTCGTCATCATTCACTATAATTACCAATCGAACTCAGATCGATCGATTTGGCCAGTTTAGCTCGGAATGATAAACGCAACGGGCTAGCGAGATCGATATGAGAAGCGGGCTAAGTCGGCCCGCTTTCTCTCCCAGTCTGAGATTTCAAATCGCTATGAATCGATTTCAGGTAGTCCGAGCCAGATAGTTCCCTAGTCATAATAGAGGCCATATTCGAATTATACGTTTCAATTTCACCAGCTGTGGGACATATCAATTAAATATTGCATTATTAATGGTGCAGTGGTATAGTTTTATATGACAGAAATGGTAAGCAATCAAATGAAAATATCTAAATAAGTCTTTAGCTAGAATTATCTTTTTCGCGCGGTACGTTTGAAACTCCTTCAAAACGGAAGGGTTTTCTGTGATACCCAAGAACCTATTGCGGTGACAATATGATTAGTTTTCAAATATAGTTGTGAAAACATACAAACTACGCACTGTTGGTTTTTTTTCCAACATCTAAGTGTAAGAGATGCCTCATTTTGTAAATTATGTCTCTCTGGAGTGCATACACGTACCATTTCCCGTGTAAAAGGGCTGGTATTCTTTGGCAAATATCTCCGTAAGTAATGTTGTGAGGAGTAAAACTGTGGTGTCATTGGATAGATGAGATATTTTTCTTTAAAACGAGACCAAATTCATTGATTTGTAGATCAAATTATTTTTCGCTCGGACTACCTTAAATCGATATTTCAATGGATTTCGCATTGGTGAACCAGGCGATCCGAGTCGGCTGGCTTAGAATGTTCAGATCGGTCCGAGATCATATCGATCTGAGTTCGATTGGTAAACGTAGTGATTGAGTCTCATTCGCGTGCTCGTTCAGTGTGACGAAAACGTCGACTTTTTTGGCACCTTTAGATGTTTCATAGGTCAAAAAGTAAACTAATATGTTGAATCAACGGAATGAAAAAGTTTTATTTACGCACGCTTCAGAATTCAAGACGGTTTTTCTACGATAGTTTTCATTGGAAATTACGCCTCTTATAATTATTTTTTCAATACTAACGTCACACGACCTATTTTCGACTGTCAACAATTTTGGCGAAGCAGTGGTGCTGGTACGTGATAGCATTGAATAACGACTCTTCGTGATTATTAGTGACCAGTCGAAAACTGTATTAGCGATATTACCAGACGCCGAAATGAAGAGCTAGAGAAATTGAGTAGAGAGAGCATTGCAATAGTGAAAGGAGTCTAAATATTAGCCATGGAAACACACATTGACAGCAAGAGCTTCAAAAAATGAAAACAGAGAAAGGGAATCTCAGGTCTCGTGATAGAGTCGTAAGTGACGATAAGTGTGATTTGTCGAAAGAAAGGCAATCGAATTTCATTTCTATTTCAAGCACAGTTACGACCTTGAATATATATTATGTGAATTTAAAAGTTTGTTGCCTAGGCTACCTGTTGCCTAAATTTCCACTTTTAGTTCACCCAGTCCTTGGCGCCACTTCGGATTAAGTCTTTTCAGTTGAATCGTAAATAGACGTAGTTAATTGTTGTTAACGTGAGACTGTGGTGAATATTCAATAACGATCGAGGAGATATGAATTACTTGATGATTTGAATAATATCTTGCTATTTTTGTGACCTAATTGTTAATTTGTAAATGCTAGAGAGGAAATATCTATTAGAGGAAATGTGTAAGAGGTTTATGAAACGTCCATCGTGTGCCGACGACGATGTTTGCCAGACTCTGATTATAATTTGAATGCATTAAGCCCGTTCGGCTTAAATAAAGAATTTAGAATGCCTTGTTTAAACAGAACTTGCTTCGTACCAGGCTGCAAAACAGGGTATGCGTCTTTGAGGACCCAAAATAGGAGACTTGGATTGAAAAATAAGAATCTGTTCAGGGCGGCGGTAAGTGCATTCCTTTTTACCTACGCTGCAATGATGGCCATTGGCGATACTCATGAAGATACCACATGTCCCTATAATAAAGTGTATAATTACGTCCCGCGTGTAGTACTAAATTTTTACCCACTGCATTATAATTAATTGTAATTAAACCAGTAAGACGTATTTACTTACAAACTATCGACTGTATTTTATTTTGAACCTCCGTCTTTCATCACTAGGCGGCACCACATTCCAAAAATTTGTTCGTTTACGGAATTCTAGACAAATGCTTTTGCCGACGAGATAACAATCCATAATATATAATAATGGTTACGACAATGAAGCCCTTTCATACCATTAATTCTGTAGATGTACAGCAAATACCCATACATGAGTTTCTTTGCATTTGCCCCCCGATGCAACCCAATGGCTTCGGAAGTTGAGAAGCTTCCGGTGGTATCCAAGATAGCCAAGCAAGTGGGTTGCTAGCAAGTTACGAAAGGGGTAGGAATAATGAAGGTTGTCTCGGAAGAGATAACACTGGGAAAGATGGGAGGAGATACGGGAAAGATGATGGGAATAGTCCATCAAAACCTGCTCTGAACAGGATGACGCCAAATAATATTGAAAAACATGGCGCTACGAATACAACGCGGTCGCTGAGTATCGCTAGGGTTGAACGCCGAAACGTACAATAGCCCGGAATACATTTAGGAGACCCTGGCTTAACTCGGTCAGTCAAAACAATATTTATTTATTTTTTTACGTTTTAATTTATTAGGTTTAAAATAAACTGCTTCCGATAATTAAATGTGTTACTTAATGGAAATCATAATTAAGGTACAAAATGACCAGATTATTCCATGAATAATGGAATTTTAATGAGGAATGGAATTTTTAATCACCACTTTTGTCTAGCCGTAGGAGCCGACTGCGGCGCTATTTGTATGGAACTATGGCGATTTACTTTAATTTGGAGGAGAAGCCGCTAATAACTTTAAAAATCAGGAGGCATGATGACAATACTGTATTTTTTTTCCAGGACTTTTCGCTTCCTACGTAAACACATAATCATAATCTTATGTTTGCTCCCAAGTTCATTGTCGTAATGTGAGGATCCTCCGTAAGAGTTCATATTTAAAAACTCCTCTCTCCTCGGCTGAATTACACTAATACTAGCCAAGACTGTATAAATATGTTATTACAATACAACATTACTTTATTAATGTATATAAAATGCAGGATATAAGAAAAAGTGAATAAGCACTAAGGGACGACATCAAATATGAGGTCAAAAAACACCACACTAATCATGGGAAGAGGAATTTGGAAATAGCTGCGCCAATAATTTTTAATGAGCTTCCTAAGAGATTGAAGTTATTAAATACTCACAATGAGGTTAAAAGAGAAATAAAAAATTGGTTGTTTGCACAAAAATGAACAAAAAAAATGATGTCCACTGTTTAATTTTTGTGATTTTTAAATGTGACTTTTTCATTTTGTGACTAATATTTAACATTTTGATCCTGCTGACAAGCTTATATAGTCGTAGCAGGACCAAAATAATATGTAATGTCAGCTGTGATTATATCTTTTACATTTATGCACAATCTCTGCCACCACTTCAATGCATTCAATTGTATATCATACGTGAATTGATGTATATTTCTTTAATTTGAAATCTGCAATATGACCTGTTATAATGTGATGCACTACTATGATCTATATCTCTATATTATGTTTTTATTTTCTGTAGATTTCTGTTGTTTTGGTACTATTTTCATTTCAATGACAAATAAACAAAGAAGCCGAGCATATAAGAAACCTTATTTTATTTTCGTCTCAGTTTATAGAGCGCGCTCTAAGGGTGCAATATATATATTTTCATAATTTCGAGAATGAACGGCCCTGAGGTCAAAACAGAGTAAAAATATGGCTGGGCACTAAGTGCATTGTGTAGTTGACTCTTCTGCAGTATTTGGGAACAACATCAATGAGAGGGAACATTAGATGGAAGAGAAAATTGTTGGATATCCTACATGAGGCTGTTAAAGACCTTGAAATGGACTACAGCGTCGTATGGAGCAGAAACGTGGATCCTGAGATAGGAGGACGAGAATAGGCTGCAGGCGTTTGAGATGTAGGTGTGGAGAAGGATGAAGAAGGTTAGGTGGACGGAAAGGAAGACTAACGAGGAAGTGCTGGGTATGGTGGGCGAGGAAAGGAAACTTTTGAATGAAATTCGGGAAAGGCAGGGTAGATGGCTGAAGGATGTAATAAAGGGTGATGGGTTGCTGGAGAGTGTGATAGAGGGAAGGATGTTGGGCGAGTGGGGAAGGGGAAGAAAGAGAATAGGTTTCACGGACGGGATGAAGAAGGGCAGATCGTATGCCGCGGCGAAAAGGAAATTATTGCGGTCGATAGGCCCCGGAAATAATTAAAAATTGGAAGGGATTTCACTGACTGTCAACAAATTCTACCTTCAACCGGAAGGAAACTTAACAATTAATGAGACATCTTCACGAGTGAAGTGAATTCAGGTATACCGGAGATGTGACAACAATACGGAGATGTCGGCCCCAGTGGCGGCGGGGTAAAGTCCTCACATGCTAACCCGAGGGTGGCGGGTTTGAGTCCCGCCTGGGTAGAATATTATCTGCCCAGGACATGGGTGTTTGTGTTCATCTGATGTTACAGTTATTCCCGTGATATAAATTGGCCGTATATGCAGTATTCGGGGTAGTTAAGATAAATAAATAGATAAATAAATTATACAGAAAATTATTAGAGATTCAACTTCCATTTGTAAATTCATTTTAGCTGGAGTTAAATCCATGGTAACCATGCTTGTTTTCTCAAACTAAACATTTGGTAGTCATAACCAATCAAATATATCGTATATGTGGCCGGGGGAACGTGTGGGGTTCTGATTTAAACTGGGATGAATGCTGCATGCCTGGTGTGGAATTCTACCCGTGCCACACACCCTAGTTGGAGGCTTGCACGGTATTTCGTAGAGGAAGACTAAGATGATAATTCTCGAGTCGTCTATTTTTCGTGTCATCCGGATGATTTCACGCACAGAACGTGCTCACTTTGGTCACGGAATCATCTCTCGTTGTATTATTAGCGCGGCGGTCAAAAGCATCCCAAGGAATGAGAAGAATGATATGAGTTCCACATGACGATTGCGCATTCTAAACATTAAGATTGGCGCGCCTCCGCGAGGAACGGAATGCGTGCTGCTGGCCCCCGGAGCCCCAGACTCTCCCGGCCATTATTCCGCCCGCGCCGATCCCATCGCACTCCGGCACGCGTCCTTCGAGCGCCTGGGAACGCGCCTCCTTAAGGTAGTTGGAGCGAAAAATCATTTTTCCTAGAAATGAATGAATTCGATCTCATGTTAAAGAAAAACATATCATCCTTCTAATGACATAAAAATTCAACCCCTCACCACATTACTTTCCGAGATATTTGCAAAAAAACCTCAGCCCTTTTACATGAGAAATGGTACTTGTATGAACTCCAGAGATGCATTACTTTCAAAATGAGGTATTTCTAACACTTAGATGTCGTAAAAAAACTAAAAGCGTGTAGTTTGTATGTTTTCTCAAATATATTTGAAAATTAATCATATTGTCACCGCAGTAGGTTTTTGGGTATCACAAAAAACATCCGTTTTGAAGGAGTCTCAAACGCACCGCGAGAAAAAAATGAGTCAAGTTTAAGACATAGATATTTTCATTTAATTACTTACAATTTGTCATATAACAATATATTATTGAACCATTATTAATGCCATATTAAATTCATGTGTCTTATAGCTGGTGAAATTAAAACGTATAATTCGAATATGGTCTCTATTATGACTATGGAACTATCTCGCTCGGACTACCTTAAAACAGCCCAGAGGATTAACCTCCGGAAGGGGATACCCAGTGAGACCCGAACTCACTCTTATGTCACCCGAGTTACTATAAATATGGTCATTCCATTTCATGTGATCTAATTTTTGACGAATGTCCATCCCTACATCGCATGTGTTCACGAGATTGAGAACTATTTCATCCGGTGGAAAGGTCATCTGGACTTACAAAATGCTTGCAGCTTGGTTTTTTCTTTTATTATTGACATTCTGGATATATTTATAATTTTATTTATTTGTGGATTGCTCTTTTTTATGTATATAGATCTTATATGCTGCGTTGAAAACACTCTAGTTTTGACCTTTTACAAAAGTCGCCAACTGCCGATGTGATTTGACAAATATCGGAAAAAGTTAGGGGTTTCAAAATGTGTAATCAAAAAGTCACGTACGATGATATATGTTGTAAGGAAATTTTCTGGATAAATGATTATTTCTCCCGATTTTTATTGACATATCTATTCTGATTTCACTTGCGTAATATTAATATTAATTTAAGTGAATAATGTACAAAGAGCTTTACAAGACAGAGAAGTATGATTTATTTTAAAAGATGGTCTACGGGCATGTAAAGTTTCGAAATCGCCGAAATTTCACAGTCATCTTGCGCAATGTTGAGACATGGAGTCACTCAAACGGCTATCCATCTGATAAGTACCGGTGGACCGAAAAATGTACACAAATTCGTTTGAGTCAAGTGGCCTCAGGGCCCTGAGGACGATGGCGGAGGTAGCCATCGAAACGTCGGCCAACAATTACCTAACCTGGTGGAAAACCCGAGAATAGTTTATTAATATCATACTCCAGGAAAAAACCAAATCATATTCTAAATAATTTTTCAAAAATGAGAATGATCGATAAAGAAATTATATATCTACATATATCACTGAGTGACTCATTATTTATAATGGCAGAGAAAATTCCACTGAACTAGAATTCAAGGCGAAATGATAATATAAGTACATTACGAGAAAAATTCAAGTTATTTTCCGGAAAAATTCATTCCTTGGCACAAAAAAATGCGTAAATAATTTTCCGGTAGGTCTGGTGTGCTGAGAAAACAACCAGATGAATTCCTTATAATTGAAAATACTTGGGACGGATGATTGAGTTGTTTTGACATTCTTGACTGCGCTTGACTAGCATTCCTACTGAGGAGTGGGATCAACTTAGAGGAATTAAAATGCTTTTGGAGTGCTTGTGGAGTCCTAGATAGCTTTCTTGAATATGGAGTAGCACAATTAACCACAGGATTGCGAAGAAAATTTGCAATAATGAGGAGTAAGTGCTTTCTGAGACACATGCCTGAAATTACGTCATTCAGATAGCGGCAGTGAGGGCAGCGGATGGAATATGAAGACAGGCAGTGATAAGGATGAAAGATATACGAGGAGAGGGTGAGTTTTCCGTTGCCACTCATGGGTGGCCATATAAAGCCACCAGATTGTAGGCGACATATTGAATGGTCAGTAAATTGCAATAGACGCAGTCTAAGAGCTGTTAATGAAGCATTTTCTAATGATAGTTGTTACTTACCAAGCCAGGAATTACAGTAATTTTCAGCATATCTCAGATGCATGGGTGAGGAGCGAGGAATGAAGATAACTCGTACGATAATGTAGAGGATGAGATTATTAAAAGGGAAAAGTCATAATAAATTCTAACGAGGGAGGTGAGAAGGGATGGTGGGCTAAATCATTTGTTCTGGCTGCTTTTAGAACTAAAGTATACATCGCAATAGTGTTTTAATTATTCTTGTAACTGCATGTAATATGAAGTATTAGGTTAGTGTTCTAGATAATTCATTAACTTTATTGTTCTCGAAGTCTTTCACGATTCCAGGTCGGAGTCCTCATTCTGTTTCCGGTAATCACTGTCACACATATGATTTTAAATGAGAGTAAAAAAGGTTTCATTCTTATTCTGATACTTTATCATTGATGGTAAAAGGAAAAACTAGTTTTTACTTAGAGACGTCATCTTCAAGTACATTGTAACTCCTTTGCGTCGAAACTAGCTTACCTAGGACCTAATGTAATTAAAGATCAGTCGAAAGAATCATTTTTCCTCTAACAATTTAGAAATGGAATCCCAATTTTTAAGTCTTAAATCTCTAAACTTATTAAGAACGCAAGTATAACACACGGTGCCCGTCGTGGTAACATATCTTCCGCCGGACGTGGCTGGTTTTTTGAGGTTGAAGCGATTGGCGACGTTAATTCAATAAATGTCTATTTTTAATGAATTAATTCAATTTATACGATACATTCCCAGGGTATTTCAAATTTACATAAGATTTAGTAATAGCTTCCTATACAGGGCGGGTGAATCGACAACATACGGAGTATTTTTTCCGCTTACTTAGATGACCTGGGGGTCCGCTAATTGGTTGATATTTCCTCGCCACAGGCAACCCAAAAAATTCGCCGACTACAGATCGTCGGGTGATTCCCATTATTAACGACCTAAATGTTAATGAAGACCCCTTGATGACTGAAAGACAATTTGTTCTCACGGAAAAAAATTTACGAAATAGTCATTCCTGAAAACTGACTTGAGGCAAATATCATTGGTCTTGTCTATAATTTCTAGGAGCGCGTAGGATATTACCTTGAATTTCTTGCACAAAACCATTTATTTTATCAATATTAAAACCCTTTTCTATTCTTAATACCTATTGATCATATTTCCGGCGCACACTGGCGCCAAAAGAATTTTGTGAGGACATTTCAAGCTTACTCGGGCCATTTTTGACCAAATGAGATGTTTTCTTTTTTTAAATACTTGGAATCAATTTTGTAAAAGCTTCAACTAAGCTGCAGATCAAGTTTCCATGCTCTCAAAAGGGGGAATCACCCGAAAACATTTATTTTCTCATGTCAATCGCCGAGTATTTATCAGTATGAATGAGGTAACTTACAAGCGTGCACAATATTCCCTCGTAGGCATGTCTCTATAAGTTTTCATTTATGTAGATCTTCTAATATATAGGTATCCGCCTTTGACATGCATGACACTCATTTATGACATCATTCCTACTGATAAATTCTAGGTGATTAGCATGTGTAGGTACATAAATATTATTTAATTGTAACGCCAAATTACGATAATATGGAAAATCGAAAATCCCTATCGAGTAATCTTTAACGAAATTATTCACATGTATTAAAAAGTAAATAAATGTCTCATTTGATCAAAAATTGCCAATGAAAAGTTCTAATGTTCAGAATAGAATAGAATTTATTTCAAGAACCTAGTATTTAGGACTCTAGGTTCAACCAAATTACATTTTTAGAAATAAACACAGAGGGAGTTCGTTTGGCGCCAGCGTACAGCGTCTAAAGCCTGAATCACACGATACTTGACCTTGTACAAGTCCAAGGATGCTAGCGAGTACTGGATTTCTAGTACGAAACCTACCATGCTTGAAATCTTCCTGGGAGCTATCACACGATAATTGAACTTGCACAAGGTCTGTTCAGTAGATCTTTGATCTATAACAGTCGCGGAAGGAGTTTGACGACCGAAATGGATGATTTCGAACGAAGACGACGGCTTTTAGCCGCTGCAGCTCCTCAACCTCAATCGCCTCAGGTACACAAGCCATTGTGTCTTGTTGTGAGGTTTGAGTTTTTTGACTGGAATATGGAACATTATGCGAAACATTGGGTTTAAGTCCTTTCCTATTCTCTCCAAATACCTAGTTCCATCAAAAATGGCATAATTGAACAATGCATATTAGTCCCTTCCAATCAGAGCAGAATATCTCCCATCCATCCATATGAAATAAGTCAAAATTTAATGTGAGCTTTGAGTAAATCTCAGCAATAATAGCTACCTACGCATCATAATGAATTGCGCAGCTAGATTAAAGTTATACCTACTCGTTAGAATTTATCTAGCGTGATTAACACTGATAATATTATATATTTGGGTTTACTTTTAATATGAGTTAAGTGTTCAATTTCCCAGCTTTCATTCTGCTTAAGCAAAAGTTCTGGTTTATAGTTTTGGGCCAAGATGAAACGCAATTAAACGATTTTCTCTAGTGTGTTTTAACTATTGGCCGAGTAAAGGGTCCGTCATTTTTACTCAGCCTTTTGTAGTCTCATAAATGATAGTGAAAGTCCTACTATCCAAGTTTTGAAAAACGCCGATCATAAAAAGCACTGGGCGATTGAAATAAAATTCCGGTTGGACCAAAAGAGTGGAAATTTGCATGGGCGCTGGTTCCTTTGATGATCACCGCCCTCTGCAATACACGTACCGATGGATATTTAACACTCTGTTGTCGGTTGATAGGTCTCAATATAAAGGGAATATTGTAATTGCACAGCGGAGTTTAAGGAGTGGAGAATCCTCATGTGTCGTTTATCCCAGTGCCTTATAAAAACGTCTACTTAATTCTATTTTGACGAGGAAAGAAATAAAATCCGACGGAGGGTCGAGTTGAGGAACGCCCGGAGTCTTAAACTCATCGACACCCGCGGCAAACAGCTTTCCAGAGCTCCAAATCTTTTGAAGTGCAAATTAAATGTTGCGGCATTGCTCTGCAAAAGTAACCACCAACCCGGGATCTGTTTACGTTGGAGATATTTGCTCCAGTTTGCCTTAATTCATGAAGGGGAGGAAGAGAAAAATACATATCCCCAAAGTTATGAGAAAGGTCATCATCTAGATGTCGGTTTGGTGATGAGAATAAATACACTTGTGATATGCTATGAGAGTGAAATTCTGCAATGCATTTAAAAGATGAATTTAAATGCATTCTTTGTCCTTAACAAGCACGACCGCCTAACATATCACGATATGTTAGGTGGTAATAAAGATTTAACAAAAAAAAATTATTAAAATGCAAAGGAAAGCAGCGCACTTTGTTAAAAACTACTACGAACGTACATATAGTGTCTCACAATTGTTAGAGGGATCAAGGTGGGAGTCCCTAGATACTCGGAGGCTACATGCTAGGCTTAGGTTGCTTGAGAAATTCAGTACTGATTCTTTTCATAGTGACACAGAGAATATTATCATGACTCCTCACTACATCCCTAGGTCTCACAGATGCGATAAAATAAGAGAGATACACTGCGGAACAGATAGGTACAAAAACTCGTTCTTTCCGCGAGCAATAAGCGACCACAAAAAAAAATTGAGCGCCACTAAATACACTCCTATAATACACGTTATCATTTCATCTCCTAAAAACTTACACCTTTACACGGCTGGTGACCTAACACCCCCTGCCACACGCCCATGCGACGGCTCGCGAGGTAGTATGTAGATGTACATGTGTACACATTCCCTGATTTCTAGGTTTTGATATTGTTATCGATTCAAGGTACTAGACCAAAGCCGCGCTCTCCCAGTCATCCATCGAGAAACCTCTGCTGTTCACTATTTTCTAAAATAGGGATACGAAAATTCTGTCAAACAAAGGCATCTTAGGCGGTGAAAGAATACTGGAAATCAAAGAGAATGGAATGGAATAGATTTGACGGGATACGAGACGAGAAAAAGTTACTAATGACACAAGTTGAAGAAAATATTCGGTAGTATCATGGTAAATAATACAATAGGAAAGTATGAAATTCCATGAATTTTTGAAGATTGTGACGGAAGGGAACAAAAATGGAGGAAAGCGGAGTGGAAAGCAAAGGCTTAGAGCAAACTGTCGTACGGCGCAACAATGGAAAGGAAAGCAAGGATTAGAGCAAACTGTCGTACGGCGTAACAATGCGAATCTTCTTCTCATTCTTATATTTTATCGATAAAAAATAAAGTGTGATTGTGCGGTCACTTGAGACTACCAAACCACTGCACGGAATGACGGAAAACATTGTAACATGATTCATTATGTCACTCGAAAGGTTTATGGCTACTTTTAATTTACCTAATCGTCTGTAGTTCGACTCCAGATGAATAAAAACGTTTCCATAGGAAATACATGTAAATTTCGTTTTTTGGCATGCAGATCTTATTTCTTGTGCATAATTAAATTAGAAATAATTGTTGTGCAAAGTCGAGAAAAAAACCATTGGAAAGAAAAGGGAATAATCATTCTTTTAATTACAATTAATTTTTGTTTTCCGACTGATTTACTTAAAATTTTGAAAAGACAATCATAAAATGGCTGAAAATTCAGCGTTTTTGGTACGCTGTCCCCTTGACGACCGATAGTATTGCTGAAGCCAAACATCGTATGGATACATGGTAAACATAAGCCCAGAACGTATAAATTGAGATAGACGAATCCATATAATCCATAACAAATACATTATACGCGATATATTTCGATAGCTATCGATAGTTTTGATCTCGTCAAGATATAAAAATTTGATCGCTTTGTGGCAGTAATTCAGTAATGTGGATGTCCGACGAATAACCTAGCCAAAGTTACCAACCCACTGATACAGAAATAGTGGTGCTTGACGTGATTCCCAATTCCTTTGGGAGTAATCAATTTCAATCAAACTATCGGTTTAAAGTTTTACGCCTCCTTGTAAAATGCTTTCATATTTTCAAGTGGAGGAGAACTATTGTTTTTGAAGTTTGTAATAAGTGTATTGGAGAATTATGTTTCACACCTACCACATCATCCTTCAGAATGTTTGCCTTCGTACTTCAGGCTTCTTCTCATAACGTACAATATTTTCCTTCCCGTTATCCCCAGCCGGGTGTTTTAGATTAATCTTCGTTTGAAGTCTTTCTAGTTCATCGTGAAGCTTCATTCCCGAAGTGATTCAATTAATAGGTTATTATTTCTCTCGATTATAAATGGCGTCACAACTTAGGAATGAAAAATAAAATTGAATCATCGCAAATAAATAGCAACACCTACATCTACATCTACGAAATACGAAAGCCACCACTAGGGTGTGTGGCACGGGGTGATTCCACACCAGGCATGCAGCACTCATCCCAGTTCATTCAGAACCGCGCGCGTTCCCCCGAATGCCAGGCACAGGCCAAAGCAGTCAGGGCAACGGTACGCAGTCAGTCCACAAACCAGGAGAGTGTTACGTAGAAGAACATGCTACCATGCAGTACACTACCCAAGACATGACTACTGGTTAGTATTATTAATGTGACAAATACATAGCACTACAAGGTACTAAGACATGCAGATGCATGCAGACATGCAATCTCCGGCATATTATGCCGGAGATTGCATGCGAAGTTAGTATCTTCAAGTAATGTTAAGAAATTTAGCACTACTGAAATAGCCAATTTAACCTAGTCAGTATCCTAGAACTGATCTATCACAACTATAATGGTCCCTTATTGTTCGTGGAAAAATGGATTCTTAATTCTATCGGTTCTGCAGTCTATTTCCTTAATCTTATTCCTGTGATCGTTCCTACTATAGTAGTTTGGATCTAGCAAAATATTTTCAACGTCTGGTTAAAAATAGTCTTCATCAAAATTTTGTAAAATATTAAGCCTATATTTCTTCTTTCGATCGGATAGAGGTTCCCACCCTAGTTCCCTAAACAATTCTGTAACACTACTCTGTGTATCATAACAATGTTTTTTACAAATCTAGCTGCCCTCCGCTGCATGTGATCTGTATCTGAAACAAGTCCTACTTCATAAGGGTCCTATATAGCATGCATATACTATGCATATACTATGCATATACTATGCATAACATGCGTTGTCGCAGAAAATGTTACCGCTACACTTCCTTCGTGGACTCAAATCTCGTCAATGCCGACGACGTAGTGATCGCCCACGGCTATTTTTTTCCTTTGTTTACGCTTGCCCAGTGATTTTATGTTCACTCTGCAATATTCGGTCGTGTTGACTTAAAGCTTAATAAAAGAATAAATGATTTTCAGATGCTTACGTGTTTTTATTCGAGAGGTGTTAAGCGAAAAGAAGACGTGATTAAATTCCGGAAAGTGCCTTTGGAGAAATTGCTCACCATACGATGGTTTACTGCATTTGAATGGATTGATTGCCTCTAAACACCGTTAAAATCTTGCCATTTTCAAAAATATTACCGCTGAAGAAACGAATGAATGAATGGGATTTTAATGGAGCGGAATCGCGATCATTAGTTTAATTTGCTGTTTACCATTGCATTAGCAGCCACTTGGATGCATTTCTTCTCAGTCATTCCACAAAATTTTAACTGATGAAAATTTTGGCATTACTCGTCAGTACGTCAGTATTCAAGTAGAGTACTCAGTACGTAAGACGGACGTAAGATAAGTTTACGTCTATCACTCTCCAATAAGATCAGTAGAATGTGTTAGCCAATTCGGGTAACTCCTAACGAGAAAAATTACCAAAAAGGATAATAGAGGATGTCATGAAATTAAGAAACTGGACGATATAAAAGCGGGGATGGGGTTGGTATGGTAGCTACAGTACTGGCAAACCATACCGACGGCCAGGGTTCAAATCACTGCAGAGGGGGATGGTTTTCAGAGGAAACGCGATCCCTGCTTGAATGTCTTGTGGAGGGCAGTTCAAGTACAGTACTCCGTTTGTCGGATGAGACGTTAAACCGTGGTCCCCTTGGCGCCTTTTCGCTAAGAGCAGGCTAATGCCGACGCCGGGTCTCCATCCACCCTTCCTCCCTTACCTGTCCCCTATGGCGCAAATGACCTAAGCTGTCGGTCGCCTTCCCAAATATCCAATCCAATCCAAGCCACTCCTAGCAGTGTTAACTGGGCCCTTGAAAATGATGAAAATTCGATACCCTGAGTGTGGACACTGAAATGAACTCAAGTGTCGATGACGTGCGGTAGAATGACAGCTGATGACGAACAACGCTATATTGTAACGTTGGCTGTCATCTATCGACCAACATTTGTGCTCACAACATACGTCGTATGGGCATAGGGACCATTTATAAGCATCTCACCCGCCCAGGGGTTGAGATGTGGACCCTGGGCAAAGCGGACGATTGAGATGATTTCTGCAGTTTCTAGCGGGGAACGCAGAAAGAAGCGTCTACTGCGACAGGGAGACCCGAGAAAGCGGTTCCAAATTCATTTTAACCCGCTCATCACTTCGAGGGGAGGGTAAAGGAAGGGGGAAGTGGCCGCGGAAAACCGCCGGCACCCGACTGCAAAATACAGCAGCCGAGCACGCTTGCATGAAACCTGGAATTTGCTTACTCATGGGGCGATCAGCCAAACGTACTCATTGAGTGACTCTTTACGCCCCTCAGATCCAGACGCCAGAGCCCCGTTAGTCACCGGAAAAGCGGCACTCCGGCCCAGGCGCGCTCCTTTGGGAACGCGACAAAGTATCGTCAGTCTTTTCCGGAATAGAGCACTTATCCCACGTCAAGGGGGGATGGCTGTGATTGCGACGCGCTTACGCAATCAGGTTCCAACCGTGCTTACAGCATCAATCTTTCCCGAAAAAGCAGTAGACGTCACTTTACAAGTGTAGCGGGGAACGCAGGAGGATACATGCCATAGTCCATCCACATTTAGGTATTCCACAGAACGGGATCTTATATAGATTCGCCACCCAAATCAATTTCCTTAAGCCCGTGTTTGCTATGTTGCCAATACGGTAGGAAACGTATCGTACTCATTGCCGTGTTCTTACTGCAACTCTTAAGTCTTCCATGATGCAAATCATCATCATCTGTCTTTCAGACACAAGGTTAGTGCACTGCATTCGCCCTCAATCCTTCCCCACCAAATGATGGTTCCCTTACTCACTGGTAGTTCTCTATATGCATCATCCTCTTTATTTTGTCAACGTATTAATTCATAGGCCTTCCTCTTGAGATTTCTCTCTCTACTCATCCTTCAATTAAAGAAATAAATGTAAATTAGTTGCGTGGTAGTGAAACATGGGCATGTCAGGATAGACATAAAAGTAGACTAAACGCCGTGGGTATTAGTTATCTGAGGAGTATTTGCGGAAGAAGTAGGTTGGATACAGTCAGGAATGAGTGAGTAATAAATGAACGTGGGTTACTTGCTCCAGTAATGGACACATATAAAATGAGTTTGCTTCATTGGTTTGGCCATGTTGAGAGAATGGATGAGAGTCGAATAACGAAACAGATATATAAGAGTGAAATGAATGGTGCGAGAGGTAGCGGTAGGCCGAGAAAGTTGTGGTTGAATGTGGTTGGGGAAATTCTTAGGAGGAGGCATATAAGGGGTCTTAAAAACAGGAGGGCGTGTATGAAGCAGTGCATGGGGGTATATGAAGCAAAAGAGGTTTCAAGGATAGGTCAGTATGGAGGAAATTATTGAAGCAGATTTAGATGTATAAACATGTATTTATGAGTGAAACTTGGTGACTCTGCCTACCCGGAAGAGAACGGCGTGATTGGTAGGTATGTGTGTAAATATTTTCCCTTCAAGCATCTCGATTACATATCAGCGCGGTGTTGGAAACGGTCACCTGCGCGGTCGGAAGGTGAGCTCACGAAGTCTGGCAACATTGTCCTCCATAATCCCCCGCAGCGTCTACTAAACGTGGAACGCTCTATAGGAGAGTGGGCGGCATCCCTAGGTGAGCTGTCCCCCCCCCCCCCCTCCGGGGAACTCTGGCCAGGAGGGGGAGGGGACTGGGAGCAGCGGCGTGGGGCGGACAGGTGCGGCGCGCGATTGGCTGGACGGCGGCGGCCCACGGGCGCTCAAAGGCCACTTAAGTAATCCCTCCCTTTCCTCCGAAGGGGAAGAGTTTTAAGACCCCGATCCAATTGGAGGGAGGCTGGTCCACCGTAGGTTGGAGGGATGGAAAGGGAAACGCTGGGGGAGGAAAGGGAACGAGGGATGGGGAGGGATGGAGAGAGTGGAATTTTATTCAAAGGGTGGGAGGTGTGGGATGTGCCTTTGAAAAGGTTACCGCCCACAAAAAAACCTGATTCTCTCCCCCCCCCTTTCCCTTTTCAACCAACCAAGGTTTACGACATCTAAGTGCTAGAAATACCTCATTTTGTAAATAATGTCTCTCTGGAGTGCATACGCGTAACATTTCCCATGTAAAAGGGCTGGTATTTTGTCGCAAACATCTCCAAAAGTAATGTGGTAAGGGGTAGAATTTTTGGCGTCATTGGATGGGTGAGATATTTTTCTTTAAAAAGAGACCAAATTCATTGATTTATAAGTGAAATGATATTTCGCTTGGACTACCTTAAATCGGCTCCTCTTTCTTCGTAAATTAGGAGAGGAATGATGAAATGGATGCGGGATGAATTCTTCTCGGACAACTGGTAATCTGGCACATTGCAATGAAACACATGTATAGTAGCATTTTTTCAATGTGGCTGCGGAAGTGTTGGGTGCACGATTGGGGGTTTTAGTTGAACAATTGATGAGATGTGAATGAAGACAATACACCAAATACCCAATGTACAAAAATAAAAATAATGGTGCTGGCAATTTACTTTTCCTTCTCATACAACTTTTCACCAGTGTTCGTGAATGTGAACCTCTAAAATCTAAATATTAGAAGCAGTGATTACTTATTGAAGGCTAAAAAAATATATCAAGAATAGTTTCAAGTTCAAAATGATTCATTGGACTGAGAGGAGTGGTATCACACAGTTGACATATCGCTTACTAATCCTAAGAGCGGGATATTTGTTAATTAAAAAGGAACAGAAACATGGTTCATCGGTAACTAATGATTTGCTCGCCATCCGCCATAGTATTCAAGTACTTCCTCATTGCTGCCAATAGTAGATGGGACTGAGAGTCAATACGGTTGATACCGACGCGCCGTTTCAAGGATTTTCAATTCCCTGCCCCCCCCCCTCCTAAAGTCCGAGACCGCCGTCGGAGGGATGACCGGCGGGGATGGGCAATGACGGGTGGGTTGGAGGAGGGTGGGGGGGGATGGAGCAGGGTGGGAGGGCAAGACACTGAAACTGGGGGTGTGGGGTGGGGTGGATTAGGCGGTGGAGAAGAATCGCTCTCGTTTGATCGAGCCGAGCACATGTCTGCAGGGTTGAGTGGAGACGGGCAGTTGCGATACTCCCGAATCTCTCGTGAATTCGATTAACTTTTTCTCAAATTGGCACACCTCGCTAATGAATAATTTCATATTTGGTCAAAGTCCATACATACACACATACATACCAGTCACGCCGTTCCCTTTCGGGGTAGGCAGAGTCAGTAAGTTTCACTAATGAATACATATTTGTACACCTAACTCTGCTTCAATAATTTCCTCCATACTAACCTATCCTTGAAAACATCTTTTGCTTCATTTACCCCCATACACTGCTTCATACACGCCCTCCTGTTTTTAAGACGCCTAATATTTCTCCTCCTAAGAATTTCTTCAACAACATTCAGCCATAACTTTCTCTGCTTACCTCCACCTCTCGCACCATTCATTTCACTCTTAAATTATAAAATTTTAAAAACCTTAAGAAATCGCCGCAGATTCAGGGCGTCAGTATTTCGCTCTTGCCGCTTATATTTTGGAAATAATCATCTTTGAAGCTCCGCCCTGCCGTAAAAAAACTGATCCTGAATGATTGCTTACATTCTTCTCTTCAACTTAGACACAACTGCATTTGCATTCTAAACCTTTTATAGTTTTGATCCTATCTATAAACAACCGCATAGAATAAAATACTGATGCGAACCTCACAATGTCACTGGTGGTCCGATACCATATCGAATAATTACATTTACATCGATTCAACTAATTTTTATGGGTCTCGTAGTTGAAACGGCGTGGTCGAGTAAGTAAAGAATCAGTGGGGCTTCGATGAACGATTTAAGTATGGAAAAAAACTTTATTGTTCTTTTTATCAACTGAGTTGAATATTTCAATCGAATCGGCAAATCGCTCATGATTTCAAAAGGCCAATTCTCCTCCCTCATCCTCAACTCAGCAAAGGCATACGGAGGAGAATAGCGATAGCTAAGGAGGCGTTCAGTAATATTAGAAGAGATTGATGACGGGGACAATGGGTAAGGACGTAGGGAAGATGCTGGTGAATAGCTTGGTAGTATATGGTAGAAACGTGGACCCTCAGAAAGGAGGATGAGAATAGGCTGCAGGCATTTGAGATTTGGGCGTGGAGAAGGTAAGATGGACGGAAAGGAAGACAAACGAGGAAGTGCTTGAGATAATGGGCGAGGAAAGGAAACTTTTGAATGAAATCCGGGATGGGCATGGTAGATGGCTGAAGGATGTAATAGAGGGTGATGGGTTGCTGAAGAGTGTGATAGAGGGAAGAATGTTGGGCAAGCGGGGAAGGGAAAGAAAGAGAATAGGTTTCATGGACGGGATGAAGAAGGGCAGATCTTATGCAGAGGCGAAAAAGGATATATTAGAGGGAGATAGACCCCTGAAAGCATAAAAAACCGGGAGGAGATTCTCTGACATTCAACAAAACCTACCTTTACCGGTAGAATATATTATTATAATAAATACTTAGCTCAATCGAGAGTCTAGATTTAATTCTGTTGTGTTAGACTTACGGTTACCTATGATATCAACAACTCATATCTCCTTCCAAAATACTTTTGCAGCAACCATACTTTTCCAGTCATTCACAGCTGCTGTTCCAATCTTTCTTTCTTTATTTATTTTTTCAGGACCCGTGTTACCACATCCCACTCGAGACCAATGGCCGTCCTCTCGTCTTACTTCCCCGCGGTTCGATTTTTTGCAACAACACTCGATATTCTGGAAGCACACTCAATCAAACTTATTCTTAAAAGTAATTTTTTGACGGCAAAGCTACAATTTAATGATGCGTTATGACGCGCAGCTTTCAAAGAAAAAAAGGGTGGGATAAGATTGGTTTATTTGGATACGAGTGTACATACATCCGATGAAAGACATAAGATAGGATAGGCAGCCGGAGGTAGGAAAGGGTGCTTGCCACGCGAGGTAATGAAGGCAGTCGAAAAAAGTATAAACTGAGGCACGTTAGGAGACATTAAGAGGCGGAGTAACGCTGAGGATCGTGAAATTAGGGACTCCAGTAGGCAAGCGTAAACAATCGTGTGGACAGATATGCATTTGGGATGAAGGCAGGTGAGCAGGATGTCGTACTGAATTAAGGAAACTGTGTCTAGCGATAAGAATTCATAGTCAAATCTGGATGTTGAGCATAGGTTTTCATGGGCCTTCCTAAACACTTCCTTGGCGATAATAATAATGTATTCATTGCTCCATTTGGAATGATACCGCTTAGGAAACTACATTAAAAGTAAAATTTAACCGACTACAGCCCTAGGAGTGATTATCATTTTTTGATGATATAATCAGCAGTTGTTTAACTCATGGGGCAAGAGTAAATATGAATAATACAATGCTTGGAAGGAACGGACGAGTTATAATTGGTTGTGATGCTTATAAAATGTATATAAGGCACTATTAGGTTTGGAAAAATCTTTACTACACTCACACTGGAGCATAGATGTGGACGTAATTGAGATAAAAATTGAAGCTTGCTCGGCAGAATACCTACATAAGTTTTTTAATTGTTTAGTCAGGATACTGTAGTGTTATTCTCCCTAATCTCTAAATCCTCAAATACCCTAAAACCTAAACTTTATCGCAATATTTACATGAACGTATTTTCTTGTGTACTTTTCTCAGGGGTATATTTGAAATTGGAATTTTTAAAAAATCGTGCCTGCACGTTAAAGTATCGGGAAAGAAATAATGGAAATAACACTTTTTCATGCTATTAACCGTTTATCGACCACCATTCCCCAATCTATAGCTAGTCGATTACAATTCGAGTGCAGTTAAATGGCGCCAAATAGAAGAAAATAGATAGAGGGTAATGTTCAACGTTACCCGCTATCGACATTCTAGATTTTAAGTAGAAACGAATATCGAGTCCGAGAATCGCCGAAATTGACGCTCTCTTTTTTGTCATATTCCGCCGGCCCAAAACTTTCGTGGACCATGAAAATGTAGCCTACTTCATGGCGCAAATGGTTTAAATCAAATCCATGAAAAATAACGATAATGAGATATCTTAATAAGAATAACTATTAACAAGGAAAAAATTCCACCGAAGGACACTAAAGATTGATCTCATAATAACATAAAGTTTCGCCTGATTAACATTAAATTTTCTGCCAAACAAATAGAATTTTCTCAAGAGTATTTGAAATATAATTGGCGACCATTTTTATGGAGAATTCACCAACTTAGAATTGCTCATTCATCCGAGGGCCATCACTACATTTACCACTCGAACTCAGATCGATTTGGCCGGTTCAGCTCGGTATGATAAACGCAACGGGACAGTGGGATCGATATGAGAAGCGGGCTAACTCGGTCCGCTTTCTCTGCCAGTCTGAGATTTCAAATCGCTATGAACCGAGTGAAATCGATATTTCAATGGATTTCGCATTGGTAAACCAAGCGTTCCGAGTCGGCTGGCTTAGAATGTTCAGATCGGTCCGAGATCATATCGATCTGAGTTCGATTGGTAAACGTAGTGTATGAAACGGAATTTGGGACCTAGCTTCGATGGAGGTGTCATTTGGATTCCATTACGTTAAAAAAAGGATTTCATATGGAGGAAGATTTTTTTTCAGTATTTTCGGCCAAAAATAGTGACTTGAGAATCTTATTGCTTCCTTCCCCCTCTCCTCTTTCCCCTTCCCCTCTTTCATCTACGCCTCTAACTCTTTGCTTTTAATTATTCTCCCAAGATGGCGGTCGCGTGCTGAGGGCCTCCGGCCATCAAATTCTCCTCCCCTAGATTTATTTAACAATGGGAATCGGACTGGCGGAACGATTACTCACCTGATCAGAAGTATTTAATCAATGCCATTAGTGCTCATCGATTATCTTTGATACTGTGGATGATTCTAATTGTGGATCATTGATTATAATTAACAATGAGTAGGTTATTATAGTAAAGGTTAGTATAGTATTATTGCTATCGAGGACTTTCGTATATAGCGTCCTGCTCTATGGTAGTGAGACCTTGACAGTTGGAAAAACAGAGAAGGAAAGAATGGAGGTACTTGAAGTGTGGTGCTATAGGAAAATGCTGAAAATACCCTGGGTGGCAAGAGTCACGAACGAGGGTGTGTTTAAGAGGATAGGGGAAAGACGGTGTCTACTCAAAATGCTAAATAAGAGAAGGAACACCTGGATTGGCCATATTCTCCGACACGAAAGCTTGGTTACGACCATACTAGAAAGTACAGTAGAGGGAAAAAACCAGAGGGGCAGACCTAGACTGGACTATATGGGACAGTTGATGAAGAAACTAGGTTTCCAGTCGAACAGGGAACTGAAAAGATTGGCCCAAGATCGGATAAAGGGGAAGACTTTGGCAGACCAATCCTAGGATTGTAACAAGAGAAGAAGATTATAGTAAAACATCATTAAAGGAAATAACGTTTTGTATAAACAGTTATTTCGGATAATACGAAGATGGTAGACATTCGAAGTTTAAATCTGTGAAAATCGAATGCCTATAATTTTTCAACGCTAACTTCATTGCATCGTCAAAATTAATAGCTGCACCTACCAAATAATTTATTCCTTTACATAATCGAGAATTTTCTTCTGAAACTAATGAGAGCTGGGGCTGTTTCACTCTTGGGTATCGCACAGCTATCCGTCTGATTGATTTTACAGTGTTTGTTGATAGTTTCGGTTAACCCGAGTTTTTGTTCAACGGGTTTCCGACAAATGGGGCTCTACTACATAAGAAAAGTTGTACCTTTGTCAGGCATTCAAACAAAACACGGGTTAAAAGGGATTATGAAACACTGAGAAGGTGGGAGGGTAGAGTGTAGGGAAGGGCACACACGTAAATAGGGCATCGAGGAGCTGAATGAACCACGAGATGAACCAGATGCGCGATGACGGCGAAGGAAATACAATCTAGACAATTTGTCAGGGGCATACGAAGAGAATGGATTGTGATAGGGTAGAAGTAGAGCTGTGCGAATTCTTCGAAATCGATTCGAATCGACTCGAATCAGGCTTAATTCGATTCGATTCGCCTGCGAATCGGATTGCTTCGAAACCAAATGACTCGAAATATTTGAATCTGATAGACTCGTCTTCGAATCGTTGCATGCATTCAAACATGGCGCTCATTCAAAAAATGGTGCGCTGTCCGTTTAGACGATGTTTTTCCTCACGCGAAATGAAAATTTAAACGACCACATGTTATTCTGTGCTATTCTTTGTGCTACTATAGATATATAAGCTAATGTAAGGCCCTGAAATATTGGAAAAATCTCTATTACTTTATCTGCACATAAGCTATTGCATTTTATTCAGATTCGAATTCGATTCGCAAGCGAATTTTTTAGGGTTATTCGATTCGCTGCCAAAATTTAAAATAATTATTTTCTATTCGATTTGAAATATCTTTTGGGAGATTCGATTCGATTTGATTCGAAATTATGTCCACAATGTGACGAGGAACATAAAAAAATGTCCGAAAGAGGTGAAAGAAGTGGCATATTTTACTACCGTTAGACCAATGCTTGAGTATGCCACGAATGTCTGGGATCGCCATGATAAGGGGAAGACAAAGAGCTTGGAAAAGGTCCGAAGGAAGGCAGCAAGGTACGATTTGGGGAGACACAAAGATAGAGATAGTGTTAGCAGCATGTTAGAGGAATTGGGATGGAGTTCATTGCAAGGTAGAAGAAATGTAAATTGGTTATTGGGAATGTTTAAATGTTTCTCAAAACATCCAGCCTGGTTGGAATTGGAGAAGAGTCTAGAACCACCAAATTTTGTGGATAAAAATGACCACCCGCTGAAACTAAAATTAAGGAGGAAAAAAACGAATGCTGCCAAATACTTCTTCTTAAATCGCTGGGTCCTTGAATGGAACCAATTACCAGAAGAACTCACAAATCCATTGCCAAGGAATGTAAATAGTTTTAAAAAAGTGTTACTCATAAATAATAAGAGTGTTTGATGTTTTATGTAGGTATATGTATTTTTTTAAACACTTTTTCATTATTATTTACAGCTAAACAAGTGTTATATTTCCACCAGACAATGTCTAATTGAAATATTAACGTAATAGATAAATAATAAAATGAAAATCCCTGATTCGCACAGCACTTCGTAGATGAGAAAACACTCGGAGAGAAAGGAAAAGAGGAAGACCTCGAAAGCGCTGGACGGAGGAACTGGACGAGGATT
The DNA here is from genome assembly GCA_963169105.1 of Ceriagrion tenellum. Classification (NCBI taxonomy): domain Eukaryota; kingdom Metazoa; phylum Arthropoda; class Insecta; order Odonata; family Coenagrionidae; genus Ceriagrion; species Ceriagrion tenellum. Next base: position 17,548,010 of record OY720637.1, read on the forward strand.
GGAAAATAATTGTGAGTTCGAATGTGGAAACAAAAGAGGCGAAGAAAGCGAGTGCCGGGGAACGGTTATTCTAGGAAAGGGCCAAGGGATTCAAAATTGATGATGAATTGATTAAGTATCTGTTAGTTCTACGAAATTCTTGCTTTAATCTGGGAATGAACTTACAAAAATATCATCTGAATCGATGAATTATTTCCGTTTACAACCATAAGTTGTCTCCTAAGAAAGTGACGTCAAATTATAGTCACACATAATTTGTAAGGTATCAACTTTTCAAGTGTCCTGCTCCTTTTGCCTGCGCTAGTGTTGTATTTACTTCTCGCTCAGTCTCTCTCTTCAAGTCAACATAAACCCCGCCCGTCCTCGTATTTTCCAAAACGCTTATCATTCAGGATTGGAACGGCGGCTTGAGTGATGGCTTCCAAATCGAGATCCTGCATCCGAATCCTTTTGGCAGCGGAGATTTCCCTCTGCGATACTGTCATCTCACTGTTGTGTAATTTGATGAGTCTGTTATATGCATAACTTTGAGTACTGGTGGCGACTCTAGACTGTGGTCCAACTGGCGAATTTTATTTAGGAAACGAATGGATGAGAGTCGAATAACGAAACAAATGCATAAGAGTGAAATGAATGGTGCGAGAGGTAGAGGTAGGCCGAGAAAGTTGTGGTTGAGTGTGGTTGAGGAAATTCTTAGGAGGAGGAATATTAAGAGTCTAAAGGTAGTCGGAGCGAGATAGTTCCCTAGTCATAATAGAGACAATATTCGAATCATAAGTTTTAATTACACAAGCTGTGGGACACACCAATAAAATATCGCATTATTAATGGTGCAATTAAATAGTTTTATATGACAAAAATTGTGAGTAATTAAATGAAAATATCTAAATAAGTCTTAAATTGACTCATTTTTTTCGCGCGGTGCGTTTGGAATTCCTTCAAAACGGAAGGTTTTTTTTGATACTCAAGAACCTACTGCGGTGACAATACGATTAATTTTCAAATATAGTTGAGAAAACATAAAAACTACACGCTGTTAGTTTGTTTAACCATCTAAGTGTTGAAAATACCTCATTTTGTAAATAATGTCTCTCTGGAGTGCATGCACGTACCGTTTCCCATGTAAAAGGGCTGGTATTATTTTGGCAAGTATCGCCGAAAGTAATGAGGTAAGGAGTAGAATTTTTGGTGTCATTGGATAGGTGAGATATTTTTGTTTAAAATGAGGCCAATTTCATTGATTTGTAAGTAAAATGATATTTCGCTCTGACTACCTCAAAAAAAGGAGGGCGTGTATGAATCAGTGTATGGGGGTAAATGAGGCAAAAGAGGTTTGCAAGGATAGGTTAGTATGAAGGAAATAATTGAAGCAGACTTTGGTTTACAAATACTTATGTATTTATGAGTGAAACTTTGTGTCTGTGCCTATCCCGGAAGGGAACGGCGTGATTGGTATATATGTAACGACTTTAGGCTTCATCTTTTGGTAGTTGTCCATCACAGAAATGAAAGTAACCTTATCAATTACATTTTGAAGACTTTGCAACCATGACTTGACACTTGAACCCCGAGTGAATGTGATGCCCATACATGACTAAAATTTTCGAAACTCAAGTCGTATTAATTAAATTTTAAAAGCTGAGTTAACGAAGTTATTTTCATTTTCACCGTAAAGTAGATAAATTCTGATGCCATATTTCCTTCCCCCTCCTCCTTTACTCATTCTATCTTTCCCTTACCATTTTTAACAGGAGGATTATAGAGTACCATGAAAACGCCGAAGGGACTCCCACCTTATTCGAGACTAATATCTTTTTTGCAGGTCAATCTGATTTCGTTCTTCTCCGAATGCATAAGTGGTTCATATCCATTCATTTAAACCTCATTTAAACAGTTCTTGGAAAAATGAGAGATATGGGTAAGACTGAAGCTCAGCTCCTATTTCTTCTTCCATTATCTTCTTCTATTTCTGGTTCTCGGGGACTCGGTGCTGAAGAGTGATCGCTGACTATGTCTGAGGACACTGAAAATAATCCAACTCTTTCTTGTACGTTGAGGCGGGAGGCACAAAAATCATCTTCCCACGGGAAAAAGCATAGTAGAAAGCATAACAAAATAACTGATTGACGATTCAAAATTATGCAATTAGAACTGTTCCGGCTTATAGATCGTCATGTGCTGTGTAGCGTAGACTTTCAGAAAACTCATTTCCTGAGCGAAAAACACGCAAGAAAAATTTAGCACTATAAGTATTAAAGTTAATTTTCAGAGATTACTTCTTAGTTTGGTGTTGCAATCGAAAAACTTCAAGAAGTCGCTCACTATCCTCATGAAGCCGGTAAACCGTTGAAATAATCCTCAAAGATGAGGAGCGCGGATGTGTTCCAGTATGATTCTGTTGAATCTTCAGTCGGGATTATTACTGAATACATTTCTATCGCCATTATTAAAACTTTCTCTTGTAATTGTTACTATTTATTTTCAAGCTGTCAAATAATGTATCTTTTTCATTCGTTTTATTATATTAAAAGAATCTATGGCACTCGTTAGCCTTCAATATACATCTACATCTACACAATACCCCCGCGAGCCACCGCATGGGCATGTGGCAGGGGGTGTTAGGTCACCAGCCGTGTAAAGGTGTGAGTTTTTTGGAGGTGAAATGGTGAAATGTATTATGGGAGTGTATTTAGAGGAGCTCAATTTTTATTGTGGTCGCTTATTGTTCGCGGAAAGAACGAGTTTCTGTACCTATCTGTCCGGCAGAGTATCTCTCTAATTTTATCGCATCTGTCAGACCTAGAGATGTAGTGAGGCTTCGTGATAATAATCCCTGTGTCACTCTGAAAAATATAAAAGGTGTACTTGAGTATGAAGGCTTATATTTCATATAATTAATGGAATAAGCTATCCAAGGTTTTCATACAATGAGGACTAAAGTATAATTTATGTGACTAGCAACGAATAAAAAACAGCAAACCGTTCCCTCGTTCTTAAATGTTAAGTTTCCAGAATTCCATGGTGTTGAGAGGTTGCGTTTTATAAAGCATGTCTATTTATGTTCCTCCAAAGTTTTAATATAAGATATTTTCAAGGAAGAAACTTAGAATAACAATTTATCATTGAAAAAATAGTAATAATTGTAATATTCATTATTAAAAATTAGCGAATGATTTAGCAAATTGCTAGAAAATGATAGAAAAATAACTGTCTAAAGTCTAACTATTGAAAAAGACATGCAAGAATAAAAAGCGGTTAATTATAAAAAGAAAGCCAGTTTCCTAGCCCTAAAGGGAATAACTAAGTTTTTTTTTACTTTTCCAAGTTTGAGAGGGCATTAAGTGATTGAGATGTAGGCATGTTTAATACACTTATGGGAACGTATGCACGTGTGGTAAAAGTAGAACCATGAAATTGTGAAATCTTCGTCAGCATCATCATCTGCTGTTCAGCTATGGATCTTATGTGAACACACACGCCTATTTTCAATTACACAGCTGTTCTCACTACAATTCAAATTCATATACTTATCATATTAGATATTTGTGTTTGACTTTAGACGTAATGGCTCCTTCGTCATACGCACAGACACCTTGAGTTCTATAAAATCCATCTCCGGCTTCTCACCCATGCACCCTATTATTCAGGATATACACTCCTCGTTGCTGTCCCTTAAGAGAAAGGGAGTAAATATTTGGTTCCCTTGGGTCCCAGGGCATGAGGGAATAGCCGGAAATGAGAAGACAGATGCTTTGGCCAAGGAGGCTCTCGATGAGGGCGAGTACGTGTCGACGCTCGTATCTTTTGAGGACCCAAGAGCCTCACTGAGAAATGTAGTGCTAGGGCAGTGGAGGGAGTCGTGGAGGACTCTACCAAATACCAAACTCCGCAGCGTCAAGGCGACAACGTCAGCGTGGCCCTCTTCCGTCAGGAGCAGCCGAAGAGAGGGAGTCGTGATCACACGTTTGAGGATAGGGCACTGCCCTTTGACTCACGCCTTTCTCTTTACGGTAGAGAAACAAGCTCCTCAGTGTGATGAGTGCAGGTGTCCTCTTAGTATTCGGCATATCCTGACGGAGTGTGACAGATATCGTGACGCGCGAAGACAATTCAATATATGTGGAGATCTAGAATCCATTCTGGGAGACGACCCTATTATTTCAAACCGTATAATTTTATTACTTAAAGAGATTGGACCTTTTAATAAAATTTGACCGTATCCTCCTGTTTTATTCTTTTTTTAAATCTATGTATTTGACGCTTACGCTATTTTGAATATTATTATTTTTTTATCAACGGACTGTGTAGCGGTGCAAAAATGACCCAGCCGTCGGCGCACCCTACAACACCAAAACTACTACTACTACTTAAGACGTAAATCACTCACTTCACTTCGAAATTACCCACATTAATTGCAAGTGCAAGAATCGACCTCAATTTTATTTGGGGCGTCAATAAGTAAACGCTGTACAATACCTTTCGAATATTTTACCAGAATAGGGCTTTTATGTCACCACTTATTCTTTCAATGCATATTCCGTTGAATATGTCGGAATTGTCATAATTCAGTGGTTAAGCGTGATTTCCGGTAAGACTGTACATCATTATCATCATCATTTGTTGTCTGCTTTCGAAGGTCCTTGGTGCCTCCATCTCTCTCTGTCCTCTGCTCTCCTCTTCAACTCTCTGTAACTCCCTCCATACTTATATTCATAGAGAGCAGGAATATAAAACTGCGGCAGCACTCTATTTGGAAGGATAACAAAAGGTCTCAAGTCCCTTGACAGGCTTGCTTATCGGTTATGAGTAGACGAGGGGAATATTTTTTCTGTTTCGCTCTTCGGGGCAAAGGACAATGTTTTTTTTTCAAAAGATCTGACGCTTTTCAAATTAATTCATTATGCGTGGTCTCCACGCCGTAAATTGGAGTATTTATTAGTTCTCATGGCAATCGGTGATAATATACGGTCATTCATCAAGCAGCTTCATTGAAGCCCCTTTTTAATATGTGACGTAATATATACGTCAGATTTATCTTGAGATGCCATGTCCCTTAATGGCCTCGCAGAATGAATTGGCGGAAATCAAGGTGCCTCGAGTTATGAGTTATCTTCTTGCGCCTGAGAAATCCATAAGATGGAGAAACAAGAGTTGCCTTCTGCATAAATCAATGTGTCAAAAGAGAGTGATGGAGGCGTTGGTGAATGCGTAGCTCCGACTAAGGGAATTGATATTTTTGTTACGGGCTGAAGTTGAAAGAGGAAAAAATGGCTTCTGAATGCTTAATTTGCTGATAGAAATGTTGGAAGTGTTTTTTCACCAGTTCCGTAATATGAGTTGTTTTATTCATGCCCTTGCTTATTTTTTCTATGGCCTTGAATATAACAAACTCGTCTAATTTTCGTTTGAAGCCAGTAATTATTAACCCTTTGAGTGCGGCATGACGTGGTTTCACGTCATGCTTGTCTTTACGCTAGTACTGACGACGTGATATCACGTCAAGGGTACCGTGAGTGTTCCAGCTTTCAGTAGGGAACATTCTCTAGACCTTCTAGTGAAAGCTGGAACGCTCACGGTACCCATGACGTGATATCACGTCATTCCGCACTCGGAGGGTTGAGAACATAACAAGCGGCAGAGTTCAGTGAGCTAGAGACTCGGCGATTCAGTTGGTTCGGTTGCTTTACCCTTCAAGATGCTGCGTACCAAATAAAGTGGTTATAAAATAGAATACGTTTTACGAGGATTACTGGGCAGTTTATATTAAATGGTCTCATGATATGTCTAAAAATTGATACCTTGATTCATTCAAGGTGTCGACTTCAGTCTTAGCCATATCTCTCATTTTTCCAAGAACTGTTTAAATGAGGTTTAAATGAATGGATATGAACCACTTATGCATTCGGAGAAGAACGAAATCAGATTGACCTGCAAAAAAGATATTAGTCTCGAATAAGGTGGGAGTCCCTGGAGACTCGGAGGCTACACGCTAGGCTTAGTTTGCTTGATAAATTCAGAACTGATATTTTTTTCAGAGCGACATAGAGAATATTATCATGACTCCTCACTACAACTCGAGGTCTTACAGATGCAATAAAAGAAGAAAGATACTCTGCCGAACAGATAGATACAAAAACTCGTTCTTTCCGCGAACAATAAGCGACTAAAATAAAAATTGATCTCCTCTAAATACACTCCTATAAATCATGTCACCATTTCATCCCCAAAAAACTTACACCTTTACACGGCTGGTGACCTAATAGTCCCTGCCACACGCCCATGCGGCGGCTTGCAGGGTATTATGTAGATGTAGATTATCAGTGAAAACTCTTGTGAAAGAAGAGCGAGCCTGAATCGTACTCACGTGTGACTATAATTTTACCTCAATTTCTTATGTGACAACTTATGGTAGTAAACTAAAATAATTTATGGATTCAGATGATACTTTTTGCAAGTTTATTCTCAGATTAGAGCAAGAATTTCGTAAATTACCAGATTTTTTTATCCTTGGGAGAGTGCGAAATCCTTACTTTAATTTCAAGTTTAAATGGATTTCATTGATTCGTTTCACCTCTATTCTGGGGAAGTGGTAGTTGAATATTTCACTGACAGTCGTTCAACTCAGGCACTGAAGCATACTTCGGCAATAAGTTTACACCAGGACTTATTAGTTAAGGTAGAGAATATGTATTTAGGGCAGCTGTGTGAGATTCTTGGTGGAAAAATCATTCGCCTGGACTGGGTGTCGAAAGAGGCGTTCATTTGCGCGGTGGAAACCTAGGGAGACAGACGGACGGTACGCAAGAGAAGCGAAGGTGTGATTCTCTCGGTGGAGGAAGGTTGCTTGAGAAAACCATGAGGATACAAAGGGAATTGAATAGAATAGAATAGATGCTCTGGATTACTTCAGGAGAGCAAAAAATAGAAAATACATATAAAATTCCTCTTTGAGCAAAAAAAAACACAAAAATTAATGCACCTGACCAACATCTCACAGTAATGAAAAACGAAAAAATTCACAGTTGCAGATAATTAACACTGAAAACAATGGAAAATTTAATATATTAAAATGGAAAATATAATATCAATCACAAAGAGATAAACAAACAATAAGTTCTCAGATCATTTTGGAAACATTAATTCTATTACAGGATACAAATTTCAATTATTGATATATATGCTGCTTATGGTAATAATCAAAAAGTCTTTCCTTAAAAACAGAGAGCGAGGAAGAACTTACACCTTTACACGGCTGGTGACCTAACACCCCCTGCCACATGCCCATGCGGTGGCTCGCGGGGGTATTGTGTAGATGTAGATGTATATTGAAGGCTAACGAGTGCCATAGATTCTTTTAATATAATAAAACGAATGAAAAAGATACATTATTTGACAGCTTGAAAATAAATAGTAACAATTACAAGAGAAAGTTTTAATAATGGCGATAGAAATGTATTCAGTAATAATCCCGACTGAAGATTCAACAGAATCATACTGGAACACATCCGCGCTCCTCATCTTTGAGGATTATTTCAACGGTTTACCGGCTTCATGAGGATAGTGAGCGACTTCTTGAAGTTTTTCGATTGCAACACCAAACTAAGAAGTAATCTCTGAAAATTAACTTTAATACTTATAGTGCTAAATTTTTCTTGCGTGTTTTTCGCTCAGGAAATGAGTTTTCTGAAAGTCTACGCTACACAGCACATGACGATCTATAAGCCGGAACAGTTCTAATTGCATAATTTTGAATCGTCAATCAGTTATTTTGTTATGCTTTCTACTATGCTTTTTCCCGTGGGAAGATGATTTTTGTGCCTCCCGCCTCAACGTACAAGAAAGAGTTGGATTATTTTCAGTGTCCTCAGACATAGTCAGCGATCACTCTTCAGCACCGAGTCCCCGAGAACCAGAAATAGAAGAAGATAATGGAAGAAGAAATAGGAGCTGAGCTAGGCCATTAATGGAATATGTCAAGGCAATATGACTGATGGGGACGTCTGAAGTTTTGAAGGAATGAAAAGGTTTGCTGGAAGGTATACGAACAGGGGAACGGTCGTAGATACTCATTCACACGCCTGGAAAGACAGGGAAATTCTTGAGCGCCACGAACTAATCCTTTTTCTATAATAGATCATATTAAAATATAACTTCAAAAGTGGTATTCGTCAAAACGCGCGTATTTCTAAATGATAAAATTGCACTCTACATTGACGATTCTGAGATATAGAGGAATCACAAATTGTGTGTTACCATTGCCAAAGACGCCGGTTGGACGTTGAATTATTTGCACTTGTTCATCTCATTACAATCTAGTCCTATCGATAGTTGGATCTCGAGTAATTAATCTAAATGATTGATGGTAGTGTCGATTCATGAGTTACGTGATCTTTTCAATAATAAACCTCACCGAATGAACTCAATAATCAATCTCTGCTATTAATGTCGGCTCAAGTGCTTCATTGCCACGTCGCCGTTTATTTTATTCCGCCAAAAAAAGACTATCCGAGTCACGATAATTGGTAATAATTTTCAAATTAACTAAAAATAAATATGTAATATTTGAGGCCTTCGCCTCTTCGCCTATTTATCGCCTATTATTGCCTATTTCGGTAAATAATGTCATTACCACTTACTGCAGTGGATCCGATAATCGATAATCAAGTTTATCGGTTCTACTTTCAGTGTGCCATGCCACCGCAGGAAAATTTCCAAGTAAAATTATGCTACCGATGGTAGAAATGAAACATATTCACATCCATGAAAATCGCAAGTGTATTGGAAAAAATTGCTTTTAAAAGAAGATACCTCAGCTGATTAAAGTTACCGTCTTGAAAATTGCACGCATTACGTTTGAAAAACAACAAAAAGGGAAATAAGCAAATATGAAGTACCATCACAGGGATAACTGAGACAACTTACATGCCATTCCTATTCGTGAACGAAGCTGCACTTCGGCGTTTTCATGGTACTCTATAATCCTCCTGTTAAACTATTAGCATTTCCTAAGTTATAGCTAAAATCCCTGCAGAGGAGACAAAGTTTTTCAGAGGAAACGCGATCCCTGCTTGAGTGTCTTGTGGAGGGCACTTCAAGTACAGTACTCCGTCTGTCGGATGAGACGTTAAACCGTGGTCCCCTTGGCGCCTTCCGTTAAGAGCAGCCTAGTACCGACGCCGGGTTTCTATCCACCCTTCCTCCCTTACCTATCCCCTATGGCGCAAATGACCTTAACTATCGGTCGCCTCCCCAAATATCCAATCCGATATAGCTAAGAAATGTTATCAACATGTTTACACGAAAATAATTTCATAATCACTTTCTCAACCATTTCCTGAAATTTTTCAGCTTCTTCTTGAATCAACCTACGCAACATAAACTTTAAATCTATTCCAACTTGTAAAACACGCAATATTATGACATCATTTATTTACTTTTATCTTGAAATGATGGTATACAATCTAATTTACTGCATAAAAGTGAGTCTACAGTTCATGTGATACTTTTGATATATTTGCAATGCATAATCAAGACGAAATGGCATAGTTAGTTTTCCGACAGCGTGCCTAAGAGACCCAGTGTTACTATGCCTGAGAGTGCATTTTCTGGACATGAATGGCTTTCCGGATACGATCTTATTTCGCTAACGTTCACGTCATAAACTTGAATTCCGATGTCTCCAATAAAATTGTAACTCTTTTTTACAGCCTTATTACCTTAACGTTCTTATCGGCTAAATGAAACCCACACTGAATGAAAGCTTAGCATGAGAAAAATGCCTTTTTTTAGTCCCCTTTGCTGGTTAGCTGCAGCATTATTATTTATTTATTTATTTACACAGATCAGTACGAATAGACAAAGGTCAGGTGGCACTGTAAGGTTTCGTCAGAAGATGCCACGTGAGCCGAAATATAAACAAAATCACAGATAATCAAAAACATCGTGAAACATGAACATAGACATTAATATCACCGATCAACTTGCATTAATGGTGCACATCATAATCTTTGCATGCATTTATTATATTCCTTTTTGAATGCCTGTTATGTTAGAAGGGAAGGGGTTTAAGCAACTCTCCAGGTAACTGGTTCCATTCAATAATTGTCCTGTTGAGGAATGAGAATTTTTTAATATTCGTTTTTTGGGATCTCTGTTTTACTTTGAACATACGATCATTATTGCTGATGAAGGATGGCTCTTTGAGTTCTGTTCGAAGCTCGCCCCATGCTGTTTCGTTCTTAATTATTCTACACAACCCGCAAATTCTACTTCTTTTCCGCCTGCTCTGTAGACTCTCCCATCCTAAGACTCATCATTTCTGTCACGCTTTCAGTCCTCTTATGCCTATTCAGAACGTACCTCGCTGCCTTCCTTTGAACTTTCTCCAACTTTTTAACGTGACCTTCCTCAAATGGGTCCCATTCCATCGGCGAGTACTCTAGGATTGAATGAACAAACACTTTATACACTATTTGCTTTGTGGCTGTCCTGCAGCCTTTTAGATTTCTCATTGTCCAATGCGAAACTCTGAAAGCTTTGCATGTCACGTGTTCCACTTGTTGCCCCCATCCTAGATCGCTCGTTAAGTGAACTCCTAGGTATTTGCATGTGTTCCAATTAATTATTAGGCTACATACTGACAAAATCAATTGAGAATCTGATGAAAATACCTTTAAAATTGTGTGGAAAATTATTAGTTAAAAACAGTTTATTTTCTGGGAAATAATGAGGCCTACGTGTAAACCAGACGACGTCAAGCGTCGATACGGAGAATTCAATTACTTTAGCATCCTGAATGAAGTGAAGATTTTTTTATTTGTAAGACATGTTTCGCCGATTTACTGCATTGTCAAATAGAAACTTTAGTTGTGGCAACCAAATCTGAGAGAAGCGTCGTTTTTCGCCATACCTGAACAGAAAAGCTCGTTTTCCTTTCCTGCTTTGCGGGAGAAAAGTTGCACTTTTGCTCTCTGTTTAATCACGTGATATCGTGTTTGGATCTACTAGCTACGAATTATTTACAATGCTGAAGGTCATCTCGCAGAGTCATTCCGTATTAAAACAGGTAAATTGTAGCTTCAAGTTAGAATAATCTCTAAAATGAACTAGTGCTAAATATTAGTTCATTGGAAGATTCTGGAGAAAAAAATTAAGATTGGAGATTTCCAACATATTAGTTTAGAAGCTCGAAATATTTCAGAATACTTTCTGCCTGATAAATCAGTTGGATGATACAATGGGTATTAAATAATTGAAACTTTAGCGGTCCATATATGTCAAGAACTATTGTTTTTCCTGACGTAGGTTATTCAAAAAACAATAGTGTTTCGCATTAAATATCATTAAAAAGTCAAAAATGGTCAATATTTTGGAAACGGCAATAAAACGGTCGTTGATAAAAGAAATCCCCCACCAGTCAAAAACATTTATTGTTGACGTATTTTGTTTCCATCATATGTGAAGTATAGTCAGAAAGAATAATGATGAATTACAGTAAAAAAATGAAGAACATTTCCAGCGAAGTTTTCATTTCGACGTTAGAAAAAATCGTGTTCGTTACACGAGGAAGAAGCAGCACTTTGCAATCCACGTTTTATAGTCGCGTCCGACTTTCGCCTCGGGTGCCAATATCACACGGGCCGTTAAGCCTCCCTTCCTAGTCACGTGATATGGGTACTATTTAATAGGTACCGGAAATTTACATTGCTGGTAGTGCTGAAGATCCAAGACGGCCGTCGATGATTCCCCTGTAACGTCCTCGGAACGAATTATCACATCCAACTTTTACCAAACGTGGTAAATAAATTGTGACCAGGAGTCCGCAGAAGGAAAACCATGATTTTTTATTGCGACTTGAAGTAGAGAATCGAATCTTAAAATGTCTGTGCTGCGGACAATCACGCAGTCAAAATCCATCAAGTTGGTACTTACACCAGCGTTGAAATTTGCCATTAAAAATCATTTGACTTGACGGGGATACGAACCCGGATCTCCCAATTGCCGGTGATGATTTTTTCATGGCGAATTTCAACCCCGTGTATGCACCCGTGAGAGGGACTTCGCACCACATCATTTGTTAATTGCAATGATTGGAAAGTAGGTACTTGCTGAAACTCTAGAATTGAAAATTTTACTTTGTTTTTCCCTCATGTCTTCCAATTAGATACGAAACCATTTCCCATTATTCATTGCAATCCTTCCTTCCCACAGAACCCGCCCACTCCAGTTCGGTCTACTGCCGCACTCCTAAAACTTCCTACCCACGCATATCCACTGTCACCGAGAAGCTGAGGAGTCAGAGCTTTTGGTATAAATGCATACTCCTTTTAAAAGTTTTATCTAATATTTTCTTTCACTTTTTTCCAGTCTTAACTCGTTGCGGCCTTTTTAATTATGCTATAAGGTGTGTATATTTGTCTTCCATACACTTAAAATCATTCCGAAATTCCAAACATCTTGTTAGTTTTACAGCTCTTCTAATCTCCTCAACTTGTAGTGCCTTGTCTAAACACATCCATTCGTCCAATTAACTTTGTTGATACTAATTCTTAAATCTCTGGGTATTTATAGCAAATATAAGCGTCTGATCGACTCACTGTCGATTTCAGACAAACCGTGAATTTTTTAAAATTAAAAAAACCATGAAAATTGTAATTCCTGAGCACCCACATGATTGTGTGGAGATCATTTTCTCATTACATGTGTAACAAAACCAGATAGGGAAAAAATACTATCGGGAGGCGATTCCTTCAGGTCATTCCGGATTTGAAATCCCTCAAATTAAAAATTTTTCATTAAAATCCACAGCCAAATTTAACCAATTAGACGATCTAAGAGAATATTTTGGGGACAATAGAAAGGTTTTCAATCGTGAATAAACGAGGGGGAAGTGAAAATACTTGGGCAAGAATTGTTTCTTAAACTCCGCCCTTTTTCGTATATTTTGCGGCATTATCGTTAATGATAATGTTTGATTAATATTAAAATTTGACTTCCCGATATTCAATCTCAATGAACCCCTATTCCTCCATTCAAATATGAACATGGATCAGTTTTGTCGTTCGGCAGAGGGCACCATCGTGGTGTGTAACCGCGTAACTCTCGAGAGGAAATGTTGGATGGCGTACAATGAGCAGGTTTCCCTGTTCTGAGGACGTAAGGTTGTTTGTTTCACGAATTGTATTCAGTTATCTGATATCACTTTATATTACATAAATGTGGAATACATGAGTTATAATAAATTCCAATATTTTCCATCAAGCAAAAAAATGGATACCTGACTTTAAGACATAAAAACAGTGGAAGCAGAGAGTATAAGAATCCTCCGTTTTATTGGAGTTGCTCAGATGAATCATCGTAGCATTTTGGCTTGCGCAGGACAAAGAGCATAGGTAAAAGTTTACCCTTAATCTAAGACTTAAGAGTAAATCAAGGCACTGATGAGTCCTACTCCGAGAGACTATCGGCACTGAAACAACCGCGAAAAATGATGGGTTGATGCAAAATGGCTATGCAAGCAGAAATCCATTCCACAGTTTTCTCACTCCGTGAACGATGAATCGCAAATTTCAGCAGAAAATCAATCCCGAAGAAGGAGAAAATGGCGAGGAAATTAATAAGTCAACGAGCATGGACGGGCTAAAACGTGAGCGTCACATCACTTTTCCTCACTTTGTGACTTAATGATGGATGTATCTATGTGAGCATACTATTTAAAACTTTACTTTAAAGCTCATATGATAATTTTGAAAATGGACAAGTGTTGTGCGAGTTACCAAAATATTTTTGCTCGAGGAATGCCCGCATAAAGCCCTTAACCCTTTTCAATACAAAGAAAAGCTTAATGAGGCACCTCAGTCAATGATGAACATATGATAGCTAAAGTGTTGAAATGCGCGAGTATCAGGGAAACGCAAGTGGATTGTAAGGATAGGAAATTATTGATTGGGGGCTAGTTTTCTTGGGAAAATGAAAACAATTAGGCTTGATTTCAAACGTTGTTATCCATCGCGGCGAAATTAAAATTAACTTTGTAAACCCTACATATTAGATTTTATTTTTGATTGAATAGATTATTTTGTTTAAGATTTTATTATTTTGTTAACTCTACTTTTCATGTTACTTTGTGCACTTAGGGTTGAGCTTGAAGATGACACAAAGTGCAGAAACCCGAGTGTTAATAAATTCTTGATAGTGGATTTACATACACACATACCAACACATACCACAATCACCCCGTTCCTTTCCGGGGTAGGCACAGTCACAAAGTTTCACTCACAAATGCATATTTGTACACCTAACTCTGCTTCAATAATTTCCTCCATACTGACCTATCCCTGCAAACCTCTTTTGCCTCATTTACCCCCATACACTGCTTCATACACGCCCTCCTGTTTTAAAGATTCCTAATATTCCTCCTCCTAAGAATTTCCTCAACCACATTCAATCACAACTTTCTCGGCCAACCTCTACCTCTCGCACCGTTCATTTCACTCTTATATATCTGTTTTGTTATTCGACTCTCATCCATTCTCTCAACATGGCCAAACCAACGAAGCACACTCCTTTCATATATATGTCCATTACTGGAGCATCGAAGGATTGTGGATTTTAATAGTTTTTTTTCTTTTTTCATTTTAGGCACCTTTGGCTTAGCCTGCCTCGAAAGGGAAGGGCGTGGTGAGTACTTGTGTATGTGCGAGAAAAGGATTTGTTGCTGGGGGCAATCAGAGATCACTGTCATACCACTTATCAGTAGTCGCTTTTTGTAGTTTCCTGAGTAATTAGCTAAGGATAAGCACTGATAAATCACATAACAAACAGGTTCGCAGAGAATGAGATTCCTCGTCAGTAACCATTCTCTCTCCAGTGGACTTGCAAATTCTCGAACATTACCTCTTACAAACCCTCGATCGTGGACCTGCAAACGGCGTTACGATTAAAATAACTTCAAGAAATCAAGTGTGTGAGAAAAAAATGACTCAGATAGAGCGAATCCAATTACGTATCGGCAAATCCTGAGTGAATGAAGATACGACACTCTTTTTTAAAAAAATTCTTATGGGAATGTTTTACTGATAGAAGTGTATTCACTATTAGTTCTAGATTCCGAAGTATCGTCTTATGTTCTTGTCATTGCCATTGTCGGCTTTATTTGGCAAATTGAACGGAAACTCGGGTAAACCGAGTATCCATCTTAAATATAAAAAAATACTGCTAGAGATGAAGGGATAAGGCTACCGGCATCCATTGCGAAGAATACATGCAGAGGAAATGGTAGATTATTTCAGAAGGTAGATCATGTACTTATTTTGGCTATGCACTGAAAGTAACGTTAGAAAAATAAAATTTTTACGTATTTGAAACCAAATTAACCTTTGAATATCAACCGTTGAGTATCTGAGAGAACAGGTCATTTACAATTGTCCCGCCCGATTGTTATTGGCTAAACGAGGCTTTACTGAATATGCTGAATCATTTTCTGCAACGTGTGCACGTGTCCACTTGATTAAAGGCCAGCATAAAGTCAGTGACATTCCCAAGAAAATGGATACAATGAAAGACAAGCTGTTTTTACAAAAATACAGATCGAGAAGCAGACAAGTCATTCGAAAATCATAAATATTGAGGTATTTTCTTTTTAAGTGCTAAATTTTCATTCCGTTTCGCGCAGCATTAGATGTGAATGCATTCTGTCTCCCCCTTCCAAATTCTAGCTAAAAATATCATCTTTAATACGCTATTCGCTGCAGTTGATTTTTGTGTTCGTAAAACTTGTTTTGCAATACTCGGCACGCAAGCGAATCTTTTTTTTTCCCGAGCCTTCAAAGTTTAAGGGTTCTCCCGTTTTGTCTTCTCAATCGGCTTTAAGAGTTGCGCCTGGATAACTTACTCTCCCCTATCCCATTCTACTTTGTCGGAGACAGTAATAAAAACAGTTCGCTGAGAGCTGTCATAAGATTATAAGTTACTTTTATCAAGCAATTGAGATCTCAAATTCATTTTTTATATCCTCTTAATAGTCTCTCAAATCTCTCCGTCATTCTATAACCTGGGCTATTCTAATCTTCCTCAAGTATACGCTAGCCTTTGCTGCCGATTTTGCCCATTTCATATCTTTTGAGCGCCTTTTGGCTGCGGGATACACTTCCCAGTTTTTTCTCTTGAGTATGCATTGCTTTCCCGATCCCATGACTCATAATATTCAGAGCCAAACTTCTTGACTTACTGATCTTTTTCACCTCAGTTCCATCGCCCCTCCATCAGAGCATCCTGGGTATTTTCACTTGTATATAAATCCTCGGCATAGTCCTCCTCCTCTCTGCTTTGACGAGTTTCCAAATCCTTTTCAACACCGTCTCCTTGAACATGATTACAGTTGTCAATTACTTCCTCATCTAGTTTCGTGTTTGGTGTATCCTTTTACCGCAGTTTTTTTCAATAATTGTTTTGAGGCTGCATCCTAAAAAAGGAAATTTTCACTTTCAACATTCTTCATTGTCCCTGGAAAACTTCAGTTTGCTATATTTTTCAATTTCATATAAGATTTTGTCTCTCTTACTCTTTGCTAGCCTCTAAGTTTCAGGGCCTAAAATATCTGTGAGGACAAAGTTTGCTGAGGAAACACTGCGCAGGAGTTCATAAATTATCTATTCGCATCAATCAATTTCGTGCTATTTTTCACAAAATTAACAACTATTGCGAAGTGAGAATACAAAATAGTATTGAAGCTGTTGGTTTACCAATATTTTTAATGTACTTTTGTTGAAGAGCGTCTATTTATAGAGTCTTTTTCTTGAAGGTATTTAGCATATTGGTAAAGAATGCCTAGGGTCTTGGTATTCATTGGAATATCAACTGTGGAAGTATGCCACTTCAATGCCACTCAAGTTTGAAATCAACAATGCATTATTGCTATAAAAACAGTTTATGACAGCTAAAACAGTAATATAAATGGTCGCTTTTTTCAAATCCACTCGAGAAAATAAGAAATCAAATACAATTATATGGCCTTTTCTCAATCTGTCGCTGTCAATGAATTTGCTTTAGCGGTAATTCGTCTGCAATGCATTTAATTTACTAGAACGAAATAGATGATAGTATGGTAATAGAAGTGCTTTTCTATTACTAATATATATCCAGTAGTCATCATTTCCGACCAATGAAAAATGTTGTTACTACAGCTCTCATGCTTGATGATCATGATCTCAACCCAGCTGCTTCTAATATCAAACAGAACACTATTTTGCTGAGGGCGAGCAAAAGGCAGACAAAGAAATGTCATCGTCAAACATTTAAACTACCATCTAACGTAATAAAATGCAAAACGTAGATTCCTTCCACGCATAATATTTTTACGGCGCAAAAAGTATTATTAAGAAGATTCCTTCGAAGATAACGGCATCAACTAACAAAAATGAAAGTATTAGACTCATCAATAACTTTTAATGTTCCAGCGATTGTATTTTGTTTAATCTCCTTGGTCGCTAATCAGCCCTCACCGGACGATTATCTGCCTTTTCTGGGTCGATTTTTTTCAATCAATGAGATTTGTACGTATCAGTATTGTTCAAAGGAGTCAACTATCCTCCTCGAAGTCCATCATAGCCAATCGTAGACTGAGGATTATCCCTCATAGAAACGAAGCACAGTCCCCAAAGGTACTTCTACTTCAAATGGCTTCGGCTCTCATAACTGTACGAGTGTCTATGTTAAAGTACCATGATTGAGAAAAAAACTAGTGATTCTTAAAAGAAAATTAATTATTCATATCTTCATTTTGGTAATTCACAATAAAGTATAAAACGCTAACATACTAAAAAAAATTGAAGCATACCAATTTGACGATGTGAAAAAATAAGTATTCAGTTCATTTATAGACAAGGAACAATCGAATGAATATTTTGGAAGCATAAAATAAATGAGGATAAAAAGGGGCCACACGAGAACATGGCCATACTACTGCGATTAACATTATAAAGTTTTTTGGAGAAGATACTATTAACAAGGCAGACTTGGTTTCTGTGTACTCCAACCGTACATATCCCGCAGTTCAGCATGATATTCTAAATCAAAAAACCAACGGCATCCATGCGCTATGGATTGCCTGGCTACAATAGCAGATTAACATCGTGACAACCGTTAAGTAAATAAAGGACCCCACGAACAATAAAAATTGTGCTCATTGTTAAAACTTTCCCACGATGACATATTTTATTCCTCTTTGTGATGGAACATGTTATTTTAACGACAGGTTAAACGAGAGACACCATCGCAGAAATGGTTATTCATAACTTGCGTTAGAAATATTTGGATGGAAGCTTGTCATTAGTTTTCGACACGAAAGAAGCAGTAAAATAGTGTGAGCTCGAAAAGCACATTTCAACGCGTTATATTCGATTAGCTAAACCTTTGCCGATAAGATGAGCGTAGATGTTGTTAGATTCGAGATTTGGGATATGTCTTTGGAAAAGCTAAAAGGTTATATCAGAACTGCCTTTGGTATAAATGTATGAAATACTCATGTCGTAAGTGTGGGCAGTATTTGAGCTGAATGATGACTGTAGCATGGAAAGCTAATGAATACTAATTAATGATTATTACAATTTTACGTCTTTTCAGTGGTGCGTAATTTTGTTTAGCTAACATATTTCCTACGCACCAGAATCCTCACTTTTCTCTTTTCTACCGATTTTTTCGGATGCTGAAAAGGTGAGAAAGTGTTTCGAAAATAACAAACGAGACATAGTTTTAGGTCTATTATCCTGAAGTGAGCTTAGTGGCTTTCACCAGGGTTGAAATTCGCCATGAAAAAATCATTTGACTTCACCTCAAATGATTTTTTCATGGCGAATTTCAACCCTGGTGTATATGCACCCGTGCGAGTGACTTCGAACCACATCATTTGTTAATGCAATGATTAGAAATTATTACATATATTTTTGCATGGCTTTCATTTTTAGCCATGAAATCAATGATTAGAATACTTATTGACAACTATGATCACTGAGCTAACCCATTTCAATACAGAGTAACCGATGTATAATGCGAGGAAGAAAGTGAGCCATAAATGTAATTTTCTGGATAGAATGTTATTTGTGAAGTAAAAATAAACAATGATGCAAAAAACTTGCCCATAAACTAACTAGGGTAACGTTTTTGAGGAGACAAGAGGAAAGGAAATTAGGAATAGAATGCTTTGAATCTTTAAGAGGAGGAGAGTAAAAGAAGGTGGGAAAAGGCAAGGCAATACAATCCAATAAAAAAATTTACGCATCACATTGTAAGGAAGCTTTAAAGGGAGAATGGAAGAGCGAGAATCGGAAAGAAAAGAAGGGTGGCGTTTTATATTCGAGGCGTTAAAAAAAGAAAAAGAGATGAGAGCACCGAATGGGGACGTTAAAAAAGTGGTCGGAGACGCGACTCTTGCTCTAAAACCCTCCCGAGTGAGCAGTTCGGGGAGGATGGAGAAAAAAATGAGGAATTATCTCGGGAGGGAAATGAGCAAGTGGGGGAAGGGGGTGGCTGAAGATAGGAGGAATGAGGGGTGGCTGGAGCGAGGGGGGCAGTCGTGGCGCCTTAAAGGTGGGCGCCGTATCAAAGGAGGAGGGGCGGATTCCTCTCCTTCCGTCTCTCCCGGAGCCGTATTCCTTTTTCTCTTCTCGGTTGATTCGGGTCGGAATGGTCGGGGTAAAGAGATTGAAATGGGGCGAGGAAGAGGCGGAAGGTGGGGCGAAGGAAAGTGGGAGGAGGAGGAGAAAAAAAGAACGAGTGGAAACTTGATGGGCCCAGGCCGGCACCTTGAGGTACTCGTTCCCCTCTCCCCGTCAACTCCCATGCCGGCCGCCGCGTTGCCGCCCGTGGAAAAAGCATTCTCCAATACCATCATCCACCCCGCCCGGGAACACTTAACAACCGGTTCGGAGATGACCCCCATCTCCTTATCAGCCGTCCGCACAACTCCTTTTAAACTCTTCCCTCCTCCTTCCTATCTCTCCCAATTCTCTCCACTACTCTCCCGAAACTCAGTCCCAACGGCGAGACCAAGTCGCCCCGAAATTCTCTCTCCTTTCCCTCGTCTCCCGACCACATGCTCCCGAGGACTTATCTCTCGGGTAATACTTATGACTTAAAAAGGGTTCCTTTTTTATCCCCCACCGCCCATCTCTCTCTCTCTCTCTCGCCTCCTTTTACTCTCGTAGAAATTAACCGTCGAAGATACCTCCCCCCCCTCCGGACACCCTCGCCTAAAAAAACACACATTTCGAATGTTTTTCCTCCCAATATTTTCAGAGACCGGGGTCAGAGATGTGTGATCCATCATCCACGGACCAACGCTTCGTATCGCAGTGCCTGACGCACTAATAGGTTCTCTCCTCTTTTTTTTTTTTTTTTAGAAAATTAAGTCATCCGGGAGTAGGGGGAGGAGGCGGTGCTCCTATCAGAATCGGTCCGATATGAACATTTTATATTTTTAATTTACAGCCCCGGATGAAAATGAATTTATCGGAGCCATAAAGATAGTGATGGGACTCAAACGAGTCCGTGATGGACTTGGTTGTTGAAGCTCGATTCGCGAGCGGAGGTCCACTCGGACTGAATTGGACTGTGAAGGACATTAATTAACTACGGTTGAATTTCATAACCTTTCCATCGGCAGGCCGGAATCAATCACAAATTCCAATCGATACGGCATCATTAGCGGCGAGCACGTTGTAGCCATTTCTATTGACGCTCGTGGGAATAAGGTCCTGAGTATTATCATGACGCCTCACTACATTTCTAGGTCTGACAGATGCGATAAAATAAGAGAGATACTCTGCCGAACAGATAGGTACAAAAACTCGTTCTTTCCGCGTACAGTAAGCGACCACAATAAAAACTGAGCTCCTCCACATGCACTCCCATAGGACATGTCACCCTTTCACCTGAAAAACTTTTACATCTTTACACTGCTGGTGACCTACCACCCCCTGCCACACGCCCAAGCGGCGGCTCACGGGGTACTATGTAAATGTAGAAGTATATTCTTTCTCGGAGATCGGTTGAATTGATTCATCGCAACGTAAAAAGATTTTACGTTAGACTTTTAATTTTTCTGAAATTTTCAAATTATGTCTAACATATTTGATGACCGAAAATATACGTCCAGTAAGTTCTACCTTTTTTTGTTCGAAAATAAAATGGACTTTGGCTACGTGCATCACCCCTCATTTTGTCATCATAACCCCTCACGATACCCCACACACACACACACCCATGTTGGTGCCAAATGTTTGCACATTATAACGACATTAACTGGTGTTGACTCGAGTGCGAAACTCTTTCTAGTAGAAATTAAACTTTATCATCCAAAAAATTATTCATTCATATAACCAAATATAAAATGATGGAGGGTAAGCTGAAAAAAAGAAAGAAGAAAATCACAACCTTAGACCTCAATTAAAGAATCAAAGATAGAAAGAACTTACTACTCTTACCACCAATCGAGCCCTATTGATAGCATAAGGTGGTGGACTTTAATTTCTATTGGCATATGACTACCCAAAAGAATAAAAGGATATTTAAAATATACCAGATGGTGGTCACAAGCCAAT
This sequence comes from Ceriagrion tenellum, assembly GCA_963169105.1. NCBI lineage: Eukaryota > Metazoa > Arthropoda > Insecta > Odonata > Coenagrionidae > Ceriagrion > Ceriagrion tenellum. The sequence goes on from OY720637.1 coordinate 17,569,606, forward strand.
TCTTTATTCACATGACATCTACGAAATGATATTAATTTTTTCTGACTGGCTGAGTAGCCCTGAAACTTGGATATCCCAGTGCTAGTTCAAAAATATATTGCCAGTAAGCCATATTGGGGAAAATCATGTTTGGAAAGGGATGAGAGGAATTCGATATGGACAGAAAGCAGGCAGAGGGACGCACTGTGAGATACCGGCAATCTGAAGCGGGCAATGAGAAAGAGGTTTGCACGGCAAGCATTGGAGTAGGATAAGAATATGGCCTCCATGAAAAGGAGCAACATGTGCAGAGAGTTTGAAAGGGATTTTTTTTAGGGTAAACGTGTTCAGATTGACAGTCCCATGAATATATATTGTGGATTGTTATCTCTTTGCCAAAAACTGTTGTCTAGAATTCCGTTAACAAACAACTTTTTTGGAAAGTGGTGACGCCTAGTGATGAAAGACGGAAGTTCAAATGTAAATACAGTCGGTAGTTTGTAAATTAACTCGTCTTACTGGTTTTTCCATGAATATAGATGGGTTTTACGTACAATTAATCATAATGCAGTGGATAAAAAATGTAGTACTACACGCGGGACGTAATTATACACTTTTTTAATATCTTCCGGTCTATAGATATAATTAATTCCTCTCCAAATTTAACTACACAAAAGACCATTACCTTCTTAGCACTTCGTGAATATTGCTATACAGAAATTTAATAATCATGCGAGGTGACTTCACGAGTATTCCCAATAGGCATCATTTCAACGTGGGTAAAAAGGAATGCACTTACCACCGCCTTCAAAAGATTCTAATTTTTCAATCCAAGTCTCCTATTTTGGGTCCTCGCAGACGCATACCCTGTTTTACAGCCTGGTACGAAACAAGTTCTGTTTAAACAAGGCATTCTAAATTCTTTATTTAAACCGAACGGCCTTAATGCATTTAAATTATAATCAGTCTGGCAAACATCGTCGTCGGCACACGATGGACGTTTCATAAACCTATTACACATTTCCTGTAATAAATATTTCCTCTCTAGAATTTACAAAGTAAGTTTTAGATCAAAAAAACAGCAAGATATTACTCAAAGCATCAAGTAATTCATATCTCCTCGATCGTTATTAAATATTTACCACAGTCTCACGATAGCAACAATTAACTACATCTATTTACTATAACAACTGAAAATACTCTAATCGAAGTGGCGCCAAGGACCGGGGGAACTAAAAGGGGAAATTTAGGCAACATGTAGCCGAGACAACATTTCCAAACATCTAAATCCATAATAAAGGCCCTAGTTGCTGTTTTTGGCGTTTTAATAAATAAATACATATATTCATGGACAGTCCAATAATCGCTCATACATTAGCTTTAATGACAGAGATGATGCTATCAACATTAACTGAATATTGGAGATCAAGTCGAGAGGAGCGGTAATCGTGGGTCATTGAGTGCACATTTAAAAGTTATTCGAAAAAATTTCTTGGACAATATTTCACTTGAATGCAGCTATTGATGCGTTGAAATTCAACATACAGACAGAAATGGAAACGACACAAGAATCATATTTTAAAATAATTTCTTTATAAAAGCATGTTATATCTTGAGTTTTCGGCGCTGTGTTTTGAATATTGACGAAAATATATTAAAATTTTATTTTTTCGAATACATATTGAACTCCGCGCGACATCTTAATATAGTGTGAAATTCACGGTGGAAAAATAATCCCCCTGGACTGGGAATCGAACCCAGATCCCTCGATATCGCACCCAGTGCTCTAACCAATTAAGCGTCCTCTTCCACTGTGAATCTCATGGGGGCTTTTAGGAGCGAGTTGTCCTCACAGTTGCCGTGCTTATGACGCCAGAGGTACCCGTATGCGAGCGCTAAACGCCACAGTCCACGGGGTGAAGCCCAACTTAAAACACAAAGGTGTTTACTTTTTATCATTTTCAAAGAACCATGGAACTAGCCGCGCAGTTACATCAAAGGAGTCACCCACTAGTGATCACACAATTGTGTAAAATTCACAGTGGAAAAAATCATTTGCCTTAACCGCATATTTTCATATTACTTTTCCACTGTGAATTTCACACAATTGTGTGATCACTAGCGGATGACTCCGTTGAAGTAACTTCGCGGCTAGTTCCGCGGTTCTTTGAAAATCTTAATATTAGTAAGCAAATATTATAATAATAAGGAATGTTTTGCTTACAAGAAAATATGGTCATTTTGGCTGAATTCTTACGAAATATATCGTCACGTGACATGAGGCTACGTGTTAAATTAGTATTGAGTTGCCATAAAGCCGTCTATATGATGCAATTTTTTTCTCTGTTATTATCAATAGATATTGCGAATTAAAACACAAATGCATAGTTTCAAGAAAATCTGCTTATAAACGAAAATCGCCCCAACTACGCTGTAAATCTTATTCTCAACTGTGGGGCCGCCGATTTATAGCGGGGTTGAAGGAACGCAGGAGAGGGAAAGAAATACTAAAGGAGGAGAGCATGCAATGTGGAAATGAGTTATCATTGCGTGACCAATGAACATTTTGGCAGCCAACACTCCCACCCACTGCCCTCTGCCTTATGGCTGGGGAATAACGACACTTTTCCGGAAACAGTCGCAATAAATATACTCGAAAAAGCAAAGCCTTCGCCTGATATGCTCTCCATATAAAATGATCTGGTAAAAGAGAATGATACTGCCATGTACTCTTGCACATATTTATACATTCCCAGCCTCGTAAATAACTACCTAGAGAATGCCGTGAAGGATATATTACGTTCTTACTTCGGTGATATTGTAACAGTTCATTAAAGCTTAACTGCAAATCATCTTTTGCCGAAAATTCTTAAAATTCGATAAGATGTAGTCATAGACTTAGCAAACGGCTCACTTCTGTGTGAGATGTATTTTTGGTATGAACTGTTCATGCAGTCGCATCTAATAGAAAACATGATAGACTGGAGGTTTTCTAGGTCTGTGAGTCGACAAGGACATGATAGTTCCATCGCAATGAGACTTGTTAAATATGTATCCTCCGTGCCTACCAACGTCTTCGACCCGCAGAGGTTCCACAAAAGTGACGTTTTGAGGGAAGAAATTCAACCATAACATAAACATATACACAGAAGTACCTACTCTTATTACGAAAAACATAATTTCAACGCAGTGTCTATAGAATTCAAGGAGTAAATGCAGAAGAAGCAGATAAGATGATATATTCAGGTGCCTTCGAATCAGCATTAATGTATACCTACCCTAACATAATCACGAGCAAATTATTTTAGGGGCTGAATTGAAAAGGATAGGTTTCATTTATGGAACGGCAGGAAGGCCCTTGGATGAAAAGAGACAATTTGACACTCAACGTTGGGACGCGTTGGACAACGGGCACGCCTTGGACAACTGGTGCCGCGCACAGAAACATCCTATGCGCTAAATAAAATAAATTCAAAGGAATCCTTCGCAATGTAGAGCAGAATGAAGAATAGAAATTGTAATTTTCCCCTTGATAAATAAATTTGATTCGATCAAGGTCTCAATATACTGCATCGTCATCTTATTTTAACTTCTACGATGAGCGAACGGAAAAGGAGACAAAAATAATCGAGGGAGGGGAGCGTTCGAGGCTGAACGACATTCAAAGTCTACAAACTAGGCAGAGATCACTTGAAAAATTAGGATATGGAAATTTTTAGGGTTTTGGAATTGTAATAACCCTGGAATAAAAACCATCAAATATGCGGATGCCCAGGCTATAATAGCAGAGAATCAATAAGAACTCCAGAAGACGATGGAAAGGATTTGGAAAAAAATTGAAGAGTATGGGATGACGATAAATAGAAAGAAAATTATGGTTATGAGGGTAGCGAAGACAGAAGGAAAACCATTAAGTATATGGCTGGAAAAAGAAAAATTAAAACAAGCATGTTCCTTCAAGTACCTGGGAAGTATAGTTACTCAGATCGGAAATTGTACGGAGGATATTAAAAGTAGAATTGCGCAGGGAAAAGTAGCATTTAGCAAGATTAAGGAACTGGTGACATCGAGGAATGTCAGGACAGATAAAAGAAAAAGATTCGCAAAATGCTTCAGACGGAGTATTGTACTGTACGGATGCGAAACATGGACCTTGAAGAAGAGAGAAGAAAAGTACTTGGAGAGCTTTGAGATGTGGCTGCGGCAACGAATGGAGAGAATTGGGTGGAAAGATGGTGTGAGTTGGGAATGATGAGGTGCTGAGGAGGATTGGAGAAGAAAGGAGTATCGTGAGAGAAATTAAAAAGAGGAAGACTAATTGGATTGGGCATATTTTAAAGAGGAATAGAGTTCAGAAATTAATAATAGAAGGGAAAATAGAAGGAAAGAGAGGAAGAGGAAGGAGGAGGCACGGAATGCTGACGGACATCAAAAAAGGAAGGAGCTATGAAGAGATGAAGTGAGAGGCCCAGGACAGGATGCTGTGGAGGCACTGCCGTTGAAACCTGTTCATGGACAGAATAACAATGATGATGATGATGATTACCCTGGCACTTCGTCTTTAAAACTGAGGTGACAAAATAAGAGATGAATAAAGAGAAGTGCACTGTCAAACAGATCGGCATGAAAAGCTCTTCTTCCCAAATAGATCCGCGAACATGGACCCCAATGTTCACCATTTTCACTTGTCATTTAATTTCATTTCTTATTTCCTTTTGTTCGTCGAGGCTGAACCTCTCTGCCTCAGGGGCGTGTGGCCCCCACTGCAAAACGGCCCTGCGACGGGTCTAAGAGTAGTGTGTAGATACAAAATCACTCGCACCAATCTTGCATTTCTGGTTGTGCCCCTGAATAATAAACCTGGAGAATAAATAACGTTTTCGCTCCAAATAGATGGAATACCAAATCGTTGGTAAACGAAGGTGGTTTACGTCTCAAATGACGCAGTGCTCGCCCACTCGGGTCTTTCTTGTCCATCGTTCTTCCCTTCACTCATAGAATGCGCTGTGTGGCAAGCAAAATATTGGCTCGCCGTCAAACCTTTAATCTCGCGAGAGAGCGAAGTTCTCAAGTAAAGCGAAGAAGATATTCCGATTGGAAGAAAAGAAAAGAGATAGGGACTTCACTTGACCCAATTACTTTTCGAATATGCGGATTCTATACATACATTTTGATATATAAAGCGCGGAAATAAGCCTTGTTCCCGACTAAACGGAATAATTATAGTTCCATCCACATTTATCATAAGTATTGGCTCATATGGTAATTCATTACCTATATAAAAATACAAAAGAATGGAGATTCGATGTTGCTATTTTCAGCTTGGACATCAAATAGGTTGCAATTTGCAATCGTTTCTGTATTTAAACTATGCATTCACAAATAAATGAGTGATTAAAGTCACTGTGTGTGAGTGTGTGTTGACTAGAAATGGCTCAAGTCGGATTCTTAGGTTTCTGGGGTGGGGAGGAACGTAAACTGGAATTAAAAATGTCTTTGTCGACTATCTACTAAAGCTGTTCTCAATCTATTAATTTTTATATATAACCTTAAATACTTTTTAGAGTTCTTCGATATTTTGGTCTTCGAGACCAAATCCTAATGCCCGAGACGTACATTACTAAGTAACCCAAATTTATTTACTGCCCCACAATAGAACGACAGTATTTAATGACTCATTTTTGATGTCGGCTACCTTTGCAATAAATAATTTCCCCATCAGGTATTTATGTCAAAAAAATGTATGTTATTGATGACAGAGGAAAAATTCTTAATGGTGACACTAAAATAGTATTCACCCGTGAGGTTTCTTTCTTTCATTATGAATTCCTTTTCAAAGTGAATAGATGATTCTTTCTCTTTATTTTTAAATATAAAAATTGTAAAATAATTAAAATTGCTTGCATAATCATTTCATCCCTCTTATTGTTTTTCTTTGTTCGAAAACATTACTGACAGTGAAATCATTGGTCATTGTTATTAGTATGCTAATGGACTCAATTTATTGAGTTTTTTCTTTTAACTCTGTATTTTTTTGCTTAAGAAGCAATGCTAGAGAATACTAAAATTTGTTCATTTATTAATTCAATAATCTAAATATTTTTAAAAAATTCTGCAACTTACAGCATTATTGCTCAAATACATGCAAAAATTATCAAAAGAAATTTATTCACCATCAAAAAAATTTTCGCAGTAAAATTTAAAAGTGAGGAATTCCTAAAGAAGGAACCAAAAACCGTGAAACGTTTCTCAGTTGCCACCCAAAAAAAATAACTGGAGAATTTAAAAATATTGCCCTCGACAGTCTAGCGCAGAATAAGAAAAGAAAAATATTGTCGCAACTCATTGGCAATAAGTCAATTGGTTCGTTTGTAATTAAAATATAAACCTGAGTATCCATTATGAAAAATCCGATTGTAATAACACACTTATTAAGTTCCAGTTGCCAAGGCTCGAGATCATTGAAAGAGCACAATACTCATTTAAAACGAGATGAACGCACATCGAGTAGAAACTAATTTTAACAAGACAAGAATGCAACATTTTATCGGCACTGTTCAACATGTTCTGGGAGGAGGCAATAAGAGGAGCACAAGAACTTGGATTGAATGGAATTAAGTCTAACGGAGAAGAAATAAACATGCTCCTCCTAAGTGACGATATCAAAGTCACAGCAGGAAACGCAATGATCCTCAAAGATAACTTAGCGTAATGGAACATGCTCCGAAAGAATCAAACTTAAAAATAAAAAAGACAAGAGCAAAAACTCTAGTGGGCGGAAGAAAAGGCTGATTGTAGAAATCATCCTGTGAGGAGAAAAATTAGAGCAAGTGGATTCTTTTACCTTTCTTGGAAGTCCATCAAGAGTGACGGAAGAAGTATATGCAACGGGTGTCAAGCGAGGAATATACAAAGCAAAGAATGCGATCAAGAGTCAAAAATTACCACTGTTCTCAGAGAAGTTAAGACCACAAATTAGGAAACAGCACGTGAATACAGTTTTGTGGAGTGTGGCACTAAATGGATCGGAAGCATGGACTATTGGAAATGCAGAACAGTATAGACAGAAAGCTTTCAAAAGCTGGTGTTAGAGGAAAACGCCGATGATCAAATGGACTGGCAACATATGAAATGAAGAAAATCCAGAAGAGTAGAAGACCCAATGGAACAATGAAAAGAAAGAAATAATACATAGTAAAAACTGACTTTTTTAAGGAAGGTTATATTGACAAATTTTAAGCTATCCGGGAGAAGCCACGGAGTTCCACTTTACGGAGTCACCCGCAATGCACAAATGTGCGGATTTCCACAGAGAAAAAATCATCCGCCTTGACTGGGATTAGAACCCGAATCCCTCAATTTCCGGCCGAGTGCTTAAGCCAGTTAAGCTACCGAAGCGTCCTGTTCCCCTGTGGATTTTCGTGACCTTTACGGGACTAGATGTTCTCGACTGCCGGACATACAATGTAAAAGTCAGTCGCTACTGAGCGCTTGGCGCCACTGCCCACGAGGAAAGATCGTACTTTGAACACAGAGAGGCGTTCACTCTCATTGGACAAATTTTAAGCTATCCGGGACAAGCCACGGAGTTCCACTTTTACGGAGTCACCCGCAATGCACAATTGTGCGCATTTGTTAAGGTGCGCACATTTGTGCATTCTCCGTAAAGTGGAACGGCACTCGGCCGGAAATCGAGGAATCCGGGTTCGTATCCCGGTCAAGGCGAATGATTTTTTATCTGTGGAAGGTTATATTGTTTAATCTCTTAAAAGGAAAAACAACATTTTCAGTAAATCCCTGATTCTGCGTGTAACTAAAAATAAAACCTTTGGCTGCTATATATAAATTTTATTAAATGTGCAACTTGTGCAATCTAACACAAAAAAATTATTTTTTGTTCGTTCGTTTTCTACGCGTTCCAATACCATTAATCGGATTACGACAAAACTTCGGCGATTTGTTGTTCGCGCGCCCACGAAGGTTTCTGAATTATTAAATCCATTATACAATAAAGGGAGCGCGAGTCGTTTCAACAAATGAGTATCGTGACGCGAGCCTCTCAAAATAACACAACATTTTCACAACTAACAAGCGAGGAACGACAAGCAAGCAACGAAGCGGATCGTTTACGAGTTGCTCAATCACATTGCATCAGAATCGTATCAGTCACTACGTTTACCAATCGAACTCAGATCAATATGAACTCGGACCGATCTGAACATTCTAAGCCTACCGACTTGGATCGCCTGGTTTACCAATGCGAAATCGATTAAAATGTCCATTTGAATCGGTTCATATCGATTTGAAATCTCAGACTGGAAGAGAAAGCGGACCGAGTTAGCCCGCTTTTCATATCGATCCCACTGTCCCGTTGTTTTTATCATACCGAGCTGAACCGGCCGAATTGATCTGAGTTCGATTGGTAAATGTAGTGATGGCCCTCGGATGAATGAGCAGTTCTAAGTTGGAGAATTCTCCATAAAAATGGTCGCCAATTATATTTAAAATACTCTTGAGAAAACTCTAATTTTTGGCAGAAAATTTAATGTAAAACGGGCGAAACTTTATGTAATTATGAGCTCAATCTTTAGTGTCCTCCGGTGGAATTTTTTCCTTGTTAATAGTTATTCTTATTAAGATGTATGTCATTAACGTTATTTTTCTTGGATTTGATTTTACACCATTTCGCGCCATGAAGTTGGCTACATTTTCATGGTCCAAGAAAGTTTTGAGCCGGCGGAATATGACAAAAGAGTGAAAAAATGTCAATTTCGGCGATTCTCGGACTCGATATTCGTTTCTACTTAAAATCTAGAATATCGATAGCGGGTAACGTTGAACATTACCCTCAATCTTTTTTCTTTTAATTGGCGCCATGTAACTGCACTCGAATTGTAATCGACTAGCTATAGATTGGGGAATGGTGGTCGATAAACGGTTAATAGCATGAAAAAGTGTTATTGCCATTAATTCTTTACCGATACTCTAACGTGCAAGCACGAATTTTTATATTTGTATTCCAATTTCAAATATTCCCCTGGGAAAAATACACAATATAATATTTTCATTTAAATATGCGATAAAGTGTACGTTATTGGGAATTTAAATATTTTTGGGGATTAGTAAGAATAACACTAAAGAATCCTGCATCAGAATCATATCAGTGAGACATGATTTGTGTTAAAAGGTACGTAATATATTTGTACATACGTAGAATAAGATGTGGTTCAGTGGTCTCTTTTTTTTTAATTCTTACATTTGCACGTATAAAATCGTTTCAGGATTATATACGCATTAAGTTCTCCTAAAATTGGATTTTTAAGCACGAAAATCTTAAATTTTTGCACTTCTTCAACAATAGACAATTTTATTTACTTGGAAACCGCAGCATAGGCATGGAATGGAAACTCATGCCATCACATGTGCGTTTCAAATTCCTGTGTGGGTACGAGGAATTCATTGGACTAGGTCGCAAATTCGTTTGTGTCTGCTTTTTATGTGTATGAGCCAACTTAGTAAGAAAATGAGGCACTGCAACACACAGCCGGGCACAATCTTAAATACAAAAGTTAAGGTCAAATTGATATGTTGCAGTAGGAACGTAATAGCAGTGGCCTAAAGTTTGGACAAAAACACGGAGCCAATTTAAGCATGTATCGAGGCATTGCGGTAGACATTTCTTTGCACATGCTTCAAGCTTATCGAATATCTATTATGCAACTTTATATATTGTAATAAATGCATCAAAATTATACTTAATACAAATACCTCTGTCAGTTTAGCATAGCAACACAGGGAGTTACACATTTATCTAGAGAAAATTATATACATTTGCATTCAGGTAGATATACCTATATTTGTTGCAGCATTTTACAGAATTCATAAGGCAAACGTTTATGCTCAAACATCATGTTATCTACTACTGTGAGTATACATTTTTCACATTTTACCGCGTAAAGCTATGGAGATTAATTTCAAATCATCATTCTAATTGACATCAACAATAGGTATTCAGCTTCATCATTAGATTGATGGGAATCATATATTGCTCCCGAAGGTTTAACTTTTAGTTTCAAATAGCACCGGTTTTTGGTTGAAAACATTTATTTTTTTAACATTAGGAATGTTTAGTTAAATAAGATAATCTTTTTCCTTAAAAACTTTTTAGTTTTAAATTAGCTGTATTTAAATTATGACTTTATGAATTTCACCTGTGTTTTTTTTTTTAATAAATCCGATTCCATTGCTTGCAAATTATTTATTTCCTGGAGTGTTTTAACGCTGCCGCTCTTTTGAGTGTGCGAGTGGATCTACGAACGGATCACTCCGTGATCGAGAGAAGCAATCGAGGTGAACGACTCTTTCGTGGAGTGGAGGAGCGCCGTAATTTACGAACGGTTCAGCTCTCGAATAATAAACACCTAGTTAATTGATTAGAGTAGGTATATTTTGATGAATGTATTGCCACCGAAATTGGGTCTATAGACAGTGTTTCAGTGCACTACATTATCGGAGAGTAGGTTATATTTCAATCACAAAATTTGACGCAGACGAACAGCTCATACTCAAGAAATCCTTCTAGTAAACGCGACGTTAATTAGTTATCGGGATTATTTGAATCAATCTACGTATTGCTACCTAAATGGAACAAATGGACGATGGGACAAATTTAAGAGCTCTAAGTGATCGAAAAGTAGGTTGAATTTCAATCACAAGATTTGACCCAGGAAAACAGGCGAAACTCAATAAAACCTTGAAAAAACCAGATAAATTGGACACACCCTGAGGTACAGTGGGTTTATTTAGAATAAAAATACAGACACAATAGGGGAAACGCCTCAAGAGGAAGGTCAAGGCATGAATATATAATGACCAAATAAAGAGGGAAGTACTACATATGAAAGACTGGCAGGGAGTGAAGGGAGCAGCATTCGATAGGGAATGCCGAATGGGAAGGACGGCTGCAGTTAACCAATGTTAGGATTGAACGACCAATGATGATGTAACGAAAAGAAGGCAAAATACGGGTTTTAAATGAAGGCAAATATGGGAGCATGGGCGTGTGGCAGGGGGTGTTAGGTCACTACCCGTGTAAAGGTGTCAGTTTTTGGAGATGAAATGGTGACATGGTTTATAGGAGTGTATTTAGTGGAGCTCAATTTTTATTTTAGTCGCTTATTGTCCGCGGAAAGAACGAGTTTTTGTACCTATCTGTTCGGCAGATTATCTCTCTTATTTTATCGTATCTGTGAGACCTAGAGATGTAGTGAGGTGTCATGATAATATTATCTATGTCGCTCTGAAAAATATCAGTTCTGAATTTATCAAGCAACCTATGCCTAGCGTGTAGCCTTCGAGTCTCCAGGGGCTCCCACCTTAATCCCTCTAGCAGTTGTGAGACACTATATGTACGCTCGTAGCAGTTTTTAACGAAACGCGCTGCTTTCCCTTGTATTTTATTAATTTTTTGGTTAAACCTTAAATGACCAGGGTCCCAAATGCTCGCGGCGTATTCGAGATGTGGCCTAACCAGAGCGAAGTAATGTCTCTCTTTGACTTTTTCATCCGAATACCTTCCTATTATACGTTTAACAAAATCTAGTTTTTTTAAAATGCTGCTCCACAAATGTTCTGTATGTGTAATCCCCTCGATATATCAGAAGTTAAGGTAATTCCAAGATATTTTACTGTATCTGAAGATTTTATGTTTACTCCACCAACAGTATGGGTTTGGCATTTTTGTGATGACTTTCGCAGGAAGTGAACTGTGGTGCATTTGCTGATATTTAATTCTAACTCCCACTCCTGGCACCACGAACGAGCGTTGTTAAGGCCCGATGACAGAGCTTCAAAGTCTGCGTCTTCGCTCATTTCACGGTAGATAACTGTATCGTCTGCAAATAATCGTATTTTACTGCTTACTCCAGAACTTAGGTCATTAATATAAATAATGAATTAAGGAGGGCCGATCACACTTCCTTGAAGAACACCGGATGTGACTTCAACCATATCAGAGCTAAAACCATCAATAACTACTCTTTGTTTTCGATCACTGAGAGAGTCACTTATCCAATTCACTATTTTTATATTAACTCGTTTATTTCTATGAACTATATCCTTTGGATTAATGCATGGTATCTCCTCGAAGAAGAGTAAAGAAAGGTTACCAACTCCAGATCTTTCCTTCGCTCCCTTCTACCTTCTCCGCACTCCCATCCCTCCTCTTCCCACTGAAAGTGGCAAGATGAATGTGCGTGTCGGAGAGGAGTTAAGCGGAGAAGGAAAAGAGTGAGTGGATGGGTGGAGAGGAAGGAGGGAGAGGGCGATGAAGGGAAGGGAGAGAGTGGAGCGAAGGAAGGGGAGGAAAGATGGGAGGAATGGGGAGTCCAAAGCGTTAACGATTATTCCCTCCCTTCCACAAGAATGTCCGTCAATCCAGGCGACTGAGTGGATACTTTGCGATACTTAGTGATTATCACCAATATAAAAAGCTACGCTCATATACGCATGATTCAGATGTTAGACTTAGAGATTCAGATGTGTGCCAATAGATGGCATGCGAGCTCCCGCGTTTGTTCTCCAATGACGCATGGCGCAGGAGTTTGCATTTTTTCGAAATCACCATGCATCACTGGGGAAACTGCTTAGCAAACTCTTCGCCTGCTTCCACAAAATAAATTGCATTCAAAGAACCTTTTGACATCGACATGTTATCTATACCTATTTTTGCCATAGGTAAATATATTATTTTCGTTGAAAATGACTAAATAAATTTCGTTGAAAAACCACTTATTAATATCTAGTAAATTACTAAGTTACTTAATTCATTACTTTTTGGCTATTTCGCCAATGTTTCAGCTTTTTTCTGTAGGCTTCTGAACAAGTAATAAAGCAAAGTACTTTGCATTTAACTATAATGTTTTATTTACACGGCACATTACCGTAATCATGACGATTGAATTGAATAATAAATCAATAGTACGCATTTAATAGTGCCGATGGTTCATTTAATTTTCCGATGGTGCAAATAAATATTGGGCATTTAATAGTACCTCAATGGTGAGACGTGATTCACCGCTTTATGACTTCGTCAGGATTTCGTTTATATTTGTTTTCGTTTATAAAAGTGATTGTGTTAAACTATTAAAGTGAAAGAGATGGGGAGTTGAGGAAAATACGATATTTTTTGGAGGGTTAAGAAAGACAGGCACATTCATCATAGTGTGAGATGAGGAGGGAACGGCTTCTATACAAAATGGTGAATTTATCCGAAAGGAGTTGAGAAGGTTGGGAATATATTGGTTGCCATTGTTAAAGGAGTGCTTGTTTTTCCCCTTTGACGTCCTTGAGGTAGGGCGTCCATTTTTTAGCCATTCGAAGGAATGTTAAAGTGATTGGGAGGAAAATCATTCCCGCGAATGTTTACATGTGGATGTTTAGCAATTGTTGCGGAGGAATCCTTATTTTGGTAACTAAGTCGTTTTCTTGGAAGCGTTTTAAAAACTTCTTCCAGAATGAGAAGTTATTGCATAAAAATCTGTCAATATCAGACTTGAGGAGTTCAGTAATTTGTGTCTTCGCCGTGGATTCAAAGTTACGTTGATTCATTATGCATTCGAGCATTTAATACTTGCACGAAGCGAAGCCAGCCATAGTCGAGTTATTGATTGTATTGAGTTACTGATTATACAAGGGTATAATCCATACTCTCTCTGATACATTGTGTGATAGCAAAAGTGCAAAAATAATGGCAGAGTACTCAGAACTGTGGGTTAAATGCAGAGGTTATTGGACACGGGCTGGGAATGACGGGGAAGAGTGAGTGAAAGAAAGTTGAACGTATGCTCCTATGACGGACGATTATTGGAGGGTCGTACTCCATCGGCATCAGCTCGTAAAAAGAACGGATGAGGATAGAATGATGGAATAAATCTGTGGAAGAAGATTGAACGGTGTTAGAGGGAAAGGGGGGGAGACCAAAAAAGACATGGATAAATATGGTTTAGTACATTTTGAAGGAATTTCTCCTTAGAAAAAGAAATCTTTGCCTGAGTCATGAACGTTTGTAACTGAAGCAAGAGAGTTGTGCAAGATTGGAACTGTTTGTTTGCTATCACCATGGCAATCATTTCCCAAGACCCGACAGTAATACTAATTCTATTCTGTTTTGTTTCTAGCCACCCAGGAAGGAAATAGCGTGGTGGGGCATTGGTCTAGTTTGTTGAATACATTATTGAAAATGAGGTCATTTGCGTCATTGGTGATAAGCGGGTCTGACTGTAAAGGTAGAGCTAAATATTAAGATACCTAAACCTTAAGGGTATCTTATCGTCCAAACCGGAAGAGGGACTTTCTTACTAATTCCTTCAGTTAAATTAAGAGTCAACCATGTTTTGACATTAATTCTCTGTTAATCAGTAAAATATATTTTTTTCGAATTAGATTTATTCCTCGTATGATATTCTTTGAAGTACACATTAGGATTAACACCAACGTTACACTATTCAAATATAAACTAGGAGCTTTTACCACAGTAACCGCGCCATCGATTGGTCTTTAATTTACATAATCAGTGATCATGCTCATCGTATCTTCCATCTATGATTGCCTGCCTCATTGTTTTCGGTAAGAGTAATTTTGGCTGTGAATCGGTTGGCAATAATCCAATTACAACTTTTCTTGAAAATCAATTTGATTGGTTTTTGGGTTATTGAAAGTTCGGAAGAATATTCGTAAAATATGCCGTAAGTTCATAATACTGCTGTATAGACAAAAATCTGAAAAAAGGCCAGTACTAGTTGGACCTAATACTCACACGATACACAGCACATTGTTGATCAAACAAATCCACACCTGCCGTACCATGGTTGTACATTTTTACAACTTGTGGTTTGCTTAATCTCACAATTTTTTGCACTTTGAATTCCAACGGGTACACTTTCTCATGCTGGAAACAGATTCTGACGTCATGTTAGCTACAATGGTAACTTACGCGTTGTCATGCCATCGAATTAGAGAAATTGCTCTGTTCTTATCAGTGAGAGCTGAGAATGCACCCCGTTCCTTTTTGCTCACATTTGCCACTGGAGATCCGTCAACACAATCTTTTCTAATGGTTTTTATACAGTTATTATTTTCTTTCAACTTCTCTATCCAGGTGACTGATGTAAAAAATTTATCAACAAACTAGTTTGGACCACCAGAGAGAAAATAAATACTCATAGACTCAGTCACTGTGGCACCAAGAGAGACACCTTTAGGTCTAGATACATAAGAATCTTGCAATAATCGGGGTTACGATCCCATGTCCCCGGTATAAGGAGCCTATTCTTTGGTGACTTCACCTATCTCACTCGCTTTTCATCCATCAAAAAATTATTCACATTATATCAATCCACCAGTGAAAGGAAGATTTCTTTGAAAGTCAGAGAAGATCTTTTCGATTTTTCACTCGTGAAGGCCATAATCTCGCTCTACTGTTTCTCCCTTCATCTCCGCGTCATTTCTTCATCCCATCCATACAACCTATTCTCTTTCCTCCCTTTCTCAGCATACATGGTATCCTCCCTTCTATTACATACTTGAGCGACCCATCCGGATTGTGACCCATCCGGGACCCATCCCATTATTACATCCTCCAGCCACCTACCCTGCCTATTCCGGATTTAGATAGACAGATAATATTTATTCCACTGAATTTTACGACAAATAACTTTTACAATAAATTTTCATTTGGTGGAACATATGCACCTCTGTGGTAAACAACCAGTGTTGGAGATGCCATAATAAAAAGTTATCTTAAAAGAGAAAAACAACAGCTGGTTTGTGAGGCCGAAAACAGAACATTTCATTATGAAGTTTCCTCTCCTCACCCATCATACCAAGCACTTCCTCCTTAGTCTTCCTCTCCGTGCAACAATCCTTCATTGTCCTCCAGTCGGGAACTGGCAGTATATTCTCGTCATCCTTTCCCACAATCCACGTTCTGTGCTCAACAACGCTACACTCCGTATCAAGCTCTTTTCACTAGCCTTTTCTTTACATGCTTACCCAAGGTCCCCGTCACTAGATGCCTTCTATAACTAAACGCCTCCATAGCTATTGCATTCTCCTCCTTATATCTTTCCTACGATACCCATTTTCTTTCTACGTGCAATCCATGTCATTAAAAATCTCCACTGCTTTAAATTTGTACTTTCCAAATTTTAAAGATTTTAGCAAGCGATATGTGAAAAAATAATGTAGCTTTTTTATCAATGAAAATATACATGACGGGTTTATCTCAATATTTAGCCACGATTGTCTTTTGCCGCCGAGAGTATGTCGAGTTTGTTTTAACCAACCAACGCACTTTAGGGCAAGGCCACGTAAGCGATAGCGAGAACCCACTCCAGAATTAAATGTAAATGTGCAAATCTTCATTTAAAATGTATCCCAGTTCTGGCGTATTAATGTTTTGACTATTTATATTGCATATTTAAGAGTAATCGATCCAGTCAAGTTGACAACGCACCACTGGAATGGCGTTATATTGCCACAGAAATTGACAGACTGGCACAAGATGCCGCAAATATTCTGGGGCTTCACCCAAGTATCATCAATTCTGAATTAAATTCACGTATCACATGTAAAAGCTTTACTAAAACATTCATAGTAGATTATGCAATACGTGTTTGATGAAAAATCGCCATTGTCGTGAACACTCACCATGGAGGCAGTTTCCTTGGTTTCCCAGATGCCTTTATATAATGGGAAAGAATATTTAGCAAAATAGATATGAGAAGCAATTGTTTCCAGATATGAAGCTTCAGTTTGAGCTTATGCTATGCAAATGCAAAGCTAAGCAAACTCCTTTTCCATATCCTTTCCTGTATATATATATATATATATATATGTCTCCCTTGCAAAAATCATATCATAAAATATGCCACTGTGTCAACGCCGTCGTGACATAACACTTCAAGGCTTTTACTTTTAGGATTTAGAGTTTTTTACAAGTTTTCAGCAAAATTATCATGGATGAGGTAACCATGATATTTTAGATGTCCTGTACGTTAATGCCCTGCATTCCATGTGTAGTTTCTTCGAGCATTTTCCCGTCCATCGTGGCTCAGGCAACCTCTATTCGTAATGTCTTCCCTCTTTCCTTCAGTCGTCTCACAAAGACGTGTGCGGGGCCAGGAGCAGAGCTAATACCATGTCCCCGCACTCTCCCCATCACCCGCCTCCTGCCGTGGACTCGCAGTCGTTTAGGTAAAGAGAAGGTGGAACATTTGAGGCATGTCTTACCGCCTCCGCTCCATTCTTTCATCCTAACCATGAATATATATATTATGGTTTCAGATGTTTGGCATTATTACCTAGGCTACGTGTTGCCTAAATTTCCACTTTTAGGTCACCAAGTCCTTGGCGCCACATCGATTTGAGTCTTTTCTGTTGTTAATGTAAATAGACGTAGTTAATTGTTGCTATCGTGAGACTGTGGTGAATATTCAATAACGATCGAGGAGATATGAATTACGTACTTGATGCTTTGAATAATATCTTGCTATTTTTGTGATCTAAAAGTTATTTGTAAATGCTAGAGAGGAAATATCTATTACAGAAAATGTGTAATAGGTTTATGAAACGTCCATCGTGTGCCGACGACGATGTTTGCCAGAATCCGATTATAATTGGAATCCATTAAACCTGTTCGACTTAAATAAAGAATTCAGAATATCTTGTTTGAACAGAACTTGCTTCGTACCAGGCTGCAAACAGGGTATGCGTCTACGAGGATCCAAAATAGGAGACTTGGATTGAAAAATAAGAATCTGTTCATGGCGGCGGTAAGTGCATTTCTTTTACCTACACTGCAATGGTGGCCATTGGGAAATTTATACTCATGCAGTCACCTCGCATTATTATTAAATTTCCGTATAGTGATATTCACGAAGTGCTAAGAAGTTAATTGTGCATTTGTGTAATTAAATTTGGAGAGATTAAATATATCTGTAGACCGGACGATATTAAAAAAGTGTATAATTACGTCCCTCGTTTAGTACTACATTTTTTATCCACTAAATTATTATTACTTGTAAGTAAAAACCAATTCATCTAAATAATAATTTGGGAAATTTGAAATTCATGGCAAAACCGGTAAGACGTATTTATTTACAAACTATCGATTGCATTTACGTTTGAACTTCCGTCTTTCATCACTAGGCGGCACCACTTTCCAAAAAGTTATTTGTTTACGGAATTCTAGACAACAGTTTTTGGCAACGAGATCCCAATCCATAATATATATTCGTGATCCTAACAGTCCACCTTCATCTGGGAAGTGCAGTGCCGTATTAAAGAAGTGGCAGAAACAAATAGGGGAGAGAGGAAGGAGGAATGAAAAAAGGCATATAATAACTTTGGATCGTTTAGGATCGGCATTACTACAACCTCGCTGTGGGCATCCATTTTACCTTTCTGTTAACCACTCCCTCCTTTTTAAATACCTTTAATCTTCGTGAAGATGAGCACTTCACCCCGTATTACAAGAAAATTGGCTGGTTGAATACCATATCCCGTCGCAAATACCTGCTTGGAACCTTTCTTTTTTCTATCTTTGGCACTAATAAGTCGTTTGTCGTCGTGGCCGCCTCACAACTTTGGAATTCCATTCCAATTAATTTGAGGAAATCTCGCTCGGTGGAAATTTTAAAAATCTAAATTGTATGCAATTTTATTAAATGAATGTTTTCCTGAATAGTTTAGCCTGGTAAGGACTCAGTTCGCATTGCCAATTTTCTTTTTTTATTATCATTGCTCTATTTCTTTTTTATTAGACAAAAATTGTTTTTTTGTATTCCTCATGGTCTGTTTATGTTTCCTTATCTTGTACCATGTAATTTATATATTGGTTGTATTTTTGCCTATCTCAGAGTTCAGCTGATTAACATGTAAAATTATTGTTTTTCAATGAGAATAGCTGTTTTTGTCTTTTTTTATACATTGTACATTATTAAACTCTATTTATTTTTTATCTGAATTAAATAATATGTTAATTTGTTCATTACCTCGCTGCTATACTATTATATTAATTTCGTGTTCTTGCTCTAAGGGACCTGTCCCAGAGTAAAGTAAACGATTATTCTATTCCATTCCCTCCTATTTCTCTTCGACCCGTTTGTTATCCACGAGGGAATGCATTACGTTCGCTTATAATCTATTCTGCTGAGGGCATTTTGGTGCGAGTGAAAATAATAAGGTGAGATAAGAGGATCTGAGAACCCTCCTGATAATGGGCGCAGCTCCATAAAGTGGACTCCCAAACGATTAAGCTATTTCAAATGCCAATCTGTGGTGATTCGACTGATAACCATGAGCTACCTCTGTAAGTATCACTGGCAATAAATATAATTCATGTGGCATTAAATTCTAAAACCTTTTTTTTATTAGAACGTATGGGTTTGTGAGCAGACATGATGGGTGATAAAACTAACTCATAAATTGCCGATTCTCTTCATCCCCTTGGCTCGTGCCACTCAAAGAGCACATAGGAATCTCATAACTGGTATGCCGTAATATAACAGGGTTTGTGGAATGCAAGTAAATTTATAAATTATATAATCATCTGGGGTGTTACAGATTGTAACTTTGATAATACCTGTGGGCTTTCTAGGGAAACGAATACTTAATGAAAGCTGGATGATTAAAGGAACACAAAATTTTCTCTTTACGTATTTCACTGTACAAAAGTGTTCTTCTCCCTACTTTGTTGTATGGTAGGGAAACATGGGTATGTTAGGATAGACAGGAGAGTAGACTAAGCGCCATGGGTATGAGTTATCTGAGGAGTGTTTGCGGCAAAAGTAGAACGGATAGGGTGAGGAATGTGTGGGTAATAAATGAATGTTGGTTAAATGCTCCAGTAATGGACATATATGAAAGGAGTGTGCTTCGTTGGTTTGGCCATGTTGAGAGAATGGATGAGAGTCGAATAACGAAAAAGATATATAAGAGTGAAATGAATGGTGCGAGAGGTAGATGTAGGCCGAGAAAATTGTGGTTGAATGTGGTTGAGGAAATTTTTAGGAGGAGGAAAATTAGGAGTCTTTAAAACAGGAGGGCGTGTATGCAGCAGTGTATGGGGATAAATGAGGCAAAAGAGATTTAGTAAGGATAGGTCAGTATGGAGGAATTTATTGAAGCAGAGTTAGGTGTACAAATATGTATTTATGAGTGAAACTTGGTGATTGTGCCTGCCCCGCAAGGGTACGGCGTGATTGGTATATATGCATGTATGAACGTATTTCTCCTTCGATTCATCATTGAATATTGGATGAAAACACACTAACTCCCTTCTTGCTTCCTTTGGCTGATGATTGTTAATCAGGTCAGATTGCATTTTCTTTGCATAAAATGTCAGTAAATGAGATTGAGTTTTAGGGAGTGAGACCTCAGGTGTCCGTCGCCCTGTCATATAATCGACCCATCTGCTAACCAATCCCTTAAGAGTTTCGGAAACTTAATTCTTTTCTTTAGATGAACATTTATTTCTTTAGCGTATGATCAGTAGGCCAAATAACTCCCAGAAAAGTGATGTAAGAGAATATTGAATCGATTTAATGTCTAATGCATTGGCTTACCATCACGAGGAGTCGGTATTTTTATAATTCAAATCCTGGTTAACTGATTGAGATATTCTAGAGATGAGGGTTGATGTACATTTTAAGCAGGTGGGTAATCAGGTACATACATGTAATAATCTATATTAAGCGTTATATTATTAGGTGTTATATTATACCCTGATAGGCTTCACTCCGACAGAGTTAACAATCCATGTTGGGTGAGTAACATGAATTTCGGTAGAAAATATAACCCTAAATGAATATGTTATATAAATACCATCCGTCACACAGAAAACAGAGACATATGTGCTTTGTAATTGCATTATCAATAGATTGGTTTATTGAGTATGCCTTAGACACCAAGGAAAGGGGTTGAATTTGACATGTTTATTCAATTTCTTTAATATGCGGAGTTTAATTATTTATTTAAGCTTATCTCATTGTTATCTATATTCAAATATTGATAATTTTAGTTTTCTCCTGGTTGATGTGTTCAAAATTCTTATGTTTTCGAAGAAAATAAGGAAACTTAAGGGAGTTTGAATGGCTATTTTGAATTTGAATTTATTTATTTGTTTGCATGTGAACACGTATCCGTGAGTTTATCATGATTACTGTCAATTGTTTATTTATCGACTTCGGTTCATACAAATAAACCGTTAGTAATGAAAAACTTAAATTGCGTTAATTATTACAGTTTTTCATTGACTATTACTTGGGGTCACGATTCGGCTGTTTTTTCAATATGTCTTGATAGGTTCCTCTCCTTCATGATTATCAACATCTCACGCTAATAGCAATTGCGCTGACCAATTATAAATTAGCAAAACAAAAATGAATCCGTATCTGTGAACTGCCGAGTATTATAGAGGGTTACAGGCTTTAAGGTAGTTTGAGTGAAATATCATTTTACTTAGAAATCAATGAATTTGGTCTCATTTTAAAGAAAAATATCTCACCCTTCTAATGACTCATAAAATTCAACCCCTCACCACATTACTCTTGGAGATATTTGCCATAGATATTTTATGAAAATACCAGCCCTTTTACATGGGAAATGGTAGGTTCATGAACTCCAGAGAGACATTATTTACAAAATGAGGTATTTATAACGCTTAGATGTTAAAAAACTAACAGCGTGTAGTTTGTATGTTTTCTTAACTATTTTTTAAAATTGATCATATAGTCACTGCAGTATAAACCTTCCGTTTTGAAGGATATTCAAACATACCGCGGGAAAAAAATTAGTCAAGTTAAAGAGTTATTTAGATATTTTCATTTAATTGCTTACAATTTCTGTCATGTAACACTATAGAATTGCACCATTAATAATGCAATATTTAATTGATTTGTCCTACAGCTGGTGAAATTACAACGTATAATTCGAATATGGTCTCTATTATGACTATGGAACTATCTCGCTCGGACTACCTTAACAGAGAAAGCGATCATGCTTTGAATCATACGCATGCGGCATTAGTGATAATGTTAAATCATTTCCATTCAGAACTCCAAAATTTATCCGTGGGCATGGAGAAAGATCGAAACAGTGAGGTCGGGAGATTATTTTATCCACATAAAATTTAAGAGTGATATGGCGAATGTAACATGACTCAAAAGTTTATTTAATAGCTACTTTTCGTTGCTCGTGGACATTAGCGATAATTTTTAGGAAGAAAGATCTCGATTTTACGCAATTCGCGTGTTTATGGCGTTTCTTTGGCGGCAGCCCTGAAATTTTTTTCCCGAAGAAAGTTCACTTCCCGTGAAAGATCCGGGAAGGGGAGTGCCGACTTCGGCGAAGTCAGGAAATGGCCCCCTTTTTGGTGATAAACAAAGAGGTGGAAACAAAAGAAAACATATACGCGCGCGGCAGTGTAAACAGCGACGGCCCATCGCTCGCCCGCCCACAACAGTGCACTTTCATTTTTTTCCCTCGCCCCTCAATCCTTACACTCTTTATACTGGTGGAATGTTTGCAGAACACACTCTATCACCTCAAAAGCCCACTTATAATCCGCAATATCTATTACTCCACCTATATAATGGCAATAATAACGCATCACCCCAGTGACGCAGGAGGTAAACATACTCTCACTTGTATCTTTAAATTTCCTTTAAAAGGCAATATTTGCAAAGACGATGGAATTACCATTTCGCCTTAAAAAGAATGAACTGCCTTTTCCATGAACATAGGCTTTCATGACGATATGTCTTTTTCGTTGAATAACAAAGGGAAACTTAAAAAAATATTCTGACCCCTATATAAAACAAAAAAAGACATGACCTTCTCTTGAGTAAATGTCGCTCTTTATGACTTGGGTCACAAGATGAGGTATTGAGACAGTTGCTCGCAAATCCATTAAAGAACAGGGGATTTTCTAGCAGATGCAGTATCGAATTGTGGGGATCTCGGCGGTACGTTTAAGTTAAGCAGTAGAGAAGTCCGAAATAAATCAGTTCTAGTCAAGAACTAGTCGGTTGGGATACCTGATTACTCAAACCTTGTGTCTTTCCGTGCTCAGTACGAACATTGGTAACCACAACTAAAGGCAACTTCGGGGAATCTGTTGCCTTTTAATAGCATTGGGATATACATAAGTCACAGCCAAAAGATTCTGACGAAAATGTCCCTAATCAAGTGGAAATACCACGCATTAACCAATGCTATCGGTTAATTGACGATCGTGAAAGGAAATAAAAAAAATTAATTGGTCAAAATAGGATTAACTGATTGGGAAAGTTTCATACTGTTGAATAAAAAAATCTCACTAAAATAAAAGATTTTAGTTTAGAGGGAATTCCGTCCTCCGTTTACCGCCGGCATTGAAGGCATTGATTGAACCCAACCTTGAGCGTGAGAATTATTTTGGAACGGTTCATTATCGAGTGTTGCAGCTCATTAGTCAATCGCTTAGTACAATTTTGTTTATTACAAAAGCTCAGACAAAATAGAACTAATAAGGGAAGAAGGCTTACATTTTTTGAGAGCAATTAAGATGATTAAGGTAAATTAAAACTTCTAATCGTCAAAACAATGGAAAATCATAGAGCTCCGCTTCAAAATTAATAGAAACGAGGATAAATCCAAACAATCAATTTTTTATTCGTTGGAAATCCAATATGTGTAAGCATTTCATTTTTAAATATCAAGTTTCTGCGGCAGTTTCTTTATTTTTGGCGCGTGGACGAGCAAATAACAATGAGTGACCGATAATAATGGATCTTCTTCAAGAAATTTTTCTTCCTCTTTTTGCCGTTCATGTTGTCTGTTCCGGATTCACCGTCGCAGTCCCTGTCTCCCAATACTACTCTTCTCAAAAGTTTTACGCTGAAATCCAGTCCTGTTCCGAGTTTTTTCTCCGTAAAGCATTTGCGTAATTATTTTTGATTACTTTGCTTGGTTACCGGACGTCCGCAAAACCCCCTACCAGGAGGACCAGGATTTTTTTCAGGGTTCTCTCCCCTAGCCGACTTGATCCAGTTTAATCCTTTCAATGCTGACGGGTTTTATATATCTCAGTGAATGTTTTCGTATGACTATCGGGTCTATCATGCCCCATTCATGTGTTTCAAAATGCCGC
Organism: Ceriagrion tenellum; assembly: GCA_963169105.1. NCBI lineage: Eukaryota > Metazoa > Arthropoda > Insecta > Odonata > Coenagrionidae > Ceriagrion > Ceriagrion tenellum. The sequence goes on from OY720637.1 coordinate 17,593,775, forward strand.
TATCAGTCATTTCGATGTATTTGCCTTGACAGGTGGCAGTACTAGCTTGCAGCAACTCCGTTGGCTTTCAAGCACATGTTTTTTCGTGGTGGAAAGTATACTGATATTGATTCAAACATGAACACAAAAAAATCAGTCTTGAAAGGGTTAAGGGCGCCAGATTGTCGCCCCTCACCCTCCACAATCAGCATTACCCAGGATGCACGACGATGGCGTATATGGTAGGATTTGCTAACGGAGCCTATTTGGGACGGTCTGCATTTCTCACCAAACTAGAATAAGATTTTGGGGCTGGCTCCCTCTAACCTACTGAGACCGTTACTGCCAGCATCTTACCCCTTGGGACGTTAATAGAGTTATTGGACACACGAGGCCGATTATATAATTATTTTCAGCGAAGGTAAAGGAAAATTTAACAATCCTTGAAAAACGAGTAGGATTGAGAAAGCATGAGCATGATTTATGATTATGATTCATTTTGGCTGTCATATAGAAAATATTTTGGGGCGCAGGTTTTGGGGATTACGAATGGCTCGTCAGACCTAGAGCGAAGGTGAATTTCTTTCTTGAAACGAGTGTCACTGTACTTATAAATGTTTGTAATATAAACCCAAGAATTGAGCTCGCAGCAATGTTTACTGAGATTTTGACGTAAAACGTTTTCACGGCGATGTTGCTAAATTGTTACCGGGAGAGGTTGGATTAAGATATTGACTGTGACTATGTGCAGTGGAGAACGTATTTTTTTGTATCGGAACATTTCGAAGTATCTATTCATTCACGCCACTTATTATTGAGGTAAGGAGTTTGAAACTTGACGATAGCATGCAATGTCTTTCACGCACATTCGTACATGGTGCTCATCCGTTTTTTGTGTTGGTTGTTAGGGGAAAAGTTAGCCATCCACCCAATACAATATGTGAAAACAATAATTCATTACACAAAGGCCGCTCTTAAAATAAGCTCAATTACTTGGCACCCATTAGAGAAATAGCCATAGCATCAGGATAATGATTGATATCCAACGATGATACGTCAAAGTGTTTTGTGATAATATGTTTCTCAGGAAATGGTCTGATTAAAATACGATTTCCACCTAGCCTGAAGTGGTTTGACTTCTTGTAGAAAGTTATGAGTCTCCCAGATCTGCGATAAACTACGAAAAATCATGAGCTTCTGCGCTAAATCGGTAGATTCGATCGCTGGGATGTGCTTGCGAATATGCATGCATGAAATGAAGATGAGGGATTATCATACATCACGAGTCGCAATAAAAAAGGAGAATATCGTTTTAAGTCTATAATAATTAGAAGACGTAATATTGTGGCGTTACGTACCCGCCGGGATTTTTTATTTTAGTGAGTTGTATTGGCATTGATAATTAAATAACAGAGGGTGACATAATAATGTGAACGAAACATATTGTAATTGGTGTCTCAAGAGATACAGGCTTCTGTTGTATTAATAGAGAGTTACATAGAGAGTTACATAGAGAGTTCTTTCGCTGCATACATCGAAAGAACTCTCTATGTAACCCGTGAAAGACAATACCCTATTTTTGGCTCCCTGGATAGCTCCGGTAAATTGACGTGAGACAAGATGTAAATTCCATGGCAGTCGGTGGTATGCCATTTCGGAACGTTCGGCAGCAGCTTACGGTGGAAATGCCATATGGCCGCTACGCGGAATTTTAAATACGTCAATTCGTCAATTGTTAATGGAAATTCATGTGAATTAAAGAAATAGAATTTTTTTCCCTTTCTTACAATTACTCCGATAGAAAAATGAATGGAGCTTTACCACCATGGAATACACCTTTGTATCACAACTAAGAATAGTGAGTCCAAATGTAGAAGAGTCATTTTTAAATTTTTATCTAAAAAATGTAGATTTAATTGTTATTTGCACGCCATTGTTCGAATCTTAAATAACCACAGACTATTGCAAATATTATTTTGTTAAATGTTAAATTTTAAATTTGGCAAATTGTAACAAGCCGAAAAATGCGACTTAGCTGGACCAATTATGATATATCTTTTCATACGACAAAATTTTATATATTTCGTCACAAAATTTGTAAATTGAGATTTTAACTAGGTTAATCTTCAACAATAGATTATTTTGTGTCCCCAATTTTCTTTCATGTTTTATTTTATTGTATTTCTTAGAATAATCAAATTGATTAACCGAAATTAAAAAAAAAATATCTGTGACAATTTATTGGTTACTTTTACAACACCACTGACTTACGGTTGTGGTCTGTGGTATTGTAAAAGTTACCATTAAATTCTCTGAAAAATGGAATACCAAAAAGTTGCCAAGGAACTTGTATAATTTATTTGTGACAAGATTCTTTCGAGTTTGTAGCCTTACCCAGCGCTAGGGTGACCAACTCTCCCGTATTTGACCCTATTTTTTCACGATCTCCCGACTCCCGTATTTTCTGTCTCTTTGGATGAATTTCTCCCGTATTTTTTCGTCATTCAGTTTCAATAATTTGTATTTTGCTCACTCGGTCAAAATTCGTTTAAACGTTCGAGAGCGGACGCAATTGATTCTATATAGCGTTTTTCCTATCGATTATCATGTTTATAAATGACCAACCAATGAGTTAACATCTCGTCTGTTAAAACAATGAATGCGTACTTACTTATTGCCTTTCTTTCTTTCTTTCGAACTTTGTGTTGCTCAGCTGGTGGTGCTTTGGCTTGATCTGGTTTCAGTGGTTTTACTCTGCATCACCTGTGAGCCGTATAAGGGCAAGAGTTGATAATACAATAATGGGCAGTGACAACGGAGATAAAACGCCATTAAATAAAGAAAATGAAGTATATATGTACACATCTTTCGGAATAGGAAAGTGTATATTCCTAGTTTGGACCTGCACAGTCTTATGTTTATAAAGCAAAGTGTTTGATCTACAAACGTGAGTTTAGCATCGCACATGGCGGCAAGAACAATGCGGCAACCAGGTGGTAACACTCATACAGAGAGTATTTTCTCTTATAAATTACACGTGGACGGATGTTAGAAATAGGAGCAGTACAAAGCTGATCAAATCACAACTCAAGTTGCCATGAACTTCACGTATTCTTGCAATGATATTTTTAGAATTTGCAAAAAGTGATGGAAAACTGTTGTCTGAAGCAAAATCTGTCGCAAAATATATTTAGGTCTTCTTAAAATATAAAATAAAGTTCTTTTTAATTTTTTTACAAACAATGCATTGCTTTTTCTTTTTTTGTGAAACTTTGTTCTAAATCTCACTTTTTTTGGTCAAGAATATAGAAATCTCCCTTATTTTCTTCAAAAACAGTTGGTCACCCTACCCAGCGCTGAAAGTGACATGAAAACACGGGAATTCACAAATTTCCGTTAATTCTTCACAGCCCTTTTGGTGTCATTGTTCTTAGTAGAGAAATCTTATGATTATATTGTTCTGGTGGAATAAAAATAAATAAACGATGGCCGATCGTCAGGGTGATGGGCGAAAAATAAACTCAGGACGACAAAGGCTAGTAGAGCTGTACGAAGAGAAAATACGCTGTCTTGTTTAATGTGTTTCAGAATCTCTGTAAAAAATAATCTTCATTGACATCTCCAAGGTTGGAATCCTTTTTTCTCCATAATTTTCATCCTAAGTCAAATTATTTGTTGCAAAAAATATGATATCCGATTGCATAACTCCTAACTCACCATATTTTATCTAATAATCTTTTCCATATGTTTTTTTCAAATCAATTGTTTGTTTTAGTTTCCATCGAAAAGTAATTTGCCATTTTAACCTATTAGAAAAAATAAAAATCGTTCACAACGCGAGCATTTTAGGCTTTCCCGGTCAAAAAATAGGCTTCTCGAGGATTATGTATATTGTAATCTTTCACCTAGCTAACGAAAAAAATGAACGTCCAATACGACAAATTTAGCCTTCACGCGAGGCATTTATTTCACTTTTAAAATGACCTCCCGCCGTTCCCCCCGCTCCGAGAAATGGCCAGGCACGATGACAAGTGGTCACGGAAAGCAGTTCCAAAGAAGCCCTCCAGAGCGCACTGCTCCTTCAACCGTCTCTCGGCTTCCTCAACTCTCGGCCTTCCTGAAAGATTCTACTTCCCCTAGCGGCCAAGCGTAGAAACAGCGAAGGGAGTCGTGAAAGATTACGAACCGAGGAGGCGCCTTCTTGAATTTGAATTCTCGTTTGTTGTGAAAGGGACTAATTGGCAAAAGGCTCGAAAGGCTGTGGAATGCCCCTGATCAAATCACGCTGCGGCCTAAGAACGTAGTAAGGGCTTCGAAGTAAGGACTGGTGAGAACCTGAAGTTTCAGCAGGCTTTGTTTCTATGCGTGTGAATAGTGCTGAAAAAGGCTTATAATTTCGCAAAGAATCGCCGAGTTCTGGATTCTTCTTCTCTGGTCACAATCCGAGGATTGGTCTGCCAAAGTCTTCCACTTAATCCAATCTTGGGCCAATATTTTCACTTCTCTGTACAATAGGCAACCTAGTTCGTTCATCAACTGTCCCATGTAGTCCAGTCTAGGTCTGCCTCTCTGGTTTTTTCCCTCTACTGTACCTTCTAGTACGGTCTTAACCAAGCTTTCGTGACGGAAAATATGGCCAATCCAGGTGTTCCTTCTCTTGTTTAGCATTTTGAGTAGACACCGTCTTTCTCCTATCCTCTTAAACACCTCCTCGTTCGTGACTCTTGCCACCCAGGGTATTTTCAGCATTTTCCTATAGCACCACACTTCAAATGCCTCAATTATTTCCTTCTCTCTCTTTCCAATTGCCCAGGTCTCACTACCATGGAGCAGAACGCTCCATACGAAAGTCCTCAATGGCAATTTTCTAATCCTTAAATCAATGTTGCTGGCGGTGAAGAGTTTGTTTTTCTTGTTGAAGGCTAACTTGGCCTGGTTAATGCGTTCTGGAGTGAAGTACCAATTTGTATTCATAATAATAGCGAGCACGTTAACGTAAATCGGTGGGCATATTAATGAGACCATTTAGGCATTACATATGCAAAAAAATCGAAAATCAGAGATTCAGAAAAAAGATGCTTTAACAGATGCATGAATGTTTAAAATATAATTGCAATGACTTCTCTGCGATATTCTAATGCGTTCATTAATCAGGTGATTGCAGAGGAGCTTATGCATTGGCGGAAGTTGTCCACTCCACACTGAAAACCGAAAACCTATTGAGGATGAGAATTAAGGTAGTTTGAGCAAACTATCGTTTTGCCTAAAAATCAATGAATTTGGTTTCATTTTAAAGAAAAACATATCGCCCTTCCATTGACACCAAAAATTCAACCCCTTACCGCATTACATTCCGAGATATTTGCCAGAAAATACCAGCCCTTACACATGGGAAATGGTACGTGTATGCACTCCAGAGAGAACTTTTATTAAAAATGAGTCATTCCCTACACTAAGATCTCGTCAAAAAAATCAACAGTGTGTAGTTTGTGTGTTTTCTCAACAATTTTTAAAATTAATCATACTGTCACCGCAGTAAATTCTTCGGGATCACAATAAACATTCCGTATTGATGGACTTTCAAACGTACCGCGTGAAAAAAATGAGTCAAGTTTAACATTTACTTAAGTATTTTCATTTGATTAATCACAATTTCTGTCATGTAAAACTATATTATTGCACCATTAATAATGCAATACTTAATTCGTGTGTCTCGCAGGTGGTGAAATCAAAACGTATAATTCGAATATGGCCTCTATTATGATTAGGGAACTTTCTCGCCCGTACTACCTTAAGCCTTTATATAAGAGTGCCAGAAACCCTTTGGGTCACAATTAAACAGGTCATTACATCATGAACACACGGCCGCGAATCGTCGTCGAGGGTTAATCACGTTGAGTCATTTTGAGCGTATTTTACTGTCCAAAAAGTCAGCCTCTTCCATTTTTCAAGGTTTCCAGACCTCATCATTTCTCCCCAGCTTATCGCCGTGATTGTTTCCAGTTCATTGTCTTCGTTTAATTGATAGGTCTTCGTCTGTAGCCGCCCCACCTTTCCATTTCTTTTAACCGTTCTCGTTCTGTGATGGTTAAATTGGTTACAGGAGGGTTTTATCGAATCGCAGTTTTTATCGGATGGCCACCAAATTTAGGATTTATCACTTATTTCACATTATAAACAACACTAGATATGGACGAAAGCGCTGCGACAACAATTAAATTATGATATATACAGTACTTTTCTTGATTAGGGATGGGTACCTCGTCTGCTTCGGCAGCCATAAAGGCTTGTTTGCACTATGCTAGTAATTTAGTTGAGTACCGAGTAATTTAGTAACTAAATGTGTCTGAACAACAAAAATTTAGTCGAGTGGATTAGCAAGTTATTTAGTCGAGTCGATCCATTACGTTCTTTTTTTGTCGGGCGAGTAGCGCCCCCACCACGCGTCAGCGCTTTCTTGTTCATCGGCCAAACAAGTCCGAAGCTGTCGTTTTAGTCGAGTTCATTAGCTGCCGCAAACGTGTCGTTTCGCTGGATCGATGAAAAGAACTTTAAAATTTGCTTCTAAATATACACAACAAATGCTTGTGGAGTGTTAAGTCCCTACATCACAGAAATAAGCAAATGAAGCAATCTATAACTATTGTTTTTAGAAGCACCACCTAACGTGATATAGATCGACCTACTGGCAGGTATCTTTACGCTGAATTTTCGACTGCATTTTCACTACCAGAAAATTTACACAAATTTTAGACATCCTCAAACTATCGAAGTATCCTTTGGGATCTTCTAATGCTAACTCCTTCAGAAGACAATTCGTAGCTCCTAGTTCATCTCTTAATTAATTAGTGAATCTGACCCATAGATTTTTCCTCTATCACACAAATTTCTTCATCTACCTCTTCCAAAATAGCCATTGCCATAAGCCTTATCAACTTATTCACTTTATTGCGTTGCAGCCCCTTCATCTTGCAAAACACGACTCACTTTCAACAGTACTCGACCGTATTGCGAATGATTTTTGGAGGGCAGCGAGCGTTTTCGCTACTAAAATACTCTCCACTAAACTAAATTACTAGCCTAGTGTGAGTCAGGCTTAACAGACGGCAATTGACGATCGAATCAACAAGCAGCTGGGCGACATCTATCGCACTTTTCTGCATTGCTTTCTTGATTTTTATAGGAAACCAAGACCAGGGCAAGAAAAGATGATTTCATATAGGAATTCTCCCTTCTACTTTAAATAATTTTGCATTATTTAGAAGAGAAAAACCTCGTTTATTTAATATTGTTGAATGGAAAAGAAATTCAATGATTGAAATTAACATCATTTGTGAACAACAAACACTCTAGTGCAACTAACTGATGGATGTCGGAAATCGTTCCTAGACATAAGTTACTTCTCAAGGTTTTCGATCAGTAATTGGTGATTCTCTAGTGTCTGATAGCTGAGTCCCACGGGAGATAGCTGAGTCTCACGGGAGATAGCTGAGTCTCACGGGAGATAGCTGAGTCTCACGTCATTCACTTAAAGCGTGAAATTCCACGGCTGCGACGAAGAAAAAAATCTGATTACTGATCGTATCGAGGCTTTTAGTGAAACTGAGATATCGAATAAAGGCGTTCGCAGCAAGCCTCGTTAGTGACGCTCACAAAGCAAACAACGACCAATCGTACAGATGGATTGGCGATTTTTCCTCGCAGGAAATTGACCTTTATGCAGCGGGCCATGAACGAAAAAGTGGGTGGCCAGAACATCTTGGACTTAGCCAGAGACGCAAACATTTTCACAATCGTTATTTATGTCCTGTGATTAATTAACTGCAGCTCCGTACGATTCTCGGTCCGCAAGCTAATTCTGCCATATCCTCGTGATTCTTCTCATTTAATCGCCTCTCTATTCCTCCTCTTGTTCTTATCTCCCCGCCCTAGTTTCTATGACAATTGACAAAGAAAGCAAGGTTGCTCACAATAAGAGAAGGGCACAAACTGGCGCTGGTTGAACAATCTAATTTCTTAGAATGCCGAAGAAAATGGGCGTAACATCAAGAGAAGAACACTAGCGAAAGACGTCATAGAGTAAGTACATATAGAGTGGCAAAGCAATACTGAAAACTGGACATAAAAATTTGAGAGCTTTGGAAAGAATTTCTCAGTTGGCATCACCTTAGGGGAGGAAGAATCTTGGCTTACGAAGAAGACCACTTGGAGGCGTTAGTGGTACTCGGTGATTTTGCATCAACATACAGAAGAGTAGATTTAGCATGGCTGCTGTGTGCTTTTAATCGAGTATCAATTGTTTTGTCGCTCCTATGACTCATAGGTAAACAGTTTACTCCGTGTTTGGTAATCGCGTGTCTTATCACATTGACGTGATACCGATTCATTACAGACGATGCACATAAATGCACCTTAAAATACATGTTTAATTTGGTCTCGACGACTCAATAAGATTTGTTTCCGTTGCTATGGGTCGATTAGTAAACATCCAGGCACCGAAATCATCATAAGAACATCAAGGTCCTTTGAAGAACATCATATAAGTTATGTGACACTAAATGAAGTGACCGTGTGCCAAATCTCATTTGTTATGGCTTGTCGTGCAATTTCGATACACCTGATCCATCTTTCGGGCAAAGTATTATATAAAAACTCATATCAAAATCTCTCTATCTCTTTGCCACTCTATATGTACTAACTCAATGAAGACGTGTACAGAAAAAGGACGTGGACCGTGAATTTGAATTTTAAGAAATATTTAAACAAAAGTATAATCATTCATTGTAGCGTTGGCTCTACGGTACAGAAACCTGAACTCAGAAAAAAAGAGCGAGGATCGGTCGCAGACGTTAATGAAATGGGTGCGGAATTGGAGGAGGAGGAGGACAGAGGAAGTGCGATGGACCGAAAGGAAGACGAACGAGACAGTACTTGGTATTGTGAGTGAATGAACTTGTCTCGGATACTAGGAGAAGGCAGAATAGGTATTTGGGAGAGGTACTAATGAGGTTCGAGCGGATTGTTAAAGCCGCGAGAGGGTGGAAAAATTTGGGAAGGCGGGAAATGGGAAGAAAGAAAATAGGTTTTGCGGACGGTATGAAGAAAGGGTTTGGAAAAGAAGGAACCAGTAAAAAAAAGATGACAAACAGAATACATCAGTCAAAAATGGCAATCAATGAAATGAATAGCATATTATGGTCAAAAGACATAAGTTTTTTTCCTCAATTAACCGTTCCATGACTGGAGTCCTCTGCGCAGTATTCGAGATTCAGACCAAATTATATTCAAATGAGTTTATTCGAATATTGGACACTGCGTGACGCCTGGATGAAATATTATAATTATTTCAATATTAAGGTAGTCCGAGCGAGATAGTTTCCTAATCATAATAGAGACCATATTTGACATATACATTTTAATTTCACCAGTTGTGAGACACACGAATAAAATTTTGCATTATTAATGGTGCATTAATATAGTTTTACATGACAGAAATTGTAAGTACTTAAATGAATATATCTAAATAAGTCTTTCACTTGACTCATTTTTTTCGCGCGGTGTGTTTGAAACTCCTTCAAAACGGAAGGTTTATTGGGATCTCGAAGAATTTGCTGCGGTGACAATGTGATAAATATTTTTAAAAATGGTTGAGAAAACACACAAACTAAACACTGTTGACTTTTTGACAATATCTAAGTGTAGGGAATGCCTCATTTTTAATAAAAGTTCTCTCTGGAGTGCATACACGTACCATTTCCCATATAAAAAGGCTCGTACTTTCTGGCAAATATCTCGGAAAGTAATGTGGCAAGGGGTAGTATTTTTGGTGTCAACGGAAGGTTGATATGTTTTCTTTAAAATGAGACCAAATTAATCGATTTCTAGGTAAAATGATATTTCGCTCGGACTGCCTTAAGGAATGTTTTATTCCCCGTTTAGGAGAAAATCTATACGTATGTCATCGAATTATGATGAAATACATGCCATTGGCTGAAGACTAAGTGTTAAGATGGTGTTGAATTGTCAAAAAATCAAATCATTACGATGCAATGTTTTTCACTTTTATCATTTTATCATTAGACATCAATGAAGAGAGCACGTGAAGCGAAGTTTCACGCATATCTGTGGGCAAACAAAAACCGCACCGACCACCTTGACGATGAACGGTGAGTGACAGGGCTGTGGGAGGGGATTACTTCCTTGTGAAATGGAGAGGGAAATGAGGAAACTTAAGCGTAGACCATTCTCTCGTCGAGTCGCATCGTTTAAAACCCTTCCGCGGAACGTCGGAGCACTTCACACGAAATGCTCTCTTGGTGGCACTCGATGAAAAGATCGGGATTCCGTTGAAGACTCTTCACCACAATATCCTAGCTCGGTGCCGTTAGAACAGGTACCCAAGACACTTATGCCCCTATTCATTGTCGTATTCCTAGAGGTTACCTGAGTATCCCCTAGCCAGGTAACACCCAGGGGTCCCCTACACTGAGCGATGCATAAACCTTACCTGGGTAACTCCCAGCCAGGGGACGCCTGGGTAAGAGATTTGGCAACAATCCCGCGGAAAAATACATATGAACGGTTCCGCTGAATGGTTCTCGATGAATTCGATGCTCAGTTTTCACCGTAACCAAGCACGCTATAAACAATAATATACTATACTGTTTCACGATATTGATGCAAAATTATTGAAGGAAAATGGGAGAATGTTAATGATATTACTTAAATATTCATGTAATTTGAATGATGAGAAATACGGGGGAGGTTCAATTAGTGTTTGTAAACAGAAGACGTTACTATGGAAAGTTGTTGATATTATCGTGAACTGCCATCAGTTCAGTAGTATCAATTCGTCCCACGCGTGGGCAGCAGTACTGCGTTAGGGAAGCTTTGGGTAAGCCTCATGCCTTACCCAGGAAATCGGCGGCCTGGGGGAGGGTTAGGGGACGGCAGTCCCCTGGATAACGACTATTAAAGCTGTGTCCCAGTTCGCCATTTAGGCAACTAAATCGGCAAATTTAGGGAGGACGCCATCTTGAAGTGTGTCCCAATTCGTTAGGCATCATGGGGGAGCGGATTTAGGTGCCTTTCTCGGGGGTGAAATTTAGGGTAGATGGAGTTTATCCTAAATCCGCCTCCATATTGAATTTCCCATCATGCAAAGCGCAGCATGCGTCGTACAAGGAAACTCGCACCGCTCGTACCCAAGGAAGTAGTTGAAAAGTGGCAAACATGGCAAGTGTTTTGTCTGTTGTGAAAGAATTCTCTAGAATTTCGCAAACCAACACCCGACTACAAAAGAAAAATTTTACTTAGTACACTTAAATAAAACGAATTTAAATCCTAGAACACCTACACAAATTTACATACCCCGAAAACTAAAAACTAACGAATCTCCAGACAACGAAATGGATGAAAAAATGTAATTTCACTTTCCAAATCTCACAACGCACCCGAAGGTAACCACAGGCGTCAAAAATGTCTTTATTTCAGGTTTCATTTGTTTCATTCAGTCCTTTATTAATTACTCATATGTTTTTCATTCGTGTCCAGCTCGGTAGACGGCAACACTAACAAAGGATGTCCCAAATCAAGCTCCCTTAGCGAAAGGCATCTAAATATTTAGCTAGCTAACCGCATCCTCCCTAATGCCTAACGAATTGGGACACGGCTTAATACTATTTCTGAGCCTTTCTAGGGATTCCCCCAGAGTCATCTACATGCCGCCACAACAATTATCAAGTAGAGTCGTCGCAATCCGCCATTATTGGGACGTCCCGGGCGAGGGTTGTCGTATAAGCTTCTGCGTGTTTATCGGTATTAAATTGTAGTTTTAAAATTGCGACACGCATTACGCTTTGTGATCATGGGAGGATCCAGCGTACCAAACCGCGCTAATAGAACAAATAGTGGCCAGAGATCCAGAAAGAAAAGCTAAATTGCTTCAGATGAGCCGACGGGATAAGTGGAAGCCTAGAGGCTACGCAAAGCTCTGTGAGGTATACTTCTTTATATGAATTAATTGTTTTAAATAATGAACAGAGGATTAATGAACTAAGTATTTGGCTTTTAAATTCATATTTCTGCCATACTTCATCAACTGGCGGACGTGCTTCGCAGAAAAGTTTCGTACTCTTCGTGAATTTGCAGCCGGGTGATGAGTAAAAGGGCATGGAATGTCGAAAAATACAATTTTCGAAATAAAATTCGCGTTTAAACATTTATTCTCCATAAGGGACAATAGTGTTTTTGTCCCAACAATGGCGGCCGATGGATTTCCCATAGTGGAAATGCATGCGACGACTCTACTTAATAGTTGTTGTGGCGGCATGTAGATGACTCTGGATTCCCCCACACCTGGAGGACACCTGGGGGACACCCAGGTAACGACCATGAATACGGCCCTTAAACATCCCAACAATGAGAAAACGCAGGACGGCGAAAATGACACCGCGCGCCAACAATTTACGACCAGTCGCCGATTATCGCTTTAAGGAGTCAAATATTTCCAGTGATTCTTCATTTGTTTTAGATTTTTGCCAAATCTACTCTTTTAATACAATGTCACAGATAATCAGGGTAATTCATCACTTTTGTCTGTCACCGGAAAAATTTTGACAAGGCAGACTACCATATTTTCATTATCGACAAAGCGCTCTGTAAACGATGAGGACGTTGAGATAAGAGCCTCAAATACTTTATAATCCGTCAGTTATTCACCAAAAACAGACCTTTATCGCCTGATAATACTTTAATACAATATTTTTTAGGAATGATATCAAATGTAAAGCTATGAAATCAAATAGTGGATATGGTCATTCAGCAATTGGGAAGCAAAGAGTTTTTCTGCAATGGTATTTAAGAGTACCACCAAAGTTTATTTTACAAAATGGGGCTGGTGGCAGTGGTATATTAAAAAAAACATTATCATAACGGCTAAGAGCGTGAAAATCCTGAGAATATATATTTAATGAAAAAAATGAAATTATTATATTTACTCAGTGATAACTTTGCAAAGCAATGATTAAAAGTTCCAACAGCCGTAAAAGTTTTAGCACCACGCGTCAGAATAAGTACATGACAGAAACTCAAATTTTACCCCGATTGGACCAATTGTGTCGGTGGAAACCCGGAATTTTACATCACTCTCCACACTATAAATGTGATTTCGGAGTGATTTATGACTAGGAATAGAGGAAAAAATTAATCGTTTGGAAGGAAACCAACCCTTTGGTCTTTTCTTTATCGTCAAGCAAGCCTCTGTTAAAACCGCCGCCGCGGCGCGCCGCTGCCAACCTAGCCTCAAGAAATTTGGTGGAAGTAGCACGTGCTTGATTGCACTGGGAATGTGTGTGTGTGTGTGTGTTTGCGTGGGTAAAGTATTGTGTGTGAAACCGATCGAAAGCTGACAAACACATGAGTGGGCGGTGTGAGCGACGTTGTGAAACATGCGGCCATCTTTTCCCTTCTCGGACAAAGAGGGGAGTGGGAGGGGTTGGGAGGCGGATCTGAAGGGGGAGGTGCGAAAGAGAGGTAGACGGTAGATGGGGCGGGGAAGGGGGTGGCCGGCCGGGGGTGGAAGGAGGCGGAGGGAATTAGATCAAGCCACTTGAAACCAATAGAGACACGTGACATTGGAAAAGGGGAGGGGGGAGGGAATCGAGGCTCTTGAAAAACATTCGCCATTTGCCGGAATTGAGCAACCGAGACTGAGTCAGGAGAATTTTCCACGAATGGGAGGAAAAGAGGAAAAACTGCACGGGAGAACAATACCGACCGCTGTGTCCAGCTTGGTGAAGCTTCGGCCGATCAATCCGAAGGTCGTCGGATCGAATTCCGCCTCTGGGACGGACAGACGGATGCGACAAATCGGATTGGATATTTGGGGAGGCGACCGACGGCTAAGGTCATTTGCGCCACAGGGGACAGGTACCTAAGGGAGGAAGGGTGGATAGAAACCCGGCGTCGGCATTAGCCTGCTCTTAACGAAAGGCGCCAAGGGGACCACGGTTTAACGTCTCATCCGACAGACGGAGTACTGTACTTGAAGTGCCCTCCACAAGACACTCAAGTAGGGATCGGGTCTCCTCTGAAAAACATCCGCCTCTGTAGGGAATTGAACCCTGGCCGTCCGTGTGGTCAGCCAGTACTCTAGCCACCACACCAACCCGATCCCCGTGTGACAAATCGGTTTTGAAAATTAAAATTTCTCCTAGGGACTCCTTCTCGAATCTATATCTCCCTTATTCGCGCTCAATGCTTTGACCAAAGTAGCTACCCTGGGATCTTTTAACACGGTGACTTTCATTGAGGCTTTCTGATGACTAGGGCGGCTATTGGGGGTAGTGAGTGTATGTTATAATACTTTGTTTAAAGATTGAAATACATTTGATGAACCACATTTCACTTGAGTGCATCTACTTATGCGTCGGAACTCACCACTCAGTGTGCGGTGGAAATGACAACTGATTGATTGGTTAAAATTTTCCCCTCGATAAAAACCTGCTTTGGCTGGATTTTTTGGCGCGGTATTCGAAATTTAGTGATGAACTACAGTGAAATGTATTGTCGTCAAATACTAGACTCAGCGTAACATTTCGATATTCCTTCTTCTTCTTCATGCGCCGTCTCCTCTCAGAAGGTTGGCAGTCAACATGGCCACACTAGATCTTGACTGCGGCGATCTCAGCAGCTCTATGGCTGAGCAACTGTACCATGATTTTTAGTTGTCCAGCCAGGATGTACGTCTTCTTCCTCTGGTTCTTCTGCCACAAATCTTCCCCTGCAGAATTATTTGCAACATGTTATATTTTTCTCCTCTCGTAATGAGCCCTAAGTATTGTAACTTCCTTACTTTTATTGTATGTGGCACTTCTTTACTTTTTCCCATTCTTGCTAGCTCTTCTTCATTTGTGGTCCTCGACACCCAACTGATTCGGAGGGTTCTTCGGCATGCCCACATTTCAAATGCTTTCAATCTATTTATTTCTCTTTTATTTAGAGTCCAAGCTTCCATTCCACATAAAAGAGTTGATAATATATAACACCTTGTACTACAAACCGTTGATTGTACTACAAACCGTAGATTAGGATTCGTAAAAAGGGTTCTAGGCAAATGCGATGAGAGAGTTCGAGAAAGAAGCTATTTTACACTTTTCGGGCCTCATTTAGAGTATGCCGCTAGTATATGGGATCCGTACGAGGAAGGTATGATAAAAGAATTAGAGCGCGTGCAAAGGAGATCCGCTAGGTTTGTTAAAGGCCGTTATGATAATTGTATAAGTGTTACGAGCTTAATAGAAGAACTAGGATGGGAATTACTAATAGAGCGCAGGTTAAAATTTCGGTTAAACCTTTTAAGTAAATCCGAAACCGATTTGTTCACAGATGACGTTAGATATATATTAAGAACCCCTGCGTATTATGCTAGGTTTGATCATCTTAACAAGATTAGAGAGATAGATTGTCGTACCGATAGATTTAAAATGTCATTTTTCCCGCGAACTATAAGAGAAAACAATAGACAGCGTAGCAAAGAGATAGGTAGGTGAGATATAGTTAGAGTAGTCTGTAGTGCATGATGCATGTAATAACAACCATTAATCCCTTCCTTATTATGTAGATACTAACCATCTAGCTCCATGTGTCCCTATTTTCTGGCATGTCTCATTTAAATATACTAGTTGCATGTCAATAGTGCACGTTTGGTGACCTTCACCCCCTACCACACACAATCGTGGTGGCTCGCAGGGTATTACGTAGATGTAGATGTACCTTAACAACCTAATTTTAACACTTAAACTAAGATCTCTTGATCAGAGAGCCTTTTTCATTTCGTTAAATATGCTTCTGGCCTGACCTATTCTTGATATTTCTTAGCAGTGGTTACAATAATAAGAAATGTGTTGCTTTGCATTCAGAAAAAAATCTGTACAAATATAACTGAATTAGTTCCACAGTGTATTGAAGGTGTGATAAGACTTCGTGCTGATATGGCATTGATTGTCAAGAAACCTTGCTTGATACAACACCAGAAGTGTTTCGCGCAGATATCACCAATAGTAACAGGGGTGGGAAATACAATCTAAACTCAAATGGAGAATTTTAAAATATGTAGTTCCTAAATATGTAAATACACCCCGAAAATCTATCATTGACCGAAGTTTTCGCTATGGAGTCGCCTCTGTCATCCACCATTGCAGACCTATTCATAGAGGATTTTGAGGAAAGAGCTCTGGAGAACTACTCAGAAGAAGATACGTGGACGACACTTCTGTGACCCGCCCACATAAGAAACAAGCGCTCTCCCTGTTCCTCCAGTACCTCAATAGTCTATACCATACAATCCAGTTCACCATGGAGATAACAAATGACGCCCGACATTCATTTCTAGACGCCATGGCATCGAAAAAACTCCCTGGAAAGATCGGACACGGAGTCTACAGGAAAGCAACTCACACGGATCCCTACCCACATGAATCCTCCCGCCCTCCACTCGACCCAGAAAACAGCCCTCAACTCCACTCTGGCCCACAGTGCAAACACCATTTCCCACCAGGAATCACTATCTTCGGAGAAACAGCGCGTGATGATCATTCTATAGGATGGATACCACAAGGACATAATTCTTAAGAGTACCGCGAAGGAATTAAACCAACTTCAGTAAAAACCACCGAACGCGATTGAAAAGCTCACACCTGCAGCCCGCGCCACAATACCCTCCGTAGCAGGGACCGATGGACAAAATTGTAAGGCTGTTAAAAAAGTAAAACGTGGTCACTCTCTTTAACCGCGTAAGAAATACGAGTGACATATATCCTGGACCCAAACATCGGATCTAACCTCATTCATAATGAGGATTCTAAAAGATTGACTACAGTTGTAGCCTGGCATACATCGGGAAGACGTGCAGAGCTGTAAGGTGCCGACTACAGGGACACGGGCGGGCGATGAAACCTTTCTGCTGTAGCGGAACATGTCCATTCCGAACTGGGACACATAATCAACTTGAAGGAGGCCACCACGATCCCCAGGGAATCTCGATACTTCCCAAAAACTATTCGGGAGGCTGACCAGATTTCAAATCACACGAATAATATTACCCGGAAGGACGGCTTTCACCTCAACTGTTCTCGTCAAAAACTACAACCCGGTGAAACACCCTAACAACACGGCCTTCAACGTCAGAGCACCGACGAGGGCTTGGCACCTTTCGCTGATGAAAAGAGTTACACATTGAAAACCTGAATTAGGGCACAAAAATAAGTGCAGATCATTCCACGAATATATTTTTCATGGCCACATTTGTCCAGTCATAGGAGCCGACTGCAGCGCCATTTGTATTGAACTACCGCTTTTGGCTTCAATTGCGGCAGTAATGCGCTAATAACTTTGAGAAACAGTCTGCAAGTTTTTGATTCAAGTTCCCGGCACTATTTTCTTAAGAAAACAAGTTTTATTAAAATATTATACATTCTAACTCATTCAAATCGCTTTGACGCTTTTCCTGCTGTAATCTGAGCAACTTATTTAAGTTCCCATGTTTAAATTTCCCTTTTTCAAGACTGAACTACAGCAGAAGTCGGCGGTGAACTCTATTTTATTTTCACCTCAATATACAAAGGGCACTTCAAAGATGTCGTTTATAACTCTTTAGAATTTCATGAATAAGTGGCCATAAGTTCAGAGTCACCGAGAGGAACTACGTGTAACTGCATGTTAGCGGTGAGAGAATGTTGAAAACCTTCAGTAAAGGAAGACTGATTTTGAAGAATGCGCATAGTTCCTACACACAAACCTACCCCAAACCTACCCCAACCGGAAGACAGAGCTTCGTAACCAATATAACTTCCCTCAAGATGAAACGCATTGCGGAAGCGGGAGAGTGGAGATACGTTGTCTGCAGGAGATTTTGAATATCAGGGATTTCTATGACGGATAAGATGCTTTTTTTTCTGGCACGGGGAGCAATCAAAGAAAATATTAGATAGAAGTTCACACCTCCAATAGATTGTGTGGCTGTGGATAAGACTTCTATCACAAATGTGATAATGAAATAGCGTATATTAAGTGAATTTGATAAGTAATTCAAATCTGTGCACACGGATAAGATTTTAACTTTACAACGAAAACATTTTCCACACTGGCTTTGCTATCGGCAGATTACGTTCAAAATAACACATAAAAGGATAAGATTTGAGGACGCGGAAGGAAGCTAAATATTATGATACAGATATGAGGACTATTTTATGAGGTAAATGGCCTGTTACATCTATCTAGTCCAGAACCTATGTAACCACGGAATACCTTGGGAATGGTAACCCTATAAGACGATAAACTAGCTGAGATACAGATAGCTTCATAATTCGTAGAATGTTTGCCCGTTCTGATACATTCGGAAAGCACCACATGGCAGTGAAATTCTACTATTGCTTATCAGTGCTATGAGCGTACATACAAGTGACAATGTTGTCCGCCATTACCATTTAATTTTCAATGTGTGCTTAAAATTTAAGGAGAAACAGGACTACATTGGCCGTAAAAACTTGGTGAGGTACGAAGTTGGGCGTAAATAAACTTAAATAACACAAAATAAAATCAGCCAAAAACTAAGGAACACAGACACTCGAGTGCAACACAGCATGAGGCGTCCTTCATGAGGATGAAGGGGCCATGTTAAGGAGGTCAAAGGAATATTTTCATTCACACTCTCTAAGGCTCACAGTAAATTACTTCCTGGCCAAGGAAAATCTAAGGCGTCACACTTACCCCGTAGTAGGTCCTTAACACAGATATGTGAGCCACTCGAAGGACCACTAGTAATAGGTATTCATATTCCCACTCTCTGAGAATGTTCGCCGAAAACTATTTTCGCGCCAGGAAAACCCTCAGCCAACAAATTGTCTTCCAAGTCGAGGGGGTTGATATCAGAGCTGCTGAGAACTCTGGGGAGGAAACAAAGCTTAGAGTAGTTGGAAAAAAATTTTCAGAACAAATATTTTAGAGATTTTGAATGAATGTGACCCTGGTGAGAGAAAAATTGTACTAGGTGACATGAACGGCTGGGTTGGTGTGAGGTGGGATGCATCTGAGAGAGTTGGGACATTTGGTGACCCTCTAGTGAATGATAATGGTGAAAACTTGGTGAGTCTATGCTTAGAAAAAGGATTGTTTATGTCGAATACATGGTTTAAACATAAGAGAATACACATGTATGCTTGGCATAGGGGCGATTGTAAAAGCATGATTGACTTCGTTGTGTATGATGAGAGATTGAGGGAGTGTGGGATACGAGAGTTATGAGGGATGCTGAATGTGGAACAGACCACTATTTGGTAGATAAAGATTTCTCGGGTCTTCCACCGGGTGAGCAGGTCCATGGGGCCCAACGTTTCGGAGAACGACTTGTCCTCCATCGTCAGGGGGAGGGGGTTCAGCTTCCGAATGCTTTAGCATCCAAACAGTACATTTACCATCGCCAAAACTGAAGGCTCTGCTAGTTAAGGCAAAAGATCCGGTCGGCCTGAAGACGCCAGGAGTCTACCAACTTCCTTGTGAGTGCGGAAAAATGTACTTCGGAGAAACTGGGCGTACCATCGAGACAAGACTGAAAGCGCACCAGAGACACTTCCGATTGGTACAACCGCAGAAATAAGCCGGAGCGGAGCTCAGCATTGGTGAGGACCACGCCATACGGTGGGAGGAGACCAAAATAATCAGCCGCACTCATGGTTATTGGGATCGCCTCGTTAAGGAAGCCATCGGGATCCGTCTGCAGCCGAGAAACATCAATAGAGACGCGGGTTTCCAATTGAGTAACACTTGGAAACCAATCGTGGCCGCCATTAAATACGTCAGGGAAGGCGGGAAAACTCGCAGACGCCACAGCCAATCAGGTGGCACCTGACCCGGGAGGAGAGAGTATATATACCGGCCAAAACATTTTAACTAAATAGTGATTTAGCGACGAAAAGAAGCGATGTCACGGAAGCGGATGTTGGTGTGCACTCGTGAAACTCGAATAAATGTTGGCCGCCGAAGGTTCTCCTTCGGATTATGTTCTGATTTTTGTGGGACCTGCTTCTCTCTAAAAGAATGCCCTAATCCCAAGAGCATGCAAATTATCAGTTATATACCAGTCGGCTCAAATGATAACTTCTTTGTGCCCTTTCTTATGATTAATATAAAATCTATTCGGAGTAATTGACTGTGCGAATGCAAAGTGCGTCCTTGCTACCTTCCACGAAAGAAATCTATTTCCAATTCCTCTTCCATTGAAAGACTGGGGAAACTACGAAATGCTTTCGATCAATAGTTAAATTGCTACACCTTGTGCGCCTAAAAGGTAGGCAACCGACAGTGCTAGTTTGGGGCGTTGTAGTGGGCAGCAAACTCTGATGGGAAGATTTTGTGGAGTTCGGAGCAGCAAATCGTGGAAATCGCATTGATTTGCTGGTTGAAATGAATAGAGCCGAATATGCCCGGCTAAAGTCTTTAAGACCTCATTGCACGACGCCGCCTGCCCCCTGAATATGTTGTTAGCAAAGCTGTGCAACTAAGCATTCCTGAGAAGTTATGCACAGCATGCACTGGCAAAAAATTTTCCAGTAAATGCGCTCAAATATTACTCCCTCATCATAGACATGGTATCTTTTTTTAAAAAAAAACTGCGTTTTTACGACGGAATTCTGATGATTCCAAGTGGGGTCAAAAACGACAAGGAGAGGAAATTATATGAAAATACACACATGTGATTCCGAGAGGGGTAGTACAAGGTAATGACTTCCTTGTTGCATGGCTAGCAGCGCCATATATCCTTCAGCCTATGAAATATTGTTTTGCGGCACAAATGAAATTATTGGGAATTTTATTTTTAAAACTATTACAGTAATTGAATGCCTGATTTTATCAACGCACATCATGCGCTCATCTGTTGGTCATGAGCTAACGTATAAAATTGATAACTGCGTACGTAATAACAACACTCGATTAATGGAAACCATTTTATGACGATGAGTCATGCATTCGCGAAGGCTGGCGCGTTTACATGAGGCATTTATTTAAACATTTGTTCACGAGCCTAATCGCGCAAGATGCAACATGTTAAAAAGTCCTCATACATAAAACTCCTCAATTTTAAGAACTTTAGAGCTGAGATCATTTGGGTCGCGGCATGACGATACAATATCCATTACTGGAGGGTAAATTACCCAGGGGCAGCCGTGAGGCAGGAAATTACATGCAACTATTGTCCAAAGACCGGGGCAGAACATTGGACTCTATCACTGGACAAGGGTTGTTCACAAAATATGCTTGTTTCCACCCAAGGGCTGCTATTCTGAATCGAGCGACGCTATTTCTGGCTAATGCTATTCCTTGCTCCAGAATAGCGTCAGAAGCGATTCTGCATACGATGCAGCTATCCAAGGCGTCGGTTCCGTAATGCTATTATTAATCCTGCCCCTTTTGGTATGAAAACCTTCTGGTACAGTAATTGGAAATTCAGGCAGCCAATGACGAGCGATGTTTACGTTTTTCACAAACAGCTGAGACCTTCGCTATGGATGCCGTGAGTCTGATGCATGAAAGAATGTTTTCAATAAATAATCCTACTAGATTAATTCAATGCTGTGTTCGGATATTATTATAATACTTTATTTTGTTCTGCATTCATCAGCTGATAGATAACTCTCTGATAATTTTAGATTTTGTGATAGAACGGGATTTCAGTTTAGGAAAGGCTGGCGATGTTTGTTATGCATACCTATATGAACATATAACTTCTACCCGAGCTGGGAAAACAATTTTAATTTCTATTATGATAGTTCACCTCACCATCGTAAAAAAGCATATTGTTTTCATGTATCTTTTAGGTTAATTTTTTAATATTTTAACTTTTACAATTTATTCGACGGAGCGGACGACGTTTGGATACATGAGACGTGCATGATCCAGCATTATCTTCAAAGTATACTTTCATTTGAAGTTATCATTGGATTTGTTACCTATAATAATCTAGTATTCTATTAAATTCATCAACTGATGGAAACTTTCGGAGAACCTGTGCGGTGAACGGAAATTCAGTTCAGTAAATTCTTGCGACGTCTGTGACACATTGACAAATAACTCACACCTCAGTCCAAGCACCTCTCACACCTCAGTCCAAGGATTGAGCGAGCGAGCTCATCGACATACGTTTAAAAATGATCTCTTCAGATTGGCATGTGATGCGCTGGAACCTGCAGATGATTCGTTTACATAGGAGGGTACAAGATTTATGAAAAGGAATGAGATATGTGTTTCTAATTAACTAAGAAGCACATAATGCAAATTACGCAGCTCTCAAGTCTCAAAGAGTTCTCATTTTCCAGGTTATTTTTCATTAAGTTCCATTAAACATGATTTAATAACTTAAAGTTGTGGTTTGAATTGCAAGAGTTAGTATTGTAGACATTAATAAGGGATAATACAGTGAAAAGTATTTGTTCTACCAGAGATTTTCATAGTTAGAATTGTGACTGATTTTTCTTAAATATATATTATGTAACCTATGAGTTCGTGCGTAATAATTAAGCGTAGTTGAGGTGTTTCAATTTCCAATTATCTAATAAGTCTATAGCGTAGGCAGCGCGGAATGAAGAGAAAAAATTCTTCGTTGAGGATAGACCTTTCATTGGAGTATTCCTAGAACATACTGCCGTGAATGGCAAAAGAAGCGGCTTATATACAGGCATAGAATCGTCGAGATCGCCACTCCAGAACTCCAGAGAAATGTCCCAGGAAAAACCGGAAACAGAAAAATATTCGCCGGCACTGAAACTCGAACATGGGCCGCCCGCTTGCGAGGCGAGCGCGGATCCGCTGGGCCAACGCGGAAGGTGCAATGACGTATCGTCACACGTCCAATGGGTTGGATGAAGGGAATAAGGTGACCGAATAATCCATTATATGATAGCCTTTGTTAAAAATCGTCCAATTGTACAAAAGTTTACTTTTCAATTCTTTCTAAACCAAATCAGCATATTTCAACCACGCTATTTACTTAAATAATTATTTAAAATATTCTAATGAATCTTAACAACGGTGAAATATGTGGATGGAATAGGAAAACATGACCTAGATGACGATGTCCTACAGAATATTTTTGGATTTCGTTAATAATTTATATGAAAATTTACCTTTGTCACGAAGGTCCATATTTTTAGTTTTCCAACAACTAGAGCTCTTACAACGGACAATGGAACTGGACTAATTCCTGATGACTATATTGAAGGTGAGGCAGCTCAAGAAACATATACTCCCCAGTCCTTTCTAGTAAAGTCTTCAGGTTCTTTTTTCAGCCCACACCCCGTTCAACCATCTCCTACAGCCCCGCGAATGCGGAACTCTATTCAGTGGAATGCTATGACGCCTCAGGGCTTTCCGCGAGAGCTGGTATGACTAGAAAAAATTCGAAGAAAAAAAGAAGAAATTGCGACGCGACGCTGAAAAATAAAAGTGCCGTCCACCATATTGGCAACCGATGGACTGCTTCGTGATTGGTCGAGTAATTCGATATGATCGGGAGAGGTTTTTCCTGTTATCTCTCCTTTGAAGATGTATCTGTGCGGGTGTTGATTTTTCTTTTCCGTCGAAGGCTTACGTGACGATACACATCAAAAAAATGGACGGAGTAAAGTCCTCGGGAGATAAGGAGGGAACGAAATGACGGCGGTGCGGGATTATTTTTTTTTCAATCGACGTGTTGGTTGTGGAATGGGGGTTGGGTGAGTAAACGCACTTACTTTTTTTACAAAGCAACAATCTTGAGCAAACATATATATATATATATAGTTGGTAAAAAATCGCACGTGGATGCCAACCCAACGGCCATGATGATCGCTCTTTTTATTCCTCTGAAATAAAGCAGACAAGTAAAAGAACACGTAAAGCTTTGTGCTTCACAGTTTTCTAATGGTTTGTATAAGATACCCACATTCTTACTTATCCTAGGTATGCCATGTTAAAGGGATTCAGGCGGGATTTACTGTGGTGAATATTCAGCAATTAGATCAAAGATTAGATGACATAAAAATAGGTTTGTTTCTCAGGCCAATAATTAAATCCATAGCCTCTCATTTTATTTTTTCAGATACTTTGGGTTTAACTTGAGGGGAAATATGTCAGGATTGATGGAAAGTTAACTATGTAACATATACCTTTAAAGTTGGAACGAAAAATTTTAAATAATAATATGAGAGATGGTGGGAAATGACATAACTTTGATAACGGTGACGTCACGGAGATATTCTACCATGAATGGCGTGCACTAACTGATATGTCTAACGTACGTTTATGGATAAGATATTTGGGCTACTTTATCGATACGCCATACTGTTGCGAGTAATCACCTCTAGATACAGTGAGGATTGATATACTTATATCAGAAAGTTGGAAATCTTCCGGAAATAAAGATTGGGCTTTTTGGTTCACGCTCTGCTTGTCTGTATCCGTGTTATTGCTGCAAGAGTGAATGCTTGACCTCGTCAGACTTGACTAGGGACAGAGGCTCACTCAGCCGGCGTTCATTGCGTCGTGTGAGTCATAGTGGAGGCGGGATAATTCTCGGCGTCACATTAGGTGACACTCATCCGCCACGTCTGCTTTCCATTGCTTCCATTTCACCTTGAATTCCGTCAAAACGTGGATGTGTTTGGATGAACTTTGGACTTCCTATGGCTGCCACGTTGAATTTTAAGAAAAATAAATTTACAAGTTGCGTCTTTTTAAGAAATGATGGTGTTGCCACTAAAGTAAGTTGCCATGTTGAATTTAAATGCACTGCCATGTTGAATTGAAAAAAAACTTAATTTTCAAGTTATCATTTTTCAAGAAATTATGGTGTTCCTACTTCTTTAAAAGCATCCTATGCGACATTTTAGAGCATAATTTTGGCTGGGGAAGGTTTCTTAGCTTAAACGCTGTTAGCATTATCAATTTAAAGACAAATATTTTCCAGTGATAGTGTTTTGCTGAGTTTAGGGATACAGTTACGTCCTTAAAAAATAACTTCATTTTTTTAGGAAAAAACAACATTTTTGCGTATTCTTATACCTCTCCTGCTCCATCCCTTATGATAACTAGAGACGGAAATGTAATGAGCGTACCACACCAAACACGCTAGTTTATCTACAGGAAACAGTTCTGTGGCACTGAAAAAATTTAAGCTCTTCTTCTGACGATAAAGGGGGCGTAAATTTATGTATAGGTTAAAAGCGAGCATTTCTAACTTAATTAGCGTGGCTACTTAGGGGTCTCAAATATTTTGGTCCACCCCAAGTCTCTGGTTCAGTTGTTATCCAAATTACGGGGAGTTATCCATCGGCCGCTTCAATTAACGCCTTCGAGTTACTCTGTAACAACGCTAGGAGTGTCATCTCCTTAGGTTCCAATTGTAAATATACAGATCAAGTGTAAACGCAAGCTCAGTAAGAGATTCTCCCTTAATTAGGCGCCCGGCCCGTTAGCGACAATCTTGGAATATGCTCCGTCTGGAACTGTTGAAATACGATTCGTTACTAGCTCTGGGGAACACCTGGAACTTCTAAGAGAGGGTAAATATCAGTTTTGGTATGATGACTCTCGCAACTTATTTAATCGATGAAAAGAATATTTTATCCTCATCAAAGGATAGCCATCCTCCTCGCGTACCAATTGGAGTGTATGGAGTTCCTTTCAGCTGCGGTGGAAGCTATTCCAGGCAGAGTGAAGGAGACATCTCCCAAAGGCTATAAGATCACGAGAGAGCAATGGAATAACACAAAGAGGAAACTTCAGCCGTCACTGTCCATTTCGAGCCCTGAGGGAGTCGTGCCTGATCAGCTCTCGATAATCCCAACCAAGTATAAGAATCACGTGACCACGGAGTCACGTGGTACGACAACATACAGTTCGAGATTTCGGTGAGATTTAACCACTTGGATTGATGACTAAAGCGTCTGATATGTTTTTTATTGTGTCTCTAATAGAGCCTCTTTCTAAAAAGTATAACTTATTAACATCCATGAGCGAAATTGCTGCGAAAACACTCGATCAGGAATTCGAAGTGAGATTCTTACGAGCGGTTTGAATGCACCAAAATTTCAACCCCTTCGAGACTGTCCTGTAAGACTCCTTAGTTATGTGCATGGAATCATTCCGAGTGGTGTCAAACACAATCCACTGAGGATCATTTTTGATTAACCACTGGCTTTAGCCGAGACAAAAGAGTACCAACCATAGTCCATAGGTCCATAGAGTTCCATAGAGGTAACAAAAACGTCCAAAAATTTCAATGGTGATTTCAAACATTCAAATCCTTCAAAACCCGTCCTAAAATTTCAATTGAGTATAGAAAAGTATTGAATACAAGATATACTATATCAAGCAGAATGAAAGCTAATCCTGCCCTTGTTGCTTCTGCTTCCAGTTTGAATAATACTAGAGAATAAAAATGAATGCTGTGTTTCACTACCACAATGGATTCCCTGTGCATCGATTGACTGCAGAACAATATGAGTCTGTACTTGATTAATTATCTAACGTGAGAAGTAAGTATGAATGTAGAACCAAAATCGCTGAGTTCTTTTTCCCTTTGCGAGAATGGCGACTATATTTTTAGCACAATTTGGAAGAGGTTCTTTGCACCCGCGACTGCCCCAAAATAACGACCGAAGTTTGTTAAAAAACACTGCGTCGTTCAAACAAAGGAATAACGGACGCAAGAACGTTACGATTGTTTAAATCGGAAGATTGACCAAACACAGGACAAATCGCATTTCCCTCATGAATCTCACGCCGCGAAGAGCGATAGGTTGAATTTAAAAGTGGTCAAAACGCAGGAAATTGCGGAAACAATTTTTACGATGGGTAATTACCGTCTGACTAAGTTCACGGATAAATGGACAGACAAAATTGTCACAACGCTGGGCTACGCAACGCAAGACTATTTAGAGCCAGCTAAAAATTGTCTCGATTTCCTCACTGGATTTATTCGCAATCACCGACGTAGTTTAAGGGATTAATCTGACGCGACCGGACATCTAAATCTTGAGAATAGTCTTTCATAGTCCAAAACTTCATGAGGCGACGTAACTCTACTTAAGGCAGCCTGGAGTGAAGCCCAGCTAAATTCTAGTGAATGACAAGAGCTGCAACAGTACCTTTATCGTGAAGGATTATACTTACAGGGGAAACTTTGAAGATTTAAGGCACTCAATCATCAAATCGATTACAAAAAGTGACATTATTGTACGTTTATATTATTTCCTTGCTTCCCTGGTCATTTTCCTCAGCGGAAATAATGAGAGTCATCCTAAATGTGTGTTTGCTGTCTAATAATTTACTAGAACTCAATTCATTAATGAGTCTGATGAGTATTGTGGAGTCCATGGCAAGTTTTCCTCCATATTCTAAATCTTCTTTTAGCGTTTAATGTAAGTTGACAAAGTAGACATACAATGGCTGTTCTTTCAGCCGTCTCTATACCTCATAAAGGGAGTGATTTTCGTAGGTTACCAGTGGATAAGAACTCCTATCTAGTGAAAGAAGTACCAATTATTTGGCCTCGAACCTTTTATTTTTTGTTCCTTGCCGTCAGCACGAGGAAGGTTATTATCTCAGATCGCGGGTTGGTTTTGAGAAGCAGTTATTTCGAATGGTGTTCCATGCAACTGGGCAATAATCACCATGACATTAAGAAATAGTGCTGGATTGTGGATATTCTGATTTTGCATCTTCAAATGAGAAAGAACCCATGAACACTTACGCACTTCATTGAAAATCGACCATGGTTTCGGAACTTTATGATGAAGGGCATCCTGATGATGGCATTGTGTGCCGAAACCATGGTTGATTGATACTAATGTGAACAAGTGTTCTTTCTCTTCTGAAGATACAGGTGAATATGATACCAAGAGATAAACCGAGTTATAATTGAAAGTCAGACTAACTTGTCTGAAACCTGAACCATTGGGGACTATGAATTAATGATAGTCCCTCTCCTATCTTGCAGAATTACGTCAGTTCAGCCAAAGGTCTAATGTGAATATAACACAGCAACAATTGCACGGGTATCTATTCAAAACTTAATTTTAAAAGTTGTTGCCAGAAGCTTCAAGTAATACTTTGCAATAAAGGAGGTAACATTATAGATGTTCATCGCTAGCATTACAACTTTATTACACCCAGTGATGCAATTTGACAAACATAAGTATTTCTCTTTGTAACATACAATTATTTCGCGAAAATATTACCTTATGATTTACCTTACGAGTCGAGGCGACGCATTCCAAACCCTTCGAAAATATTTGCGTCTCAGAGAAAAAGCTCTTCATAACAAGATAAGCTTTATCGTCACGTGTAGAGTCGCCAAATGTCCTCTGGTTTCCATGGAGAAACGATAATTCCTCATCAGAAGTAAATTTAGAATATAAATTCTCCGAAATGAAAGATTAGCAAATATTCAGCTCTAACTCGCGATAAGAGGGCCAACAGAAAGACAGTCTGTCTTTGACAGAGGACTGGATTGTTCAAGTTCCAAAATACTGCGGCAGAGTCACCGGGAGGTATATTCGGGAAATAACGGAAAATATGTTGATTCCTGAGGTGACCTTGGTTTCAACCTTTTTGACAGATTTTCAACAGCATTGTTGGGCTTATTATTACCGCTACAGCACGTTGGATGGTGACCCTTCAAAATGTCCGACCGTTAATGATGGCCTATGATTTACGAATATTGGAAAGAAAGGTTTTGGAAAACAGAGTAAATTTCATCAGCGTCGTGAAACACTTAGAATTTGGAGTTAATAAACGTAATATTCGAAAAATATTGATGTCTTTCCAACCTGGCTATTTTTCCCCTCTTCTCCCAGTCTTTAAATTGCTAACATAGTCAAAATCAAGGAAACATGAGCTCTACGGCCTCGCAGAATTGACAAAATAGGGTGAGAATATTTCTCCAATGGCCGTAACTATTGGCACCCCTCGTCAAAAGATAGAACGGAAAATATTTACTGCGTTGGGTCGAGGGTAGCGTCAGTGACCAACCACGGCCAATAAACCTGAATACCCTTGTGAAGGTTTACGGGAACACTGACGACTATCTACCTAGACTATTATCTACACTGACAACAATCAACCTTGTGTTGTTAGTGTATTTTCCCTTCAGTTCACTAAAGAGGGCCACCTTGTGGTCGAAATACGCGTACACGACGCACACCCTTGTCTTTTTCTTTTTCATTCCTTTGACCAAGCTCATCTCGAGCCTGATCCTCCCAGAAGTTGGGCCCTGTTGAATGTGTGAGTGAGTGATTTAGTGAGTGCTTGAGAGAGTGATGGCTCTGTGTGTTTGTGATCATAACTCAGGCATCCTTATAGGGGTCTCTAAAGCCCTGTGAAGGATCCCAATTGGGTTGACTGTGTGTGCCTGCGAATGGTCACTGGAGAGGAATTAACGTTCCCGTAAACCTTCACGAGGGTATTCTGGTTGAGAGGCTGTGGTTGGTCACTGACGCTACCGTCAAACCAACACAGTAAATATTTTCCGTTCTACCTTTTGACGAGGGGTGCCAATTGTTACGACCATTGGAGAAACATTCTCACCCTATTTTGTCGATATTAACATAGTGTTTATTTATTTTATTTATTTATTTTACCACCAAAACGGCTCCAAGGCTATTAAATTTGCTGACATATTCAATAAATAAATGAAATTTTCAAACAAAAACATAATAAACATTAAATAAAACAATAATGAGGCAAACGTAAGAAAGGGACTTAGGGATTGGAGAGGGGTGGATCATTTGAGTGGCGTTTGAGGGAGGATTTGAAAACGGTGGCAGAGGAGAAAAAGTCCAAGGAAGGATATTTCGAGGCCAAGGAGTTAAACAAGACGGGGATCCGGTAGAAGAGAGAGCGATGGGAGATGGAAAGACGGAATCGGGGAGTATGCAGTAGACAGTTACTGCGTAATGGACGGGGAGGAACATGAATACGAAAGAGAGGGAGTATTTCATTGGTCCGTAGAGATCCGCTGAAGATTCTGTGTAGGAACATCATATCTGATAGGACACGGCGGTGAGTTATGTGAGAAATGCTAAGGGAGGAAAGGATGAGGTTACGGGTTCAGCTTCTGAACGTGGTGTTTCAAAGGAATGCCCCCGCGTATCATACGCGCAAGGTTCTCAGTGCATATAAATTTGCCTTAAGTTACTTGGAGCAATTTTCTCTTATGCATGAATGTGCGTGAAACTTTGCATACGCGTGTTAATTAGTAATACGTCTAGATAACAGCAAAGAAATTGCATGTTACCATTTTGATTTTTTCGCTAATAAATTATATTTTAACACGAAGCCCTTTATGACACTTGATATACATTTTAAAACAATTTGAAGGCCTGTGATCATATTTTTTTCGAAACGCGAAAATGTACCTTTCATATTGTCACAATGGTTCCCATTAAGGTAGTTTGAGCGAAATATCATTTTACCTAGAAATCAATGAATTTGGTCTCAATTTAAAGAAAAATATCTCACCGATACAATGACACAAAAAATTCAACCCCTTACCACATTACTTTTGGAGATATTTGCCAAAAATACCAGCCCTTTTACATGGAAATGGTACGTGTATGCACTCCTGAGAGACATTATTTACAAAATGAGGTATTTCTAACACTTAGATCTCGTAAAAAAACTAACAGCGTGTAGTTTGCATGTGTTCTCAACTATATTTGAAAATTAATCATATTGTCACCGCAGTAGGTTGTTGTGTATCACGAAAAACCTTCCGTTTTGAAGGAGTTTCAAACGCACTGCGCGATAAAAATGAGTCAAGTTAAAGGCTTATTTAGATCTTTTCATTTAATTACTTACAATTTCTGTCATATAAAACTATACTATTGCACCATTAATAATGCAATATTTAACTGATGTATCCTACAGCTGGTGAAATTAAAACGTATAATTCGAATGCGGTCTCTATTGTGACTAGAGAACTATCTCGCTCGGACTTCCTTAAATATAAATATATCGTGCCGAATAAAATATCGGTATTTATATGCGGTATTCGCTTAAATTTATTGTTGCACGCCGTAAACTATAGTCATGACAATACTTAAATTGAGGCAAAATTTTAAAACATACTTCTTGCCATATTAATATTCGGTTTTTTAACATTCTTCGAAGCTATCCGATGCCCAACCGCCATTTCTCTCTATTAATCCAGATGCCTTCTTGCTACTGCTTTTCTCTTATTGCTTTTTCTATTCCTTCTCTCCAACTAATTCTGGGTAATCTTCCTTTTTTTTTTCTACCTTGTGGATTCCACATTAAAATTTGCTTAGGTAATCTCTCGTTCGTCATACGTTGTATCTGACCATACCACACTATCTGTATCTTTTTAATGTCATCGACTATGTGTGGGTGACTCCCATTACATTTCTCATTCTCTCATTTGTGATTCTTTCCCGTCTGGATATACACGCAGATTATCTTCATTATTTCTATATCCGTAACATTCAGCATTTGTTTTGTTTTCTCCTTCATCTGTCATATTTCTCTCACATAAGTGACGATGATTCTTACAATTGATTCGTATATTCTCTTTTTATTATCTTTGGTCCCATAAAATACTATTTAACATGGATATCGCCCCTTTTCCCTGCAAATTTTTTCCTTTAATTGCATCATCCAAGGTTCCATTTTGAGTAATTTTAACTCCCAAGTACTTGCATTTCCATTCCATCTTATAGCACCATGACTTATTGTTTTCCTGCAATGCACATATTTCGAGCCTTTCTCATATTCATTCCTAGACCCCAATTTTTCTACACCTCCATTAGCTTACGTGCCTTGTAAGACAGATAAATCGTCGTGGTCCTGGGCTATCAGTGTCTGATCATCTGCACAACACAATAAATATTAAGTGCTAATTTTTTTCAAAGGGATATCCATTCCTTTACTTTTCATTTTCCATTCTGTAAGTGTATGTTCCAAGTATATCTTGAAAAATGTGGGGGAGATGCAGCAACCTTGTTTTAACCCCTTAGTACGAGCCAATTTCTCTGATGTTCTTTGGCCAATTTTCATTTTTGCAGTGGTATTATTGTATAAAATTTTCAAAGCTTTGATAAGATTCATTTTCACGTTTACGTTATCTAAGCTTTTCCAAAGTTGACGGAGAGGAACACTGTAGTACGCTTTCTCCAAATCGACGTAAAGTGGGTGTGGGTTCCCTGGTTTACAACTTCATCAATTGTCTGAATGACGCAAAATAGATGGTCAATGGTGGATCTTCCAGCCCTAAAATATGCCTGTTCTTCTACCTCGAAATATTTATATCTGTCTTCAATTTTATTTTTCAAAATCTTTCCATATATTCTGCTAGTTTTGATGGTGACTGATATCCCCCTTTCATTGTCACATTTGTCTTTCCTGCCATTTTTGTGTAAGACTGAAATGAAAGATGTTCTCCATTCTTTTGGGACCTCTGCTCCATCCATACACTTTTGATACAGTTTTATTGGGTGGTGGTATAGCTTAGTAGTGCCATATTTAATTAATTCAGCATTGATTCCACCTGGGCCAGGATATTTTCCATTATATCGTTTTACAAAATTCCTCAAGTTTAGTCTCAGTTACTACCAGAGGAGAGGCTGTTGACTTTGTTTGATTTTCATCCACATAGTCATCGGTAAAGTATATTCTGTTTTCTGTTAATAGGTCTCTGAAAATCTCTTTCTACTAATGTATAGATATCGGTGATATTAGATTCTTAAATCTACTCTAGAGCATATTTTTCATTAGATTCCAACTTTCTGTACTTTTTCGTCCTCGATGACAGGAGTTTATTTTACTGCAATCCTTTTCCCAAGATTCGTTTTTCCATTGGGTTATCTTCTTATTCACTCTAGTTTGTGCTACGTTGCATGTTATTTTATTTTAGTCACGTTTCGTTGTTATAAATCGTTGATACTTCTGTCTCTTATCTTGTATAACTTTTTCCATATCGTCATCCCACCAATATGGTTCGTGTTTCCATTTGTTTTCTTCAATTATTCCTATTATTTCCTGTGAGTCTGAGTGAATTCATTCTTTGTATGCTGATACTTTGTTTTAGTGTCGTCATATTCTTCGTTAAATTTATGGCCCAGTCGGTTCCTGTATAATTGTCTTGTGCTTTTACGTTCTAGACTGTCTAAGTTGTATCTGATCTGTTCTGTTGTCGTTTCCACATTTGTTTGTCCATGTGTATAAATATCTTAAGTCTTGAGAGGGAAGTTGATATTTGTTTTAAAAAGATGATTGGATTGGACAATAGGCAACGAAATTATCACTACCACACTTCGTGTTCTCTGCAACTCTGGCATTATAGATCTTTATTTTTTTTATTGCCTCATAATAGCGTGATCTGTGATGGATTTTGGGTCACTCGTTTGCTGTATCCATGTATATTCATGTACGTCTCTATGTTGGTAGAACCCATTAAATATTTATGGATCGTTTTCATTACACACAGCAGAAAGTCGTAGACTATTACCATTTGTTCGCCATATTGACCGACGATTTTACAACTGTTCATTTTGCCTGTTCTTGAGTTCATACCACCTAGGACAATAAGTTCTGTCGAGGTACCTATTTTATGTATTTTTTCGTTCAGTAGTTCAAAAAACTCATATTTGGTGCTAAGTAATGAGTCGTTATTCACTCCATAATCTTCCGAAATTGTTATTTTATGACCTAATATCGTAAAGTTCATTTTTTATAATTCTTTGGTTGATATTTTCCCAACCTGTAATATATTTCCTAAGACTTCTCCGTATGGCAGCGCGGTAAGCGGCAGATATTATAGCATCTTAGGAAAGGTATCCAATATTTTTTTAAAATAATAACTTATAACGCATATTCTGGCTGAAATAATAGATCGCTTTAGCAACCCGAGGTCAAATCGTGTCGATTCTATCGCCAAAGAGTCATTGGATATTATGTGGGGTCTAAGATCAGAAAAAGGCCCAAAACTGGGGCAACGCTGACTGAAATACAATGAAAAATATGCGGTGTTACACACCGCTCTAAGTTTAGAACAGAAAATCCTGAGAAACCAAGCCTGAATCACATCAAAGAATAAAATTCCTGACTACTTTTAACTCTCGATAACAGTCTATTTTACTGCATTGCACACATTAAAACCTACATCTACTCCACGAGAACAGTATCATCAGAATGCTACGCTTTACTGATGATACAAAAATTCAGGCAGAAAAGAATCAAGGTGGGGTATGAAAAATCTGGGATAAAAAGAGTGTACTTGCATTGATCGGAGAACTCTGATACCTAGGAGGTTGGATCACTTGTGATGGAAGAACCAAAATAGATATTTTGGGTTAAATAGCACAAATAAAGAAACAATGAGTAAACAGGAACTGGATATAGTTACGAAAAGCAACACAAACTTGGAAGAGCGCTTAGTTTTAACATACATATTGAGCATGCTTTTAACAATAGCGTAGATAGGACCATTTAATATGTCTGCTGCAGAGTAAAGAAGCCAGATTGAAATTGAAATGTGGAATTGTCAGAGACGGATGAATACAAATGGAGGGGAAAAATCACAAGGGATGACAAGCGAGACAGATATTGTGTTTGATGAAAACACTGAGGAGAGAAAAAATTGTTAAAGGCATTTTGCGAAACGACAGCCAATTGGAAGCAATAATAAAAGGAGAAATTGATGAGGAGAATGAACGAAGAACTACAAAGGATGGATCGTATGCCAATGAGTGGAGACTCCAATCAAATGAGCGGAGAGTAGATTTTCAGCAAACCAATCTTCGGATTGGTGGTCATAATGATCCAACCTTTGAAACGCCAAGAACAACAATTTCAAACTCAGAAGGAGGCCTAGAATGATGTCCAAATGAAAATATTTGTTGCACAAGAGTTTTGAGAAAAAAACTCACCTAATCCGCGAACTTGAAACCTCCAGTATATGATTTGTGACTTCGCGAAACAAAAAGTCTCCCACTTGGTTTCGTTCCAAGTTTGAGTAAAAAGTATTTTTTACTTAAAATTTTCTTATCAGTCCAAAACGGATAAACTCGATGGTCTGTCAAGTGGGTACTGGTAAAAAAATCGATCAAAATTGACGACATGGTGGCTGACTTACTGTGAAAGAAAAAAAGTCGTTCGTATCAAATATCGCCTAACTATCCAATCGACCCTATTATCAATAGCTGCATGTTCCTTATCACTTGCCAATAAAGTTGTTGACAAAGTCTTGGTTACATTAAATTATTCGACGGAAGGTATAAAAT
Source organism: Ceriagrion tenellum (assembly GCA_963169105.1). Lineage (NCBI taxonomy): Eukaryota > Metazoa > Arthropoda > Insecta > Odonata > Coenagrionidae > Ceriagrion > Ceriagrion tenellum. Next base: position 17,629,084 of record OY720637.1, read on the forward strand.
CTTCATGGTTACCTGCTAACCTATGGCTGCTGAGGCGAAATATTATCAAGAAAGCAAAAGTAAGTGTGGTTACAAAATACAAAACCAAATGGTCATGGTTTAAAGGTAACCAGCATCCAGGGACTAGCTGCAGTTAAATAGTTTGTTAAAAACAGTTAAAAAAGTTAAATTTGAACATTTTACATTTAACAGATTTTTTTCCTGAAGGCAGCAGTTTGGGTATTCCTCATCATCATCATCATCTGGTGTTCTGTCTGCTGACAGGTCCCGTACACCACTGTCGTCTCCATCCGCTTCTGTCCCGAGCTTCCTTCTTTGCTTCATCGTAGCTGATGTTCTTCACCTGATCCACCAATTTAATTCCTCTCCTTCCTCTCTTTTTCCCTCCTTCAATTGAACCCTCAAGTGCCACAGTTTTCATACTTTTCCCTCTCATCACATGGCCCAGCCAGTTTCCTTTCCTTTTCCTAATCTCCTTTAGGAGCGATCTTCCTTCTTTTACTTTGCTCAAAACCTCTTCATTTCTCATCTTATCTACCATCTTACTTTTTCCATCCTTCTCCACACCCACATTTCATAAGCTTCTATTCTATTTCTTTCCCTCTTACCTAATGTCCACGCTTCACATCCATACATGAAAACGCTCCATAAATAGCATTTAGCTAGTCTCTTTCTCAGCTCCAGATCCAGGCTTTTATTGCATAGCAAGTTTTTCTTCTGGCTGAAAGCCTCTTTGTCATTGCTATCCTTGCTTTTATTTCTGCGATACTTCTCCAGTCGTCTGTCACCATCGTTTCTAGGTACCGGTAGCTTTTCACTTTTCCTATTACACCTTCATTTATTTTCACACTCGTATAATTTTCACAGTTTACTGGCATCACCTTTGTCTTTCCTAGGTTTATCTTCATCCCATATTCCTACATCCCTTCTTCTAAAGCCTTTATCAACCTTTGAAGTGATTGCATATCATCTGCTAATATTACCATGTCATCTGTGAATCTTATACTTCTTATCTTGCTACCTCCAATAACTCCTTCCTCTATCCCATCAAAAGCTTTATGGATCATGTCCTCAACATATATATTGAACAAGGTTGGCGACAGACAGCATCCCTGCCTTACTCCTATAATTCCTATTCCTATAATGACGATAATGAGTTCTTCTCCATTATTTCTCCATCTACAATGGCAAACATACCCTCCTATCCCCGAATTTGCGAATGACCTCAATTCTCGGCTGCCTTTGTTAATCAACAACTAACGAATAGTGCGAGTGACCAGTATTTTGATGGTTTACCCAATTGGGTAAATAGGAAACCGGAATCTTCTCGGATGCCTTGTGACCCGCTTATTGTTAATGAACTGGTTTTAGGGACAACATAAATTGTTTAACGGCTGCATAAAAGTTCCACTGATTCAAGCTCAAGAATTACCAGAAAACTTGCGTATGTTCGCGCAAGACTTCACAGAGGAAAAATATTCGGCTTAACTGAGACTTGGACCCGAATCCGTAGATTACGTGCCGAGTACATTTGCCAGTTTAAGTTACCTCTCCGTGCTCTTCTCCTGCGGATTTTTGTGAGTTTTAAAAGAACAAGGTGCTCTAGATGGCCGAACATACAATGTAACTAGAAATCCAAGGCCTGAGTTATGCGCCACAAAACTCGAGTTTAATACCGAGGCTAGTCTCGGTTTCCTCAAAGTTAGCATGTGATCACCAATGATCAGGAAACCGAATTATTTTACTTGTATCAGCCAAGTGGTTATAACTAGCAATGAAATTAAGTTGGGTTTTACCGCAGAGTAAGTATATATAGACTGGCAAAGCAATGCTAAAAACTGGACATACATTTTTGAGAGCTTTGGAAAGAGTTTCTCAGGTGCCACCACCTTAGGGGAGGAAGAATATTGGCTTACGAGGAAGGCCACTTGGAGGCGCTAGTGGTACTCGGTGATTTGGTATCAACATACATAGGTGGATTTACCATGGTTGATGTGTGCTTTTTATCGAGTATCGATTGTTTTGTCGTTGCTATGATACATCGGGAAATAGTTGACTCCGTGTTTGGTAATCGCGTGTCTTATCATATTGACATGAATTCGATTCATTATAGGCGATGCTCATTGAAGGCACATTAAAATACATGTTTAATTTTGTCTCGACGACTCAATAAGATGTTTCCGTTGCTATGGGTCGATTATAAAAAAAATCCAGGTACCGAAATCATCAAAAGAAAATTATGTGAGTTATGCGACACTAAATGAAGTGGCCGTGTGCCAAATCTCATTTGTTATGGCTTGTCGTGCAATTTCGATACACCTGATCCATCTTTCGGGCAAAGTATTATTTAAAAACTCATATCCGAATCCCTTTGGTGCTCTATATGTACTTACTCTGATGGTTTTACTCATCGAAATATAGGAGGAACTAAAAAAAAATGCCTCGGTTGCCAAGCACCACCATGAAAGCGATGAGCATAATGTTTTCGCTTCTTGGCACAGGTATTATCTGTCCGGCTTTGATTTCCTGGAAAGAGAAGGCGGCCAGTTGATCGAGTGGAGGGCTTCTTAGAAACGAGAGAGGAGGCGTTTTTTTAATAGAGAGGGAGAGAGGAAAAAAGGGAGAGGAGTTTCGAGCCTTTGAAGAGGCGAAGATACGCCTTCCCATTTACCCCCTTTGCCCCCTTTGCCCCCCATCTCCTGCATCCACTGACTTCACCCAACCTCATGCTCACTCCGGCCCCGCCGCATATCCTCGAGGCGAGCGGCGTAACCTTCGCTGCAGAACAAACAACGAGTGCGCTCCTACTCCTGCCCCCTTCCACACACCAACCCTTCCTCTCTCCGTCCCGTCACACCCCTCTCTCCGCTCTCTTTTCATCGTCCCTCCCCCTGACTATCCTCCCTCCCTCTCTGTTTGTTCAAGAAGGCGATTGCGAAATGTCTCCGCTCTCGATATAGGACGGCAGCGATCAAACAATGGTTTCTCCACAGGGGTGGGATCGTAGAGGGGAGGGCGCCTTGTGGCTCACCCAACACGCTCAGGTCTTTCCTTCTCTCACATACACGGTTAGCTAAACCTAGAGTGAGGGCATAGTTTTTCAAAATCGGACAGTTTTTTGTATCAAGTTCAGCAATTTTGAGACTATTTTCACCTCATTCGGTTGCGGTGATTTAAGTTAGTCCGAGCGAGATAGTTCCCTTGTCATAATAGAGACCACATTCGAATTATACGCTTTAAGCTGTAGGACATATCAATAAAATATTGCATTATTAATGGTGCAATAATATATTTTTATATGACAGAAATTCTAAGTAATTAAATGAAAATATCTAAATAAGTCTTTAACTTGACTCATTTTTTTCACGCGGCGCGTTTGAAACTCCATCAAAACGGAAGGTTTATTGTGACCTCGAAGAATTTACTGCGGTGACAATATGATTTATTTGAAGAAATAGTTGATAAAACACACAAACTACACGCTGCTGATTTTTTGACGAGATCTAAGTGTTAGAAATTCCTCATTTCTTTAAATAATGTCTCTCCGGAGTGCATACACGTACCATTTCCCAAGTAAAAGGGCTGGAGTTTTTTTAAGCAAAAATCTCCGAAAGTAATGTGGTAAGGGGTTAAATTTTTGGTGTCAGTAGAAGGGCGAGATATTTTCTTTAAAAGTAGACCAAATTTATCGATTTATAATGAAAATATATTCCGTTCAAACTTTCTTAAGGCGTAATGTTAGCGACGGCCGAGGGGAGCGTTTTAGGCCTCATTTTCACTCTACCCGTGTTTACGTATCACTCAACTACGGATTAACTATTGAAGATATTGACTTTAAATTTTCTTTACATGATTTGAAAGCCATTATTCCAAAAGACTATATGAAAGAAAACTTCTTATCCCTCTGGGTTAGTGAGGAAATTTACCTGAACTTTGGCTAACAAAAACTCACTTCTCAGCCAAAAATTTGAAAATCGAAGACAGTAAACCTCTGGTGACATCTTTCTTCTATACGATACGTAAAGAATATCCATCATTACTCGTTTTTGAGGTCGCAATCGTAAAATTGGTGGACCCTTTCTCACTGAAAATCTAGCTATTTTCCGACACTGGAGGCGAACCGTGCCGTGACGAATTTGGAAACAAATTCGTCACGGCGCCTCGGCTGTCGCCTCGGCCATCACTACCAAGTGCCGCCTGAAGTGCCAAAATTTTTAGACTATTTTCATCTCATTCGGTTTTCGGTGATTTAAATGGTTTTCAACCCTTACCGATATTGGAGATTATATTCCGTCAATGATTTAAGCGCAGTTGAATTACACTGATTTGGCTCACTTAGCAAGAAATGAGAAGTAATCAATGGTTTCTCTTATCTTATGATTTGATCACAGTGCACAAACATTAAATCTTCGATCACGCGATTCCCTTCCCCGAAAGACATTGGACGTATTTACAGATTCACTGCATTTCTGTCGACCGCGCTAAATGTTATTAAAATCATATTGGAAGTACTCTACATGAGCGCAAAAAACGAACTTCTCTATGCATTACCCAAAACGGTTATTGAGTTTAAGAATAAGTATACTTGTGATATTTCCGCACTTTTCTACATATACATACTATCCCGCGAGCCATTGCATGGGCGTGTGGCAGGGGGCATTTGGACACCAGCCATGTCAAGATGTAAGTTTTTGGGTGATGAAATGGTGACATGTATTATGGGAGTGTATTTAGTGGAGCTCAATTTTTATTGTGGTCGCTTATTGTTCGCAGAAAGAGCGAGTTCTTGTACCTATCTGTTCGGCAGTGTATCTCTCTTATTTTATCGCATCTATCAAACCTAGAGATGTAGTGAGGAGTCATGATAATATTCCCTGTGTCGCTGTGAAAAACTTTAAAACTAAGACAGACCGGTTTATTTGTTATAACATCAACGCCATGATTGATGCTTATGTGATTACAAATGGCGATGTATTTGTGACTGGATAAGTGGGAAGAAGTAAATGGGCTGAGGACCTTTGGAAGGTGGAGAGGATTGGGCCTGTTGTGCAAAATAAGGACAACATACCCGAGGGAAAGCGTAAAACCAGAGTCAAAAAGTAAGAGATCGGATGATAGGGATGATATATAAGAGGGAAGGGGGTTAATATTCCGGAACAAAGTCATTAAAAACTCTACGGCAACGCATTATTAAAACTGAAACAATTAAAAATTATACTTAGAGAATCTAGCTTAAGGAAGTCCGAGCGAGATAGTTCCCTAGTCATAATAGAAACCATATTCGAATTACACGTTTTGATTTCACCAGCTGTAGGACACATCAATAAAATATTGCATTACTAATGGTGCAATAATATAGTTTTATATGACAGAAATTGTAAGTAATTAAATGAAAATATCTAAATAAGTCTTTAACTTGACTCATTTTTTCTCGCGGTGCATTTGAAACTCCTTCAAAACGGAAGGCTTTTTCATATCCCGAAGAATTTACTGCGGTGACAAAATCATTAATGTTTAAAAATAGTTGAGAAAACATACAAACTACACGCTGTTAGTTTTTTTACGACATCTAAGTTTTAGAAATACCTCATTTTGTAAATAATGTCTCTCTGCAGTGCACACACGTACCATTTCCCCTGTAAAAGGGCTGGTATTTTTTTGGCAAATATCTCCTAAAGTAATGTGACACGGGGTTAAATTTTTGGTGTCATTAGAAGGGTGAGGTATTTTTCCTTAAAATGAGACCAAATTCATTGATTTCTAAGTAAAATGATATTTCGCTCAAACTACTAAGTTCTTAGTCACTAAGATGTAAAATAGAAGTAATAAAAATTAGATGAGTGTTCCCAAGCTGGCAGGTGTTAAGTATTAAAAAAAAGTGCGCAAAATAACAGTTTTTTTACTGTTTAACACTGTCTAGATCCGTTGACTTTGTCTTGCCTCACACCCTTGAGACGGCTCTCCGAGTATAATATAGTTGTATGTGTACAGGAATTCATCGTAAAAATATTCAAAAGCACCTCGTTCGTTCCTTGTAAGTTTCCCTTTTCACACTGCTTACCCTCTCCATCCTCATCTTCAACCACACGTCGATGCCCTTCAATATACGCTCATTTTTTATCCTAGGTGACGAAGTTTTTGAACCACACAACTCCACGCTTCAAAATATGAAAATACTGGTGCGGTTATGAGTACCCAATCCTTTATAGTGTGCAAGCGGCCACAATTGTTCGAGCTGTTATATATATATTCAAGCCGTCGACAATAGAGTAATCATTATAATATTCTTACATTCTTTAAACAGTAGATTCCGGTTAATTGGGCCGCTGGTTATTTGGGGCAGCCGGTTAATTGGGGAAAGTCCTGAAGAACAAGACCCAATTGAAGAATACTCCTCTTGTTTTCTCCGCATAATAGGGGCATCATGCTGCTTAATTGGGCCATGCATTGGCGAAATTGACTCTAAACTTGCAAGGAATTTCAATTTATTTCATACCAGGAAACAATTTTTTTTAACATTCTACTTCTTTCATTTATCCTTATTTTCCAGATGGGTACCTATTCCTGCCTTTAAAGCTCTCAGACTAGCGTGTAGGGGATCCAGATTCCGTTTCCGAGGTGCCCAAATCTACGGTGGCTCGGTTAATGCAGCATCAGGATAAACTGAGAGAAGAATGGAGTCTCAATGGAATGCAAGATCCTCCACTGAAACGCAAGCGTCAAGGTAAGAATCCAGATGTCGTGGACGTTTTAAATCAGTGATTTTCCATAGTGAGTGAACGAGAGGTTTGCGTAAGTGGTTCCAATTTAAAAAACAAGTCGGAGGAACTAGCTTTGAGACTTGGTTGTGATGATTTTAAGCCAACAGATGGCTGTCTCGATGGAAGACTGGAAACAAAAGAAAATTCAAGAGTGCTCATGGAGAAAAAAATAGTGCTGACGTTGTGAGTGCAGAGGAGTGGAAATCGAACTGACTGCCCACGTTACTCCAGAATTTTGGTGCGTTTTCATTTCTACGTTTGTTTATGCATACTTACGGGATACTTTGCTTAATCGGGGCAGCCCTTTAATTGGGTCCAAGTGCGCCTGTTCCGATGTGTCCCAGTTAACCGGAATCTACTGTATTTTATAGATATATATATATATATTTTAGATAACATACTTGGAAGTCTTGTGATTGCTATAAACACAATGACTGTAAAGTTAACTCAAGCAATATAGAAAGAAAGAAAAACATTCATTGTTCAGGAAAAAAATCCGTAAGAACAAATGTAATAGTGATAACAGTTTACAGGCGAAATAATGAAAGATTTCAGGCTTTCCCGGTGAATGCTATGGAGGTAGATTTCTCGGGTTTCCATCCGAGTCAAAGGACTTATCTCCGATATGTTGCGGCAGCTCATTCCGCTACCGTCTTCAGGGATGACGTGATGTTGGGGATAACATGTTCGAGATAACTCCTTTGACCCGGATGGAAACCCGAGAAATCTACCTCCAGGCGAAATAATTATTACCAAAAAAATGATGATTCTATCACAGCACAAAGACTTGTGTGTTCAATACTTTACAAAAAAAAACAAAATTGTGCGATAACATAGAAACCATAATTACATGAAAAACAAATTTGACAAAAAAGAAAGTAAATTATGTTATTCCCGGGAAAATAAGTAATCGTAGTATTTCAATTTAAATGTTTTATCATATGTGTAGTTTTTAATTTGATTAAGCATGTTGTTCCATACGTAGCAAGCTGTTACCAGAAATGACTTACTATAAACAGTAGTGCGATGACCTGGGTAATACAATAGATTGGGATCAGACCTTGTGGAAATTGTAGAAACTGAGGAACCAATCATACAGGTACTTCGGTGATTTATTTTTAAACATAACGAACAAAAAAGATCCCAGAAAGTACTCTATACGGGATTTGACATTGAGCCACCTTCGCTGCTTATAATACGGCGTAATGTGGACGTCCCCGCGAAGGTCAAAAATGAACCTAATGCAGGAGTTGAAGGCTCGATGAAGTTTGAGTTGAATATACGCTTTCAAGTAAGATGGGATCCTAAATTTCAAGTAAAATGGGCCGATTCTCCACTGTACAAGACATGTTCTCACTATATTTTTTAAATTTTGGCAGGAAAACTAGTTTTTTTCACTGGAAATGATCGATCTGAAATGATGTTGAATCGAGGCGTAGGAAATCCAAGGTCCGAGAAAAAAAGCCACGGCCTTACTGAGGTAGCCACGTCTCGCTCTGATAAGCCTCGGAAAGAGGTATTTTTAGAACGCAAAGAGTCCAGAGAGCAATGTATGTACTAGTGACAGTTCAAATGAAAATCATTTCGCTACAAGTGAGAGATCAATGTCGCTCTTTATATGCACTTTTGGAGAGAAATATGGATTCTAGACTTTCGCAATGAAGTACTGTAGTTTTGAAAAGAAAACATCCGTTGTTAGTTCGCTTCATTACAGCAGATAAAACTATCTGGGCCAGTCAGGTAATGAGCGGCGAGGGGATAATGGGGGTTGAGATGTGAAGAAGGAAGATGTCGGGTAGGTGGGGAATGGGGAGAAAAGGGAATAAGCTTTATGGATGTAGGGTGAAGATTGGGTCAGGGCTTTTGCCGAGTTAGGCGATAGGGGCCAGCGACTGTCTAGATTTTGAAGAGGTTGTCTATTAGCGCCGATATAAACTACCTTTACCGTTGACAGTCTCAAGTTTTACTTGACGGGATTTGCTCATAAAGAGGGAAAAGGAAGGTCTCATCTTCCATGAGAATATTAATTCCCTCTCCATCGTGGTTTAGATTCTGCGCATCGACTGTAAACTGATAGTCAAAGGCCAGTTATTACGACATGATAAAACCTTGATTTTGACAGAATTACATACTTTTTTAGTTGAGATGAATGACATAAAATGCTAGATGTAGATAATAATATATAGACAAACCACATTCCATTTTTCCTGCTTGAATGAATTGAGAGCTCTCGGCTGAAAACTGAAATCTTTCTGGATGAAGACTTTTGCAAATTTTCTAGCATCCAGTGCCGTGATCCATATTAAAAATTTACCCCCCTCTGTGGTATGCGGAATTTTACTAGCAAGGCATCTATTTTTTATATATAAGTATCAATGGTTCAAACCGAATGGCACCTATTGACCACATCATGAGCGCGACTCGTTCGTCACAACAATATAAACTCACTCACAAGTACATACTTTTCGAGTTTTACAAAATAACTGCTCACTTCAAAAATAGCCATTTGCAGACATTTTTATTATTTTTCGAAGAAAAAAATAAAAGTACCTTTCCGTAAAGTGGCACCTTGTGTTGGCATTTCATTTTATAACGGCAATTCATCCATTTTACATATATACTCATTGAAGTACCTACCTAGATCTAATCTATAGTTTTCTGTAGAAACGCCGAAAATAAGGAAAAATGATCAGTGAGTTTAGGTATTTTTTTAGTCTAAATTTCTTCTATTTCACAGCTCGTTTATCATCTACATACATACAAATTTGTCATGTTATAGTTCCATAATTCTTGTTCAATGCTGCGCAGAAACGGAGTCTTAAGGACTTGTGTGAATAAATATTTGTGGAACGGCAGTGTTTCCTTTACCCTCATTTACCTCACCCGATGAGTAACCTGTAATGACATCTAAACTTCTTGAATGTCCAAACGATTCATACCAGAGTTTTCAAGGAATGATGCATTATATAAAACTATTCAGAAAGTATAAAAATAGCGCTTGTCCTCTGTAGCATTAGTTTCCAACATTTCTTTGTCCAGAATCCCTAAAAAAAATGTAATCTTTTCTCGCACTCCATGAAGTATTAAATTGTTTAAAAATTCAAGTAATGGTGACCAAAACCATTTTCTTTAATAAATATTTGATTATGTACAGACAAAAGAAACATATAATTAAGGAGAAAACATGAAAATAAATTTTAAATGTCAGTAACCCCGCATAATTTAAAATTTCATACTCGCAAGGGATTTTCTTAAAAAAATGTTATGCGTTGCATTTTAAATGGAAACAGAGCATCGAGCCAAGATTTATAGGAAACCTATCATTGAATTAAGGAAAAACAGGACATCCCCATTCTCATTTTGGACTTTTCTATAACCAATATTTTTATCTTGAATGTATGAGACAGTACCCTTAATGTAAACAAAAACAACTGAAACGCACATATAATGTTAGAAGACCCTCATTGAGTCAGTGGAGCTAATTCTTTATCTTGGGGAGGAATTAATTAAATAAATTAAATATAGATGGCTCAGAAATAGGAGAAGTCTGGAGAAGAATAACACTAGCCAATAATGTCTACTTTGCAATGTTACATGTACTTAGATCGAAAAATACCCATCGTAATTGTAAGCTGAAAATATACAATGCAATTATAAGACCCATTGCAACCCATGAATGTGAAGCATGGAGTGTGACAGAGAAGAGGAAAAGAATACTTGATCGATTTGAAAGGAAAGTGCTTGGAAAAATGTTAGGACCTATTTGGGAAAACAATATCTGGAGAATCAGATTCAACAATGAATTATATGATATTTTTAGAGAACCCCCTCCGTCCAAATTAATCTGACTACAGTGACTGCAGGGGGCCGGGCATGTGGCTAGAATGGATGACAAAAGATTACCAAAGAGAAGGTTAGACAGCCAAATGTACAGTGAAAGAGCAGTAGGAAGACCACGTAAGCTCTGGGAAGGTGAAGTACAGGCTGACACACGGGATATCATCGGACTACGACTCTGGAGGAGAGCAGCAATAGACAAGAAAGCTAGAGGCAGAAGGGTGAGCACAAAGGTTAACAGTTGTTGATGAGATTAAGGCCGGCTTCATAGGTCGAAGGTAGCGGCGGAAGTGGTGGTACTCAGCCAATGAGGACACTTCTTTGGAAATCATGACGTCAGACCGATGAGCTGTGCTATTATGGCTAGCGGGGGCCGCAAATATTCAGCCAGGTTGAATCTGGACTGAATTCTGTGGCGGCGGAAGCTGGCCGAGAAGCGGGAAAACCCACTGCCTTTCAAAAATGAATCCTCTTTGAATGATTAGCGAGTCCTTCTGTTTCAGTAAAAGATTCTATAAGCCGTAGGCATAATGTTTACGATATGTTTAAGATGTTTAGACTTTTAATTTATAATGCCTTTAGAAAATATGGTGTGGTATCCAACGACAATAGCCTTCCTTAAGGTTATACAGCAATATTAATCTACCAGCGTTAACCAGAGAGTGGCTTAAATCAGCCAATTGGCAAATATTAAGGCAAAATATTAGTTATTAATTCTTGATGCTGCAACCACAAGGAGAAAATTTTCAGGTTGTGGCTATTGTTTATTGCATGTTCGGACAGTGGAGCTGATCACCCATAAACGCTGATATGGCATTGCCTAACGAGTTAAACAACGACCAAATTACATACGTCACTTGTTTGAATGTAAGGACCAAGCACAATATAATTCTTGAACTGAGTGGCAAGGCTTTTTCTCGACTCAATTCAATAAACATGTATTTCAGATTGAGGCTTTGCGCGTTAGCTTGACGAATATGGCTGTTGTGAAACTACTATCATCAAATAATCATTAATAAATAATTACTTACTTATCTTTAACCAATTCATTCATTAAATCGCACGAATCACTTTTATGAGTCTAAAAATGTTGGTTTTTCCGATGACATGTAAATACTGCTGTGTCAATGTGATTGTACGCCTACCACCTTTCATTTGTTTTCTCTGCGCCGACCTATGAAGGGTCCACCGCTACCGTCCGCGGCGAAATCCATCGTCATCCCCGCTGCCGCCGACCTATGAAGCCGGCCTAAGTCATCGTTGAGTTGATTAGGAATGGATTGGGTATTTGGGGAGGCAACCGACAGCTAAGGTCATTAGCGCCATAGGCGGATAAGGGAGGAAGGGTGGATAGAAACCCGGCGTCGGCATTTACCTGCTCTTAACGAAAGGCGCCAAGGGAACCACGGCTTAACGTCTCATCCGACAGACGGAGTACTGTACTTGAAGCGCTCTCCACAAGACACTCAAGTAGGGATCGGGTTTCCTCTGAAAAACATCCTCCTCTGCAGGGATTTGAACCCTGGCGGCCCGTATGGTTAGCCAGTACTCCAGCCACCTCACCAACTCGATCCCCTTGAGTCGATTAATCGCAATATCAGATATAACGGGGTCATCCCATTTACGAATTATTCCGAGTTGTAGTAGTAATCGTCACATGATAACTGTATTGGAAAACAGAAAAGTGACTCAGTAAAACGTCGCCGTTTGGAATCGGTGATTAGCTTTTTTTTTACTCCGTTTCTTAATTTCTTGAACTGTTGGTGCAACTTCGGATTTACTGCGCGCACAAAAATACGACAACATTTATTTCTCTAATGCTCTTAATGTCCCCAGTTAACCAAGGGACAAGAGACCGTGTAGGGAATTTATTACGTATAGGAGCATGGAAATTCATAAATTCTATAAGGCTCCTGTAAAATAGGTCCAGTTTAGCGTCAATAGGCGCAGTAGCATCATTTAGCATCCAAAGCAACATCCAGCATTTAACATCCTGCAGTAACAGCCTTGAAATTACGAAAAGATTTCTCAAAGCTTACATATGGAGTGTGCAATTATATGGCTTTGAAACGTGGATCCTGGGGCAGGAGGATAAGAAGAGACTAAGCTCATTCGAACTATGGTGTTATAGATGTATGGTTAAAATTAAGTGGACAGATATAATATCATACGAAGAAGTACTAAATGAAATGAAGGAGAAAAGAAGCCTATGGCAATCGATCGTTGACAGTAGAGTCCAACTTATAGGATATATAATGAGACATGGGGGGATCCTATTGACAATCCTAGAGGGACATATTAACGGGAAAAGGCCCAGAGGAAGACCACGGCTCCAGTTTATAGACCAGATAATGAAGGATGTCGGATGTAAGAGCTACGAGCATATGAAAAGGAAGGCGGAGAGACGTGAGGAGTGGTGAGTGCCAACCAGTCACGCTGCTGCCAACCAATATTCAGATTGACTACCAGAGGAGAGAGGAGGCGCAGCAGAAAAGACCTAGCTCCAATCCTTGGAAGTTAGGAAGAAGGTCAGCGTGGAAGTTTTCAATGTTGAAGTTCTTGAAGTCACAGGACTTGAATGGTGCAAGGGGAGGAGGATCAATTTTCAACTTGCAGGTGAACGCCACGAGGTCATGAGCAGATAGAAAAGATATAGGAGGGTTTACATGAAGGTTGAAACTTTTTGAATGTCATCAACAATGGAGTCAGGGAGAACACCGTGGAAAAGGGGAAGAGGAGAGAAATTCTGGACGTTATAAGACGGGGGGACGATATGAGGAATTTAAGAGGGATCTTACGCCCGGACATCTCTTGGAGGGAAAACGGAACAATGTGCCGGAAATTGTGACGTAAGGATAAGGATAGTGCTGTGCGAATCAGGGATTTTCATTTCGAATCAAACTGAATCGAATCTCCCAAAAAATTTCGAATAGAATCGAAACGATTGTTTTTTCAAATTTTCGTAGCAAATCGAATCGCCCAAAAAACATTTGCTTGTGAATCGAATTCGAATCTAAAAGAAATGCAAAAGCTTATGCGCAGTTAAAGTAATGAAAATTTTCACTATATTTCAGGGCCTTACATTAGCTTATGCATCTCTAGAGTGGCACAAAGAATAGCATAGAATAACATGTGGTCGTTTAAAGTTTCGTTTCGCGTGAGGAAAACATCGTCTAAACGGACGGCGCACCATTTTTGGAAGAATGAGCGCCACGTTTGAATGCATGCAACGATTCGAAGACGAATCTATCAGATTCGAATATTTCGAATCATTCGGCTTCGAAGCATCCCGATTTGCAGGTGAATCGAATCGTATTAAGCCTGATTCGAGTCGATTCGAATCGATTTCGAAGCATTCGCACTGCTCTAGATAAGGACTGTCTAAAAACCTATCAATCTTCTGGCGGAATACTCAAATGGAAAATAAACTCAAGGATCTCCCATTACCGCACCAGCCACTATCATCATGGTCGATGTAGAATAGGAGGTGGAATTCGAACTTCACGAGCCTGACTGCACGCGGAGAGAAGTGCAGCGAGAATTCCGAATAACTTCCGCGTTGACACACGTTCAACCATTGTCGTCGTGGAAAAGATACCGTGCGCATGGTATGCTGATCTAGAGTCCAATCCAAAAAAATCAATTTGCTGTAAACAATTCTGGGTTTTATGAAGTATTTGTTCCTATTTAGTTGCGGACTATACCAATAATGTCAAATGCGCCATTTAAGGTAGTCCCAACGAAATATCACTCATGTATTAATCAATGAATTTGGTCTCATTTTAAAGAAAAATATCTCACCTATCCAATGACACCCAAAATTCTACCCCATACCACATTACTTTCGGAGATATTTTTAACAAAATACCAGCCATTTTACATGGAAAATGGTACGTGTATGCACTCCAGAGAGGCATTATTTACAAAATGAGGTATTTCTTACACTTAGATCTCGTAAAAAAACTAACAGCGTGTAGTTTGAATGCTGTCTCAATTATATTTGAAAATTAGCCATATTGTCACCGCAGTAGGTGCTTGGGTATCACAAAAAACCTTCCGTTTTGAAGGAGTTTCAAACGTACCGCGTTAAAAAATGAGTCATGTTAAAGATTTATTTAGATATTTTCATTTGATTACTTACAATTTCTGTCATGCAAAACTATATTATTGCACCATTAATAATGCAATATGTAATTCATGTGTCCTACAGCTGATGAAATTAAAACGTATAATTCGAATACGGTCTCTATTATGATTAGGGAACTATCGCGCTCGGACTACCTTAAATTAAGTATCAAGAAAAGTTGGCCACTTAATTTTCCCGATCTATATAGCATTGCATCATCTTCACGGTGACTTTTGGCTCATCTCCCTGTATCATTTCTAACAGCAGTTACCTTTTCGGTGCATTAAAACAAATCCAAATGTCACTTTGTACGGTGGCTCCCAGGGTGGGATGCTGATGTATTCGACGCCATAATATCGTTTCGTATCGTATCGCTCGAAACTCAACCTCTATAACTGAAAGGGGAAGGACGTTGAACGTCCTCGGGCGATAGCGAATGGAAAACAGCTGACTCGCGTTGCAGCTATGAGAGAGATTGTGTCTATATCTGTCGTTTCTATTAGTTAAGCGACCCACGAAAAGGCCGTAAAACGGTCCTTATCGTGTGCAGCCATGTTGTGTTGGTAACGGGAGATACTGCTCGACTGCGATATCAACCATAACATTTCCCTTACCGCACTTTCTCCGTACGCATAAACGCGATAACTTGCGTGGATGACTCACGACCGGCGGCGGGACCGTGAATTCGAAGAGAAGCGGGAAAAGACAAGGCTCGCCGGTGGAAATCGGAGGAGTGCACTGAAGCGGAGGCTTTGAAACATGGAAATTGACCTTTCTCACGTTACGCACCGCATTTAGGTAGTTTGAGCGAAATATCATTTTACCTATAAATCAATGAATTTGGTCTCTTTTTAAAGAAAAAAATCTCACCCTTCTAATGACACCAAAACTTTAACCCATTACCACATTACTTTCTAAGATATATGCCTAAAAGTACCAGCCCTTTTACAGGGGAAATGGTACATGTATGCACTCCAGAGAGACCTTGTATTAAAAATGAGGCATTTCCTACACTGAGATCTCGTCAAAAAATCAACAGTGAGTATTTTGTGTATATTCTTAATTAATTTTGAAAATTAACCATATTGTCACCGCAGTAAATTCTTCGGGAACACAATAAACCTTCCGTTTTGATGGAGTTTTAAACGTATTGCGCGATTAAAATGAGTCAAATTAAAGAACTCATTAGATATTTTCTTTTTATTACTTACAATTTCTGTCATGTAAAAGTATATTAGTGCACCATTAATGATGCAATATTTATTCATGTGCCCTACAGCTGGAGAATTAAAAAGGTATTCGAATATGGTCTCTATTATGACTAGGGAACTATCTCACTCGCACTACCTTAAGTCTTCCGACTACGCAGATGTTTCGATGAGCGACTCACTTATCATCTCCGTGACTATATACCCTCAGCCACGAGGGTCCTGATGCACACGGCATAAAGCAGTAAATAATCAACTAGTTCGCATCGCAGGAATTATAGAATAAAAGGCCCTCTAACGATTGGTTTAATTAAAAATACACCTTTCCGTCCTCGTTTTTCCATTAATCGCATATGGAAATAGCTATATTTACATTACGTAGTACAGTAGGAGCGGATCCTTGGTACATAAAATATATCTTTAGAGTGTTGAAACCCATGTCGGATTGGATTGGATATTTGGGGAGGCGACCGACAGCTAAGGTCATTTGCGCCATAGGGGATAGGTAAGGGAGGAAAAGTGTATAGAAACCCGGCGTCGGCGTTAGCCTGCTCTTAACGAAAGGCGCCAAGAGGACCACGGCTTAACTTGTCCTCCGACAGACGAAGTACTCTACTTGAAGTGCTCCACAAGACACTCAAGTAGGGATCGGTTTTCCTCTGAAAAACATCCGCCTCTGCAGGGATTTGAACCCTGGCCGCCCGTGTGGTATGCGAGTACTCTATCCACCACACCAACCCGATCCCGAAACCCATGTCGTTTATACAAGAAACGGATATGACATTATCAAGGATTTAAGAAATTGATTAGTGCAAAAATGACGGTAGGTCACCGACTTAGTTTTTGAGGAATTTAATGATTATTATTGAAATGTTTTCCGAGATACAGTAGCTAGTTGATCGGGGCGCTGGGTTCGGTCATACATGTGGCAGCGTTGGTAGTGAACTTACACATACCGTGGGAATTCAAACAGAGAGGCACGTTTCAGAAGCTGTAAATTGTTCGTTTGAAAATATAGTACCACCTCGATCAATGACAAACATCGGTCAAAAAACGAAGGGCTTCATATAACCCAAACAGGCCCGGTAAATATTCCAAAAACATTTTGTTGTCACAATAATAATTAATATCACTTATAAAAGACTGGTAAATGCGGAACTTACAGCTTTAATGAACGCTTGTAATCATAAATATTTCTGAATAATGCAAACTAGTTGTTTTTAAAGCCTAATGTATACCTTAGTGATTTTGAATTCATGTCTGTTCATCGTCTTAGGCAGAAGTAGGCATATATACTTGAATTATGACTTAAAGTAACATTCCCATTCTTAATGCCATTAGCCCAACATCTATATAAATTACTTTCTTCACTCTTATTTCAATATTATTTCTCACAATTTTGAGCTCTAGCGTCTGAACGGTCGATCTGATCGAAATTCTGACATTCAACTTTTTGTAGGCAACGAAACGCTCGTCCAAACGTTCAAAATTTATCTTTTTTGGGGGGAAAATATTTTTAAAGTGAGTTACGATGAGGAAAACAAAATTTTTAAAAGATGTTAGTGAAAAAAATGAAAAAGAAGAAAAAAATACTCCCATTCAGAGAATCGAACCTCGCAACATCCGTTTCACAATCTGCTACCTTTCCTTTCATCCACCGCTAGCTTCGAGTCAGTAACTGTGTAGTAGCAATTAAATTATACAAAAACAATGTATAGGGTGCGTTATCGTACTGATCTCCGCAATAACACCATTCAGTTTACAATTTAGTCCTGAAAAGGACTATTATGTATTATGAGAACTTCTAAAAAGAACTTATTCAATGTGTCAAAAATTGAAAAGCACTTCAGTACACGCATATCAAACACCAGTCACTAAGGACATCAACAAAGTTCAGTACAGCGTTGCCAAAGTTTGTAGAAATTAATTAACCTTGAAATAAATGTAAATGTAGGGTTTACTAGAGAAAATATTTTTATATGACAATCACAAGAATTTTTAGATATTTCTGGTGATATATATTGTTGAAAAGGTTTCATAAATGTAATTACTTATATAGGCATAATCGCTGCACGACTCCATTCTCGGCATTCGATTAAAACATCTTTTCGTAGACTGGTCTTCCTAATATTCATTTTTAATGCGATATTTCAGCATTCCTCTAAATTAGACATATTCCAAATCAAAGCTGTATTCATTTAAGGGCTCATGTACACAACTAAAGCAAGGGGATGCCGCTAGAATTGTGACTGACTCAGTCGCGAACCAACCTCCTCAACAGCGTTATAAATGTTAATAATTGATAGCGTTAGCTCCCGCAAAAGTTCCGGGCGCGGACCTGAGTCGCAAGAAGGGGAGGGAAAAGTGGAATGAATGGGAGGAGGGGAAGAAATTAAGGCAGCGGAGGGGAGTGAGAGAAAGATAGCCGAACCAAAAAACTCCGCGAATAAGCACGTGAGAGTCACTGCATGCAGGGCAAGAGGTTGAATCACTCATTTCTGTGATTTCCCCATCTTGCGCTTTCATTGTTAGTTGCAAGAACATTGCATAAGGACGGAAAAGTCCCATCTTGACTCTGTTGCCAATAGAAGCGAAAGAATTGAAGTTCAACTTTTGGCCACAGGCTGCGCTGTTTTAGTAATCAAGGCTTATAGTAGACGTCTCTGGGCTAACTATACGTTTTTTTACGTCTCCTTTTTCTCTGCCAGTACGATGATTTATACTGCAAGTAATACTTTCAGGAATTGGACAGTAGATTTATGTACTTAAGGTGCCGAGCCATCGACGTTATAATTAGTAGGAGATAGAAGAAGAGTTGCATGAAGCTTATTTTCGAGGTACAAACACGTCTGCTACGGCATTACAATATTCAGTTGTGCCAAGAGAATCTTCGCAAGATTGTGCTTCCGGCGGGCTTGATATCAAAACAAGGTTATTGGGTCGAAACTCGTCATGAATGTCATTACTTAAACTGACAAATCCAACTAACCATCGTAAATTCTTTGGCTCCATTAGCCTGCTCTTACCTCTATGGGGAAGTAGGCAAATTATTCCTTTAGGTGTTGAAAAAAACACATCAAGCACTTAATTTCTTTCATTAGAGCCCTTGGAAAATTAATCTAAGTCTAAAACAACTGATTACCCGTTATAAACAAACGATAAAATATCAAATTGAATTATAGAATATGCAGGTCAACTGCTAAAATAAAAATGCACAACTTAAGCTCAGTAAAGTTCCTGAAACTGGGGACATAAATTTTAATTTTCAGCATCACTTTACTACGGACTCCCTTCACTGCAATGCACTACTCGTTGTAAATAACTCTTTATCGTGCCAGTGCCATCTGTCGGCAAGTTCCGGAACGCTATTAACCTGCGACAGTAATTTTAGCAAAATGACAGTCGAAAGCGCAACAAGAGTCGCGTCCTTATGTAGAGTTCTTGGTTAGACGAGTCAAAACGGGAATGCAAGTAATAGGTGAGTAATCCAGCTTCTCTGAGTCCTTGTTTTGGCAGCAATTGCAAAGTTTTCTGAACGAAACTCCACAATGAACCTTCCTCTCCCGTTCAGCCGTATTTATAAAGTTTCGCGGCCCATGTTGTAAGCTCGTTCACTGCGCAGTGCTGGGAACTTAGCTGCGATTATTCAATGATTATTCCAGCCCAACTACAAACCTTCAGTTACCTTGTCTTACTGTTGTACAATTGTGTTATGAGTCACAGCATAAAATATCGAGTATTATTCCCATCCTATACCTTCAATTCTGTATATCATCTACATCTACGTCATACCCTGCAACTCACTCAAATGGTGTGTGGCAGGGTATAATGCCACACCAGGCATGCATGAATTATACGGCAGAACATCGAAACTACATTGAAACCGGCGTACCATACATGCAACGTGCCAATACAAAATCTACTAACCAAGAAACATTGCATCGTCAATCGTTCCAACATGCAAAGGATACAAAGACTACTACTACAGATTCAAAATATCATGCATAAATAAGATCATCAATATTTATATCACGCAGAAATAAGAACGTTTAGAATAGAAAGAGAAAGATAACATGCTAGTCCAAAAATTATTCTTTTAAAGATAATGCCTTTAGGTTCCAAACTCGGATGTTTATATTGGTTATGTTTGTCGTTTATTTTCTTAATCATTAGTGCAAGATTCCACACAGATAAGCCTCGAACAATAAATTAATATACAAATCAAAACTGAACAACAAAAACCTTAATGGACATATTAATAACACATACTTATATTCATACCCAATACTCTATTCATTTTCTGGGCAGGAAAGTCAAAGAATAGCTATGGTTAGAGTCGTTAGCCCTAGAAAACCGGCTCCCTTTTTTTTAATATCCTCCTTAATAACCTGTAATTACAAACAACTTTTCCTTCTCTTAAATTCATGAATTACTAAATGCTCGCTCTTCTGTTCGTGAGACTCCTCTCATTAATCCTTTTTATAGTCTCTTTCACCACATTCAGCCACGATTTTCTCGATTCTCAACACGCTAGGCTTAGTTTGCTTGATAAATTCAGAACCGATATTTTTCAGAGCGACATAGAGAATATTATCATGACTCCTCACTACATCTCTTGGACTGACAGATGCGATGAAATAAGAGTGATACACTGCCGAACAGATAGGTACAGAAACTCGTTCTTTCCGTGAACAATGAGCGACCGCAATAAAAACTGAGCTCCACTAAATACACTCCTATAATACATGTCACCATTTCATCTCCAGAAAACTTACCCCTTTACACGGCTGATGACCTAACACCCCCTTCCACGCGCCCATGCGGTGGCTCGCAGAGTATTATGTAGAGGTAAATGTAGACTTAGCCAACGGCTCACTTCTATGCGCGATATCTTTTTGGTGTGAACTGTTCATGCAGTCGGATCTATCGTGATCGCAGATGTAGATCCTTTGACACTGTTCACTCAATTATTCTGCATTTCATTAGTTATTCGAGTTTCTTCCAACCTCTCAGCATGGCCAAACCAATAATGCTCACTCGTTTCATATATATCTATTACTGGAGCATCAATACAACATCCTTTCCTCACCCACTCATACCTAACCTTGTCCATTCTACTTTTCCCGCAAACACAAGACATCACTGTTTAGTTCTTCGATTCACATTCATAACTAAACAATTATTCACTAATTGATTTCGATACACGTGTTTCCATTGAAGCGTTGGTACTTATTACCAATTTTACCCGGCAGAATTCCTGAGAAGAATTAATGCAATAAATTACTTATAATTTATCAAATGAAAAATCGAAGACTTAAGGTAGTTTGAGGGAAATATCATTTCACCTAAAAATCAATGAATTTGGTCTAATTTAAAAAAAAACATATCAACCTTCTTATGACACCAAAACTTTAACGCCTTACCACATTATTTTCCGAGATATTTTCCATAAAATACCGGCCCTTTTATATGAAAAATGGCACGTGTATGCACTCCAGAGAGACCTTATATTAAAAATGAGGCATTTCCTACACTGAGATCTCGTCAAAAAAATCAACAGTGCGTACAGTAGTTTATGTATTTTCTCAACTAGTTTTGAAAATTAACCATATTATCACCGCAGTAAATTCTTTTAGATCATAATAAACCTTCTGTTTTGATGGAGTTTCAGATGTACGAGGGTCGTTCCGAAAGTAATGCCTCCTATTTTTATTCATGGAAACTACAGGAGATACATAAGTCACAATAGCACAGCTAAATAGAGCAATATTTCAGCTAAAGAATATCATTTTTCCACATAGTCACAACCATTCGTTATGCACTTTTGCCAACGATGAACCAGAGCCTGCATGCCGCGCTGGTAAAAATCGGAACCAGCTGAGGGTAACTACTTCCTTACAGCTTTGACAACAGCATCCGAGTCTTGAATGGAAACAATTCCTTGGAAACAATGTTCCAACATTGTGTTGAAGGCATTACAGCCGACATTCAGGTTTGCACACAATTCTCTGGTCGTTATCCACCGATCAGCACGGATGAGTTGATCAAGACGCTCTTCATTGCGAGGGATGACAGCAGTGCAGGGTCGACCGGGCCGTGGTTTGTCATGCACACCCTTTTCACCACCTTGAAAATGCCGTACCCATCGTCTCACGTTGCTCCCGTCTATTGTATCATCTCCATACACCTTTAGCAAGCGTCGAGGCATTTCAATAGGCGCAATTTCTTCAGCGGTGAGGAATTCAACCACACATCGCTGTTTTATACGCGCGTCCATATCAGACTCCATTTTGGAACACTCCTCTGCTGTCGCCAATTACCGCAGAACAACGGAACCACTTGCAAATGATAGAGGAAGGTTCAAGCATTAGCACTGCACCAACGACATCTGGCACGGACATCCAAAGTCACCACATAAAAATAGGAGGCATTACTTTCTTAACGACCTCGTACCATGTGAAAAAATGAGTCAAGTCAAAGACTTTTTTTATAGATATTTTCATTTGATTACTTACAATTTCTGTAATGTAAAACTATTTTAATGCACCATTAATAATGCAATATTTAATTTGTGTGTCTCACAGTTGGTGAAATTTATATATATATGTATATATATATATATATATATATATATATATACACACACACACACACTTACTTGTCTCACAGTTGGTGAAAGTAAAACGTATATATCGAATATGGTCTCTATTATGATTAGGGAACTATCTGGCTCGCACTTCCTTAAAAAAAATAACTATTCTGTCGACTCCACATCCTAGGAGCGAAGGAGATTTTCTTTGGTCATGAATTAGGGCCACTGAAAAGAAGGGGGAGGAGAGGCCAAGGGACTGTCGGGCGGGGGATTTATCCTCCGAGTTACATATCCTATCATAGGACTTCGCCTCGCTTTTTTTCTAGTGACATTTGCCACAAATTTCGTACGGCAGTTTGAATCTTTCATGGCTAATGGCCTCACTGGGGTCTGGTGATGGACCGCTTATGATATACGTCAATCTCTGTTTTAAATACGTAATCTAACTTGTTGTAACAATAGACGTGAGAGTTTACAGGCGAAGAGTTTGGTAGAGGATACCAATTCTCAAAACCCGTAGTGATCGAGTATATTCTTCCGAGAACTGATGTTCATATATGGACACTTTCCGCGAGGACTGACAGTTCCTCTTGTGCTACTGTGGTTCATTGCTTACAGATTTTACGCTTAGACATCAATATTGAATTATTGAAATCATATAAAATATTTAAAAAAGTATATCACAGCGGTTTTTAATCACGCAGTATTTTACAAAATTTCCATGCTGAATTTAACATCGGCCGAAACTTTCGTGAATGTTTTACTCGTCAACTATCATCAATTGCTACTAATTACTTATTTCAAATTTTCTTTATCGGTGATGATCAGTTATAAATAAAGCTACTCTTCGCCTTCCTAGGTGGACAGCCGGGGGGCGTTGGGTTGCCGGGGGCGACGGTGAGCTGCCGGGGAGGGGTGGGGGTGGTGTTGGATGAGACGTTGGGCCGAATGGAAGTGGTGGACGAGTGAAGCCGAGCACGAGATAAGAGAGGAAGGGAGAGGGGTGTGGCGAACGAAGGAGGGTGTCTGAGGTAGATAAGGAGAAGAAAAAGGTGCCCGCCCGCCGGCGACTGATGACGATCTTGAGTCCTTGTTAACCGATGACCAGGAAAATAAGATTTCATCCCGAGGTGAAAACCACGGTGCCTCGAATCGTATAGGCGCAGAAAAACTCACCGACATTTTTTACTAATCACGTGGGTATGGATGTGAGGTCTGGCCTATGAAGGAACGTACTAAACAAACATTAAAACTACTGAAATGGAATTTTGGAGACGAGCTGAGGGACTCTCAAGGATGGGAAGAGTTACAAATGACAGAATACGACAGATAATGAAAGTAGAGCACTATATAGCGGAGGACATCATGATCAAGCAGCTAATCTGGTACGGGCATGTAAAGAGAATGAACGAGGATAGACGACCGAGAAAGATCTTGGAGCTAACAATCCAACTAAGTATGAAAAAATAGGAAACTTCGTGGTTTCAGGCTTGATGGAGTGGAGTGGAGTGGAATTCATGCCTAGTTATGTTCCCATTCCACTCCATCAAGCCTGAAACCACAGAGTATAACTAACAATCAAAGGGAAAAGAGGAACAGGAAGACCTAAGAAGAGCTGAAAAGAGGGAGTGGACAAAGAAATTAGAGCGAGAGGATTGGTAGAAGAATAGTGGAAGGACAAAGAGACTTGGAGGGTAGAAATTGGAAGTCGTCAGATGACGTTATGAATCGATCCTACACACTCACACGTGGGTCTACAAAATCAACTCTTCTCTCTATCAAAAGAATAAACTGAAATGAATCGAAAATATTATTTAGTTACCAACGTGCTGATTTCAAATTCTTCCGGAGATAATTCCAGAATGGTTGCCGCGAAGTTTCACTTTAAAAGTCGGTATAATATCTATTCACGCTCGTCCTAACTAAACAAAAGTATATCTTAGCTATGTAAAATTATTTTGGCGTGTTTTTTTAGCATACTTTGTTTCTTAGTCCCCGCTTGAACCGCGAATAGATCGCGAAAAGAACAAGGAAAGCCATGGAAGATGGACACCAGTTTTCCCTCTCCTGGAAACACCACCTACCCGGATAATCAGACGCAACAAACTCAGCCGCGACCAACGGTGTCCCTTCAACGAAAAGAAGTTTAATTGAGATCTTGCAGCTCCACGATAAATAAGACGACATTTCTCTGCAACAATTAATTAGCCTCTTAAGACGACGCTCGCTGCAACGCGGGTGAAACGTTGGGCTAAAAATACTCGGTATCTATTCAAAATCGAAGACCTCACCTCTACTGAGAGATGTTTGTTATCCCTTATCCCTTTCTTGATAGGGCACATCTCGAAAGTGTGGTGAGCATTCGAGGAGGATAGGACGTTGGCTAAGCTAAGCGCCCTGCTAAAAACTTCTCTACAGCTTCCTTATGAATACTTCTACAGAATTTCTTAAAAAGTTCTGTAAATATTCCGTAAAGCATTGAAACGTTATTTTGCGGAATTCCCTACGACGTTCTGCAGAATATCTTAGGATGTTCTGCAGAATTCTTTAGGACGTTCTGTGAAAATCCCTACTGCTTTCCATATAGGTCCTTAGAAAAGAAACTCGGTCTACGAAACCTCTCATATTTCCGTGGAGTTGCTGAAGTTCTACAGAATGGCTTGTAAGGAGTTATTTTGCTCTGCATAAAATAACTCTATAGAATAAATGTTCCGTAGAGTCAGGCTCTCAGTCCCGTGCAGATCCTTTAGAAAAGGAACTAGTTCTGAAGAAAAGGAGTCAATTTCTGTAGAATTTCTTGCGTTCTACAGAACAGCTTCTAAGGAATTTTTTACCAGAAGGAGGAGGAGGAGAAGGGAAAGAAAGAGAATATGCTTGAAGGATGTGATAAAGATGGGTAGGAAGTATTATGAGATTGAAGAAGAGTAATTGTTAGACAAGACCCTGCACATGTAAAAATCTGAAAGATTTTAGATTAATTACTTCCAATGACCCCTACCTGACCCGCTTGATCACCTGATAGTAATTTAAGCATGTTTTATAGTCACTAAGTGGAGGATCTGATAGGCTGTTTAAGGGTCCGAAAATCGTGAATCATACTCCTAAACGTTAAATAAAATGGGCAGAGAATCTGTAGGCGTTCACCTTCGGCGCCCCGTGTCCTAGTTGGCGGGTAACGCTCAACCGAAGAAAAGTAACAGTATTTTTCAGTCGCGAGGCAATGTGAGTGCGTGGACAAACCTCTCATCCGCAACGGTGTTTCTGTTTTCTTTTCACTTTTTTGGGTCAAAAAAAAAATGGATAGTAAAAGTTGGTAAACAGGAAACTTAAAAAAAAATTTAAAAATCCGCTCACGAAGTTTTTAAGGACGATTTTTTTTCAGGACCTCTAAAGCTCACGCTTTGGTTGTGCATAGAATTCTCGGAAAAATCTTCGATAAAATTTATCACGTCTCGGGAGGAATGCTATGCCCTGGGATGTATAGACTCTGATATGCGAAACTAAAAATTCCAATGATGAGCTACCAGGAACTTGTGATGAGCCATTTATCTAGGGCAGTAAAATTAAGAGTGAAGAAATCAACCGTAATATTCAAATTTTTGCAATTATACGGTGGTGCATTTGGCACAGTCTTACGCATGCACGTTGTCGATGCGTAGTGATCCCAGGAAAGTCTCTAACATGAAAACACTTATTTTCTTTTCCACCAATACATTAAAAAACAATGCGATCTATTTCGGCCTTTTCAGGCCATTATCAAGATTACAATGGCCTGAAAAGGCCGAAACCGGTCAAATTTTTTTTTCAATATATTGGTGGAAAAGAACTAAGTGTTTTCATTTTAAAGATGACCAACTTCCACAAAGTTAACTCGCCAACCATTGATTTTATCTCAGAGAAGATTTATAGAACAGCTACAGTTAGTGATGTTTGTATTCGAAGGTTAAAAATGTTGTTTTTCCCGCGAACGATAAGAAACGACAGCAGTCCCCTGGATGAGACTCTTGATTAGCTATGTCGATAGGTTGAGTATCTAATGGGGGGATTTTCTCCCCTAAGCCTGTTTCTAAATCTGCTCCCTCGTGGTTATAGCACGCCGTGCATATTTGCGGTATCACACTAGTATTTTGGTGCATTAGCGTGGTTGTAAAAAACAGTAATATGTTCAAGTAGCCTTAGATTGATGGCATGCATTAAGCGTAGCGCATAGCGGGGAAATTTTGCTTCCGGGCATGTTCTAGTTGATTTTTGCTGACGTCCGGTAGTAGTAGTGACATTGACTTTGATAAGGTATAGTGTAATGCATGCTGGTAATAACTCACTCTCTGCCAAACACCCTAGTCCTACCAAGATACGACAATGTCATCTATGGATAAGAAATTGCGCCAATAACTATCATTTTAGCCTTTGTTGAAAGTCACTTCCTACTCTTAGGAGTGGAAGAATCAAAAAGCAATAGCAAATAAAGGAGAGATTGTTGAACCAACTCCGAGGCCACACATGAATAGTAGGCTACACATTAACATCCACATCAATCCATCTAGATCATACCTTCTGATTCCTAAGGCTCTCAACAGGTTATAAACCAATAAAATGTAGCCGTAAATTAACGGTAAAAAATCGACGCAATAGAGAAAAGGCTTATGATGGAAGTTTTATATGCCTTTTACACACTTCCTGTGGTAGATATTTCCTCTCTAGCATTTACAGAGTAACTGTTAGGTCTCAAAAATAGCCATCTATTATTCACAGCATCAAGTAGTTCATATCTCTTCAATCGTTATTGAATATTCACCACAGTATCACGTTAACAACAATCAAACGGCCATTTACGAGTGGACTGAGAAGACTTTTTTCTAAGTGGCGCCAAGGACTGAGTGAACTAAATGTAGAAATTTAGGCAACACGTAGCCTAGGCAACGAGTCCAAACATTTGAAACCATTATGTATATTCATGGGTGTAATGTATCTTCTGTTTGTTTTGTTTGAAGTGTGTTTTTGTATGGTGTGGAAACATGGAGGATGACAGAAAAGGATAGAAAAAGGATAGAGAGTTTAGAAATGTGGATTTGGAGGAAAGTTCTTAACATCAAGTGGTCTGATAGGGTTAGGAATGAAGAGGTGTTGGAGAGAATAAAAAAAGGAAGAATGCTCTTAAAAACCATTGAAGATAGGAAGAAGAGCTGGATGGGACATGTACTGAGAAAGAAATGTTTGTTACGAGGTGTACTGGAAGGAATGGTGGATGGAAACCGCAAAAGAGGAAGAAAGAAAAGAAAGATGATTGGTGACCTGAAGGATGGAGGGAGTTACTGAGAATTGAAGAGGAGAGCAGAGGACGGAGAGAGATGGAGGCACCAAGGACCTGCGAAAGCAGAGGACTAATGATGATGAATGTATGCTGTTATTAACTCACTTCCTGCCAAGCACCCTTGAATGAATGAATGAATGAAAAGTGCATTGATTGTCCTGGTGCTATACCCCTTCAGGACAAAAACAATGTACCTTTTTTGCGAGCAACAAAAAGAGAAAAAATCAAACAATTTAGACGTTAACATAGTGACAAATTAAATATGGATTAATACAATTTGCAAAATTAGAAAACTGAATGAGAAGTATTATGGAAATAATATAACAAATACTTATGTATACATTTTATCTTACAGTTAACAATAGAAGAGCTGTTTTTAGGTTCTACTGATGTTTGAGACAATGACATAGTGACAAGTATAAATATAAATTACTATAATTTGCAAAATGATAGAGCTAGGTCCTAAGTATTACGAACAACATATAAAAAATACATATGCATACCTTTCAGGTTTGCAAAAAGTAAAAACAACGTTTGTGGTCGGAAAGTAACATACTACAAAATATCATCTTAAAATTAGCAACAGAGGAACTGGCTTTGGGTTCCTTTTATGTGTTGGGAACAATAGCCTGGTAACGAGTATTAATATAAATTAGTAGAATATGCAAAACAATAACAACATTTAGTGGTCAGAAAGTAACATATTATAATGTTTCATCCATTAAAGATGGCTGGCAGGGGGATAACGCAGTTGTGGTTTCAAATGAAACAGCCGCATTCGTGTCCTTTGCCGCATCGTGCCAGTTAGGCATGTGCGATGAGTTGATTCATCGACGATGATTTTAGTCATCACGTTGCGACGAACCGCGTCGATGACAATGAATGTCGTCGATCATCGACGTCGATGAATTCATCATCGTCGATGCGTCCATGAATTCACCGACGTCGATGAATCGATGAATTAACTGACATCAATGAGTCGATGAATTCACGGATGTAGATGAGTCAATGAATCCATCCCCATTTGATGATAATTATTTGTGTTGCGTCGCCCGCCCGTGCCTATCCCTACCTTTCCGTCGGCGGTGAATGAATTCATCGACTTATCGAGGTAGGTGAGTTCGTTGACTCATCGACGGCGATGAATTCATCGACTCATCGGCGTCGATGACAATCATCGAAACCGAACCATCTCGATGATTTTTTTTCATCGACCCTCGATGGGCAAATTCGTTCATCGCACCAGCCTAGTGTCAGTGCCGTGTGCTGTGAGGTTGTGAAACGAGGCGAATTGTGTGCGCGGGTGATGGTGATGGTGGTGGTGGGAGGTGGGTTAAGTGGAGTAGGGGTTGAGAGGAGGGTGTGCTCGAGAGATCCGGGTGAAGAGCCGGAGATGGATTCGTCTCCCGTGTGCCACGCCCCCCTCTTCTCCCATCCGGCGCCAAGAGGCGTGTGCCTCCTCCACGGGAGGTGACGATGCACGCCGAAAAGGAGGAGAAATACGAAAGAGTGTCTCACCCACGGCCACGCCAGGGCACTCCTCTTTTGTTTTCCCCCTCTTCTATCGCCAAGGAAACGAGCAGGAGGAGGAGGAGGACGTGCGTAGAGCGAAGCAAACAAAGAGGACCTTCCGGCAGAAAAAAAGAACGACATACACACACGCACTAGACGACAGAGACGGGGATTCCGTCCCACCCAAACCATTCAAACCACTCTTTCTCTTCCTTCTCATTCTTCTTTCGGAGTTTTTGCGGCGGAAACAGAATCGAACTGGAGCGCAATGGATAATGGAGCCCGTCCAACAAATTACTAAGCGGTTGACTGATAACAAATAAGAAAAAGCAAAGCGTCACATCGAGTCCAATATTCGAAAAAAAAAACATATGTCAGAGTGATTTAGATTTAATTTTTGATACCGCACCGAAACCTTCAGTCAAAACATGCTTTAAAGTAGTTTGAGCGAAATATCATTTTATCTAGATATTAATGAAATTTGCCTCATTTTAAAGAAAAATATATCGCCCTTCCATTGACACCAAAAATTCCACCCCTTACCACATTACATTCCGAGATATTTGCCTAAAAATACCATCCCTATTACACGGGAAATGGTACCTGTATGCCCTCCAGAGAGACCTTATTTTAAAAATGAGGCATTTCCTACATTTAGCTCTCGTCCAAAAATCAACAGTGTGTAGTTTGTGTGTTTTCTCAACTATTTTTTCAATTAATCATATTGTCACCGCAGTAAATTCTTCGGGATCACAATAAACTTTCCGTTTTGATGGAGTTTCAAACGTACCGCGTGAAAAAAATGAGTCAAGTTTAAGACTTACTTAGATATTTTCATTTGATTGCTTACAATTTCTGTCACGTAAAAACTATATTATTGCACCATTAATAATGCAATCTTTAATTGATGGGTCTCAAAGTTGGTGATATTAAAACGTATAATTTGTAAATATCTCTATAATGATTAGGGAATTATCTCGCTCGCATTACCTTAAGGTAATACTGGCTTGACTGTGTGAGTCAAGTGAAATACAAGTTAAACATTTTATATAATCAATTTAAAATATCCTGCTTAAGTTAATGCACTAGGTTACCAATGCTAAAATGCTAAATTGCTAAATTAAGTGCTAAATGCTAAATTAAGGCACGGAATATGCAGATTATTCCTTGAATATATTTTTGATGACCACATTCGTACTGCCATAGGAGCCGACTGCGGCGCAATTTGCATGGGACTACCGCATTTTGACTTATGTTGCAGCAGTAATTCGCAAATAACTTTGAAAAATAGGGGGTACCATGCTTATATTTAATTTTTATTCGATTTCCTCGGACTTTTAGTATCTTATAAACATTTTTAATTGTAAGCTTGAATGCGCTTTCTCATATAATTTTGCGTTTTTTTCCTGTAATCTGAGCAATCTCAGTAAGAGCCCATGTTTAAAATCTCAAGGCTAGAACAGCAAAACTAGCCTTGAAATATAATTTTTTTTCATCTCATTTTATAAAATGGACTTCAAAGATGCTATATTCTAGTTTTCAGAAAATCTGGGACAAGTGATCCCAGGCCAGACTCACCTTAATGAGGGAAAAAATTTGGAACTATAATGCTGGTATGAATACCATTACTGTCTGATGGGTGAGTCCAAACCCATAAACAGACGCACATGAGTGGAATGAGGGCCTAGAATTTTTTGGCTTCTCAAAAAAAATGATTTAAATGTACACTCCATGATCCACGATTATCGTTCCACCGAATGAATCGGAAGACCAGAGCACAAGGAAAGAGATTAGGACGTGGGTGTGGTCCAGAAAGTGCACTTGCCCTACTTTTAAGAAAGGACGGCGAAAACGTACTCTGCGGTGTCTCCCAAAGAGTCCTCGTCTTCATTAACGCTCAGGTGGGAGGGTCCAAGGGCCTGCGAGACAGTCCGACGGATGAATACGATAGCGAGTTCAAGCGGGACATGATATATGGTGAGGTTAAAGGAATTGAAATGGTTCAGGGAAGAGTGGAAGGTTTTAGTCAACCAGTATCAAATTTAATGACTAATGATATTCAAGATACGCACAGGAGTCCATTTCATAGCACCTGGTTTAGCGGGCGGAGTACTTGATACGAAGCGCTCTATAAAAGCACGTACTGAGTGCTACTTTACTCAGGAACTTCAGTCATTTGTTGAATCAAGTGTCTAGCAAAAATATCCGCTATGCACCGAAACATCAGTCTTGGCCAGGAAAACAGTATTAGGTCTAAGAAGGGTTTTTGAATTTAACAGCATGGTTTCATTATGCCAGGAGTGGGGTTTAAATCTAAATATTAGTAAATGCACCACAGTTCACTTCCTGAGAAAGTCATCACACAAAAGCCATACCTACACCTTGGGTGGAGTAAACATAAAATCTTTCAATACAGTTAAATATCTTGGAATTACCTTAACTTCAGATATATCGTGGGGAACACACATACAAGACAAATGTGGTACAGCATTAAAGAGACTAGGTTTTGTTGAGCGTATAATACGAAGGTCCTCGGATGAAAAAGTCAAATATAGATGCTACTTCGCTCTGGTTAGGCCACACCTCGAATACGCCGCGAGCATTTGGGATCCTGGTCATGAAGATTTAAACAAAAAATGAACAAAATACAAAGAAAAGCGGCACGCTTCGTTAAAAACTGCTACGAACGAACATATAGTGTTACACAACTTTTAGAGGGATTAAAGTGGGAGCCCCTAGAGACTCGGGGGCTGCTTTCTAGGCTTACTTTCTAGGCTGCTTGAGATATTCAGGACTGGTGTGTTTCAGAGCGACACTGAGAATATTATCATGACGCCTCTGTACATTTCTAGGTCTGACTGATACGATAAAATAAGAGAGGTACTCTGCCGAACAGATAGATATAAAAACTCGCTCTTTCCGCGCACAATAAGCGACCTCAGTAAAAACTGAGCTCCTCCAAATACACTCCCATGGGATATGTCACCATTTCACCTCCAAAACATTTACATCTTTACTCGGCTGGTGACCTACCACACCCTGCCACACGCCCATGCGGCGGCTCACTTGGTAGTATGTAGATGTAGATTATTATTGAATAATCTACCGATAAGGGTAGGTTTAAGTGGAAGTCAGTAAAAATCTTTCTTTGTTTATTCTTCTCCCCCTAATAATATCTCCCGGTCACCTACTTTGCCTCCTTCCGATCTCATCGAGCAGTTCCCTTTCCTCACTAACCATACGAAGCACTTCTTCGTTTGTCCACCTTTCCGTCTACATCACCTTCGCCACATTCCATCGTACCTGCATCTCGAAAGCCTGCAGCCTATTCTTATCATCTTTCCTCGGGGTCCACGTTTCTATACTATACGACGCTACTTTTCATCATCGTTAAATTTGTGTACGAATAAATTTTTCTTGGCTTTCCCTATGCATTCGCGATTCAATTATTTCTAATTTATTAATATCGACATTTTAACTGTTTTCTTTATTCATTCTATTTATCAGGGGCTGAGAGGCTCTCCTGCCGAGGCGTTTCGAGCATGGGTTTCAAATGGTGTTCTTGGGTGTCTGGGCCGAATTGCTGAGGTGGGCGTGCTCGCAACGTGGTGACTCCCCGGACTCGGGGCCTCGAAAGGTGGACAAGACTCGGGGCGGCCATTCCTGGACGGAAGAAGTCGGGCGCGGTGCATACGGAGCAGACTGAAATGTGCGCCATCTACGAGGAATTGAGTGAGTTTGCGCGTTCGGGGAGGGTCTCGGACGAATGGTGAACTGTGACGTTGCGACGCAGAGTGACGTCTTTCCGGCCGCTGATTCCAGTGCAAATATTGGTCTTCACCCATCCGCTCTTCCAACGTTGAGCTGTTCGTCACGTTGGGATGCGGATACTTTCATGCTTCTCGAGACAATACGGTGTTATGACTTGCAATGCCGTCGAGAGCGTTTGATTCCCCGCTTCGACAAATGCGAACGCGGAAGGTGTTCGAGACGCTCCAAAAAAAGACTCAACGAGTCAAATACACAACTAACCCTAGAGTATAAAGCTCAACAGATGTGGGGTGACGAACTTTAGTTGAAGACATTTCCGCTGTATTGCGAGTCCCCAGAATATTGTCACTGCTGATTGAGATCGAAAGACTGTAATGACGTTCTAACGCCAAATTTCCTGCCTTAAAATGATAAATTTGGATATTTAGATGTTCCAGTGATGGACAAATATGAAAGGATTGTGCTTCTTTGGTTTGGCCATGTTGAGAGAATGGATGAGAAACGAAAAACGGAACAAATATATGAGGGTGAAATAAATGGTACGAGAGGTAGAGGTCGGCCGAGAAAGTTGTGGTTGAATGTGGTTGAGGAAATTCTTAGGAGGAGGAATATAGGGAGCCTTAAAAACAGGAGGGCGTGTATGAAGCAGTATATGGGGGTAAATGAAGCAAAAGACGTTAGCAAGGATAGGTCAGTATGGAGAAAATAATTTAAGCAGAGTTAGGTATACAAATATGTATTTATGAGTGAAACTTAGTGACTTTGCCTACCCCGGAAGAGAACGGCGTGATTGGTGTGTATGTATGTACGTATACTTGAATTTGAAAGACGATATCTATAGAGTAGGTACTCAAGAGAAGGCAATATGCTTCTCAATTCTCTCGCATGTCTATTTCTCCATGAAGTTGGTAGTCGGAGATGAGAATATATTAATTTAACAAATTTACCGATATTATTCCAATCTCTCAGTGATTCAACACATTGTGTACAGAAAACGGGTGTATTAATATATTTATATATATTGCGATCATGATTAACCAAGGACACTTGACACTGCGGAAGCGGCTTTCCCTATAGTTTTAGCCGAGTATAGGCACACCACGTCTGGTATTTTAATATCCCTATGAAACCTGCAAGTTAAATCCACCCACTTATACTCGTTAAGGTTGTTTGAGGGAAATACCATTTTACCTAGAAATCAATTAATTTAGTCTCATTTTAAAGAAAAATATCTCTCCCTTCTAATGATACCAAAAATTCAACTTCTAACCCATTACTTTCGGCGTTACTTGTCAAACAATACCAGCCCTTTTACATGGGAAATGGTGCGTGTATGAACTCCAGAGGGACATTATTTACAAAATGAGGAATTTCTAACACTTCGATGTCGTAAAAAACTAACAGCGAGTAGTTTGTATGTTTTCTCAACTATTTTTGAAAATTAATCATATTGTCACCACAATATTTTCTTGGGTATCACAAAAAACCTTCCATTTTGATGGAGTTTCAAACGCACCGCGTGAAAAGAAAGAGTCAATTTAAAGACTTATTTAGATATTTTCATTTGATAACTTACCATTTCAGTCATGTGAAACTATATTATTACACCATTACTAATGCAATATTTAATCCGTGTGTCTCACAGCCGGTGACATTAAAAAGTATGATTCGAAAATGGTCTTTATAATGATTAGGGAACCATCTCGCTCACACTTCCTTAAATACTGATACGAGCGCACAAAGTGTAAGACAGCCGATGGAAGGAGAATATTGGAAGACGCTAGACACTCAGAAGCAACGCACTAGACTTAAATTACTTCAAAATTTCCGAATACGCAAATTTCCGGGCGAAAAGTAGGATTACCAACGTCATACATATCTCAAGATCAAAAACATCAAAGACTCGTTATACTTGACCGAATCTCTGCCAAACTACCTATAAGGAGATTAAAACAATCTTCTCAGGCTTTCCATCGTCATAATGGCGTACTCCATGTTATTCTCTGTTTCAACATCCCCGATGACGGAAAGAAAGTTTCTTTTTGAAAAGTAGGTAGACATGGAGGCGGTGAGAGGCCCGAGATAATGTTATTCCTTATCCCTAAGTCTTATCCCTAAGTATCTCTACTGCTTATGTGACCCACATGCATTGTTTGATACACACCCACTTGTTCAAAGGACTTACAATTATCCCATATAGCAGTTCATTGTTGGAGGAATGGACCATTTGAGAAGTGGGATGGATAGGGTTCGGAATGATTGAGTGAAGACAGAATATGAATTGAATGCTCCAGTAATGGGCGCTTATTAAAAGATGTGTGCTTCGTTAGTTCGATCCTGTCAAGAGAACGTAAGAGAGGCGAAAAGATATGCAGATATATATATATATATTAGAATATACCTAGTGGCTAACTGCAAGAGGAAGAGGTGGACAGCGAAATTCATGAGTGAATGTGGGTATAAGAGACACTTAATGTTCATAGGAGACACACATAGGAGACATAGTGAATGTGGGTATAAGAGACACTTAATGGACATTAAGTGTCTCTTATACCCACATTCACTCATGAATTTCGCTGTCCACCTCTTCCTCTTGCAGTTAGCCACTAGGTATATTATTAATATATATAAAGCTACAAAACTGACTGACTGACTGACTGACTGACTGACTGACTGACTGACTGACTGACTGACTGACTGACTCATCAAAATTCCTGGGCATTTCTAAACGAGCTAGGTGGGTGAAATTTTCAGGATAGAGTTGGAGTCATGTGTCGAGTTGGGAAAAAATCGAAAAAGTTAAAAAAGTCGATTAGGCTTCGATTTATTGCAATCGATAGCTTTACATCGGATTATACGGGAAAAACGAAAAATTTCAGTGTAGACCTTTTTTCTTTCGTTCATTAAAATATGAAATAATTAAGTTACAGGACTGATTCTTTCACAAATATGAGGCTGAATGTTTTAAGAATCTTATTATTTCAATCGATTCTTTCCTACCTACCGTAAAACTGATATTTTTAAAGCTTTATTTGGGATTTTAGTAATTTTTTCACTTTCGTTGCTATGGATTTATTTCATTGTCGCCTAGCCGAGTGTCGATTCGAGGTTTGGAACTAAGCTAGGCGGGGCAGTTTCATGGGAGGGTTATATTTATGTGTTGATTTTGGGTAAAATCGGAAAAGTTAAAAAAGTCGATACGGCTTCGAGATATTGCAATCGATAGCTTTACATATATGAGTTAGGTATCCTAAATGCATGTAATTTACTCTTCTCTATGCCAGTTTTCCCACTGCTAAATACTGGGTATAATTTCTTCAAACTTTTCCTGGCCTCTACCATACCTTTGATGGCCAATTTCCATCAACCAAGCTTCATGATATTGTCGTTTTCATTAAAAAAATATGCAGTCCATGCAGAAGATTGGAAGAGAAAAAAAATTGAACATTAAAATGAGTATATTAAAAATCTCGACTCCGATCGAATATATATAGTAAAATTCTTCATGTGAGCTCTTATTAAGTATGATGTACTGAAATGAAATATCTAACGTAGAAGAACGTCTTATATGCCGTAAAATGAGGTTATGATAATCTATCAATGGTTCCACGTTCGTTTCGGTGTACTGATTATAGTATTTTGAAAAGTCGCTAATAACCGGATGACATACAATATAAGTTTGTACTAGAACTGTATGGTATCCATACCTCATGAGGCGCGTATTTCATTTTCGAGAATAATATTTTTCTTTGCTTGCATGAAGCCCGCAGACTTGAGAGCTTTCATTTTTTTTCCTTATTTAAAGAGTATCATCGTCTAGCACTCCCCCCACCCTTGCTTGAAAATGGCAAGTACCCATATAGGCATCATTAAGTGGACAGGTGCTATTAGTACATCGCTGCTAAGTACTGGGTATAATTTCTTCAACTTTTTCCTGGCCTCTACCGTAGGTTTGATGACCAACTTTAACCAACCAATCTTCATGATATTTTAGTTTTTATTCTAAAGCAATTCAAAATTCAATGTGCAATTCATG
The DNA here is from genome assembly GCA_963169105.1 of Ceriagrion tenellum. NCBI lineage: Eukaryota > Metazoa > Arthropoda > Insecta > Odonata > Coenagrionidae > Ceriagrion > Ceriagrion tenellum. The sequence continues at coordinate 17,666,238 of OY720637.1, forward strand.
TAGAAGATTGAAAAAGAAAAATTTAACATACAATTTAGCATATTAAAATTTTCGATTCGGATCGAAGTCCTATTATAAAGTTTTCATATTAGACCTTATTAAGTACCTATGCTGTACTGAAAGGAATATCTAACGTAGAAAGGCCATCAAATAAAGTGATGTTGAACTTGCAGTGGTTCCACGTTTCTTTCATTTCACTGACTATAGTATTTTGATGTCGTTAATTACTGGATGAGATGTAATATGATTTGCACTAGAACTGTCAGGTATCCATACCTCATGGACCGTGAAATTCATTTCGAGAATTCCATAATATTTTTCTTTGCCTGCATGTAGCACGCAGACTTGAGAGCTTTCATTGGTTTTGTAAGGATCATGCATTCATTTTTCGATACTTAAAATGTAAAATAATGCATAAACCCCCCTTGCTTGCTAACAGCAAGCACCCATTTACTCGTTAATATATATAAAGCTACAAAACTGACTGACTGACTGACTGACTGACTGACTGACTGACTGACTGACTGACTGACTCATCAAAATTCCTGGGCATTTCTAAACGAGCTAGGTGGGTGAAATTTTCAGGATAGAGTTGGAGTCATGTGTCGAGTTGGGAAAAAATCGAAAAAGTTAAAAAAGTCGATTAGGCTTCGATTTATTGCAATCGATAGCTTTACATGCGATTATACGGGAAAAACGAAAAATTTTAGTGTAGACCTTTTTTCTTTCGTTCATTAAAATATGAAATAATTGAGCTAACAGACTGATTCTTTCACAAATATGAGGCTGAATGCTTGAAGAATTTTATTCTTTCAATCGATTCTTTCCTACCTACCGTAAAACTGATATTTTTAAACTTTTATTTGGGATTTTAGAATTTTTTTCACTTTCGTTGCTATGGATTTATTCCATTGTCGCCTAGCCGAGTGTCGACTCAGGTTTGGAACTAAGCTAGGCGGGCCAGTTTCAGGGGAGGGTTATATTTATGTGTTGATTTTGGGTAAAATCGGAAAAGTTAAAAAAGTCGATACGGCTTCGAGATATTGCAATCGATAGCTTTACATATATGAGTTAGGTATCCTAAATGCATGTAATTTACTCTTCTCTATGCCATTTTTCGCACTGCTAAATACTGGGTATAATTTCTTCAAACTTTTCCTGCCCTCTACCATACATTTGATGACCAATTTCTACCAACCAAGCTTCACGATATTGTCGTTTTCATTAAAAAAATATGGAGTCCATGTAGAAGATTGGAAGAGAAAAAAAATTGAACATAAAAATTAGTATATTAAAAATCTCGATTCCGATCGAACTTTTATAGTAAAATACTTCATGTGAACTCTAATTATGTATGCTGTACTGAAATGAAATATCTAACGTAGAAGAATGTCTTATATGCCGTAAAATGAGGTTATGGTACTCTTTCAGTGGTTCCACGTTCGTTTCGGTGTACTGATTATAGTATTTTGAAAAGTCGTTAATATCCGGATGACATACAATATAATTTTGTACTAGAAATGTCTGGTAACCATACCTCATGAGGCGCGTATTTCATTTTCGAGAATTGTACTTTTTCTTTGCTTGCATGTAGCCCGCAGACTTGAGAGCTTTCATTTTTTTTCCTTATTTAAAGAGTATCATCGTCTAGCACTCCCCCCACCCTTGCTTGCAAATTGCAAGCACCCATATAGGCATCATTAAATGGACAGGTGCTATTAATACATTGCTGCTAAGTACTGGGTATAATTTCTTCAACTTTTTCCTAACCTCTACAGTAGGTTTGATGACCAACTTTAACCAACCAATCTTCATGATATTTTAGTTTTCATTCTAAAGCATGTGCAATTCATGTAGAAGATTGAAAAAGAAACATCTAACATAAAATTTAGCATATTAAAATTGTCGATTCGGATCGAAGTTCTATTATAAAGTTTTCATATTAGACCTTATTAAGTATGCTGTACTGAAAGGAATATCTAACGTAGAAAGGCCATCAAATAAAGTTATGTTTAACTTGCAGTGGTTCCACGTTCCTTTCATATCACTGACTATAGTATTTTGATGTCGTTAATTACTGGATGAGATGTAATATGATTTGCACTAGAACTGTCAGGTATCCATACCTCATGGACCGTGAAATTCATTTCGAGAATTCCATAATATTTTTCTTTGCCTGCATGTAGCACATATACTTGAGAGCTTTCATTGGTTTTGTAAGGATGATGCATTCATTTTTCGATACTTAAAGTGTAAAATATTGTACAAACCCCCCTTGCTTGCTAACAGCAAGCACCCATTTACTCGTTAATATATATAAAGCTACAAAACTGACTGACTGACTGACTGACTGACTGACTGACTGACTGACTGACTGACTGACTGACTGACTGACTGACCGACTCATCAAAATTCCTGGGCATTTCTAAACGAGCTAGGTGGGTGAAATTTTCAGGATAGAGTTGGAGTGATGTGTCGAGTTGGGAAAAAATCGAAAAAGTTAAAAAAGTCGATTAGGCTTCGAATTATTGCAATCGAAAGCTTTACATCGGATTATACGGGAAAAACGAAAAATTTCAGTGTAGACTATTATTCTTTCGTTCATTAAAATATGAAATAATTAAGTTGCAGGACTGATTCTTTCACAAATATGAGGCTGAATGTTTGAAGAATCTTATTCTTTCAATCGATTTTTTCCTACCTACCGTAAAACTGATATTTTTAAACTTTTATTTGGAATTTTAGAAATTTTTTCACTTTCGTTGCTATGGATTTATTCCATTGTCGCCTAGCCGAGTGTCGACTCAGGTTTGGAACTAAGCTAGGCGGGCCAGTTTCAGGGGAGGGTTATATTTATGTGTTGATTTTGGGTAAAATCGGAAAAGTTAAAAAAGTCGATTTGGCTTCGAAATATTGCAATCGATAGCTTTACATACATGAGTTAGGTATCCTAAATGCATGTAATTTACTCTTCTCTATGCCATTTTTCGCACTGCTAAATACTGGGTATAATTTCTTCAAACTTTTCCTGGCCTCTACCATACCTTTGATGGCCAATTTCCATCAACCAAGCTTCATGATATTGTCGTTTTCATTAAAAAAATATGCAGTCCATGCAGAAGATTGAAAGAGAAAAAAAATTGAATATGAAAATTAGTATAATAAAAATATAGATTCCGATCGAATATATATAGTAATATTCTTCATGTGAGCTCTAATTAAGCATGCTGTACTGAAATGAAATATCTAACGTAGAAGAACGTCTTATATGCCGTCAAATGAGGTTGTGATAATCTTTCAGTGGTTCCACGTTCGTTTCGGTGTACTGATTATAGTATTTTGAAAAGTCGCTAATAACCGGATGACATGCAATATAAGTTTGTACTAGAACTGTCTGGTATCCATACCTCATGAGACGCGTATTTCATTTTCGAGAATTATATTTTTCTTTGCTTGCATGTAGCCCGCAGACTTGAGAGCTTTCATTTTTTTTCCTTATTTAAAGAGTATCATCATCTAGCATTCCCCCAACCCTTGCTTGCAAATTTCAAGCACCCATATAGGCATCATTAAATGGACAGGTGCTATTAATACATTGCTGCTAAGTACTGGGTATAATTTCTTCAACTTTTTCCTAACCTGTACCGTAGGTTTGATGACCAAATTTAACCAACCAATCTTCATGATATTTTAGTTTTCATTCTAAAGCATGTGCAATTCATGTAGAAGATTGAAATAGAAAAATTTAACATAAAATTTAGCATATTAAAATTGTCGAGTCGGATCGAAGATATATTATAAAGTTTTCATGTTAGATCTTATTAAGTATGCTGTACTGAAAGGTATATCTAACGTAGAAAGGCCATCTAATAAAGTTATGTTGAACTTGCAGTGGTTCCACGTTCCTTTCATTTCACTGACTATAGTACTTTGAAATGTCGTTAAATACCGGATGAGATATAATATGATTTGCACTAGAACTGTCAGGTATCCTTACCTCATGGACCGTGAAATTCATTTCGAGAATTCCATAATATTTTTCTTTGCCTGCATGTAGCACGCAGACTTGAGAGCGTTCATTGGTTTTGTAAGGATGATGCATTCATTTTTCGATACTTAAAGTGTAAAATAATGTACAAACCCCCCTTGCTTGCTAACAGCAAGCACCAATTTACTCGTTTATTTATATATATAAAGCTACAGAACTGACTGACTGACTGACTGACTGACTGACTGACTGACTCATCAAAACCTCTAGGGTATTTCTAAGCAAGCTAGGTGGGTGAAATTTTCAGGATAGAGTTGGAGTCATGTGTCGAGTTGGGAAAAAATCTAAAAAGTTAAAAAAGTCGATTAGGCTTCCATTTATTGCAATCGAAAGCTTTACATCGGATTATACGGGAAAAACGAAAAATTTCAGTGTAGACCTTTTTTCTTTCGTTCATTAAAAATATGAAATAATTAAGTTACAGGACTGATTCTTTCACAAGTATCAGGCTGAATGATTGAAAAATCTAATTCTTGCAATCGATTCTTTCCTACCTACTGAAAAACAGATATTTTTAAACTTTTATTTGGGATTTTAGAAATTTTTTCACTTTCGTTGCTATGGATATATTCCATTGTCGCCTAGCCGAGTGTCGACTCAGGTATGGAACTAAGCTAGGCGGACCAGTTTCAGGGAAGGATTATATTTATGTGTTGATTTTGGGTAAAATCGGATAAGTTAAAAAAGTCGATACGGCTTCGAGATATTGCAATCGATAGCTTTACATATATGAGCTAGGTATCCTAAATTCATGTAATTTACTCTTCTCTATGCCATTTTTCGCACTGCTAAATACTGGGTATAATTTCTTCAAACTTTTCCTGGCCTCTACCATACCTTTGATGGCCAATTTCCATCAACCAAGCTTCATGATATTGTCGTTTTCATTAAAAAAAATATGCAGTCCATGTAGAAGATTGGAAGAGAAAAAAAAATGAACATGAAAATTAGTATATTAAAAATCTCGATTCCGATCGAACTTATATATAGTAAAATTCTTCATGTGAGCTCTTATTAAGTATGATGTACTGAAATGAAATATCTAACGTAGAAAAACGTCTTATATGCCGTAAAATGAGGTTATGATAATCTATCAATGGTTCCACGTTCGTTTCGGTGTACTGATTATAGTATTTTGAAAAGTCGCTAATAACCGGATGACATACAATATAAGTTTGTACTAGAACTGTCTGGTATCCATACCTCATGAGGCGCGTCTATCATTTTCGAGAATTATACTTTTCTCTGCTTGCATGTAGCCCGCAGACTTGAGAGCTTTCATTTTTTTCCTTATTTAAAGAGTATGATCGTCTAGCACTCCCCCCACCCTTGCTTGCAAATTGCAAGCACCCATATAAGCATCATTAAATGGACAGGTGCTATTAATACATTGCTGCTAAGTACTGGGTATAATTTCTTCCACTGTTTCCTAACCTCTACCGTAGGTTTGATGACCAACTTTAACCAACCAATCTTCATGATATTTTTGTTTTCATTCTAAAGCATGTGCAATTCATGTAGAAGATTGAAATAGAAAAATTGAACATGAAAATTATCATATTAAAATTGTCGATTCGGATCAAAGTTCTATTAAAAAGTTTCCATGTTAGACCTTATTGCGTATGCTTCAAAGAAAGGAATTTCTAGCGTAGAAAGGCCATCAAATAAAGTTATATTGAACTTGCAGTTTTTCCAAGTTCCTTTCATTTCACTGACTATTGCATTTTGAAATGTCGTTAATTACCGGATGAGATATAATATGATTTGTACTAAAACTTTCAGGTAACCATACCTCATGGACCGTGAAATTCATTTCGAGAATTCCATAATATTTTTCTTTGCCTGCATGTAGCAAGCAGACTTGAGAGCTTTCATTGGTTTTGTAAGGATGATGCATTCATTTTTCGATACTTAAAGTGTAAAATAATGTATATACCCCCCTTGCTTGCTAACAGCAAGCACCAATTTACTCGTTCTAATATATATCTGCATATCTTTTCGCCTCTCTTATGTTCTCTTGAATGGATCGAACTAACGAAGCACACATCTTTTAATAAGCGCCCATTACTGGAGCATTCAATTCATATTCTGTCTTCACTCAATCATTCCGAACCCTATCCATCCCACTTCTCAAATGGTCCATTCCTCCAACAATGAACGCACAAGGATTCACAGCAAATCAAACCACCATGTACACCACCACAAGTAAATTGGAGCGAATGGAAAAGACGAATGTGACACCTCTCGTTAAAATCGCTGAAACAAGGAAACAATTGCCTTCACAACAACAGTGCCAAATTTCAGGACATGCGTTGTTGCCAGGTAAAAAAGAGATATTAAATAAATGGTTTAAATAAACGTTAGAGATAATTAAAAGTTTATTCACGATTATATCGTCATGGAAAATAAATACGAACACCTGTAAAACCATGTGACAAACTTTTTCAATCCAAACATGAAAACCAACATCTCCAAGATCAAAGGAGTTGTAAACAGTGACAACGTTTAGGCCGCCTGGAAATAGAGTCAAGTTTTCTGTTATGTTTCATATCAATACTTAAAGTCAAAAGGGCAATGTATCACAATGACTTGAGAATTTGAGGCATCCGGTTAAAATATTGTTTAATTTAATCATGTACAAGTAATTTGTTAGTGTCATTGAAATTTTATGAGGATTAGTCCTCAGTGACTCACAATTACCGAACCAGCCAGCTTATGCCTACTCTCACACTCATACTGACACATACAGGTTTTGCTGCACTGTAATTCCGGGGGAATAAGGAGAAAAATGTAGCATTACCCTCATACCGTCGAACTCGAGCAGTTACTTCTCCAACAATTACATGAACATTGACCGTATCTCTCCATCACATTTATCCATAAAAGAACATTAATAATCGAATGTGACATCATAGGGTGGGTCGTTTTGCCACTTTTATTTCTCAGAGCGAAATGCAATTCCGAGTAAAAGTGGCCCATCTACACTGGCGTTACAGATACAATTTTTTTTCCTTATCGGGTAATATCTTCTGTGACAATTTTTGCCTTTATGGTGGTCCGAGCGAGATAGTTCCCTAGTCATAATAGAGACCATATTCGAATTATACGTTTCAATTTCACCAGCTGTATGACACATCAATTAAATATTGCATTATTAATGGTGCAATAATATAGTTTTATATGACAGAAATTGTATGTAATTAAATGAAAATATCTAAATAAGTGCGGTGCGTTTAAAACTCCTTCAAAACGGAGGGTTTTTTGTGATACCCAAGAACCTACTGCGTTGACAATATAATTAAGTTTCAAAAATAGTCGAGAAAACATACAAACTACACGCTGTTAGTTTTTTTACGACATCTAAGTGTTAGAAATTCCTCATTTTTAAAATAAGGTCTCTCTGGAGTGCATACACGTCCCATTTCCCATGTAAAAGGGCTGGAATTTTTTGGCAAACATCTCGGAAAGTAATGTGGTAAGGGGTTGAATTTTTTGTTTCATTGAAAGGCTGAGATATTTTACTTTAAAGTGAGGCCAAATTAATTGATTTCTAGGTAAAATTATCTTTCGCTCAAACTACGAGGGTCGTTCAATAAGTCCTTAAAAAATCCAATAAATAGCGCTTTTAGCATTGAAAATAGTTTGTTTTTGGTAAACATCATTACTCACTAGTCAGCTGTTAGAGTCTCAGTTGTATACATCACCATGGTTTTATTTGAATCGTCGATTGAAGCATGGGACTTTTCTTTGCTTATATAAATGGAAAAAAATGACTTTGGAGCGGTAATCAAACATTTATATTTAAAAGGCTTAACACCAAAAGAGATCAAAGCATAGTTGATGAAGTTCATGGCACATCTGGTTTTGTATTTTCAACTGTTTACAATTGGGTAAATGAGTTCAAACGTGGCCGTTCATCCACAAAAGATGAGCATCGTTCGGGACGTTCAGTGGAAGTAACTACTCCCGAAATGATTGATAAAATCCACGATATGGTTTTGACTGATTGATGAATTAAAGTGCGCAAAGTAGTTGAGGCCACAGGCATATCGTATGGTACAGTGTTTTCAATTTTTCACGAAAAATTTGGTTTGAAAAATATCTCGACAAGATGGGTGTCGCGTTTGCTCTCCGTGGAGAGTAGACGCAATCGTGTGGTCGACTCCGAGGCTATTGTGGCTCTTTTCCGTCGCAACTCTGACGAGTTTCTTCGTCGATACATAACTTTTGATGAAACATGAATACAATTCTACACTCCAGAGGCAAAGGAATAACCAAAAAAGTAGGTTTTTGTAAGCGAACGGGCTACGAAGGAGGCGAAAACGGTTAAATCAGCCGGCAAGGTGATGGTCATGGTTTTTTGGGATGCACGCGGAATCATTCGCACCAATTACTTGGTAAAAGGAAAAATAATAACTGGAGTGTAATATGCATCGTTATTTCACCGGCTGAACGATTAAATCAAGAAAAAACGTCCTCATTTGAAAAAGAAAAAGATCCTCCTTCATCAAGACAATGCACGGGTGCACACCTGCGCAGTTTCGATGGCCAACATTGTGGAATTAAAGTTCGATTTATTACAACATCCACCATATTCACCGGATTTGCCCCTCAGTGACTTTTTATTATCTCCAGACTCGAAAAAATGGCTCGGCGGAAAACGGTTCACGTCGAATGAGGATCGCTATCGCCAAAACAGATGCCAATTTTGAGGAACGTCCGAAATCCTACTTTTTGGACGTCTTAAAAAATTTGGAGAAACGCTTGGAAAAGTGTATAGAGTTAGAGGGAGATTACGTTGAAAAAAAAAAAGGTACACAAAATAGTTTATTTTTCTATCCTTTTCTACGGACTTATCGAACGACCCTCGTACCTTAAGTTTTGGAATTTCGACAGAAAACACCAACATTGTTAATTATTTTAGTTTGGTTGAAGTGACCATGTTTTTCGGCAAGAAGATGCCACTTACGATAAAAATTGGCATTTAAGCCTGAATATGTCAGTTATATGCCCCTAGGGGGCCCAGGCCAGGGGTCCTACCCCTGGAGCCGGAAAAGGGGAGAAATTCTGTACAATAAAGCGGTTGGGCTCTCTTATGTTACTTAGCCAGCGACGCTTTCCGTGCGACCAAGTATCACAGGTCCTTACTGAGTTTTGTGAGCCACCCACATGGAAACTACCACCTTTTTTCGAACTTAATTGTAGGATCTAGGAGGAATGAGTATGAGGGTGGACCTCGTGAAAACAGTCCTGATTCCTATTGCGAAGAAGAAGAAAGCGTCCGAATTCGAAAAGTATGGAACAATCCGCCTGATATCACATGTTACCAAAGTTTTGCTTTAATTAAATTGTTTATTTTGGGAGGCAAACGTCGGCTAAGGTCATTTGCGCCATAGGTGGTAGGTACGGGAGAAGGGCGGATAGAAACCCGACGTCGGCATTAGCCTGCTCTAACGAAAGGCGCCAAGGGGACCACGGTTTAACGTCTCATCCGACAGACGGAGTACTGTACTTGAAATGCCCTCCACAAGACACTCAAGTAGGGATCGGGTTTCCTCTGAAAACCATCTTCCTATGCAGGGATTTGAACCCTGGCCACCCGTATGGCTAGCCAGTATTCTAGCCACCACACCAACCCGATCCCCCGCTTAAATTAAATTATAGAAGGTTGGACAGTAGAGCAAATTACAACTTTGGAGAAAATCAGTTAGGGCTCCGAAAGGAAATATAAACTCGGAATACTATTGCGGTAAAGAGAATGCCCATGGAATGAAACAGCATAATCAAGATTTTAATGCTTGCATTGTGAATTTCGAAAAGGTGCTTGACACAATAAATTTGGAAAAAAGCATTTTAGATAATCGGGAAAAAGTGAATAAATTGCAATGCAGGAGACTAAAGCAACGTTTTCATGAACACATCAGACGCGCACGTGAACCGTTCGCGTGCAAGCGAATCTACGCGCCATCTACAGCAGAGAAGAAATGGCAAAAAAAAAGAAACGTGACGACCGTGTGCGCTTTTCGCTCTACAACCTATTGTTGATAATTGTATGTTGATAGTTATCTAGCTCCATCCAAGTGCAATGGTTATTGTTCTTCGATTTCCTCTAAATTTAGTTCCTCTCATCCGCACGCCAACTTGCTTAGAGCTAATTAACTTGCAGTTTTATAAAGAGAGAAATAGATGCAGTGGCACCATTGAATACCTTTTCCCCCCACGCCTTCTCCCTTAGGTTTCTATCCCTTTATCGATAGTCCTCATAATTGTACAGGTACGTGTACTTCTCTCGAATTTCTGAGATGATCATTTCATCCATTTCAGCCTGCATTTGGCCGGTCAGCCATGTTTGTGATTCTACGCGTTCCACGCGTCGAAAGTTGAAAATATTTCAACTCAACTCGCGACGCGACTACGTGAACATACGCGAACTCACGCGAAGAAATTCGGGCTCCTGATTGGCTGAGAATCTCGCTTTCGCGTCCCTTCGTCTGAAACGCGTTCATGAAAACGTACCTAAATCCTAAACCTACGCATATCCAAAAGGGTACGGATGTGGATGGCTGACGGTGAATCAGAGTACGCAGCTATAGGCCGTGGGATCAGGCAAGGGTGTCTTTCCTCAGCATAAATGTTGAAAAGCAAAGCCTAGGCTTTGCTTTTCAACATTTATGCTGAGGAAATTGTAAATGAGGAAAGATAAGAGCTAGGTGTGTGAGAGGGCAGCTGATAGAGTCGGTTACGTTTGCGAACGATCAGACGCTGATTAATCGACCTTCGAACGGATATAAGCTAAAGTCGATGATTAATAATTTCAATGGGAGGATACAGATCGGATGTAAATCATATCAAATAAAGGAAATTAAATTCCGTTGGACGAAGAAAGCAACGCTGGTTGTAAGAGTGAGTGGACACAAATTGGAGAAAGTAAACCATTTTAATTACTTGATCAGCCGCTAGAAGAAAATGGTCACAGTAGCTTAGACCTACGGAAAAGAATAGCGTTTGCTAAGGAGGCGTTTAACAATAGAAGGGAGTTGATGACGGGGATGTTGGGTAAGGATGTGAAGAAGAGGCTGGTGAAGAGTTTGATATGGAGCATTACGTTGCATGGGGGCAGAAACGTGGACCCTCAGAAAGGAGGATGAGAATAGGCTGCAGGCATTTGAGACTTGGAAGAAGGATTGAGAAGGTTAGGTGGACGGAATGGAAGGCTAACGAGGAAGTGCTTGAGATGGTGGGCGAGGAAAGGAAACTTCTTAATGAATTTGAGCTAGGCAGATAAGGTGGCTGGAGGATGTACGAAGGGGCGAGGGATTACTCAAGAATGTGATAGAGGGAAAGATGGTTGGCAAGCGGGGAAGGAGAAGAAAGAGAAAAGGTTTCATAGACAAGATGCAGAAGGTAGATCGTATGCTGAGGCGAAAGCAGGAATACTACTGGTACAAAGGACTCTGGCAGAGCAGAAAATCGAGAGGCGTTTCTCTGACTTTAAACAAAACCTACCTGATAACCGGTAGAATACGTCAAAACATGATAAAAATTTACGGAATCCCGCATACTGCAGTAGGTTAGGTACTGTGAATAAAATTGGAGAAATAGTGCAATACGGACAAGTTTAAATTGTCATTTATGCCGCAAATAACAAGATACCGTGGCAGCTGCCAGTGAGACATTTGACCAGGTGTGTCAATAGTTATTGTAGTTAGTTAGTTGATCTACTCCCTAGTGCCTCTATCCTTATCTGCTACCTAGTATTAGCAGTAAACATATCCAGGATTACTCTCACCTCTCTGTGTATTTATATATTCGTAAAAATCATTTATAAAAAGTGTTAAATTGATAACAAACCTATGGTGTAGCGCATGTTTGTGAGATTTCACCTTCTGACAAGTGGATATTAGCGGGTTAGAGCGAAGGCTTTTGGGGTATGTAGAATGTAGTGGCTTCAATTTTCCGGGAATTAATCTTCAAATTCGCGAGATCAGTGTTTGTAAATTTAGGTTAAGTAAATTTATTTTAGCTGATTAAACTAAGTTAAGTAATTTCGGTATCTTTGGAAAAGGAAAGTTATGTCTCTTTAAAATGAGGCTAGATCATTAAGGTAGTTTGAGCGAAATATTATTTTACTTAGAAATCAATGCTTTGGTCTCATTTCAAAGAAAAATATCTCACCTATCCTATGACACAAAAAATTCTACCCCTTACCCCATTACTTTCGGAGATATTTACCGAAAACTACCAGCCCTTTCACATGGGAAATGGTAGTGTATGCACTCCAGAGAGACATTATTTACAAAATGAGGGATTTCTAACACTTAGATGTCGTAAAAAAACTAAAAGTGTGTAGTTCGTATGTTTTCTCAACTATATTTGAAAATTAATCATATTGTCACCGCAGTAGGTTCTTGGGTATCATAAAAAAACCTTCCGTTTTGAAGGAGTTTCAAAGGCACCGCACGAAAAAAATGAGTCAAGTTAAAGACTTATGAAGACATTTTTATTTGATCATTAACAATTTTTGTCATATCAAACTATATTATTGCACCATTAATAATGCAATATTTAATGGGTGTGTCCTACTGCTGTTGAAATTAAAACGTATAGTTTGAACATGGTCTCTATTATGACTGGGGAACTATCTCGCTCGGACTACCCTAAATTCTTAGCGGAATGATTCATTGCTCAAAACACCCCGGGTCAAATTTATAACGCGAAAACCTCGCTATTCCCTTCCCATGCTGCTCCACTCGGTTTAACTCCAGCGTGCCGACCTGAAGCCTCCAACCCAGCTCCCCCCCTTCCTACCTGCTTCATCGTCCCGCCACCCTAGCCGTCGACTGTTATATTTGCTTCGTGCGTCTATGTAACCCCCACTTCGCTCCCCCCCCCCCCTCCACGGTCGAGTCAACCAAGCGAGGATCCCTGCAAATACGTCGCTTGGGCGAGGAGGGGCGGGGGTTGTTTGCAGACAAGCGTTGGAGGGAGGTGGGGGGAGGGGATCATGAAGGGAAGGAGGGGGTGAGGTGGCGGTTCTATGTCTTGCTCGCGGGTGTCTTTCGACGCAAAGGCTTCTAATGGAGGTGTTGAGAAGTGAGCGCGCATCTGAACACATTAGGGCACACGACTAACGTGGAATAGAACGATATGCGCTCGCGAAATGTTTTGCAACCAGTCGGCCCGCGCAATTTCGTGGTTGGACAACAGTTACGGATGAATATTTTCTGTAGAGTTAATAAACTTAAGTTAAGTTGAGTGATTTAAGTTAATTAAAGTATGGGGCAGAAACGTGCACCCTCAGAAAGGAGGATGAGAATACGCTGCAGACATTTGAGATGTGGGTGTGGAGAAAGATGGAGACGTCACGGTGGACAGAAACGAGGACGAACGAGGAAGTGCTTGAGATGGTGGGCGAGGAAAGGAAACTTCTTAACGAAATTCGAGCTCAGCAGAGCAGGTGGCTGGAGGATGTAATAATGGGCGAGGGACTGCTGAAGAGTGTGATAAAGGGAAGGATGTTGGGCAAGCGGGGTAGATTGACGAAGTAGGAGGCTCAGCTGGAACTTACATACGTGAACAAACCTTGTCAAAGATAAGTTCTTTAAATCGTTCGATTTTTATCGAAGAGCAATGAAAAACTAAATAATTTACACTTTTGACGCATTTACTGGAAAATTACAAACTAGAAAAAAAGAGGATGCTATTTTCGACGCTCTCTTGTTGGTTGGCGCACATCAGCTTTGCTTCCGATCTGTTTTGAAGTCGCTTCCTAGTCCGCAGTTGTTTTGTGAAGTTATTAGCGCAATAGAGGGTATATAAGACACCTATAGTTGAGGAGGAAAGCGGAATGGGGGGAGAAGATGGAGTCTCTGATGACTGGGTGAAGTGAGTAGGGTCTGGTGTTGTCGTTATATCCCAGTTCACGACACCATCTTACGCTCCGACTTCACAAGTCAACATGTCGAAGTACAGGCAACTGAATGTCTGATACGAAATATTAAAACCAGACTTCGTTCCCAAAAATGAAGTTGAATTTTCAAATTTGTCGCTAATACACCAAATGGATACGATTCGACAAAATCATTCAATTGACCGGAATTCGACGTGGATCACCCAACTACCACCGGTCTGGTGTGCTAGCCAGTTAAATCAACACACTCTCTTGGCGTCCCTCATGTCACCAAGCCAACACCAAAGTGGTTTGGTAACCACGTTGTGGTGGTAAAGTGGAGGCCTGTTATTCTGGTGATGGCTAAATGAGGGGTTGTGAGGAGTTAGTGGAAAGCAAGATAGGTGAGTCAAAAGGCATGGGAACCATCGAGGAAAGATGGAAGAAAATGGAAACAGGCATGAAATGGAGGAAAAAATGGAATTAAAGAAAGAGGGTGGCAAAGAAGCATTGGGTTAGTGAAGAAATGATTCAGAAAATAGAGGAGAGGAGAAAGTGGAAAAATGACGACAACAACCGGAGGTAATACAAGGAATTCAACAATAACACCATGGCGAGTGACCATTCAGACAAAGGATAACCGGTGAAAAGGTTAATGAAAATAAATAAAATAGGTGCAGGAAGAAGGGGATGAGTGGGTGCTCTATGCGCCAAAGTAAAATTGCTAACGGGAGGTAAGTGAAGTAAAACGGTAATCAAAGGTAAAGGAAAAAACAGGGAATACGTTAATCGGAAAGCGTGAAAAATTTGGTGCGATTTCGGAGCGAGTAATAAAAAACACGTCTCAATGCGTTGGATTCAACACTGTATTCTTAAAGAAATTCGCCAACAATTACATCTCACGCTACTATCAACAACCCGCTACTATACATGAGATTCTGATTTTTTGAGCAACATTCCAACATCCCCACATGCACCAATAATCATAATCTTATGAATAGTAACGGGTTGTTGATCTTAACTTGAAATGAAATTAGTGGCGTTTTTCTTTAAGAGTAGTGTTGTATCAAACGCACTGAGACGTGTTTTTCATTACTCGCTCCGAAATCGCACCAAAGTTTTCACAGGTCATGGACCCATGACGTCGAATTAAGTTAGGAACGGTCCGCGGTACGATTTAAGTCGAGTAAAATTGATCGTCGCATATGTCCGGTACGAGTAAACTCGAGGATATCCAGCAGAATTCGAAATCCCAGGATCCGGGCGAAACAGTTCAACAGGTCGAAGTTCAAGAAGTTTTGGAGATGACTTCCTCGCTGCAAGGTATCCAAACAATCGAAAAACTGAAAGGTCGCGAGAATTATCAGAGTTGGAAATTTGTCATGCAAGCATACCTCGAGCATGAAGATAATATGTGGGAATGCATCGATGGTACCGACGTCGAAGATGCCGGAAAAATGGCGAAGGCGAAGTCCAACTTAATTCTCAGTGGAAGCGTGCTGGGCCCACAACCTGTGAAAAATTTGGTGCGATTTCGGAGCGAGTAATGAAAAACACGTCTCAACGCTTTTGATACAAGACTATTCTCAAAGAAATACGCCAACAATGACATCTCAAGTTAAGATCAACACCCCATTACTATACATGAGGTTCTGATTTTTTTAGCAACATTACAACAGACAGGGTATCCGGGATTAATGGAACGAATACGTGGAGGATATGTATGATGGCAAAAATGTACCCGTGACAGAGTATGAGAAAAAAAGAGAAGGATAACCTCGCATTTGACCCCTTTCGCTGCGAAATAGAGAGCACTTTACGGAGATAATAGACTATAATAGGCCGTATGGGGGTAGATTACATGCCTTCGAGGTTTCAGATGGTAATTAGAAAGACAATCTTTTTTCGAAATTATTCGTAGGATCAACGTAGGTGGGAGTATGGCCAGAGGATTTCGTGAAAACGGCCTTAATACCTATTCCAAAGAGGAAGAAAGAGTCAGAATACGCGTATTGAACAATTAATTTCTCACATGCCAAAAGTCTTACATAGAATGATTGAACAAAGTCTGGAGAAAAGAGAAAATCACTATTCTTGGGTGATGACCAGTTTGGGTTCAGGAAGGGACTCGAGATGCGGCTAACGGCGATGAAAACACTTAAAGGAAGAAACGTAGAGCCTTAACAGACAGCTTGTGCCTGTTTCGTGGATTTTGAGAAGGCGTTTGACACAGTGAACTGGGAAAATCTACTGCGATTACTCGGAAAAATGGGAATAGATTGACGAAGCAGGAGGCTCAGCTGGAACTTACATACGTGGCCCAGATGACACAGGTGAGGGTGGATGACGGTGAATTGGGATTGCCAGTTATAGGCCGCAGGGAAAGGTAAGGGCATTTACTTGTTTGCAATTATGCAGGGGAAAGGTTAAGAGAATCATAGAAAAAACTATATGCGGGAATAAAAGTTGGGCGTCTGTTGGCTCAGCTGATGAACAGACGATGGTTAGTCGATCTACGATGGGATAGCAAGCTTTGACAGATGATTTAGACATCCAGAGTGGGACATACGTAATGAAGATAAATCATATGAAAATAAAAGTAATGCGATCCTCCAGGACAAAAAAGCGAGGCTGGTCATAGATGTAGGAGGGCATAAGCATGGGCAAGTAGATTTAATTATGCTTGAAGAAAGCGAAAGAGGCGTTTACAAACAGAAGGGAGCGAATGGTGGGGACCTTAGGCAAGGATACAAAAAAAGAGGCTAGTGATGAGCCTGAGATGGAGCCAGCGTAATATGGGGCAGAAACGTGGAACCTGAGGAAAAGAGGATTTGAAAAGGCTTTCGAAATATGGGCGTGGGGAGAATGGAGAAGGTGCGGTGGACGGAAAGGAAGACAAACGAGGAAGTGCTTGGTGTGGTTGACGAGGAAAGAAAATTTCTGGGTGTAATCAGGAGAAGGCAATGTAGGCAGCTTGAAGGGTAATGAGAGTTGTAGGGCTGCTCAAGGACGTGATAAAGGGAAGGATGTTTGTGAAACGCAGAAGGGGAAGAAAGAGAATATGCTTTTATGGACGGAATGAAGATGGATAGGACCTTCGCGGAGACAAGGAAGAGTTCATAGAGGTAGACTAGGCCCTTTAGGATTAAAACGCTGGATATTATTTCCCTAACTTTCAATAAAACCTACCTTTTACCGGCCCGTTAATGAATGTCATGACTAGAGTTTTCGGCGTAGTATTCGAAATTTAGGGAAAGATGTATTGGAAGCATGTTATTTATTCGATTATTGGAATTGGAATTTCACCTTGTTATTTATTATTCACAGTTTTTATGATAAGAAATGCACTTGCACTTAGAAAAAAATTTGTACGCATGTAAACAAATGATAACAAAATATACGCAATCTTCCATAATGCTAAGTATAAATATCACATTGAATCGCCGAGAAACATAATCGGAATAATGCAATTTTTTCACATTTGTCACAAATGAGAACGCGTACCTGCAAAGTTTCATGCAAATACAGATATAAACAAAAGCCGCTTACGTACGCAAAGCTTTTAATGACCGAAATATCTTACGAGGCGCATCCAGAAAGTAAGTTTCCCCATTAAAAAAAAGGAAAACATAGTTACATGAAAAACTTTATTAGCAACGTGTACAGCAAATTTTCAGCTATTTTTCGACATAGCCACCACCAGAATTGAGACACCTGTCATATCGTGGGATCAACTTTTGTATTCCTGTGTCGTAGAAGTCTGCCGCCTGTGAATGGATCCAGCGTGTGACAATCGTCATCGGCTCTTCGTCGTTATCAAAACGCTGATCGGAGGACAGGAATTTCTTGAGACGCAAGAAAAGATGAAAATCTCTGGGAGAAAGATCAGGACTGTATGGTGGGTGATGAAACAGCTCCCAGCCGAACTCCTGCAGAACAGTTGCTGTGCGCCGAGCCGTATGTGGACGAGCACGTTCGGCTGGGAGCTGTTTCATCATCCACCATACAGTCCTGATCTTTCTCCCAGCGATTTTTCATCTTTTATTGCGTCTCAAGAAATTCCTGTCCTCCGGTCAGCGTATTGACAACGACGAAAAGCTGAAGACGATTGTCACACGCTGGTTCCATTCACAGGCGGCAGACTTCTACGACACAGGAATACAAAAGTTAATCCCACGATACGACAAGTGTCTCAATTCTGGTTTGTGGCTATGTCGAAAAATAGCTGAAACATTGCTGTACCTGTTGGTAATAAAGTTTTTCATGTAACTATGTTTTCTTTTTTTTTTCAAATAAGGAAACTTGCTTTCTGGATGCGCCTCGCATAACTCATAATGGAAACGATGTACAATTCCACTAAGTATTTATTGTTGTCAAACGGTTTCGACGACTATAGGATCATTCTCAATGCTAACAACATTCTCAAGATTATTAGTCTTGAGAAGAAACTTAGAGGAAATGTACACTTCAGTATCCCCGTCTTTAATTTAATTTTTTTTCTTCGTAGGCATCTTCTGTTTCGTAATAATATATTGTCTCTTTATAACATTTTGTAAAGGCTAAATATACTCAACTTAAAACAAGAAAAATATAACTCCATAGATTTTTGGCGACACTCTGACAAAAATTAGAATAAATTATTTGATTTACCGATTTGACTTTGCATGATATGATCACGCATTCATGATTCACTAACCATTTTTCTCATTCATTTATCACTTTTTGAAATAAAAATTGGGGAGATAGGAGAAAAATATCGAAAATTATTTCCGGAAGAACAGTTGAATCCATTCTTGCACCGATTGATACGTGTTAACGATAGTTCAAACCAAATGGGTTAAGGAAGTTCGAGCGAAAAATCATGTTACCAAGAAATCAATGAATTGGATCTAATTTTAAAGAAAAATATATCACCCTTTCATTAACACCAAAAAATCCTATCACTTACCAGATAACTTTCCGAGATATTTGCCATAAAATACCGGCTCTTTTATATGAGAAATGGTACGTGTATGCACTCCAGAGAGTCATTATTTAAAAAAATGAGGAATTTCTAACACTTAGATGTCGTAAAAAAACTAACAGCGTGTAGTTTATGTGTTTTCTCGACTATTTTTGAAAATTAATCATATTGTCACCGCAATAAATTCCGATCACAATAAACATTTCGTTTTGATGGATTTTCAAACGTACCGCGTGAAAAAAATGAGTCAAGTTTAAGACTTATTTAGATATTTTCATTTGATTACTTACAATTTGTCAAGTAAATACTATATTATTGCACCATTAATCTTGCAATATTTAATTGATGGCTCACATTTGGTGAAATTAAAACGTATATATAGAATATGGTCTCTATTATGATTAGGGAATTATCTCGCTCGCACAACCTTAAGGCAATACTAGTTTGACTGCGTGAATCATGTGAAATACAAGTAAAACATTTTATATAATCAATTTAAAATATCCTGCTTAAGCTAATGCATCGGATTACCAATTGATATGCTAAATTAAGGCGCGGAATATGCAGATTATTCCTTGAATATATTTTTGATGACCACATTTGTACTGCCATACATCTACATACTACCCCGCGAGCCGCCGTATGTGCGTATGGCAGGGGGTAGGGGGTAAACTATATTATTGCACCATTAATAATGCAATACTTTATTGATGTGTTCTATAGCTGGTGAAATTATTACGTATAATTTGACTATGGTCTCTATTATGATTAGGAAACTATCTCGCTCGCACTACCTTAAGTAAGGAGTTATAGGAACCACGAACTGAAATGATACGATTCCCGAGTTCTCTCAGATTCTGCCTCATGCCTTGGTACGTGACGCGGCGCGAGGAAAACGTTTCTGTGTTGGTAGTTGGAGCGAGGTGGCCACCGCTCAACTGGAGCTCCCATTATCTCCTGCCCCCCCCCCCCCCAAAGCCACCCTCCTCCCCCGCCCTCCGTCCACGCAGTGCCTTGCCCTTCCCCTCCTCCTGCCTCCTTAACTTACACACTCCATATCCTCCGAACTACCCCGCCCCCTCCTACGTCCTTATCTCTCCCTCACCTCACATCTTCCCTCCCTCCCCCTCCTACCGTTCCATTCCCTCTCCTCATCCCACCCGCACATGACTCTTCCCTCTCGAATTCTCACAAAAAAGAAAAAAATCCGAGTCGGGTCCTTCGCGTTTCCCGACGCAACCGACTGCAATGAGAGGAGGGAGAGTGCCATGCGGTTCGGAAGGAAGGATCGCTTCCAGTGTCAACAATATTCACCGATCACCGAGGAAGTTAAGGCGAGATTTTACAGCACGTAAACGGGGAATTCAAAAAGATATGGCACTTTTTCCACAGTTTATTATTCCAAGTCGACCGGTTTCGTCGCATAGGCGACATCATCAGATCAGCCAACAGTATTTACAATAGAGCAGTTAACTTATCCAACGTTAAATTAAAAGAACAAGAGATCCAAATCTTAGAAAAAAGGGTTAAAATACGTCGCCAACCTTCCCATGGGCACAAAAGAGAGAAGTACACTTTTATACACGGCGAAAATCGCCATGTACATACAATAGTGTACTTCGCCCCTCTTTGTTGTATGGTACTGAAACATGAGTATGTCTGAATTGACATGAGAGTAGACTAAACGCCGTGGGTGTGGGTTATCTTAGGAGTGTTTGCGGCACAAGTAGGATGGATAGGGTCAGGAATGAGTGGGTAATAAATAAATGAGGGCTAGATGCTCCAGTACTGGTCATATTTCATAGCTTCGTTGGTTTGGCCATGCTGAGAGAATGGATGCGAGTCGAATAACG
Organism: Ceriagrion tenellum; assembly: GCA_963169105.1. Lineage (NCBI taxonomy): Eukaryota > Metazoa > Arthropoda > Insecta > Odonata > Coenagrionidae > Ceriagrion > Ceriagrion tenellum. Next base: position 17,686,991 of record OY720637.1, read on the forward strand.
AAACAGATATATAAGAGTGAAATGAATGGTGTGAGAGGTGGATGTAGGCCGAGAAAGTTGTGGTTGAATGTGGTTGAGGAAATTCTTAAGAAGGAGGAATATTAGGAGTCTTAAAAACAGGAGGGTGTGTATGAAGCAGTGTATGGGGGTAAATGAAGCAAAAGAAGTTTGCAAGGATAGGGCAGTATGGAGGAAATTATCGAAGCAGAGTTAGGGGTACAAATATGTATTTATGAGTGAAACTTAGTGACTGCCTACTCCGGAAGGGAACGGCGTGATTGGTATGCATGTACATATAATTGGATAGAGCTCTAATCATGCGTATCATGTTGATTTGGGGAGATCAAAATACAAAACTAACTCATTTTCTTCACGTATTGTCCTTTGTTCACAAGTTTGAACAAATTGTTCATACATGGAATGGAAATCTTTCTCCTTAATACTAAGAGAACAAACCTAAATATTATTGTAAGTATTGCAAATTGCCAACAAATCATAATCCAAAATAATTTAGTACAAATGCAAAACATATAATGTTGAATGTTTCAGACTGGTCCTACGGCAAAAATCAAAGGGTGCTGATTTATTGCTCCCTGTTCTCAGTTATCAGGTTTGTTTTTTTTTTGCCTTCAATGAGTCTTTCCTCATTTCGCTTAGCTTTTGAAATTTCCTCGGAAAAGCGCGAATTCCTGGTTTTGTTCCGTCGCAGGTATGTACGTGGATGTGCAAAGAAGAGGAAGGAATTTATTAGGGGAATATTAAAAATGGCTAATTTTGGGAAAATATCTGTGTGGGTGGAGTGGAAAACAAGCTGGGTGACTATGTTTCTGTAGGAATGAGAATTATAGGTAAAAATACTAATCGGGCTGCCGAAGGAATCATTAATAGATAAATAATTATCATATAATGTGGAGAATTTTACACGGCAGGAAAGAGAAATGAATAGGAAAAAGATTTCTGACAACATTTTAGAAGACAGGATCATGATGCTATTGATAACAGGTGAAGCGATTAATATAACTAAAAAGGGTAGTCAAGGAAGAGGAAAAACGACTGTCACCGATGTAAAGGGATGGGGATTTATTGAGAAATTGAATATTAGATGAAGGTGAGAAACGAGTTCGGGAAAGGTCCAAGAAGACGGCTACGGAACGAAATGAAAGGATGAGTACATATGTGGTGTGTGGGGATTATAGGGTTCTAAGTTCTTGTTATAGTTAGGGAGGAGAGGCTAATTCTGGAGGAGATTAGGGAGAGGCTATAGAGGATGGTTGGGGCATGAGAGAAGGGCGAAGGTATGCTGCCGATAATGAAGTGGTACGTAATTAGGAAAGTGGGGTAGAGGATGGAAGAGAATAGGCATCGTCGGTGGGATGAAGAGACGGAGGGCAAATGTCGAGGTGGAGAGAGAACTCTAGTTTAATGAAAATCAAGGAGACTGCAGACATAAAGAACGAGAGAAAAATGACCGATTCAGGAAATAGCGTAAAAAACTTATATCGCCAAATTTTGGAGATTGTCCAATTTAACTGGAAAGGAAAGAGAGCAGTATGTATTAATTAGTTAAAGGATAAAATATATAATTCGGCTCTTTTTAACCCAGTTAACTGAGTCAACTTGGTCTCGCTGGGTAAGGACGCCGAACGTAAATGCAGGGTGTGGCATTATAACTTCCTTTTTTCAAAACGCAATTAAATCCATGTTATGAATGAGAATTTTTTTATTTTTTTATGTTGTAGGTACATACCTATCTAAAGTTTTGCTTTACACAGTTTTGAAAATCATATCAGGTAGGTGACGCCCCCCACTGTCCATACACTGAATAAGCCGATTTCTGGCGTTTGTCATGAACCTTACCAGCACAGCAGCGGGTATGTTGGCAATTTCTGCCCGGATGTTGGCCTTCAGGACTTGTAGGGTCTTTAGACGGTTGACATAAACGCGGGATCTCAAAAAAACCCACAAATGGGATTTTTTTGGGGGCAGAAATTGCCAACGTCGCTGCCACGCTGGTAAAGGTCATGACAAACGCCAAAAATCGGCTTATTCAGTGTATGGACCATGGGGGAGCGTCACCTACCTGATATGATTTTCAAAACGGTGTAAAGCAAAACATTGGATATGTACCTAAAACATCATAAAAAATTCTAATTCATAAAATGGGTTTAGTTGCGTTTTGAAAAAAGGAAGTTATAATGCCGCACTCTGCACTTCAGAGAAATAAGCTTCCGACGAGGCAGGAAATCCGCCTGATAGCTCTTGGCTACGGGCTGAAATTCTGAATGGTATAGCGACCGCGCTTTTTGACTGGATATCGTCTAAAAAATGCCAACGATGCGGTGATAACGCGGCCTTGAGACGTTATTTAGGGAAATAGCGCGGATGCAACCAACACCGAATAGCAGCCTTACTCTAGTCAAGCGGGTTCGAACCTCATATTTCGAGAGATGCAAAATCCCTTAATGCTGGGCAGAATAAATACAGAAACCTGCCGTAAAGGGATACAATGTTTTCAGCAGTGAATAGCGAAAGCGTCTGATGACGCACTATCCAAGACATTGGGGGGGGGGAATATCTGCTGGCCATTTCGCTTCAATCATATAAGTAAAAATTATCAGATCTGAAGCAGTCCGTCGCAATTTGAATCACCAGAGGAAGAAACATAAGTATTCGACAGACGAATATGAATCCCATCGTTTGACTGTCACGCATGGTAAGACTCCGAAGAAAACCCATATGAAAATGCAGTATTTTGAGAGGCGAAATTTGAGATGATGTCAGCAGCTAGCTGTTTTCTTCCTAGCGGCTCCTTATGCAGGGCGATGTCGCAGTCAGATGCGACGTTTATTGCTGCACTACGGGAAAGCGGATTCTCGGGGGTGTAATTATAACCTTAGTTAAGGAGGGTCAATTCATCTTAGGAAAATGTGTGATTGGACAAATTCAACACTCTGGGGTAAAATGAGATGTCTTCAGTTGTTTGGACCAGGTTTCTGTTAGTAGGACCTATTTGAGATTCACACAGGTTCATAAGTTTCTTATGAATTGTGTTACGTTTTTGGAAGGCAACTACACTCACACGTCTATTTACACGGTCTTCCATGCAGGTCCTTTCCCACATATTCATTGTGCTCGTCAGGTCCATGTGCAGATAATATAAGTAGTGTGATATGGGATCTCTGATTCCGCACCAGCACTAAGCCTCTGCCTAATCCAGGTTTTCTTGCTAATTACGATGGCTGCTTTAAATTGTTAGAACGATCTCGTGTAAAACAAACAATAAATACAATGACCTCTATGCCTTTTAATATTGACAAACCAACTCGCTGGTGCAAGATACCTCCCTGCTAAAACATTCTGTATAGTTTCCTTACAAATACTTCAACAGAATTTCTTAAAAGTTCTGTAGACATTCCTTGAAGTATTGATACGCAATTTTACGGAATTCCCCACGACGTTCTGCAGGATACCTTAGGATGTCCTGCAGAATACCTTAGGATGTTCTGCAGAATCCCTTAGGACGTTCTGCGGAGTTCCTTAGGACGTTCTACAGAAGCCCTTTGACGCTCTGTAGAACTCCTTACAAGCTCAAGGAAACCTGACATATTTCCGTAGAGTTGCTGAAGTTCTACACAACAGCTTGTAAGGAGTTATTTTTCTCTGCAGAAAATAACTCTACAGAACGTATGTTCTGTAGAGTCTGGCACTCATGTTCCGTACAGATCCTTAGAAAAAGAACTAGTTCTGAAGAAAAAGAGTCAATTTCTGTAGAATTCCTTACGTTTTATAGAATAGTTTCTAAGGAAATTTTTAGCAAGGCTTTGATTAACAAACTGTCACATAATCTATGTAACACCATTCCAGCTAAAAAGACCAAATATCTTTTTATAACCCTCTGACTTTAGGCAAATTACTTTTCAACTCCAAAGACAAGTACGATATCTCAGAGAGAAGTGGAGTGAACGTAACGAAGTTACGACTTGAATACAGTTGTAAAAAATAGCAAGCTCCGTCTTTTTGCCGATGATGCAGTAGTGTATAAAGAAATTAGAAATGAAGAGGACATCCAGTTTTTAGCTAAGGATTTAGATGCGATTGATGATTGGTGTGATAGATGGCAACTAGAATTAAATTTGAAGAAATGCAAGATTATGAATTTTTGGAAAATGAATGGCTTTCCCCGGAATAATTATTGCATCAAAGAAAACAAAATATGTAACGTAGATTCAATTAAATACTTAGGCGTCACCATCACTGAAGACATGTCATGGGGGAAACACATCAGGGAAATAACTAGTGTTGCAAACCGTAGATTAGGATTCGTAAAAAGGGTTCTAGGCAAATGCGATGAGAGAGTACGAGAAAGAAGCTATTTTACACTTGTCAGGCCTCATTTAGAATATGCCGCTAGTATATGGGATCCGTACGAGGAAGGTATGATAAAAGAATTACAGCGTGTGCAAATTGAGATCCGCTAGATTTGTTAAAGGCCGTTATGATAATTGTATTAGTGTTACGAGCTTAATAGAAGAACTCGGATGGGAATTACTATCAGAACGCAGGTTAAAATTTAGGTTAAACCTTGTAAGTAAATTCGAAACAGAATTGTTCACAGATGACGTTAGATATATATTGAGAACCCCTGCGTATTATGCTAGGTTTGATCATATTAACAAGATTAGAGAGATAGATTGTCGTACCGATAGATTTAAAATGTCATTTTTCCCTCGTACTATAAGAGAGAACAATAGGCAGCGTAGCAAAGGGATAGGTAGGTGAAATATAGTTAGAGTAGTCTGTGGTGCATGATGCATGTAATAACAACCAATAATCCCTTCCTTATTATGTAGATACTAACCATCTAGCTCCATGTGACCCTATTATCTAGCATATTTCCCTTAAATATCCTACTTTCATGTCAATAGTGCATGTTTGGTGATCTTCACCCCCTGCCACACACCCTCGTGGTGGCTCGCAGGGTATCTCGTAGATGTAGATGTAGATGTAACTGTGTCCGGCGAGACGTAGTGGAAGGATACCATTATGAAACACTAAAATATCTAGCACTTCTTCCCCAGGTTTAATTTTAAAGGTACAACGCGTATTAGGCTTCAAGCCATCATCAGGTGCAAAGATTTTTCGTCAAGGAAGCGATACATATGCACATCTAGGAGAGGGAGGGGGAGAGTGGTGTTGGGCGAGGGGAGAAAGGCATTGGGTGGGAGGAGGGAAGTAAGTGGTGAGGCACTGGTAGCGAGTCAATGCCCGGTTTAGGGAATGGAATGGCGAGGAGTGGGGAGTGACATTTGAACAGCTGTTCATTCATGAGGCACTCCTCCCATTGCTGAACAACTTCGAGTTGTTCTAAGTGGAGTTTATGAATTACAGTATTTTACGTATTTATTATATAAGAATTTGAAAATAACGGAACTCGAAATAGTAAATCGGTAAGATTTCCAAATCACTACGGTTTGCATAAGCATATAGTACACAGTGACGTGCTCTGGAGAAAAGGGATAGGCACCATTGGGATGACATTCACTGCGGAAAAATTATTTGACTTAATCGAAGTTTGATCCTGGTTTTCAAATTGCTGGTCAGGAGTGTTTACCAGCTCCAACATGATTCCAACAACACAACATCGGTCAATCCGAATTTCAGCAAGTAACATAATGCAAAACGTACTTTTAGCTACATCGAAAACTACACTTTAACTATGTTTAATGACAAATACCATGTCATAAAATGGACAGACTTTGAAGAATAAATAGGGCTGGCGCCAAAAAATCATACGTGAGGAATTACAAATAACTATGCATCACCTACCTATTCCATATTGACATCCATATTCCATGTTTGGCATCCATAGAGAACTATTAGTTATGTCACTATTGTATAAAACAGTGATATTACCAACACTTCTGTATAGTTTCAACAGATTCAGGCGAGATATCGTGGAAGTCCGTCATATTAAAACAGAAACAACAATTGTGCTATTCCACAGGGTATTTATTGCGCACGACGCGTTTCAACACACAAAGCCAACCTGATGATGGCTCTGTGAGCTGAAACGCGTCGTACGCAACAAATACCCTGTGGAATATTCCAATAGTTGTTTCTGTTGTAATACTTCTGTATAGGTCTCAAACATGGAATGCGAACAAGCAAGCATTCAGACAACTTTTATTCTTTGAATGAAGGTACTTAGAAAAATGTATGGACCATTTTCTGTCCTTCTCACAGGATAGTGGAGAATACGACATTATCTGCAACGGGAGCAACTGTGTAATGAACCAAATATTGTAGGAGTTTTTAGAAGCAGAAGGATAGAACGGGCAGGACACGTGTTTCGGACGAGTGAGTGGAGGTGGGAAATGAAGGCGAAAGATTGATATGGTGCCAGATGGTAGGACACCACGAGAAAGACCTAGGAAATGGTGGATGGATGGAGTTTAGAAGGACCTTCAAAAAACTTGAAGCCTGGTTGTATATACTGGCAACATATTGCGGTAGTTCGAGGATATTGGAAGGAGTAATCGTGTGCATCGTGCGGTCTCCTTGGCTTCAGCGCGTAAATTAAATGTTATTCATAAAGTACCTAAATATTCTGTGGGACGAAATTTGTTTGACCGGCAGAGTTATCGGAAGGGCTGCATTTTCGTTCACAACATTCGAGGATTGCTGGGAGAAATTTAAAGTGACTGGTCGAAAAAGATAAATTAGAATTCTGAATATCATCTGCCGTATCAATTGCGTGAGACATTCCATAATTTAAAAGAACTCGTAAGCGGGAACATGTGAACATTTGTATATGAATAAATGACCAGTGAAGGGCCTGATACGGAACGTAGAATTGGTAGAAAAATACTCATTAAGGAAATTAAAGGAGAATAGAAAGCAGACATTTGAAACTGTGGTGCTGTGGATGAGGGAGGAAATGTGATGGACGGGTAGTAAGACGAAAGAGGTGCTCATGGACTGGCGGGTGAGGATAGGGACAAAGGATTGCTAAAGACCGCGATAGACCGCAAGATATAGGGCAGGCTGGGAAGGGAATGAAAGGAAATTGCCACGATGGGTGGAGTAAGAGGTTAGAGAAAGTTTGTCGAGCAGAGATATAAGACGGCAGTTCAATGGAGAGGGTCCCTTTAGAACAAGAAATAGATGAGTAGATGGAGGCACATTTATGGACGTCATACATAATGTAATTCAATGAATAACATGTTTTTACACAGTTTCAAATGAGGCTATTTGCTGTACAATCTGATGTATGCATGGGTGTTTACTGAGAATTTTGTCGTGTAAACAAGTGAGTTGCTGGAATGGATACTCAAATTCATAAGCGAATAATAAGACATTTTTCCCTGTTACAATTCTGCACCCGCGTTCTCACAATTTCTATAGATTAAATATTACAATGGAATGCCTTACACCGGCCTCGATTATAACCGCATGTGATTCGTGGTGGTCAGCTTACCTTCGCCTCGAAAGAAGTGTGGTGCTCCATCGGCGTGCAGCCGCTCACCAGATACGTAAGCCCATTCGGGTGTCTTGCGCTCCGACGGCGAAGGCCAGGCCGCACCGTTATCGCCATCCTGAAGCAATCTCCACTGCTCAACTAGGCTACTCATAACAACGAAACTCCCTTGCCCGAATTTTAGTTCCTGCGGCCTTCGTGAAAAACGCTGTTTACTTGACCAAAGTAGTCAGCCAAGGTGAGGCAATTCCTTCAACGCAAGGTCTTTCGAAAAATCCTGTTTCCTCAGCCACCTTGATCTCGTAAAACTGCATTTGACACGAATAGAGCAGATAAGTAAATTGACCGCGTATATTAGGTTGGGCGATTTTCTTGAGAATGAAATTTGATAAAAAAAGCGTCGATATAGGTATGATCTACCAATACTGACAGATGTGTCTTGCCCATGATTTTCGTAATTTACATCCAATGCTGACAATTTCATTACTAATCAATCAAAATATCGACCTTGGTATTAGTCTTTTGAAGGGAATTTTAAAGAATAATTTCGAATGAAAGTACTTGAAACTCGCCGAGTCATTTGTCGCTGCTGTACTTATGAGACGGAAGAAGCATTTTTAATTTTAAGGCTTGTTTTGAAATTCCAATCTGTGGGTCGCAGGTTCGATGCCAAGTGCTGGCAAATATGTTACTGACTGTGGAAACGAAACTATTCTACCCTGCTGAAATACAGCGCAGAAGGCATTGATGCCACAGATCTACGTCTACGTCTACGTGATACCCTGCGAGCCACCACGAGGGTGTGTGGCAGGGGGTGAAAATCACCAAACATGCACTATTGCCATGAAAGTAGGATATTTAAGGGAACTATGCTAGATAATGGGGTCACATGGAGCTGGATGGTTAGTATCTACATAATAAGTAAGGGATTATTGGTTGTTATTAAATGCATCATGCACTAGAGACTACTCTAACTATATTTCACCTACCTATCCCTTTGCTACGCTGCCTATTGTTCTCTCTTATGGTACGCGGGAAAAATGACATTTTAAATCTATCGCTACGACAATCTATCTCTCTAATCTTGTTAATCTGATCAAACCTAGCATGATACGCAGGGTTTCTCAATAGATATCTAACGTCATCTGTGAAAAATCTGTCCAGATCAAGAGGATTTGAAAGGAGGGTATGAAAAAGCACAGCTTCGGACGGGAGTGATGTTTGCGGCATAGGCACTGCGATGTGTTAGGTGACGAGAAGATGCAGACTTGTACGCCATTACGTGCTAAATTACATGGAAAATTCCTCTCGATAGTGCTCCCAGAATTTGGGAGGCAGAATAGATGAATTTATTACCATGAATTTGTCTTAACTTTTAGAGATATGAATATCTATAGAGTATTAAAATATGACTATGAACTAGAATGGAAAAATTGAAATGAAGTGTTGAAGTCAGAAACGAGGGAGTGCTGTCGAGGGTAAATGAGACAAGGAATATTTGAGGTGAATCAGAAAGAGAAAGGCGAACTTGATGGTGCACGTCCTCAAAAAAAAAAAAGATTGCCTGCTGAAAATAACATTAGAAGGAAAGATCGAGGGAAAGAGAGGGAGACAAAGAAATGATATGTTGACGGATATTACGGACGGACGGACGGACGGGTGGAAGGAGTTATGAAGAGCTGAGGATAGACTAGCACAGGATAGGCGGGCATGGAGGAAGCAGTTCAATTGGAACCTGTCTGAGGACAGATTCACCTTAGTGGAAGAAACTGCATTGAGCAACATTGATCCAAAGAAACGGGACCCTCCCATGTTACAGAATCATATTTCAATTGAAATATGGGTGGCACTATTCATGAAAATTATTCTGGAAACAAAAAGTCGTGTTTTTCGACAAAAAATAGGGTTACTTTTTAGTCGCGAAAAACTGCTAGAAAATAACATCTAATCTGTTCTTGAAGCGATTTAAATTTCACTTGCCACTTGAGTTAGTTAGCTAGTGAAGTGGTTACATCCAGAATATTTCAACGACTTACCTTATAGACCCCTGGTCTTCAGTTAAAGAAATCGCACCCGAAGACTTAAAAATCCAGTGACGTTCAGAATCACACTCGAATCCAGTGAAAACTTGAGAGAATTTTACCCACACCTACACCATGTGTTATTTGAGCACCAGCGAGAGCACTTGTGCTTCTTTTGTGCTGTTTATGCATAAGGTCTGTAGATAAAATGAAAATGTATGTACAAGGTAGTAGCTTTATTAACATAGTATTTCAGTACAGTATAGCAAATTAGTTCCAAACAGTTGTTCATAAATGATACACGAAGAAAGGGTGCTTACACAGGTAAGGATGTCAATGAATTATTTACTTTTAAATATGCCAATAAGATTTTGCTAAAATAAATGGAATAGTTTTCACAAAAAATATCAGAGATGTAGTGTTTTTGCTTTATTGGTTTTTCTTTAAGCACACTGAAAAAACCTGTGACAATTCGCTTCCTGGAAGTACATAGTTGACAGTACAAAACTTTTTTTTTATTTCTGCCGAATACAAGAAAGGAAAAGCATTGTTAAGAAACACGATAACAAAGGAGGAAACTCTTACGCCTTAATTTATACAATAAATGTAGAGACTCCAAAAGGAGTAATCAATGTAGTTTATGACCTTCGGTGTCGCGAGCTTTAATGTACAGGAAAAGCTAGTCACATTCTCCACATTAGGCACAACAATAGGGGATTGTTTTATCTTATGAATAATTTGATTTTATACGAGTTATTTTTAATAAATTAATGGATTCTTAATCCCAGTATTAATCAATAAAATTAGCAAGGGGTGATTGCCTGCGAAAATCTCTGCAGATGTCGCTAGATTCGGGAATTTTATTTCCTAGAACAGAAATAGAGCTCTTGGAAACTTTACAGCCTTATGGATCAGATCCTATTTTGAGGAGCATTTTCATTTTAAAATGACAAACGGTCATTAAAGCAAGTAAAAAATACAAAGCAAGTTAAGTAACATTATTATACAGAAAAGGAAAAAAAGAGGATTAATCAGATGTACAATATATAAGCTATCTCACTATTTATCGCCGTCACTGGCCAGTTCTAGAGCAAGATAATGATTGTTCCGTTACTCCCAGCAGAATACCTGATTGAAACATCTTTTAACGATTAAAATTTTAAAACATTTCATTTGATATTAAATTTGAGGATTATTTTCTTAGACTAAGGAACGTCATTTCTAAAACACCCACTCCCATAAATATATTCGAATTTAATTGATATATATTTCAGTCCTGGTTCAGTCGAAGCTAGAATTTAGAAGCAAGCAGCAAAAACGATCACGTCGTTATAACAAACCACATAAAGCCATACACTTCAAAGAAATAACCCAATGTGACCATCTTTTTCGGTCGTAGATTCTTTACAATAATAACTTAATCGACTGATTTGACTCCTCATTAATCTTTGGTTTCAAGATTCTCTTCGCAGAGAACCTTCGTGCTACCAGTAAGCACTTAAAATTAAGACAGGTTTTTGCTAAGGAAAGGATAAACTTATCTAACTATCCGAGGACACAATCAGAACATAAAGCATATGTGCACTTGATAATTAATCTTAGATAAATATGTATTTTGTCATGGACCCCTCACCTGTCTGTGGCGCTACAACTAAAAATTATACAATCTCTCATTTCATCTCAGAATTGTTGATACTGGAATTAGTGATACGGCCTTATCAATTATTCATAAACCATTGGATTGGGTATAAATCCACTGGGATATACTACAATTGCACATTCTCACATTAGAGGTGATCATTTAAACCAGCTTCATGCAGTTTACGCACTTTCCTGCTTCATTTGATCTGGGCTCCCAGTTGCTCTCTACTATCAATGTCAGATATGGCTGCTCCTGTCTATCATAACCGCGTATTCCATCAGTGAATTGTGCAGGTATGGTTATTATGCTGGCTGGGGTGTTTAAAAGATCAAATTTTTTAATTAAGTCACGTTTTCCGGCATAGAGTACTCGATATCATGAGTTGAGAGTCAGTAAAGCGAAGAGGAAAGATAGACTAACAGGCAGACATGAGAAAAAGGTAGACTAACCTTGTCAGTATTCATTCTTAGTGCGAATAATTACACAACTGAATGAAGAAGGAATTCGACCGAATTATGATAATACATGGTCTGGAGAAATTTTGACGGCATTAAAATATGGATTCGGCCATGGTGTGTGGGTCAGTTCTGAAGATTATTCTCTTAAAAAAGAATTCGCCAGCTCATGAAGTGTTGCGGAATCCTAACAATCTCTTTGAACTCCCTTTAAGGACAAACAATTAACAGGATAAATTATCAATATTTGAAGTAAATTTTGCACAACAGTCATTTTGGGAGTATTGATGGTCTTCATTGAGCCAAGACACCAACTTATCATATCTTCATTTCTTGCAGCGGAAGTAATAAGACAACAATTTGAAAACCCCATGCCGCCCGGATGGGACGGCCAGACCAGTAACCAAACAGGCATTCATTCCGAGATTGGCTATACTATTCAGGTTTCTATGGCACTGCCATCTCTTAGATCAACCGCTGAGTAAGCTGTCAGGGAAACAAATGTTGGTGTGAGAACAGCTAAGGGTATCAGTATCCTTCGGTGTCAATGGGTTGAGCGTTGCATGGCGGAAGGTTAAAGCTACGTATTCATGCATATCCGTTTTAAAAACTTTTTACTATAGCGTATCTCTGACGTCACTCTCAGATCCCGTTCTTATAAATTGAGGTAGCTCATCGTCTTCATTGCCACGGCATAGCATCGGCTGCTGAAGGAAACGGTGGAAAACCGTTGCGTGTTCCGTCTTCCAGATTATTTTTGTTTCTTAAGGAGTTGCCGGAGGACAATGGGTGCTTGCGAGGAGATAATTGGGTTTAGGCTGCCAAGGTGGAACTTGTTTGAATGAGACGAAGGTGACAATGGGGAAAAATAGACGTCTGATGAACCGCGTCACTGATTTTATGCTAAATATGAAGCGACCATCTATATTAGTCATTATTTGTTCCTCCCAATGGAAAATTTTGAGTCTACGCTTCTGCCAAAGTTGCCAAATGTTTATAACAGTAAAAAATGTGATCTAAAATTCCTCGCAGACGAATCACGTGATCAAAAGGTGACGTGCAGAAAGTTTAGGTTCTCCCTCTCGCTTCCACTGCTCCGGTAGAGCCGACTGAGTCGGGAGCAGAAACAATTGCGAATGCAGCCTAGCCTACATTGAATCGTATCTCGCTTCCTGTTGGCCACGCAGTGTGAGTTATCACGAAAACGGATGCACGTAGACGTAGCTCAAGTCGCACTGCAGATCATGGATTCCTGGGTGAGAGAGCTTGGTTCATTTGCCGGGAGGAGGAGCGGCGTTGTTGTTCTCCTGGATTGTCCCCCCACTCCCGCAGGATGTTCTCGTTCTTTGTCAATCAGTTTTGCCTCTCGTGGTCGCTTCCCTCGGTTGGAGAGGGAGTTTCGCCGCTGCCGATTACCGAGGTCGAAGTGATGACTGTCGGAAGGCCGTCGTGCTGAGCTCTCGTCGTAATAGGCTCCAATGGAGGGACACTGCGGTGAGACATTCGGAAATATATGAAAAAAATATTGTAAATTTAGATTCTTTGTTGATCATCCTCAAGAAACTGGGGATATTTTAAACATTTCTTGATAACTTTGAGGAGTAAAATACTTATTTTTTAATTTTATTTATTTATCTTCACTATCCAGAATACAGAACAATGGGCCAATTTACGTCGGGTGAATAACAGTAACAACGGACGACACACAGACACCCTTGTCCTGAGCATGATATTCTACTCAGGCGGGACTCAAACCCGCGACCCTCAGGTTAGCATGCGAGGACTTTACCCCGCCGCCACCAGGGCTGACAAAACATGATGGAAATACTAATGGAAGGGGAAATGACCGAGGCAAGAGGAAGTGAAAATAATTAAATGATGGACTCCGGCGAGTGACTAACCGGGCAAAGGAAAACTGGTGGAAAAGGCAATACCTAAAAGGAAATATAAAAGTTACTTGAATAGGGGAACTGGGTGACAATGCTTTGTGATAGAGGACAAACGGTACCAAATATTAAGGATCTTTTTGAACTTATTCGTAGCATCTACGAGGAGGAAGCACGGCCAGAGGATTTCGTGAAAATGATCTAAATATCTACCCTAAAGAATAAAAAAGCGCCATAATGCGAGGAGTATAGAACACTTAGTTTTATTTCTCATTCGGCAAAAACCCTGATATGAATAATTAACAAATGGCTCTAGAGTGAAGTAATTACTACTTGAGCAGTGGCTTAGGTCTCGGAAGGTAAGGGCAACTCGGAGCGTGATTGTGGAGATGAGAACGATTTAGAAAGAAGCAGACGTGTGATCGTATGAACATAAAGATACAGGGAGAATATAAGCAGGATACTTTTGTTTGCTTTATAAACACCGAGAAGGCATTTTACGGATTAAAATGGAGAAAACTGGAAAGAGAAATGAATGGAAAGGGAGGAAAAAATGGGGAATGCATCGGGTAGGCTACAGGAGATTCTTTATTTTATAATCAAGACGTAAAACCGTTGGCTGAAGAGAAATTGTGAATCGTGAGAGAAATTTGTGCAATAGTTGCGTCGTCGAAGGAAACTTCTCTGAGAAATTTGAGCAGTGGGACATGACTATGAGGACGGTCGCAAAGTGCCTCCGAAAAACTAGTTGATTGGCTGGACCCCTGCTAAAACATTCTGTAAAGTTTCCTGTAAATACTTCTACAGAATTTCTTAAAAAGTTCTGTAGATATTCCTTAAGTATTGAAACGCCATTTTACGGAGTTCTCTGCGATGTTCTGCAGAATACCTTAGGACGTCCTGAAGAATACCTTAGGATGTCCTACAGAATTCTTTAGGACGTTCTGTGGAATTACCCACGACGTTCTGCAGAATATTTCCGTAGAGTTACTGAAGTTCTACAGAACGGCTTGTAAGGAGTTATTTTGCTCTACAAAAATAACTCTACAGAACATATGTTATGTATAGTCAGGCTCTCATGTCCCGTACTGATCCATAGGAAAGGAACTAGTTCTGAAGAAAAAGAGTCAATTTCTGTAGAATTCCTTACGTTCTACAGAACAGCTTCGAAGGTATTTTTTAGCAAGGTTTGCTAAACGAAAATAAAAAGTAGTGGAAGAGAATTTGGAGAACTCACTGAGCGATTTGCCGGTTGAGGAGGCTGCTGGAAGGGAGGATGGGCGAGGACATGCCGGCGGGGACGCTGCCGTTGGCGCTTGAGGAAGGGGAACGTCCGCCCGAACCGTAGTGGACGGAGGACGACGGACTAGCGACGGCGGCCAGGTCAGATCCGGAGGCGGTCAAGATGGACTGCTGATGCTGCAGATCGGTCATCCCGTGGGTGACGGCCGCATTGGCCATCGGGATGTGCTGGAGGAGGTGCTGCTGGTGGTGCTGTTGGTGCGACTGGTGTTGTTGCTGTTGGAGTTGGTGCTGCTGGGTCTGGAGGAGTTCGGCGGGTATGTTGTTGAAGTGGCACTTGTCGGCCGCTAGAGGGCGGAAGGGAAATACCCTCAAGAGGTCTTCGTGGGTACACGGCGAGGGAGTGGAATTGGGGGCGCGCTACGGAAACACTTGAAAGGAGTGCAGACTATGAAGTCAGAGAGAGATCAAGAAAAATTGTGCTCATACATGCCTGAGAACACTCCTGGATGAAGTAGTTCTTTCCCGAGGAGTTATGGGTAACCCAAAGGAAGAATTGTCGCGAATAAAACTAGAGTGAGGAAACACTTATTTTGATTTTTTTAAATATTTAATTCTTTTTTTTATCATTTTTCTTATTAATCTAGGCGTAAGAATTTTTAAAATTCTAATTTTTTACATTTAAAACAACACTATTCGGCAAAAAATCTTTCAAACGGTGAAGCTACTCTTTGTTTATCCCCTGGTCTCTTCCGTTGTGAATTAGAGACACTTTGAATCACAGCACTGATGCAAAGTTCAGATTGAAATATGCACTATTCATCTTGAAAGTGAAAAATTGATATTGTTTACTTGGGAAACTGAAATCTCATCTCCAAAAGCATACAATTGAGCAGGCTGGGAGTCAACTCTCACAGATGTTGAAATTTGTGAATGAAATCTCAAAAATAAAACGCAGAAATGTGCTTTGTGTTTATATTTTTATATCTATAAGATCCATTCCATGGTACACTTGTAAAAAAAAATCTTCAATGGCGCAGGGTTGAAGCTAAACGTCACAATTCAGGGGAATCACATGCATCGGATTTAAAGCAGAATTTTAAAACTAATAAGACATGCAGTCATAGTTTGTCGCAGTCTGGGTTCACAAATGAAATATCAATGGTCACATATGAGATATTTCTCGTGTCATTTGGCAAGTCCCAACCGGTCCTCGGGCCACGTTCAACGCATGCGATCTTTACCTTTGGAATCACCTCCCTTGCCCACTCCGGCTCCGGGATTCTTTGGCTTTCTCTTCCTCGTCTGAATTCCATCCTTCTTCATACTCAACGGCCGGTTTACCTATTCAATAAGAGAGAAGAAAGGAATACCATGACTTTACAATGATAGTTCTTTATTTCTTTTAACACCTATGCCAAAATTCAGTCTCATCCGGAAGTTTCGTTATTTCTTGCCCATATATGCCGCGAAAATAAAGCAAAAGTTATGCCTAGAAGTCACGCGCTGGCAGGAGGAAATATAACATACCAAAAAGTGTCTATTTACAGAGCTTGGGTTTAGCTGTACACGCCCAAAGATAAGGATTTGATCGAATCAATGTCTATGGTCACTTGGCCAACGTTCAACTTACTGGCATACGATAGCGTCACTGTCTTATAATTTACCATGAATTCTGACGTCAAGCCATTCATAATCGCAGGTATCGAGCAAATACTTTGCTATTTAGAGGTATGAAAAATCTCTCCGAGTTAGTGTGGATCTCTCTCGTGGATTGGCACTACGATCGATTACGCTCATGTGATTGAAATGACAGTCTTGTGATAACCTAAAGCTCTTGAACTACCTATATTCAGTCAGCATAGAATTTACTTTCTAACGCCAGCAACATGTTAATTAAAGACATGAAGCAGAGCCTAAAAAGATTATTAGAGATTTGTTTGAAGCAATATATTGGAGATCATTTTCGCATTTGATTTTTTAAACTTCAGCAGCTCCGAGACAAAGTAAATAATATAAAATGATAGCGCAAATATGTAGAGATATAGAAAAACTCAGCAATGAAATAAATGTATTTTTATTAATTTTCAACCTGTCTCATTTTTTCATGCTGTACGATTAAAACTCCTTCACAACGGAATGTTTGATGGCGATTCTGTAAAAATTACTGCGGCAGTATTTCGTTAATTTTTAAAAATAGAAGAGAAGACGTAAAAACAACACGCTTTTACATTTCTAACGAGATTTTTGTCGTTAGCGATCCATTATTTTGTAAATATATCCTCTCTGGAGTGCATACGCATGTCATGTGCCATGGAAAACGGGATTTATTTTTTGGGTAAATATCTCGAGAATAAGTTCGTCAAATGGTTTATGCGTTTCGATATGTTTGGAGAGGTGAGATAATTTTTTTGATGAAGCCAAATTCATTGAATTCTCCGCGAAATGATATCTCGTTGGTGGTTTCCGAGATACTTAGTGGAATTTGCTAAATATTTTGAATAAATAGGGTAAACTATGTTTTCTCCCTCGACCTCTTCTCGCCATCCTCCGCTTTCAAATTCTACCTTACTTAACCAGGTCTGCAAATTGGTCCCACCTCCCCTCTCAAAATATCGCTAAGTCCCGATCCAATTTCTCATGTTCTTCTGTATCTATTCTAATTTCTGTCATTATGTCTGTTATTACTTTATATTTTGTTAATGCTTATAATTTATTTGTTTGGTAGTCATCCAATGTTAAACGCCCTTTGTGCCGTTTTTGGGACTTTTTAAAATAAATAAATGCCTCAAACGATTTGGGGGCGCATTTTCCCCTGGGAAAAGTCAGCTATTCAATCCCCCACTGATGCTATCTCCACATCTGTTAATACGAAGGCACACCCCGCGGGGTGACTGTGGAACCCGCGTATCTGTGCTCCACTGACTACTTCACTGTCAGCCATCAGCGGGCTATCTGTCGCTCGGGCGCGCTATCTGGACCACCTTGGAAGCCAAGGTGCGCGCAGAAGGCGTCACTTTGAGAAGGAGGGCAGGTGTCGTCGCTCGGTGTGAGAGGAAAGGGCGAGATTAGAAAGGAACCCCGGGAGATGCGTCGCGAGTGATGCAGGTCGCGGACGAGACTCTTCCCCAATCTCGACACAACAGCAGCCGCCCTTCACCGCCTCCGCCGACCCACGGTATCCCATGATCCTCTCTTGAGGCCGTTCCCTGAGCTCGCTGCTTGTATTCGGGATCGGTGGGCGGGAACTACCGAGGTGAAGAGTCTTATAATTGACCAGAATCGGTCCGAATAGACCATTCATTGGTCCGGTAGGACCCTGATCTAAAGACGTACTCCGACAGACCGCACTACGCCCACCGTCAAAGAAAGTCGGGAGATACCCAATCCCAAATTTTTGGGCAACGGGCTTCTCCGGTTCTCAACATATGTGCGGAAAGTCTTCGCGTTAGCGAGACTGACGGCGAATAGTCCAACGTTGTTGGGGGAACTCAACAGCTACGAGGACTGCGGGGAGGCGGGGCCCATTGTCGTCCTTTTGACGTCAATCCGCCTGATGGTGTCGACCTCGCAGGGATTGAGTGTTTTGCTAGCCCTCTGCCACTCCCATTATCCCTTTCCCACTCTCTACCTATTCCTAGGCGATAATCTGGTAGCTTCTAGACCAGGGGAGTGGACTTTTAACCCGTGCGAGGAGACTCGGAACAGATGCTTGTATTCGGGACTAACGCCACGAGAGACCAGGAATCAGACTTCCTTTACACTTAGCTGCTCGATGGGACATAACTCCTGAGCAAAGATTGGTGAGTTCAGGGGCGCCTTTTTGAGTAAATATTGGGTTGACCAAATAGGGTGAGAATACTTATCCAATGGCCGTAACTATTGGCACCACTCGTCAAAAGATAGAACAGAAAATATTTACTGTGCTGGTTTGACGGTAGCGTCAGTGACCAACCACAGCCTCTCAACCAGAATACCCTCGTGAAGGTTTACGGGAACGTTAATTCCTCTCCAGTGACCATTCACAGACACACACACACTCAGCCGCTTTAGAGACCCCTCTAAGGATGCCTGAGTTATGATCACAAAAACACAGAGCAATCACTCTCACAAGTACTCACTAAATCACTCACTCACACATTCAACAGGGCCCAACTTCTGGGAGAATCAGGCTCGAGATGAGCTTGGTCAAAGGAATGAAACAGGAAAAGACGAGGGTGTGCGTCATACACGCGTATTTCGACCACAAGGTGGCCCTCTTCAGTGAACTGAAGGGTAAATACACTAATAATACAAGATTCATAGTCACTGACGCTACCGTCAAACCAACACTGTAAATATTTTCTGTTCTATCTTTTGACGAGTGGTGCCAAAAGTTACGGCCATTGGAGAAATATCCTCACCATATTTTGTCAATTCTACGAGGCCGTAGAGGTCAAGTTTCCTTGATTTTAAATATTGGGTTCATTTTCACCGAAACAAAATACACAGCTTTTTGGTGCGTAAAATCCCAGGTTAGCCTTTATCAACTCTTTGGGAAAGATACAGTGATATTGCGTTGTGCCAAATTTGTGTCCAATGGTCACGGCAATTCTAAATCGACATTTCCAGTGTTTAAAGGGCCCGTATGTTATATTATAGAGGCTTTTGTTTGCTTTATTATCAAATTTTGCTTACAAGCATCCTTTTTAACTGTCTTTACAACTCTAAAACTTGAACAGAAAATCCCAATTTCATTATTTTCTCCTGAAAATGCCTTTAAAATTGAGTTCAAATCAATGACCACCGAATAAAAGGACCCTCCTAACTTTTCACATACCAATCACGCCGTTCTCTTCCGGGGTAGGCAGAGTCACTATTTTTCACTCATAAATATATATTTGTACACCTAACTCTGCTTCAATAATTTCCTCCATACTGACCTATCCTTGCAAACCTCTTTTGCCTCATTTACTCTCCCACCTCATACCCCCATTCACTGCTTCATACAGGCCCTCCTCTTTTTTAAAGACTCCTAATATTCCTCCTCCTAAGAATTTTCTCAACCGCATTCAACCACAACTTTCTCGGCCTACCTCTACCTCTCGCACCATTCATTTCACTCTTATATATCTGTTTCGTTATTCAACTATCATCCATTCTCTCAACATGGCCAAACCGACGAAGCACACTCCTTTCATATATGTCCATTACTGGAGCATCTAACCCACATTCATTTATTACCCAGTCATTCCTGATCCTAACCATCCTACTCCTA
The DNA here is from genome assembly GCA_963169105.1 of Ceriagrion tenellum. Lineage (NCBI taxonomy): Eukaryota > Metazoa > Arthropoda > Insecta > Odonata > Coenagrionidae > Ceriagrion > Ceriagrion tenellum. The sequence continues at coordinate 17,706,971 of OY720637.1, forward strand.
CCGCAAGCACCCCTCAGATAACTGGAGACAAAACAAGGTTCACGATAAATTTTTAGAAGTACAGAACCTAAAAAAAGGCATTCTCGAGGAAAGTCATTTTGGTCACTTAATTAAGTAATTCGTAGCTACAAGTCGATAGATACTCTCAACATCTTCCCGTTCTCGACTCGCAATGGCTCGAGGAATTCATTAGAGAAGCAGTGGAATGGATGAAGTAAAGAAATCGCAACCTGGTAGCGAACTTGGTCATGTCGGTTTTTAAGTGAGGATAAAGTGACAGGGGATGTGGTTGAAAATGTACAAAACGTGTTTTGGATATAACAAAACTTTGACAATTTTTTCGTAGAATTAGTATTAGACGATCGGTCTCGTCAAGTGGTCGACATCATTAAGTCTCGAAACTATGTGACGAAACCAGTCTCAAATAAAAATTCTACGACAAACTTTACATAGTTTTCGTTCAATCCTAAATATTATGGAAAAGTTTTATAAAGTTGGTAGTAACTATTGGATTCGTACATAACAGTCGTACGAACTTGTTTTCAGAATAAAATAGAATTCTAAAATCATGAACCGTAACGACGAATAAATGGAAGAATTATATGAATTCAGAAAAGCGATGCCATCGCGACTATTGGAAGTGATGTGGAGTGAAACAAAAGTAATACAGCTGAGCGTGGTCATATAATAAGCAGAGTCATTGAGTCTACTGTAAAACTGATAGAATTTTGAAAATAGTGTTGCAGTCAGGAGATAATGACCCAGTTATATGACCGAGTGTGCGGAAAATGTACGGCTGTGAATTCATTTAGTCGTCCAATGTCCAAAACTTCTGAATCATCGCTATTACGCAAAATAATCATTTTGCTGGGCTAATGAAAAGAACTCATGATAGGAAAACACATGTGCATGGTAGGAGCAAGTTGACAATCAGACAATCAGAGTGGAATGAGGAGCGGCTGAAATTTCAAAAGCCGACTGAAACTTGATTAAGTAGTATGACTTGGAAATAAAGAAGCAAAATGGCATTTCACTTGGCATGATTACGTCTACTTATTGAAACATATAATTAAATGGAGTCAGAGGGTTGGAAAAGATTACACGTGTACGCGGTAATGTTATTTCCTGGTATATCGAATGCTTTCCTCAAGTCGAGAAAACTCATACAGCCAACAGGTACAGTATGGTAAAAATTAAAAAGGAAAACCTCTATGCTGTGACAGACTCTGGTGAGTGCCCTAGTGCCACTTTCCTTCCCAAAATGAAGGCTTTAACCTTTGTGAAATTTGAAGGAAATTAGACGGTCAGCGACCTCCTTGTTCTTCTAGATGAGCGTAGAAACGAGCTCGCTTCTTAAGACAGCAAGCTTTGGAAGGTAGGGATGAGCGTCTTACTCTTACTCATGAATGAAGTTCGGAGGTTTCTGGAGCTTTTTAAGCCCGTGGGAAGAAGTTGGTAGCGGTTTTTGCTATTCTCCTCCTTTTGACGTAATCTAAGCCAACAAATCCCGGCCATATCTTGTCATTCCGGGCAATAATCGCTCGCACTACATAAATGTTACTTTACCATATCTTTGGAGCTGATACCCCGTCCTCTTCTGTGACGTTGTCTCCAATCTCCCCGGCACAACACTCGGTAGAGATATAGTTAAATTATGATACCTCACACCCTCCCCAGCTTCCAACATCCCAACTGATACTATCCCAGTCCTATCTTAAACAAGCGCGCTTCCGTTATTTCTGTGCCCCCATATCGCCAGAATGCATAGATATGCGGGCATTTTACAATCGTGAATACACCGACCGTATTATCAGAGACCTTATAAACACAAGTTTACGCATGGCGGCGGGAGCGCGCTGATAGAGGGTGTGCTTTCTCACTCAGAGATATTGTCTATCTCTAAAAGTCTGAGGCCGCATTCGACGACTACGTCACTGCTTTCGTCACGGAGCTCGGCGAGAAAATTGACGGGAATCCATTTTGCCTCGCACTTTCTTTGGACATTCGTCGAGCAATTTGTTTTTTTTTACAGCAAGTTGTACCCCTGCGAATGCTACTCTGAGATTAAACATTCCATCTCATGCTGTTTATTTATTATTAATTTATTATTATTACTACTAAGAAATTGTCACAGGTCGACCATATGGTCGTATGGTAACATTGATCGGTATGAACCGAGTAAATCCCAAAACACATGTATGTAAAAAAGAAAAACAAAGACATTTCCAAAATATAAAAAAGCAAAGTTATTACCTTAGAAAAATATAGGGGGAAAAACCCTCACAGTACAACTCCTCTCAATCTCGTCATCAACAACGGTGTTCTACTTGGGAAGGGCTCTAGCACTTTCTTGGGCAACACATTCCAATCCTTTATCCCCCGATACAGGAAGGAATATTTCAATGAATTTGAAAGCTGCCTTGGAGGCTCTATCTTATATTTATGGTCCCTTCTCGCCAGATAACTAGGCTTATTTAACTTTTTGGATATATCCCTCCACGCAGGATCACCAATATATGCCTTATGCATGCACTTGAGACGTGCTTTCCTCCTCCTCGATTGTAATGATGTCCAGCCCAATACCCTCATCATCTCCGTTACACTAGCCTTCCTTTTTAAATTTCGCAGTACAAATCTTGCGGCGAAGCGCTAAACTTTTTCCAGTTTTTTTATCTCCCCTCCCAAATAAGGATCCCAGACTGACGCCTTATACTCTAAAATAGGCCTAACAAATGTCTTATAGGTGAAATCTTTGGCTTTCGTACAGCTTTTTCCTATGATTCTCATCAAAAAGTATAATACTCTGAAAGCTTTAGTTGTGGTTCTTTCAATATGCGGTTCCCATTGTAAATCCCTGTTCAAAATCAGTAATTTAGCATCCGCTCCCAGTGCTGGAGGAAAGCTATGAGTTTTGGGTCACACAAAATTTTGCCTTTACACTATTTTGAAGCTTCTTTCAACGAAAATGTCCTTTCAATTATTTCAACGAAAATTAATCATATTGTCACCGCATTAAATTCATCGGGATCACATCTTCCATTTTGAAGGTGTTTCAAACGCACCGCGCAAAAAAATTAGTCAAGTTAAAGACTTATTTATATATTTTGATTTAATCACTTACAATTTCAATCAAATAAAGCTATATTATTGCACCATTAATAATGTAATATTCAATTGACGTGTCCTACAGCTGGTGAAATTAAAACGTATAGTTCGAATATGGTCTCTATTATGACTAGGGATCTATCTCGTTCGGACTACCTTAATGAAGCCCATTCCCCGGTGCAACATCCATGATACAATTCTACTTTATCTTTCTTTTTTATCTTCAACAGTCCAAAACGAAAGGCACAACTTATAATGATGTGAGGGGCTGTATAATTTTTTATGGCTTGTATCTTAAAAAGGACGCTTTTTCAAACTTTTTGGATAACTTATCTAAATAACTTTGAAGCTAAGAATGAGTATGAATGCGTAAGAATGAGTAAGTATTTCATAGCGTACAGACAAAATGCCAAATACAGAAGAGGGGAGAAGAATTATAGTGAAATATGATTCTAATCTTCCTTCAGTCTGAGAGCAAGATGTTAAATACACACGAGGCGAGAAAAATGCAATGAAATAGAATACGAAACTTCCTTCAGATAGAGAGCGAACTTACTCGCCCTCTTCTCCATTACTGAACCTATTTCAAGCGGCTCAATATCCATGAATAACTTCTCCACAGATTGCCGAATACAAAACACTAATCTTTACAGGTGACACAAATTTGGCACTGACAAGGTGGCGACGAGATTTATCAGATTATCTATCGGCTAAGATCATAATGAATGCGGTTGCTACACAACCATTCCTTCTCAAAAGCATTCACATAAGAATATTGACGGAGACTACTGTTATCGCTCGCTAGAAATTTCTAACTGTAAAGATTTCCATTACGGATCACGCGATGCTCAGGAACTTAAATTTTCAAGATGTTTTTAATTAATAGGAAGACCAAATGAAATAAACTAGGCAAAAATTTAACTCGGGCTATTATTCCGCGATAACCTAACTATCCGGACTGTCAAACAAAAACGTACGAAAAGTAAAAGAAAACTTGCGAGGAATTGAAGCGAGTTTGATTTCTTCCGGTGACGGTGAGACTCAACGTAGTGAAGACGAAAAATGTTGGCTTCGTCAATTTATTTCGACTGAATTTGGACAATGGAGGGCAGTCAGAATCATCCGTTTGAACTGTCCTAACTGGCCTCGATGCACCCTGTACTTATGCTAACTCAGCTGCCTCGGGCTTGGAATGACGGTTAATGCACATTTGGAAATAATGGAGACCCATCTGTTGACACAACCCCGCCTTTGTAACCCCAAGGGCCCTGGTTCAGGGCTTCCCCTCATTCGCGGTCGTGAGTAAACTTTCGGGACGTCGAGGAAACGCGATAAGGAGGAAAAGGTTTATCAGGATCCGACGCGGCACGCGGACAGAGGGCCACACCAAACGCAAGCAGTAGAACGGATGCACGGGGACGTTTCCCGATATGGAACAAACACACGGCCCTCCTCACTGAAGTCAGGTGTTGTCTTGTGAACGACCTAGAGGAGTAGCCTCTCAGTGGCGAGCGATGACTGTAAAAATTAAGCCGTCTGCATTGCTGAGCCGAGAGATGTCATAACGTGCATAAGTTTTCGGGAGGTGGTTCAACAAATTCGAATAATCATATCTATCGCAGGTTAAGATAATTTTTAAATAAAAAATAAATATAAATTTATAAAAAATATTTAAAAAAATAAAATTATAAAAAAAAGGTTATAGCGGAGGTAAAGATTAACTCAGTGGTTGCGAGTTCGAATTCAGTTCCAAAGGTGGCAGGAAGGTTCTAGAACGAAGGGCGGAATAAGAAAGTTTCCTGGAATCCAACACTTACATGCCACCCGACCTATGATTTGTCATGATTTGTTTTTTCCTGGCGCATGATACTAATAAATTCTTCTCGGGTTGTCCACCAGGTTAGGTAATTGTTGGCCCACGTTTCGATGGCTACAAAACGTCGGCCAACAATTACCTAACCTGGTGGACAACCCGAGAGGACTTAATTGCTATCCGACCTGAATCCTGCCATCGAGTGGCAGCTGTCTCAGCAGAAGGTAAGAAGATCAGGCAAGATGACGGTATGAGACAGAGTGATGCTCACGGTATCGGCAAAGGGCACTGCGAGGTGGGAGGAATCCCTTCATTAACAATCCCTTTAAGATAAAGCCTTGCAAACTATCCACTTATTTCTTCAATTTTAGGATTGAACATCCAATGATGGATACTAACAGCGCGCCGTTAATGTTTCCTCTAACCTGTAACTCTAGCATCTCCGTATATTTGTGTTGTCATAAAAATATTAATACAAACGTCCTTTCATCGGTGCATGCTAACGGTCAGCCCAAGCACACATTCCCTCGGTGCTTAATATGGTGCAATAGTAAAGATCTCGAGATATAATTTCAATGAGGTGCACGGGGATATTTTAGCGAAACACTCATGAAGATAATCCGTCGTAGCAGCATACGTCGAATGATGGCAACTTCTTTATGAGAGAGAAAGAGAGAGAGAGATTGGACTCACGCCGTGTAGTTTGAAGTACAGGCCGCAGGCGTTACACACCGGATCACCATTGTTGTTGCGCCGCCACAGCGTGGTGTTCGCGGTGTTGCAATTGGCGCACGAGACGCCAGTTCGCCTGCATCCCGTCTGCTGCAAAGCCAGATGCGTCAAAAACGTTCGATTAGACATTTCCCCCTAAAAGCAAGCTATTTCAAAGTTATATTTATACGATTACAAAGTTATATACGATTTATTTTCTGAAAAAAATACCTCTAGTGAACGAGTAAGCCATAAATTTTTTAATCACTTCAGTAGAACTAATCAATGGATTTTTTCACTAAAAACCTTGTATAAGGCAATCTCCGGTCAAGGGAAGTACTTTTGGCCATTCCAACAATTGGTCATTCGCAGAAATATGTCTAAATGACTAAAAGTATTCATAGTATCAGTCAAAATACATCGGAAGTGAAACCTACTCTAGTTAAAGTATCATATTTTCCAATGCCCAAATGAAATGAAAGGGATCCAATGCATGAGTGGCACTCATCTCATAGTATTGTAGCAGTATCTCCAAGGTGACGAGATACTGCTACAGCATGGAAAAATATCGAAAACTTCTGGTTATAATATTTTCTCAGCCTTGATACATTCATGCCAATAGGCAAAATAAACAATTCCTTGCTTTCAATAAATGTAAAACTCCAGGCGCACCAAGAGTGTCCTTTCGTGTAATTCAGTAATGAACAATTTCATTTCTTTCAGATTATTTTTCAGATATTTATAGCTCGTAGTTTTTACCATTTGCCATCCCTTCTGCTTTATTACAAATATTACTGCGTGTGAGAGAAGAAATATTCAATGATTAAGGGCATCGTTGTAAAGAACACGCATCTGTTGAAGGCTTTAACCAATACAATAATTCTTAAAATCTATGACGTGCTGACTTATTAGTTCAAAATTAGTGAGTTATTATGTGGAAATGCTTTCATCCAAGCATTTATGTATGTAAAATTAGTGACCCCATGTCGTTAACGCGAGTTGACGTAAGATTAGGTGTCTCAAGAGAGTATTTTACTGCATTTTCAGTTTTGGTACCATGGATGCATGCATTTGCATCCATGCATGGTACCAAAACTGTGTAAATACAGTAAAATACTCTCTTGAGACACCTAATCTTACGTCAACTCGCGTTAACGACATGGGGGTCACTAAATTTTGGTCAGATTCTGCACAGAAAATTATTCACATCAAAAGTTCATTCGTCATTCATTTAACCCTTGAATCAAGGTCTTGTAATTAACTACTAGTTTAATTTCTTTGCTGTAACCGATTTCAATAAACATCACTTCAATTAGCTAGAAGAAAATATGCGCAATACTCTTTTAAGGAATAAATTGTAAGTACAGCGTAATTTATTCGGTGGGACCGACCAAGAATAGGTACTTTTTTAGAGGAAAGATCTCAGGTTTTCCCGGCGTATCTGGGGGTGAAAGATCTCTCGGGTATTCCGGTGAACTGAACTGAAGGAGATATGGTGCTGTTAGTCCGGTGAATCACTTAAGAGACCTTTCTTGGCTTTTTTTTTAGATATATGAGCAAAATAATGTAACCTAAAACGCATTTCCTTTAAATATATTGAATGAGGACCAATGAGAACGTACATTGCTTTCATCAGCATATTGTCGACACTAAACCGAACGGATGGGACCTTAATACATGCGAAGAGATAAATCTTTTGTTTAAATATTGAATCGCAATGTTATATTCCGCTTACCCCGGAGGACTTTTTCTGCTGTTGTCTCACTGGAGGACGGTTGACGCCGTTGATTTTGGTGTAGAGACCGCAGGCGTTGCATAGGTAGTGACCAGTGCCGTCTCTTCGCCAAAGTGGAGTCGTGCTTGCGCCGCAATTCACGCACTCTTTGCCGTCCATCAAGACATTCGATGTATCTAGGAGACAAATTAAAGAACCATCAACCAAATTCCATTGAACATCACTCATTTGTTTGGTTCATAACGTTATAATTGTATATTTGATATGTATGGAATACAGAAGAGCATGGAAATATAAGACAAAACCTAATGGCTCACTCAAGAAACAGGTTATCTATGGAGCACGACAAGAGGGGAAGTCCTTCGAGGATTATCGATGGATAAAGAAAGGTTATCCTGATGAACTATCACTTGAAAAATAATATCTAGATTGACAAAGAGAAGAGCGGACCGACGGAAAACTAAGGTACGAGCACCGAGTGCCGACGAAGATGGATCAGGGAAACAAAGTTTCATATATGCAAGAGAAGAAATCACATAAAGACCCAAGGAAAGGAGTGCTGCACTTACAAAGCCTTAGGATTATATCAATTGTGGATATTTTTATGTATCTTGTTTGGACGAATGGGACTCTCAAAGATTAAGGTGATGTTATAATGGTACCCCGAACTTAAGGATAATAATTATAATTGTCTCTCCCAATTGGGAATTTTCAAAATATTTTTCATGTCCCTTTTATACATCACAGATTGGTCTTCTTCGAATCACGGAATGAGAGACAAATTAATCACTAAGAACATGCAAGATAGTTTACCATTGCAATACTAACCGATAGAGTATGACTCGTCCGCTGCTATGTTCCAACTTGAGGTTGACGGGTATTGAGAGAATGACGCGTTGCTGGCACTGGCAGCCAAACCTCGGAGTTCCATGGATTCCATTGACGGACTCCCACCGACACTGACACCGCCAGTCGCCCCACCAGTGGCAAGCAGACTGTTGTAATTATAGTCCGAGGATACGACACCGTTGCTAGTCGACGGCAAGGTCCAATAACTTGGCTCCACCGCCACCTTCGCACCGGTGCCCATCACGTACTGAATCGAAGCAGCCATGCCGCCAGATCCGTAGAGGGTGGCCTGCTGTTGGTTCGGCTGTGGACTGCTGTTTGAACCGACAAGGTTCTGGTGTCCCGAGATCATAGGGCTGTGGTCGTAAGATGGTGGAGGGTGCTGGTTCAGGCTGTGATGGGAGGACTGCTGGGACTGTGGGGCGAGGAGTTGGAGGGTAGGTTGCTGGTTCTGCTGATGCGAAGAGTTGTACCCGAGCGGGGGAGACTTGTTGGCTGAGGCAGTGAGTGTGGGATCATTCTTGATGTATATCGGTGGACTTTCGTCTCCAGCTGCACCAGTGATACCCATGTGCTTCCCGTAGAGGAAATTAGGATAGGGAGACACGGCGCCGACAGGCTGATTCATCGTGGGGGACGGCGAAGCCGAGGTGGCGTTGGAAAGCGTGAAGTGACCAGGCAGCGAAGCAATGGAACTCATGTTGGTCGTGCTCGGGGGCGAGGTAGACGCGTACGGGCTGGACACGGCGACCGCGGCCATGTTGACGTTCTCCAGCGTAGTGTACGTCGAGGACGATGTGGTCAGATTGGCCTGGTTGGCAGTGGAGGACGAGAGCTGAGCAATTCCTTTAAGATCCGCAAGTTCAGGATGGTAGCTGACCGACACGAAGGTCATCTTCTGATTGCTGATGTCAGGGATCGAAGTCATCTGCTGATGCGATATCGTGTGCCCCTGTTGGTGGTGATGGTGATGCTGGTGGTGATGTTGTTGGGGATGGTGCGGTTGCAGCGACTGCGGAGCGTGCATACCGATGTCGGCTATCACGTGAGTGGGATAATTCTCCATTGCCCCCATAGGTGGGGTCGCATTGTAATTACCGAGCTCTCCTCCATTCCCTGTGCCGTTGGGTTCGTCGGAAGAGGGCACCACTGTGGATGGACCGGGGGTGTAGCCTCTCTGCACCTCGTCTCCGTTGCCGGTGGAGGAGTTGGCAACCGTGTACTGCAGATAGGCCAACCGGGTTTCTTCTGGGCTCCCCTGGCCCTGTTGCTGATGGAGGCTGTCGTGGTAAGCTTGCATGATGGAGTTTTCAGAGGTCGAAGGCGTCATCCTGTGCTGTGGGGAGACCCTCATTTCCCGTGCGGAGGCCTCGCGCATGCCGGCGATAGCGGCGTCAGTCTCGTCCATTTGCTGTTGCTGGGGGCCGCCCACTTCGATGGGCGAGGAGCCGTTCGGGTCCGAGTGTTGACTCGGGGAGCTTTGTTGCAGGGTCCTCTGTCCTGGAGACGAGACCACGATGACCGGTTCCTCCAAGACGATGACCTTGGTGGCCCCAGGGGTGGCGCTGCCGCTTCTGCTGTCCGAGTTGCCGGTGTCACCCTCGCTGTCCGCGTAGAGGTCAGAGGGCAACCCTCCATGTCTCCGATTTCCCACTCGCCTTATCACTGATGTCGCCTCCTTCCCCTCGTCGTCCTCTTCTCCCACTCTTTGGTCCTTCTTCCCCCTCCTGTTCGAGTTTTCCATGTTCCTGGGAGAAAGAGGGAGGATAACTTTAGTCATGGAGTGGCTATGCACAGTGCTTATGATCACGAACAATTTTCCAGGCTCGGTTGTCGATAAGAATACAGTGCAGTTTTTCAGGGAATAGGTTTTAGCGCAACATGGCTGGCATAAGTTTTATTGAATGATAAAAAAATGTTTTATGTAAGTCGCAGTTAGGATGAGGGCAGAAGAAAAGGAGTATTCACAATAATGCTGGTTTGGTAGCTTATTGGAAATAGAACCAGGCTACTAACCAGAATTTCCGCCATTCTGGGAATAGCGCTTGTCATGCTAAATCTTTGTGTTTGTAATTTTAACTTTGTGTTGAATTCACAAAGGTAAGACACTTAAAATTGGGGTTTAGTACCTTTGGAACGAACTGAAACCGAACGAACCGATTCTTGGGTAGCAGACTACGGTTTGGTGCGTCAATTAGAGGAATTTTTTATATGAATTTTTCGTAGATATGACCACTAGGCAAAATATTTTCAGGCTAGGTTATATATATTTAAAAAATATGGATATTACTTCAACAAACCACATTTGGATAAGGCAGTGAGCGAACTACGAAGCTAAATCAAAGTTTCCGACGTGATTATTAGCTTATAAAGTGCTTTCCCGATCTTCGGCTGAAATGCAAAAAACATGGGAGAAAATCTAATTTATGTCTTAAATAAGCAGTGAGTAGGAATTAAGAATACGAGAAAATTTATATGGGAACTGAAAATAGGTCCAGGGTACCAATCCAGAATATATTTCATGGAATGATAAACTAGTAATTCAACATCAATAAGAAAGGTTGGATCTTTTGGTTGTTTCAGAGAAGTCCGGATTTTAAGATTCACTCATTAAAAATACCACGCGTTTTTGAATGTCACCCTCTGTTGCGGCGGGGTATTGTCTTTGCCTGCTAAACCGAAGTTTCCGGCCTGAGTTAAGTGTAAAAAAGGACCGCACAGTTCTTAATTTGCTCGAAATAAAGTAGTCATTACGATCATAATGTTCATTCTTTGCTGTTAAATATTTCTCCACCAAATCTATGGAAAGCATTAGATTTCACTTCCTTCATATCCACCGAGGACTCGAGATGGGTTGGGCTGTTTTCGTCGCCAAATTCGATGCCCATGGGATGAGTGACTACTCTGCAGTTGGGTCATGCATACGGAGTAGACAAGAGTGATTCGAGGACGACGGCCTTCTACATGCGAGCTGCAGGTGGTTCCGCCTGTGGCACGCAGGACGGAATCAACTTGATACTCACTATTAGTTCTCTTTTATCTAGTAAGTACTCAACACCACCGAGATGCTCTCTAGTCAGTAATTAACTCCATCGAGCACACCTATGATGAGGACTACCTGTTTCACAGAATGTTCGGAGTACATTTGACGAAGTTCAACAATCAGGTCTAGATACATAGTCCGCTTTTTCCACCTCTTTCGCATCCAAGATTATTTCAACCGGAGCAGAACACTCATTTACAAACATGGAGTGCGTGAGGCTTCGTCGGATGCCCTCTTTGACACATAGTAATAGTGCTGACATAATTATTATCATTATGCATTAGATTAAGGCGTCACTTCGAGGAACTCTCTCACGGCGAATCAAAATAAAAAGATAAAATTTTCAGGTTTCACGATTAGTTGAGTGCATAATGTTATATTTGTGTAACCAACAAAATTTTATTTTATTTTGATTATTGATACTGGGTATCAGGTTTTCTCGGCTAAAAGATTGGAGAAAGAGATCTCAGGCTCTCCACAGGGTAGCATAATAGTTCATCGCCGACATATTGAGAGCTAAGGCTGGCATTTTCTTCACCTGACTCCTGACACCTCTTCACAACCACATCTTCACCTGAGCTGACACCAAGGAGCTGAAGTACACAGCTACCTGGTGGGAAATTCGAAATCTCCCATCCAGGATTGACATATTTCACAGAGGAAAAGTATCGAATGGAGAGAGAATATCGAAATAGCTTAAGAGTAAAGAATCGAATGTTTCAGACGCTTTCAGATTGAGGACGCCTTTTTTACTTCTAGTTGCTCGAATAAAAAATTGACACCTTAAACTCTACGGAGGAGCCTCCAGAACACTTTTTCCTACTCCTCGTTTTTTAAGAAGTTCTTCATGATAGTGGACACCGGTTCGTGCGTAGAAGGCCTTTGCGATGACAAGAAAGTGTTGCGTTAGATTTCCATCGCACTGTTTGCTCGTCTCCTCTCTTCCCCGCCTTGCCATCTTTCCGCTCCCCCCCCTCCCACTTCTTCTTCCCCCCCTTTCCCCTCCACCTCCCCGCCTTGTTCCTTCAGTCCCCCCCCCCCTCCGCCAGACGTGACGTCACGAACAAGAGCGGCGAGCGCCTGAGGCGTCCGCCTTTGTCCACACACAAGAGAACTTGCGCGAGCTATCCGAGTAATCTGTCGGCAAAATTAAGTTTCAGAGGAGTTCATTACATATCCTCAGGGCCTTTGCTAATGGAGGGCCCTACAGCCATACACTTTTGCATTCCTCATCTGAAGCCCTGGTCACACATTCGTACATTAACCCGTACGAGTTAATGTACGAATGCATGAACGCTTGAATGAACCCGAAAATTCATCGTGTAACCCCACCAACTTGTACAAATGATTGAACGCGTGAACAGGGAAATCATAAAAAAGCATAAACAAACATAATAGTTCCCCGGAATAATTATAGCATCAAAGAAAAGAAAATATCTAACGTAGAATCTATTAAATACTTAGGCGTCACCATCACTGAAGACATGTCATGGGGAAATACATCAGGGAAATAACTAGTGTAGCAAACCGTAGATTAGGATTCGTAAAAAGGGTTCTAGGCAAATGCGATGAGAGATTACGAGAAAGAAGCTATTTTACACTGGTCAGGCCTCACTTAGAATATGCCGCTAGTATATGGGATCCCTACGAGGAAGGTTTATTAAAATAATTAGAGCGTCTGCAAAGGAGATCCGCTAGATTTGTTAAAGGCCGTTATGATAATTGTATGAGTGTTACGAGTTTAATAGAAGTACTAGGATGGGAATTACTATCAGAACGCAGGTTAAAATTTAGGTTAAACCTTTTAAGTAAATTCGAAACCGATTTTTTCACAGATGACGTTAGATATATATTAAGAACCCCTGCGTATTATGCTAGGTTTGATCATATTAAAAAGATTAGAGAGATAGATTGTCGTACCGATAGATTTAAAATGCCATTTTTCCCGCGTACCATAAGAGAGAACAATAGGCAGTGTAAAAAAGGGATAGGTAGGTGAAATATAGTTAGAGTAGTCTGTAGTGCATGATGCATGCAATAACAACCAATAATGCCTTTCTAATTTGTAGATACTAACCATCTAGCAGCATGTGACCCTGTTCTCTAGCATGTCTCCCTTAAATATCCTAGTTGCATGTCAATAGCGCATGTTTGCGATCTTCACCCCCTGCCACACACCCTCGTGGTGGCTCGCAGGGTATTACGTAGATGTAGATGAATAGTGTTCACATTACAAGTGTTAATTGTTTCCCTATCTCCAGTCTCGTATTGTCAAATCTCTCTGTCCCAAGAATGACGGGAGGATGTACATAAACTCGAGGAGTTTGAGGTGCGGGTGTGGAGAAGGATGGAGATCTACATCTACGACGCACCTTGCAAGCCACCACTAGGGTGTGTGGCACGGGGTGATTCCACACCAGGCATGCAGCACTCATCCCAGTTCAAATCAGAAACGCGCACGTTCCCCCGAATGCCAGACGCAGGCCAAAGCAATCAGGACAACGGTACGCAGTCAGACCACAAACTAGGAGAGTGATATGTAAAAGAGCATGCTACCATGCAGCATACTAATCAAGATATAGCTGCTGGTTAGTATGATTAATGCGACAAATAAATAGCAATACAAGGTACTAAGACATGTAGGAAAATATCATGCAGGTGATTGCATGCGAACTTAGTATCTACAATTCATGTTAGGATATTTAGCACTACTGAAAAACCTATTTAACCTAGTCAGTATCCTAGAACCGATCTATCACAACTATTATGGCCCCTTACTGTACGTGGAAAAAATGACATTTTACATCTATCGGTTCTGCAGTCTATTTCCTTAATCTTATTCCTGTGATCGTTCCTACCATTTGATGGAAGGGAGATGGGGGGGCGAGAAGGACAAACAAGAAGGTTTTGGATGTGGTCGGAGAGGAAAGGTTTGGCGGAGGTTTGGAAGAGATGGATGGAGGACATATTGAAAAGAGAGGGAATTTGGAAGAGGGTCATAGAGAGGAGAATCCTGGAAGAGAAAGGAAGGGGATTGTAATCATGGACGGAATAAAAAGAGGGAGACGGTATGAAGAATGGATGTGATAAGAAGAGGAATGTGATGGCGGATAACCTTTAGGAGGACGAACGGAACGAGACATATTAGGTCATTCAGGTAGTGCGAGCGACATAGTTCCCTAATCATAATAAAGGCCATATTCGAATTATAAGTTTTAATTTCACCAGCTGTAAGACACACGAATTGGATTTTGCACTATTTATGGTGCAATAATATAGTTGTACATGACAGAAATTGTAAGTAATTAAATGAAAATATCTAAATAAGTCTTTAACTTGACTCATTTTTTTCACGCGGTACGTTTGAAACTCCATCAAAACGGAAGGTTTATTGTGATCCCGAACAATTCACTGCGGTGACAATATGATTAATTTGCAAAAATAGTTGAGAAAACACACAAACTACACACTGTTGATTTTTGGACGAGATTTAAGTGCAATGAATGTCTCTCTTGACGTGATATTACGTCATCAGCACCAGCGTAAAGACATTCTTGACGTGATATCACGTCATGCCGCACTCAAAAGGTTAATAGCCGTATTGTCATTGCCGATATTTTTTTATTATTGCTGCACCATTAGACCCGCAATATTAATTTTGTTGCAATATACTGATTGGTCATCAAATCAAGGAAAAAGGAAACACCTTTATCCCAAGGACCTAACATTACCTATCTCTTAAGGAAACATGCTTCCTTCACAAAAGATGAGCCGCTTCTCAATCTCCAGTTATCGCTTTTTTTCGCTCTTTCTCAATTTTTACGCCAAGTCTATCGCTTGCGCATCGCTTCTTTATTTTAGGAGACATGGTCACTTGGCGAGTGATGCAACGAGATTATCGCCAGCGAGAGCCAGGCAGCGAAGTGAATCACTGAACTGCTTGTTCATCCTGGCTGTTCGCGAACATCAAGTGGCTTGAAATAAAGGCAGCAAATATGTTTATCAGAAGAGGCCTACCTATCTTGAAGAAAGCGAAAAAGGAACTGTACATGAAAATAAGGCTTCTGACGTTGTATAAGGGATAATGACATAGAAAATGGCCTGTCCATATTTAGCATTTCAATATTAAAATCAATACTTTTCCCCAAACTTATAAATAAATACTCTAAATACATAGATAATTTATGACAAGACAGCACATGTAATCTTAAAACTGCAGACAAAAAATCTTACATAATCGCATGCTTCATGATATGTCACTTACTTAAAACTGTATCTAATTAATACCTAATTTACTCTGTTAATTTACTTCAGATCACACACTATTTTATCTTCAAATAAAAATCGAGTTTCTATGGTTTATGTCGTATTAGGTTACATTTTGCTGAATTTGTTGTTAATTGTTTACAATTCAGTGTTCCTAGGCAATCATTATGAGCCTGAGATCCATATTAACAACCTATTATAAATTATGTTCTATGCAATTTTAATGCATGCCCCGTCGATTCACCATAGGGTCTGACGGAACATTATTGTATTATAAGTTCAAACAAAATTAATTTAAAAAAATAAAACATGAGATAATGTCAATTTTTACGAAGTCACTCGTAACTCATGTATGTCATAATGCCTATTTGATCAACGATCATGGTCAAAATATGCTCTGAGACGACGGAAAAGATACTTTCAACGCCGTACAAAGAGGTAATGAACAGAGCATTGGGATTATATAGCGTCTAATACCTTAAAAAGCCGCTAAGAAAAGTCACTTCACTGCGCCATTCACAATTTGACGCCATTTGGTTTTAAAAAAAAACATTTTAAAAAAAGAATCCAAACTGCCAGCGAGCACACGGAAGGCCGATTTCAAAATTTGTTATTGAGGTTGTGCGTTTGCAATTCACACGAGTGGTCTGAGCTAACATGGAGATTTATTTTTTTTACATCTTCTCCAGAGCGGATTCATAAAAGAGAGAAAACCGAGATACCGTGAAAAACAGATCCAAAAACTCACAAAAAACTAACAAACAATCAAAAGAAACTCACTGATGCACGGGTTGCGTAATCCAACATAAGTGAGGCACGATTTCAAATATCCTGACATGATTCATAATATTTTCATCGAAAAATGTGGTATTTTTTACTATAATTTACAGGGTCCACGGCTTTTGTCGAAAACGCCGTTATAATTGTCAACCCCTATTTCCATTGTGGTACTTACAGGTACATTAAGGTGCGTTTGGGATTTATTGTGTTGCCATGTGTATGTCCATTTGTGAGCTAAAATAGTGGTTTTTACCTCTACTACGTAGTAACTAAGATGTGATTCTAAGTCAAACGCCTGAAAAGCCCATACAACCAATAATTAATCAAAAAATTATGGGATCTTCGAAATTCCACCCCTCACGCAACGTTGGCGAACTCACCAGTAAACGTTTGCACACACGGATGGCGTCGAAGGATATGATTGGCGATGGGGAAATTTTCAATAACCTGCCGGTGGGTAACGTTTTGAGAGTGAACAACAGTAACAACTGAATATTTTGCGCAAAACTGTTGAATTCGTTCAAAAATAAGTATTCAGAAACGTGACCTGTTAATCTCAAAGTAAATAAAAAAAACCTCACAATATGCAGGTTTCACGCCTACACTAAAAATCTGCAGACTTGAAAATAATAACAGCTTGTCGTCTCCGGTGGCGGCGGGGTAATGTCCTCGCCTGCTAACCCGAGGGTCGCGTGTTCGAGTCCCGCCTGGGTAGAATATTATCTGCCCAGGACATGGGTGTTTTTATCTTTTCCATTGTTACTGTCATTCACCCGACGTAAATTGGCCCATTGTGATGCATTCGGGATCGCGAACATAAATAAAATAAAAAAACGGATGCCACTATAGACGATATTTTGTTGTTTGGCGCGGATCAACTTTGCTCTCGAACTGTTTCGAAATGCGAAGTGGCCTTTGACGAATGGAGGGGGAGCGTGTCGTGCGCTGCGAAGTGCACTAAGGTAAATGGAAGACACCCTAATGACAAAAATCACAGTCAACCGCATTACAGACAGCATCCTTACAACCATGAACACTACACAAGAATCACCATCATCTCTACCGAAGGGGGAGTTACTTTGGCTTTTATTTCTCAGAGTGGCGGGTGATTTTGGAAAAAATCACCACCAAAGTCTACCGGACACTAAGGATGATAAAAGTAAGAAAATCAACCCAATTACAGATCAAACAATATCTTTATAAATCCTCAAAATTCTTCCTGGATCAAAACATGTCTACCCTGGATCAGCACGACAATCCAACTCTCCTTTTCTTCCTTATTAAGATGATCTCTTCTCACGAATATCTACCCCGCTAATGTAAATCTCTTTCATAATTTACTTCGGGAAAATTGGCGATAATTTTGAATTGTTTGCAAAAAATCAACCCCCAGTATTAAATTCGGGCGTATCGAGAAACCCCCATCTACGGAAGACAATTTTTAAAAGAGTTGAACTTTGCCTACTCGCTACCGACGCGTGAAACGCGTGAACTAACCCGTTTCACGCGTCGTACCACAAAAAATAAAATTTTGTGGAAAAGTACGAAATTGTATTCTCTTAGTATGGAATCTAATCACTAACCTAGTTCTTACGTCCTTTCCCGGAGTCCCAGTCATCAGCATCCTTCCATTACTCAACGCAATTAAACTATTACACTCTACAGTTTCAGGCTTCACTTCGTGGAAGTTAATGGTATCCATACTGGTACCAAGTACCTGATGATGCCGCAAGTCGGTGACACGCGTTGAACCACACAAAATAAAATTCTGTGGAAAAGTACGAAATTGTATTCTCTAAGTATGGAAACTATTAACTTCCACGAAGTGAAGCCTGAAACTGAAGAGTGTACTATGGTCTGATTTCATTCTCATCATATGAACTACCTTGCTCTGCGTATTTTTCTTCTACAAATCTTCATGCATTGGCAACACTGCTCACCACCGATTGAACCCCAACCCCCTCCCCCCTCCTCCTTTCCATTCGTCTCCCTCTCCCTCCCTCTCACATCTCGCAAACCACCCCTCCCTCTCCTCGATCCCTACGCTACCCCTCCCCCTCTCAAACGCCACGGCCAGTCCACGCGCAAGAATCGTAACTCCTCCCC